>CM046341.1:19669472-20869472 GCA_025403435.1 Artocarpus heterophyllus
AAGTTCCCTTAATGGCTTAAAAGCCTTACAATAATAGAAATAAAACAAACGCAAAAAGGAAACTAGACATTAAAAGGTCATAAGCTGATTCTTCTCGCCATGTGTCACCTCAAAACGGGAAAGTAACTGAAATGGAAATTATTTGATCCCTTCTAGAGCTTGAATCAAGCATTTGTTGGTCTGGGTGTCACATGCAATTCCCTCAATGGGCCTCCATGCAATAGCTTGAGCCCAAGTTGCTTGAATCAGCCCAATAAGCGTTTCTTTAAACTTCTTCGCACGAGCTCTCGTAACCGGACCAATGGGAACTTGAATTGGATCTGAATATGTCTCCCATGTGCTCTTGCTTGTGCTAACGATGTCCTCATCAGGTAATGTTTTTAAGTGAATGATATTTTGAAGATATCAATGTTATTAACAAGATTGACTATAGGAATGTTTAAGGCTTAGTTAAGATTAATTTTGGGAGAAAATTATTTATAATAATATTTTAGTAAATTAAATAGTCCGTAACTTGATATGATAGATGTCACACAAAGTAGTTCCTTTTATGGATGACCTTTGAACTAGTAGAGACTTCACTGAAGTATTCTAGAATTATCAATATAGAATATTAGAGATGAACTATGAGATTATTATTTTCTTTTAAAGGATATTGGTTGAGGAAATTATGGAACGAGATGATAGGGTGGGCCTAAATATTTTATGGTGGTGCATGATATTTCAAAAGCAATGTTTAATATTCTATAGTGAAAATTGTGGAAAAGAAAGTTAAGCTTCAAGTATGGTGTATTATAATCGTTATAAATGAGATTGTTTATTTCATGAATGAGGGGATGTACTAAATTTATTAGAGTGCATGATGTATTTCTATATCTTGAAGTTAAATTTGACTATTTTAGAATCATTTGTCTACTTCAGAGTAAAAAGTTCCTAGAGTATAATTCTCTCTTGGAATGTGATTAAAGACAAGTTTACATACATGAAATGTGAGATATAAAGAAAAGAGAGAGAATTAATGTTGCATTTAGATTTATACTTCTATGAAGGATGATAGACAGAGAAACAAGAGAAGAATTCAAAAATTGCATATGATATTATTAGTTGGATGTATAATGATTTTAATCAGACGATGTTTGAAGAAATTTTTATGTGAAAAGAAAGAATGTTAAGAAAAAGGATTAGAAATTTCTCTCTATATTCATTATTGCACATATTTCAAGGAGGAAACCCTTAGAAGGAGGGAAGGATGTAAAATCCTCAATTTTTATATAATGTTTTTCATGTTTATACGCTAAGGAAGTACATACTGAGCCCATGTATTTTACGAAGGTTGAGGAAATATAATTTACAATGATAAGCCAACTATGTCTTTGGTTGAAAAGGAAGATATTAACAAACAAAGATAATTTACAATGATAAGCCGACTATGTCTTTGGTTGAAAAGGAAGATATTAACAAACAAAGACATTTCTCTAGTCAAAGAGTTATTAGGAAATGAAAAGATTAAAGAAGCTAGATAGAAAAAGATATGAGATTAGACCAAGACTTTGAGAAATAAGGAAATCACATTAGTTAAAGTCTTATAACATAACCACAAAAGAGGAGGAGGCTATCACTACTACAAAATGTGGATCTCACAACAGTTAAAAAATTGTCGTGAAAACTGCTGTCGTGACACAACATTGAGTTTTCACGATAGTTTTTTACCATCGTGTAATAGAATAATTGGCGCGGGGAGGGGGTGCAAGGAGTAATTTTTCACGATGGTTTTTTACAAAACCGTCGTGGAAATATAGGTTTTCACGACGGTTTTGGAGAAAATTGTCGTGGAAACGAGTATTTCCACAACGGTTTTGGAGAAAACCGTCATAAAACCCTAGGATTCTATGATGGTTTTCTCCAAAACCGTCATTAAATCCTAAGGTTCCACGACAGTTTTGGAGAAAACCGTCAAAAACCATCGTGAAACCCTAGGATTTCACAAT
Organism: Artocarpus heterophyllus; assembly: GCA_025403435.1. Classification (NCBI taxonomy): domain Eukaryota; kingdom Viridiplantae; phylum Streptophyta; class Magnoliopsida; order Rosales; family Moraceae; genus Artocarpus; species Artocarpus heterophyllus. Next base: position 19,671,461 of record CM046341.1, read on the forward strand.
GGTTTTGGAGAAAACCGTCATGGAAAATTGGTATTTTCCACAAAAAGAAATCTCCCAAAAATTTTTATTTCCCAGGGGATGACCAGTCCCTTATGTTTATCCGTTACATCAAAGCCCTAATTGCACACAATAATTGGTGTATATTAAAAATTACAAGGTATTTACGAGATCATTTATATTTAAGCTATTTTGAACAATTTGTTAATCTACTATGACGTGTACCTATCTAAAGAGCACATACCTATTTACAAATTATACCCACTCTAATCTAACTTCATATGTATCCGTATGTATATAAAAATCTTTTTTTTCCTAAGGCTTGTATACCACTTGTATTTATATCCCGCATGAAACGTAAAATAAAAAAACCACATTCTACATTTCCTTGTTGTCTTTGACACTTACATTTGGAATATAGGGTTCCGTTTAGTTGGTTTGTGACACCGCTTCCCGCTTGAAGCTTTCAATCGTTAAGCGCCCTAACAGTGTGTCATGTTTAAATAACAAATTAATAGACGATACAATTATGTAGGACTAAAAACAGTTAATTTTATAAGACAACATTAATGCTTACAATCTCGTGACTACTACGAAATCCTCACGTGGTGGTTGTCCGAGGAGGTCAAACCAAAATATTTGGTCCTCCCATGGCGAAATAAGTCCCAACATCCAATGTTCTCCAACATTGTATGGGAGGAACAATAATTTCCCCATCGGTGCCTGAGCTAATAGGTGGAGGAGTGATATGGCGCACTCTCTACGATCACTCTGTGTGTCTCTTGCAGCACTTGAAACAATGGCCGGAGATATGAAGTTGAAATTTTGCGCCATGCCTTAAAGTTCACAATAGTCGCCAAAAAACTACAATAAAAAACAATGTAGTCAATTATTTTAAAGCACCTTACAACTCTACCTATATTTTAAAAATATGAAATAAGGCTGGAGTTATTACCTTAAGTATATCAGGATACAGTTTGCCCCGACTTTTTCAAAGTTGATGAAGTAGTAAACGTCTTCATACCCCACATAGATAGGCAATTCATTGCTAGTGACATTTAATGGTATCGGGCACTAAATCATCGACCCATCGTGCATGAAAGAATGTGCGTATAGAGCCAACTGCATAAATTCTGGAGGTACTAAAGTGAAGTTAAATGCAGGCAGTTGCTCATTAGCAACAATTTGTTCTTCTTCTTGTTCTTCCTTAGGATGTGATTCTCTTACTTTTGTAAAGCTTTTCTTCTTTTGGCATTTCTTTCCGCTTAGCTCTTGTGGAACATGGCTAGGCACTCGACTCGTCTTCGTTAATGTGATGACTTCAACTAACCTCTTCGGTCATGCGACGAAGCTTCTTGCTACTTCACCTATAGTAGTTGCTTCAAGTGTTAGAACAAGCAATTCAATTATTCTAACTCTGATGGTAGTGATGCTAACGGGCATGTTCTCTTCCCCTAATAGTCGTCCATGAACTGTATCAGTTAGAAGACTCTCCATCTACACCTTCCTACGCGCAACAAGTGCACACCCACCATTAACTTTATCCTCAATGAAGAGCCTACATTGTTCGGGCTCCTGACGAGAAGGTGATAATTGGACTTCTAGAGCTTCTGGAGCTTCTAGAGCTTCTGCTACATTATTGGGAGGGTTACAACTAGCTTTGAAGCTGTTGCGTTGTGAGATGATATCATCCGTAGACTTGGCACGTCCTTGGGAAATGAGCTCAGTCACAAGACCCCGCAGTTCTGCAATCTCCATCTACATCTTCGACATTTGGGAATTCAATTTTGAAGTACTTGATTGGAGGTTGAAGTATTGAAACTGCTTCACATACTTCGATTGACCGCATACACATCTTGAATGTTTCGGTTTCCCTAGTGCCCTCGTCAAAATGTCATCATTACCGACTGATTGGAAGCTCCCTTGACTTTGTTGCGTTGTGTATTCATCCGGTAAAACAACAACACAACCATGTTATTCAAGCAATCCTTCATCCACCCGTATTAAATTACAAATTAAATGTTCGTGTTTAGTAAACTTACAATCAAGTTCCCAATTTCTGCTACTTTTGGATTTTTAAACTGGCCATCAGGACCTTGACATGATTTGACCCACAACTCCTCCCGTGTTGGTAGCACGCCATCTTTGCAAACTGTGTTATGCTATATTAGTAACATAGTAATGATAGAATAATTGATATATGTAATTTGAGTAAAATAGTAACGTACCAAGGATTGCTTGAGCTCTCTATATCCGACTTTGCCAACCATAGAGTAGTATTCATTTTCTGCTCTTATTTTTCTTGCATTTGATGATAGCAGTTGGAATTCGGTGGAACGTCAATACCTCACAAAAGCTTCCTAATCATCATCGTTTATGTAGGGGTAGTAGTGTACTATCATAGGAGGTCATTTATATACATTTGCATCCTCCTCCAGAATGGAAAGGCATGGCTATACGAAGGTAACGTAGAGGTCGGATCTTAACCCCTTGGCTAATTCGCCACAAACCTTCAAAGCCCTTTTCCTATACCAATCCTTGACTGTGAATGCTTCGTATATCTCTCCCCAAATCACATCTTTTACTTCATCTAAATCCTTAGACCTCCAATTTTTTGTCCATATCGGAACATGCTCTCGACTAAGGACTCTGATCCAACTGCTTAATTCATGGCCAGGTGCGCCTTTCGGTTGGCTTTTTGAATCAAAAGTCACTTCAATTCTTAAACCTTTCTTTCTCATCCAATGCATTTTTTTCATTAATGTAGTCCTTCGCTCAAAGTCTACTTTTGGATCAAATTCGGTGCACCTTTGTGGCTTACTACGTTGCTTTCCCTTGCTATATTGCGATGAAGATGGAGTGCAGTCTTTGTACTCTTCCTCGTATTGGTCACTATCGATATCACGAGACATTGTACCTGTGCAAAATATTCAAAAACTAACACATACATACTAATATTAAATCACAAACTACACATATTATACATATTCACAAATTTATAGTTTCAATTACATATATAATTTCACAACTTGCACATATTCACATAATTTTACATGTTACACATATTTACATAACCTCACATATTACAAATATTCATAAATTCACAATTTCAACTACACAATTTCACATGTTACACATATTGACATTTCACCACAAATTGCGCAAATACTTTTCATCTTCACATATTCACAATTTCTTATATTGATATAATTTCATGTAATTGACATATTCACAATTTCATAATTTCAAGTACACAATTTCACAATTTAAAACAATATACAAAACAAATGGAAAACCGAAAATGAAATTAGTTGTAAATAGGCTAAAAACTCATAATCCAACATCTGTGTTTGAAAAAAAAAAAGAACTACAACCATGAATCGCCTACAACATATGGATATCATAATGAAAAATCATAATTTTTTTCACCAGATGAACCACAAAGGCAAAGGCTCTTTTCTTAGAAACGAGAAAAAAAATTATTGTAAAAAACTCATGTGAACATATGGTAATCCAAAAACTCAAACCAAAAACTCATAATCCAATATCTGATTTTTGTAACAAAATTAAAAGAAAAAACCCTAACTGTCACCAATCACCCATAATATATGAACAGAAACTACGATAAATTTTTTCTTAGCAGATAAACAATCAACACAGAGGCAATTCATAACATGCAAAAAAAAGAGTTACTGGATCAAAAATATGCAACACAAAAATCAGAGGGGGGGTCACAGTGGTGGGGCTGGGGGGGTAGGGGCATGGGGGGTGGGGCCGAGTGGGGAAGGGGCGAGCAAGGTGGGGGGGTCGCTGTGGGGGGCTAGGGGGGTGGGGCCAAATGGGGCAGGGGCGAGGGGGTGGGGGGGTTACGGTGGGGGGCTGGGGGGGTGGGGGCTTGTGGGGTGTTGGGGTCGAGTGGGGTGGGGGGGTCGTGGTGGGGGGCTGGGTGGGGTGGTCGGTGGGGGCAGACTAGGGGCCTAGGGGGTGGGGCCGAGTGGGCCGGGGGTGAGGGGGATGGGGTGGTCTTGGTGGGGGGCTGGGGGGGTGAGGGCGGGTGGGTGGCTGCGATGGGTAGGGGGCCTAGGGGGAGGGGCGAGGGGCCTGGGGGGAGGGGCGAGGGGCCTGGGGGGAGGGGCAAAGTGATGTGTCCTACATCGGTTAGAGAGGGTGGTCTTGGGTGTTATATATATGGGTTCACAATCCTCCCCTCACGAGCTAGCTTTTGGGGTGGAGTTAGGTGGGTTCTTATCATTTGGTATCAGAGCCTCGGTTCTAGCCTCAGGTTTATCTATCCTTATTTGTTTTTGAAATTCTAATTTATTACTTAGGTTCTATTACGTTCAAAAAAAAAAAAAGTTGGTTAGTTTGGTTTTGGGTAACTAGTATCTTGGGTTTCAAGTTTAGGTGGTAGTTTCCTATTTTGTGTTTTTTTGGTTTATTATCCTTGTTCTCACCGAATTTCACAAGAAGAAAAGAAAAGAAAAGAAAAGAAAAGAAAAACGAAAAGAAAGAAAAAGAAAAGAAAAATCAAGAGGATCCAAAAAAAAAAAAAAGTCTGGAAACCCTCGTTAAATTTTTTTGTTTCCTTTCCATTGTTTGAGTGTCCAGGTGTCCAAATTTGATCTCACCTCATAGTAAAAAAAAAAAAAAAAAATTTGCTTCATTTAGAACTGGGTATCAAAACGTGTTGCTGAATTTGTTGCCGGATAGATTTTATTGTTGTTTGTGTAATTCCGAAAGAACTGAAAGAGAGAATAAGTGAGTTAAAAAAAAAAAAAAAAGGCAAGAGTGGTGAGAACATTCGAGGGTAAAAGCCAATCATTCGAGTGAAACACGAGTGAACGGAGTGACCAAGTGATAGAGTGAAACACGTGAGGGAGAGAAGTAAGGTCCATTATTATCTAACGTTGTTTTGCAGGTATAAAAAAAATAATAAAAATGAATCCGAATAAAGAAAGAGAAGCTGAAGATGATCTTCCACAACAAAATGTTCCCAATCTTCAGTTGCAAGCTTTAATGAGGCAAATGGAACGGTTGTTGACGCGAGCTCTAGAGCCCATTCATGAGAGATTAGATGAGGTTGATGCCAGAACACGCAATAGGCAGCCACAAAACATGCAAAATAGGCGGAGGAATGAATGTTTATTTTCTGAGAGAAATAATTCTTTCTTTGGTTCTTTGACGAACTGCACGAACTCTTCGGATCAATCCGAGCGTTCTACCCCCGACTTATCAATCAGGCTGTCCATCCTTGATTGTGGCGTCTTCGATATACCAAGGTTCTTGCTTCGATATAAGCAATGGGTCGCGGTGATTTCCATCCAAATCTGAGTAGAAACGGTCTTGGTTCCTTCTTATTGATAACGGGTTTCGTCAGTATATTGGCGAGGTTCTTATCATTTGGTATCGGAGCGATTATATGCAAACTCAACATGCGGTAAACAGTCTTCCCATGATTTAATGTTCTTACTGATGATTGCTCTTAATAAGGTTGACAAAGTCCTATTTACTACCTCAGTTTGACCATCAGTTTGTGGGTGGCAAGTAGTAGAAAACAACAGCTTAGTACCTAACTTACTCCACAAAGTCTTCCAAACGTAGCTCAAGAACTTAGCATCTCTATCTGAAACAATTGTCCTAGGCATGCCATGTATTCTCACAATCTCCCTAAAGAACAATTCAGCAACATGCGATGCATTATCAGTTTTATGACAGAGAATAAAATGTGCCATCTTAGAAAACCGATCTACAACCACAAACACACTATCCTTCCCACGTTTGGTCCTAGGTAAACCTAACACAAAGTCCATTGAAATATCAGTCCAAGGCTCACTAGGAATTGGCAAAGGTGTGTATAAACCATGGGGTTGTGCTCTTGATTTAGCTTGCCTACATGTGACACATTTACTACATATTCTTTCAATATCCCTTTTCATGTGTGGCCAAAAGAAGTGTTCCTGCAAAACAGCTAAAGTTTTAGCAATTCCAAAATGCCCCATCAATCCGCCACCATGGGATTCCCTTACTAACAAATCTCTCAAAGAACAATTAGGCACACAAAGCTTATTCTTCCGAAACAAAAATCCATCATGCCTATAAAATTTACCCATTGCGTTTTTCTCACAAGCTCGATAATCCTCACTAAAATCTTGGTCTAAAGGGTATAAATCCTAATATGCTCAAAACCAAGCAGTTTAGCGTCAAGGATAGAAAGTAATGCGTACCTGCGAGAAAGCGCATCCGCAACAACATTCTCCTTACCTTGCTTGTATCGAATGACATAAGGAAATGTCTCGATGAATTCCACCCAGCGGGCATGCCTCTTGTTCAACTTTTGTTGTCCCTTCAGATGTTTCAATGACTCGTGATTAGTGTGAATCACGAATTCCTTGGGCCATAGGTAGTGTTGCCAAGTCTTTAATGCTCGAACCAACGCGTACAACTCCTTGTCATAAGTAGGGTAATTTAGTGTTGACCCACTCAATTTTTCACTGAAATACGCAATTGGTCATCCTTCTTGCATCAGCACGGCACCTATACCTACACCAGAAGCATCACATTCAATTTCAAATGTTTTAGAAAAATCAGGTAAAGCAAGTAAAGGAGCATGAGTAAGCTTATGCTTAATAAGCTGAAACGCCTTCTCTTGTTCTTCTCCCCATTTAAACCCAACATTCTTCTTGATTACTTCTGTGAGTGGTGCAGCCAAAGTATTGAAATCCCTTACAAACCGCCGGTAAAAGCTAGCAAGTCCATGAAAACTCCGTACTTCTCCAACGCTTGTGGGACTTGGCCATTCTTGGATAGCCCTAACCTTTTCTTCGTCGACCTGTATACCTTGAGCACTAACAACAAAACCAAGAAAAACAAGCTTATCCGTGCAAAAGGTACACTTCTTAGGATTAGCATACAACTTTTCCTTCCGTAAAACATCTAAAACAAGTTTCAAATGTTCAATATGGTCATCCAAATTGGTGCTATAGATCAGGATATCATCAAAATAAACAACAACAAATTTCCCAATGAAAGCTCGCAAAACATGGTTCCTTAAACGCATAAATGTGCTAGGGGCATTGGTTAAACCGAAAGGCATTACCAACCACTCATACAAACCTTGTTTTGTTTTGAAAGCTGTCTTCCACTCGTCTCCCTCTTTCATGCGAATTTGATGATATCCACTCTTCAGATCAATTTTAGAAAATACGCAAGCACCATGCAATTCATCTAACATGTCATCCAAGCGAGGAATGGGATGTCGATATTTTACCGTGATGTTGTTGATGGCTCGACAATCAACGCACATCCTCCAAGTCCCATCTTTCTTAGGCACAAGTAAAACTGGTACGGCGCACGGGCTCATGCTTTCTCTCACGTGTCCCTTCTCCATCAACTCACTTACTTGCCGTTGGAGTTCCTTTGTCTCCTCGGGATTGCTTCTATAGGCTGGTCAGTTTGGAATTGTAGCTCCAGGTATGATGTCGATTCGATGTTCAATCCCGCGGATTGGAGGTAAACCTTGCGGTGTTTCCTCGGGAAAGATATCCTCATACTCCTGCAAAAGAGAAACAACAGAACTATGCAAGGTGGAATCAAGATCGTTAGTGTTTAATAACGCCTCCTTGTACATGAGTAAAATCATCGGCTGATTAGAAAACAAAGCTCTTCTCACATCACTCTCTCTTGCATAAAAGTTTGTTTTTCTCTCTAATTTTACCTCATTGGCCAAGTCTTCTTTTGTACTGGCTCTCTCAATGTTCTCTCCTTTTTTCTCCTTTTTCTCGGCCCCTCTATCTTTTTTCCCTCTCTAGCCGAACTCTCTCTCTGCACTCCAACACTCATTATTTTCACTCCCTTTCTCTCTCTTTTTCTCATTCTCTCCTTTTTGTTCACTCTCCTTTTGTAACCAAACTTGATCTTCATGAACCTGTTTTGGTGTCATTGGCACAAGAGTGAATGTTCTCTGGTTGTGCACAAGAGAATATTTATTGGTGTAGCCATCATGTTTGACCCGACGATCAAATTGCCATGGTCGACCTAGTAACAAGTGTCCGGCTTCCATTGGAACTACATCGCACAAAACTTCATCTTCGTATCTACCAATGCGAAATGAAATTAATGCCTGTTTAGTTACCTTCACTTCACCACTATTATTCAACCATTGCAACTTGTAAGGTCGAGGATGTTTGGTCGTTGGCAGCCCTAATTTGTCAACCATAGTACTGCTAGCAACGTTCGTACAACTCCCTCCATCTATTATCACACTACATACCTTGTTCCGCACGTGGCACCTAGTATGAAAAATGTTCTCACGTTGCTCTTCTTCTTCCTCTTTGGCTTGCACACTAAGGGCTCGTCGAGTGACCAACAATTCACCTTGGACAGCACACTCCTCCTCATCCACATCCTCCAATGGTGGCATGGAGTCCTCGTCCGATTCGTCATCCGTAACAACCTCTTTGTCGTCCCGTAACACCATCACCCTTTTGTTCGGACATTGGCTTGAGATGTGACCCCTGCCTTGGCATTTGAAACATTTAATATCACGGTTTCGAGAAGTGGATGAATCATATTTACCTTGGTTTGAAGGGCTAGCCGTGGCCGGTTTTGGCTCAAACTTTGGCCTAGCAACCGATTTCTCTTCTCTCTTCCCATAATTCGGCTTCCATGAAGAAGGTGCCGAACTAACATTCGCACGTGAGCTACCCCTCCTCTTGAGCTGCTGCTCTACTGTGATGGCCATGTGCAACATGTCTTCTAACTCTACATAGTGTTGCATCTCCACCCTATCTTGAATATCCAGATTTAGCCCTTGCAAAAATCTTGCCATGGTTGCTTCTCGATCTTCTTCAACATTGGCTTGTATCATGGCTATTTCCATCTCTTGATAATATTCCTCCACACTCCTGTTTCCTTGTCTAAGTCCTTGCAACTTTTTGTACAAATCCCGACAGTAATGGCTGGGTACAAATCGCTTTCTCATCACTGTTTTCATCTCCTCCCATGTCTCAATCGGGTGTTCTCGGTTCCGTCGCCTATTCATTACCAACTGATCCCACCATACAACCGCATAATACCTCTGCTGGTCGGTGGGCGCATGTACAAAGGTTCCCTGCCGCTCGTGCGGGTTAACGACGGAGTTGGCACGAGGACGTGCAGTCTAAAGGGGTCGAGAATGATGTGTCCCACATCGGTTAGAGAGGGTGGTCTTGGGTGTTATATATATGGGTTCACAATCCTCCCCTCACGAGCTAGCTTTTGGGGTAGAGTTAGGTGGGTTCATATCACAAAGGCGGTGAGGCTGAGGGGGGTGGGGCCGAGGGGGGAGGGGGCGGGGAGGTAGGGCGAAGGGTGGTGGGGGCAGGGGGGTGGGGACGGGGGAGCTGGGGTTGGGGCTAGGGTAAGGGGTGAGGGGGGTGAGGCCCGGGGGGGTGGGGGCATCACTGTGGGGGGGTGGGGGGCGGGTGGGGGGGGGTGGGAGTGGGCAACGGGGTTGGGGGTGTTCGTGGTGGGGGAAGAGGAAAGAGAGAGGGAGGGGGAAGCGGAGAGAGAGAGGGAGGGGGAAGAGGAGAGAGAAGGAGGGGGAGCTTACCAGCTACGTGGGGTGGTTATGGCAGCGCTGTGGAGATAATGGCAGCAGAGGGATGTTAGAATTTTTAGAGAGAGAAAGAGGGATTTGAGAAAGAAAGTGAGGAATGGGCTTAGAGGGAGGGCACGCTTATGGGTGGGGGAGGCACAAATTTCAAAAAATAAGGGGAGAAATTTAGCATCTTCCACGACTGTTTTGGGCAAAACAGTAGTGGAAGACATGTCTTCCACGACGGTTTTTGGCAAAGCCGTCGTGGAAGACATTTCCCACGACCTGGAAAAATACTGCTTGACTCATATTGAAAAAGCTTTGCAAAAACCGTCATGGAAAATACTATCCATGACTGTTTTTCTAAAAACTATCGTAAAAAATTGTCTTAAATTTTTCTTACAAGTACACATAATATTCAAGCTGCCCAGGGTGGCCACCCCATGTGTTAAGCATCCAATGTCCCAAAATGTATACTTTATCTCTGTTTTCACCTGAAATTTATCTATAGATAGATATACAAAAATTAAGAAAATATTGAAAAATGCAATAAATTAAAAAAAAATGTTACAAGTAAACTAACATATATAAAAATTATTGATGCTCATCTTTTTATCTTTTTTTTTTTCATTGGTTCCTCAATAGATATCCATTCCACATCTTCACGAAGCAAGTACGAAACATCATCTTCAAAATTATCTATCTCTTCAACCAGTGGCAATCCCTTTGTAAATGAAGGGATGTCTATGTAATCTTCATCAACTTCTTCACCCTTGAAAACTATTCTTGGCTTTGTCGGGACGACTAGAGACAACTCCATGTCTTGGGGATCTGTAATATAAAAAACTTGGATTGCTTGTGATGCCATAATGAAGGGATCATTCTTGTATCCCAATCTTCTAAAGTCAACCACCGTGATGCCGTTATCGTCATTCTTAACATAGTTATTGTCGGCCCACTTGCATTTAAAAAGTGCTATGCGTAATCCCCTATAATCAAGTTCCCAAATATCTTCAATAAAATCAAAGTAGTTCATGGTCCCATATACTGGATTCTTGTCCTTGGCGGAGGCAATATGCATCGCCTCAGCATGGAGAGTCACACAACTATTTTTAACCGGATGCTTCTCATCCCTTTTGCAAGTGTAGGATGTGTAACCATTTATAGAATATGACGTGTACCTTGTAACTACCGACGACAGTCCTCTAGCTAGGTTCTTCAACTCCTGTGACATGCATCCATCTTGTGATGTGGAGCACTTGCCATAGACGTGTGCTCTAATCCACAACCGAAAGGTCTGGTTGTGTTCATCTTGCAACCACTTTTCATTTCTTGCTCTTTTTGGGTATGCTTTTTGTAATTCGTTCATATGCACCTCAATGAAAGACTCCACTTCATTAGCATTGTGCAAGACATAAAGACAAACTTGCTCCCACTCCTCTCGATTTACTGATGAAGCATTGCCCATAGATAGTCCCCTAGCCTCAATGTTTATAGTCTTTGGCACCCCAATTGTGTCTGCATTAGATAGGTACTTGGAGCAATATTCCATCAATTCCTCAACTTTTTGAAGTTAGAAGAATACTTGTCTGGCACTTTTGATGAAGCAAGCCATTCACAGAGCTTTCTCTTTTCCGCTCTGGATAACGTGTGCTTTGCCGAAGTTAAGTAAGTACGGTTGCATCTTTTCTTGGGAAACAAATTAGGCCTAATCTCCATTTCCATGAGATCCAACCGAGCTTTTTCACCATCCTTACTCTTACCTAAGATGTCAAGCAACGTGCCGACTACAGATTCACAAACGTTTTTCTCAATATGCATTACATCCAAGCAATGACGAACAAAAAGTGTCTTCCAATAGGGAAGATCAAAGAATATTGATCTTTTTTTCCATGGTCCATCATTTGGCGACTCGTCCTTACCTCGCTTTCTCTTACCAAATACGACTCTTATATCTTTTACCATTTCAAATATTTATTCATCTGTCAAAGGACGAGAAGGGTCTCTTTCTTCGCTGTTGCCATCAACGGCTTTCTTTTGTTTGCGGTAGCGATGATCTCTTGGCAACCATCTTCTATGACCAAGAAAAACAGTTTTCTTTCCATTCTTCAACCATTTGTGAGACATTTTTATCATGCAAATAGGACAACCAATAGAACTCTTCATCGAATAACTAGATAAATTGCCATATGCAGGGAAGTCCTTAATTGTCCATATCAACATTACACGAAGTGTGAACGTCTCTTTTCGGTAAGCATCCTAACTTCAACTTGATTTTCCCACAACTCTTCTAGGTCATCGATTAACGGTGCCAAGTATACATCAATGTCATTGTCTGGTTGGTGAGGACCCGAAATCAATAAAGACAACATTAAAAACTTTTGCTTCATGCACAACTTCAGAGGGAGATTATAGTTAACAAGTATTACGGGCCAAGTGCTATGCCTACTACTCATGTTACCATGTGGGTTCATTCCATCCGTCAACAAAGTGAAATGTATATTTCTTGGATCCGCACTAAAGTTGGGATGATCAGCTTTAAAAGTCTTCCATTGTGGTGAACCCATTAGGTGTCTAGGCATACCATCATCGACCCGTTTCTCATGATGCCATGTCAAATTCTTGGCATGCTCTGGGTTTCTAAATAAATGCCTCAAACGTGGTACCAGTGGAATGTACCATAACACTTTCTTTGGCACTCCATTCTTGCCGTCTTTTGGCTCCTTTCCTTTCTTCCACCTTGCTTGTTGACAAACTGGACAATAATTCTCGTCCTTATACTCATGCCTATAGAGAACACAATCATTTTCACAAGCATGAATTTTCTCATAATCCATTCCCAAAGTGCTCAAAGTCTTCTTAGCCTCATACATACTAGTTGCTAATTTATTACCCTCTAGTAGAAGCCTTCCTAAAAATTCCAACAGCTTTGTGAAACTAGAATTTAACCACCCACCCGACGCTTTCAAATTCCATAATCCAACTAAAGTAGCCAATTCATACACGGGTGTCTCTGCATCATTCATCGTTGTCTCAAATGAATCCGAACGGTGTACAAAGTGTTCTTATAAATCATTGACCATGTGAACCATATTGTCTTAATCCTCCATATTATTATCCACAATAGCTTGCTTTTCTTTACTTTCTAAAGTTGGATTGAAATTAGACTCGCCATGAAAATGCCACATTTGATAACTACTTATAATTCCATTTCGAAATAAATGTCCTCTAACAATTGGAATTGGATGCAATCTATGGTTTCCACATTGAACACAAGGACACCGAATTTTATCACCATTGGCATGACTTTTGGCAAAATCCAAGAACTCTTCCACACCATTCACATACTCTCTAGACAATCAAAAATCCCACATCCATTTCCTATCCATTTTGCAATTCCTAAATTCCAAATAATAAATAGAAAATATTCAATTAAAATTAATTTGACAATTTATATATATACCCAATGATACGAACCCCGCCAAGAACAAACGCGACCCTAACCAAAATTGGTTTCCAAGATCAAAATTCCTAACCAGTTTTGAATGGAACCGCGACCCGATGCCTAACAAGAAGCACGAACCTTGGTATGTGAGGATGCCACAATCAGCTATGGATGGACTGATTGATAAGTCTATGAACGCCACGGAATTTTTTGATAAGTTTGAATAGTTCGTTTAGGAACCGAAGAGAATTAAACCTCAAATTGTATGTTAAAACTTATTCTCCATTGAACGAAATTCATTACAATATATAGTGGTTCCCCTATGCGAATTTTTAGCTCCTAATTGCCCATGGAATTTCGGGCAAATCAATTACCAAAACGTCTAATCTAAAGCAAATAAGATAAGTTCCCTTAATGGCTTAAAAGCCTTACAAGAATGGAAAATAAAAGACACACATGTTTTCTAAAAGAAAAAAGGAAACTAGACATTAAAAGGTAAATAGCTTATTCTTCTCACCACTTGTCACCTCAAAATGGGAAAGTAACTGAAATGTAAAGTAGCTTGATTATTTCAGCCATATGGTGCTCATCACTTGTTGATTCTTCAAACATGATTACTCGGTCCCTTCTAGAACTTGAATCACGCATTTGTTGGTCTGGAAGTCACATGCAATTCCGTCAATGAGCCTCCATGCCATAGCTTGAGCCCAAGTTGCTTGAATCAGCCCAATAAGTGTTTCTTTGAACTTCTTCGCACGAGCTCTTGTAACCGGACCAATGGGAACTTGAATTGGATCTGAATATGTCTCATCCCACGTTCTCTTGCTTGTGCTAACGATGTCCTCATCATTGCCCTCCTCTTGTGAGGGATTTGACCTCAAATCGTCGCTTGCATGAAAATGACTTAGGTCAGAAACATTAAAGGAAGCACTTACACCATATTCACCTGGCAAGTCTAGCGTGTACGTATTATCGTTGATCCTTTCGAGAATTTGAAAAGGACCGTCCCCTCTAGGCAACAGCTTGGATTTCCTTTGTTTCGGAAACCGTTCCTTGCGTAAGTGCAACCACACCCAATCGTCGGACTTGAAGATGAGCTTGTGACGCCCTTTGTTGGCTTGTTCAGCATATTGTTTAGTCCTTCGCTCGATGTTGAGTCTTGCCGTCTCATGTATCTGCTTAACAAGGTCAGCTTTTCTTTTTCCATCTAAATTCACATCCTCAGACAAAGGTAATGGTATTAAATCCAAAGGAGTTAAATGATTAAAACCATAAACAATTTCAAACGGTGAAAATTGTGTAGCAAAATGAACAAATCGATTATAAGCAAACTCAACATGTGGTAAACACTCCTCCCATGTTTTGATGTTCTTTTTAATGACAGCCCGCAACAAAGTAGATAAGGTTCTATTCACAACTTCTGTTTGACCATCGGTTTGAGGGTGACAAGTAGTCGAAAACAATAGCTTAGTCCCTAACTTAGCCCACAAATTCTTCCAAAAGTAGCTTAAGAATTTTGTGTCCCTATCAGAAACAATTGTCCTAGGCATACCATGACGTCTCACAATTTTCCTAAAGAACAAACCAGCAACATTGGAAGCATCATCTATCTTGTGGCATGGAATAAATGGGCCATCTTAGAAAACCTATCTACGACCACAAATATCGAGTCTCTTCCCCGTTTAGACCTAGGCAAACCTAACACAAAATCTATCGAAATATCAGTCTAGGGTTCACTAGGTATTGGTAAAGGAGGGTACAAACCGTGGGGCTGCACTCTTGATTTAGCCTGCCTACAAGTTACACATCTACCACAAAGCCTGTCAACATCTCGTTTCATATGTGGCCAATATAAGTGTTCCTGCAACACAGCCAAAGTCTTCATTACTCCAAAATGTCCCATCAATCCTCCCCTATGGAATTCTCTCACTAGCAAATCTCTTAATGAACAATTAGGCACACATAATTTATTCTCCTGAAACAAGTATCCCTCATGCCTAAAGCACTTACCACTAGCAAATCTCTCACAAGCTTGATACTCAGTACTAAAGTCACGATCATCAGCATATAACTCTTTAATATGTTCAAAACCTAGTAGTTTAGCATTAAGAGTTGAGATTAAGACATACCTACAAGAGAGCACATCAGCAACGACGTTTTCCTTACCTTGCTTGTAGCGAATGACATACGAAAACATCTCTATGAATTCCACCCAATGAGCATGCCTCTTGTTCAGCATGTGTTGGCCCCTCAAGTGTTTCAGGGACTCATGATCAGTGTGAATCACGAACTCCTTATGCCATAGGTAGTGCTGCCACGTCTCTAATGCCCGAACCAATGCATACATCTCTTTATCATAAGTTGGGTAATTAAGAGTTGCCCCATTCAGCTTCTCACTGAAATATGCTACTGGTCTCCCTTCCTGCATTAAAAAATCATCAATTCCAACACCTAAAGCATCACATTCAATCTCAAAAGTTTTGGAAAAATTAGGTAAAGATAACAATGGAGCATTAGTCAACTTCTGCTTGATTAACTGAAATGACTTTTCTTGCTCTTCTCCCCATCTAAACCCAACATTCTTCTTGATCACTTCAGTCAGTGGTGCGGCTATAGTACTGAAATCTTTCACATACCGTCGGTAGAAACTAGCAAGTCCATGAAAACTCTCTATGTTTCCCACACTAGTTGGACTCGGCCACTCCTAGATGGCTCGCACCTTTTCTTCATCAACCTGTATACCTTGAGCACTAACAAGAAAACCAAGAAACACAAGCTTATCTGTGCAAAAGGTACACCTCTTGAGGTTAGCATACAACTTCTCCTTTCTAAGCACATCCAAAACAGATTTTAAATGCACTACATGTTGGTCCATGTCTTTGCTATAAATGAGTATATCATCAAAATACACAACAACAAACCTACCAATAAATGCACGTAATACATGATTCATTAAACGCATAAATGTACTTGGAGCATTAGTTAAACCAAATGGCATTACTAACCACTCATACAGTCCATATTTTGTCTTAAAGGTAGTTTTCCATTCATCACCATCTTTCATACGTATTTGATGGTATCCACTTTTCAAATCAATTTTTGAGAAGACAGAAGCACCATGCAGTTCATCCAACATATCATCTAAACGAGGAATAGGATGGCGATACTTAACCGTGATATTGTTAATGGTTTTGCAATCTACGCACATCCTCCATGTCCCATCCTTTTTAGGCACGAGTGAGACTGGAACGGCGCACGGGCTCATACTTTCTCTCACGTACCCCTTTTTCATCAACTCACTGACCTACCTTTGAAGCTCCTTTGTCTCCTCGGGGTTGCTTCTATAAGCTAGTCGGTTTGGAATGGAAGTGCCAGGTACAAAATCAATCTGATGTTCTATTCCCCGAATTGGTGGCAAACCATCAGGCACCTCACCTGGAAATACATCCTCGAATTCCTGCAACAGAGAAACAATAGAACTAGGCAATGCAGGGTCAAGTTCATTAGTGTTTAAAAGCGCCTCTTTGTACAAAAGTACAATCGTTGGCTGATTTGAAAACAAGGCCCTTTTAATTTCACTGCTTCTCGCATAGAAGTTTGTTTTTCTGTCTGCTTTTCTCTCATTGGCTGATTGTGAATTCTTTTCAGCCCTCTGAATTTTCTCTCCCTTGCTCTCTTTGCTCTCCTTTTTCTCGGCCATCTCTTCCTTTTTTCTCTCACTGGCCGAACTCTCTCTCTGCACTCCCACTCTTGACTTTTCTCCACTCTTCATTTTTTTTATCACTTTCTCTCTATAAGCTCACTTGGTCTTCATAGACCTGTTTTGGTGTTAATGGAACAAGAGTGATCATTTTTTGATTGTGAACAAATGAGTACTTGTTGGTGAAACCATCATGTTTAACTCACAGATCAAATTGCCATGGTCTGCCTAATAACAACTGCCCAGCTTGCATTGGAACCACATCACACAAAACTTCATCTTCATATCTTCCAATGCGAAAAGAAACTAACACTTGCTTATGTACCTTTACCTCACCATTATCATTTAACCATTGCAATTTATATGAACGAGGATGCTTAATTGTTGGTAGCCCTAACTTCTCTACCATGGTTGTGCTAGCAAGATTAGTACAACTGCCACCATCAATAATCACACTACATACCTTGTTTTGGACGTGCCACCTAGTGTAGAAGATGTTTTCCCGTTGCACCTCTTCATCTTCTTCTTTGGCTTGCACACTTAAAGCTCTCCTTGTAACCAACAATTCTCCTTAGACAGCACACTCCTCATCGTCGACATCCTCTAACGAAGGCATAGAATCATTGTCCGAGTCCTCGTCGGTTTCAATCTCTCCATTGTCTCGCATCACCATAGCTCGTGTGTTTGGACATTGGCTTGCTATGTGACCCCTGCCTTGACATTTAAAACATTTAATATCACGATTTCGGGTAGTTGAAGAATCGGATTTTCCTTGATTCCCATGGCTGGCCACCTCTTGTTTTTGCTCGATCTTTAGCTTGGTGTTGGGTTGCTTCTCATCCCTCTTCCATTGGTTCATTTTCCAACCAGATGTACTCAGGCTTTGGCTAGGACGTGTGTTACTGCCCCTCCTCATAAGTTGATTCTCAATTTTAATAACCATGTACACCATGTCCTCCAACTCCACATAATGTTGTAATTCAACGGCATTGTGAATATCTCGATTCAAGCCTACCAGAAACCTTGCCATTGTAGCCTCCCGATCCTCCTCTATATTTGCCCGGATCATCATAACCTCCATCTCCTTATAGTACTCCTTTACACTTCAGTTGCCTTGCTTAAGATTTTGTAGTTTGTTGTACAACTCCCTGTAGCAGTAAGTTGGTACAAATCGCTTCCTCATCACGGTCTTCATTTCTTCCCATGACTTAATAGGTCGCTCTCTATTTCGTCTCATGTTTATAACAAGCTGATCCCACCAAGTAATAGCATAATCAGAAAATTCAATTACAGCCAGTTTTACCTTCTTTGCCTCGGAATAGTTTTGGCAATCAAAGACAAACTCCATTTTCTTCTCCCATTCTAGGTACGCTTATGGATTGGATTTGCCTTGAAATGATGGTATCTTCATTTTTATGCCTCTCAAACTATCATTTTCCTGGTTCCTAACTCCTCTATCGCGTCCAAATCTTTAGTGACTACCCGCTGAATCTTCTCCTTCGTCAAACTCTTCCCCATCAATCATATAGTAGTCATCAACCTCTCCTCTAACCGGAACCCTTTCCTGCCTACGCGCATGGGGAACATGTTGTGGCTGTTCCACACGTGCGTTTTCTATCTGGTCTATCCTCTCATGAAGTTGTCCTAACTCTCCCCTCAACAATCGCCTCATCTCCCCTATCATCGCTTCCATAAGAAGTTTTGGATCTGCTGCACCCGAGGTACCCTCAATAGTGTTCTTGCCGTTGTTTGACATTTTTTTTTTTTGCAAAACAAAATAAGAAATAATGCAAAGGACCTTACCACACTCCCTTACGTGTTTCACTCGTGAAATGGTTCACTCAATTTCACTCGTGTTTACACTCAATACTTTTGGCTTTTGTCCACTCTAATGCTCTCGCCTCTTTGCCTTTTTCCACTCATTAATTCTCACTCAGTTCCTATAAAACTAGTCAAATTAATATCAAAATTTCCTTGACAATTCACAAATAGATTACCAAGGAGGCTCATATTAGAAACAAGACTATAACAGGAACAGATAACTTAGGCTTTCAGAAATCAGACCCAAAAGGAATGAAATTTGAGCAAAAATTTTTGGTCTATGTAGGGAATTCAATTTCAGGTTCCTTAAACGATGAATAACAAGAATCTAAAAAAAAAATTTAAGGAAGGTTTCCAGACTCTTTTTTTTTTTTTAACCGGCTTTGATAATGGAAATCAAAACTCACGAATAACTGAAACAAACATAAACTAAGAGAATGAATAAGCAAAACCTGATTAGAACCTCGCTCTGATACCAAATGATACGAACCCCGCCAAGAACTGACACGACCCTAACCAAAATTGGTTTCCAAGATCAAAATTCCTAACCGGTTTTGAATGAAACCATGACCCATTGCCTAACAAGAAGCACGAACCTTGGTATGTGAGGACGCCATAATCAGCTATGGATGGACTGATTGATAAGTCTATGAACGCCACAGAATTTTTTGGTAAGTTTGAATAGTTCGTTTAGGAACTGAAAAGAATTAAACCTCAATTTGTGTGTTAAAACTTATTCTCTATTGAATGAAATTCATTACAATATATAGTGGTTCCCCTATGCGAATTTTTAGCTCCTAATTGCCCATGGAATTTTGGGCAAATCAATTACCAAAACATCTAATCTGAAGCAAATAAGGTAAGTTCCCTTAATGGCTTAAAAGCCTTACAAGAATGGAAAATAAAAGACACGCATGTTTTCTAAAAGAAAAAAGGAAACTAGACATTAAAAGGTAAATAGCTAATTCTTCTCGCCACTTGTTGCCTCAAAATGGGAATATAACTGAAATGGAAAGTAGCTTGATTATTTCAGCCATATGGTGCTAATCACTTGTTGATTCTGCAAACATGATTACTCGGTCCCTTCTAGAACTTGAATCACGCATTTGTTGGTCTGGAAGTCACATGCAATCCCTCAATGGGCCTCCATGCCATAGTTTAAGCCCAAGTTGCTTGAATCAGCCCAATAAGCATTTCTTTGAACTTCTTCGCACGAGCTCTTGTAACCGGACCAATGGGAACTTGAATTGGATCTGAATATGACTCATCCCACGTGCTCTTGCTTGTGCTAACGATGTCCTCATCACCCAACCATATATATTAATAACTCATAACTAAAACAAAAACATCACCCATCATAAAACAATTTACACATACTCATTATAAAACGAAGAAATCATACCCATGATTCACAATACATATTTCACGGAATAAACAACAAAATCAACAACTATTTATCAATTTCGGATTAATTATACAACACAATCAACAACAATTTATCAATTTCTAACAAAAGCTTATAATTTGGGTTGAGATTAAAGAGTGTGGAGGCAGAGAGAGACGATGGCAGCTGATTCAGACGGGTCTATGTTTGTATTTGTGAAGTGTGTTTCTGAATTGTCTCTGAATATCGTGGTAGGAAAAAGGGGTTTTAAGTATGCTACCATGACGGTTCTATTAAAAACCATTGTGGAATATGCTAATAGATACCACGACGGTTTTTAGCTCATATATTCGACGACTATTTTTTGAAAAACAGCCAAGGAATATATGAGCTACCATGACGGTTTTTTGAAAAACTGTCGTAGTAGCTTAATTCTTCCATGACGGTTTTTCAAAAAACCGTCGTGGTAGGTCGGGCCCCATCCCATGACGGTCTTCATTTTTGCGGGCGTAATTCGCTGCATTTTTTTACCTTACCATGACGGTTTTTAGGAAACGGTCGTAAAATAAAGGTCGTGTAATCAATAATTTCTTCTAGTGTATATAAAGCCTATTATCTACAGCTATTTTAAGTTTTGTGGAAACTTTTATAGGGTGGGGAAAGTTGCAACGTCTATCATTTTCTTCTACAGACACGTATGTTAATTTAACGTTAAAATATGATATTTTAAGTTATATTATTATTTATGTTAAGTAAATTAACTTTTTGTTTAATAATGTCACAGGCGACGGCCACAAGAGATCGATGTGCTCAAGTTGTTCATGTAAAAAAAATGATGATAAGCATAACGTATTTATTATTCTTTTAAAGAGTTTCAACTTGCTCTAAATTTATAATCTTTATAATCCTCTAGAGTTTTATATGGCCTAAAGTTATATTCTTAATGATGACATCAATTTTATTGCATATTTTCTTATTTTTGTAACATTTATGATGTCATGATAATTACATGTGTAACATTTTTATTATGGCTTTAAGAAACTCAATAATATAAAGTGACCAAAAGAATAATGTGTAAATTAATATTTTTTGGGGTCATGGGAGCAAATATTATTAGGTATATAAATAGTTATGTATTATAATTATATTATATTATATTATATTACATTGCATTAGATTACATTATATTATATTATATTATATTAAAAGATAAGTTGCCGTAAAGGCAAGAGAAAAAGGAAAAAAAAAAGAGGAAACCTAATTAAACTAGGATTAGGGTTACTTATGCCTATAAATATGTGGCTTAAAGCACACATATTATTTCTATCATTTTTTCTTGCCTCCATCTTTTCTCATATTCGTCTATACTTTTATGCTCTCTTCTCTTCCCTAAACCTCACACATCATTAGTTTGGAATTTTGTTTTCTTCAAGAATCTTTCTCCTATAGAATTCAAGAATATAATGTATGAATTTATTTATGTGCATGATGTTTTATTTTTGTTAATGAATGTATGAGTGTTTGGTATGATTCGGGTTTGAAATTTGGGGTATGTTGTTAAATTAGAATATGCAGTTTTGGTTTCAATTATTGAATTTTTATGATATGTCATGAACATGACGATTTTAATTTTTGAGAATGTTTAATTTTATGATGTTCATGTTATATTTGATTTTTAGGGTTGTATGAGTTTGGTTTAAAATTAACATAATTTTTGTTATTGGAATGTGATATGAGAATTTTAGGGTTTTCAATTATTCGGTAAGAATGCTGGCAATGTTTTAAATTCAAATGATTTTATTTTGCTTCAATTTTTGGATATGATGTGTATATATATGTTATGAATTTCTAGGATTTTTTTATAAATTTTCATTCAAGATATTTTGAATGTTATGAGTTTTCAATCAAACACTACTCACAATTTTATTTGCTAGTAGATTTATATTCATGTCCTATAAAGTATGTTTTATAGGGCCAAAAGTGTCTTTTGATTCTATAAAAAATTTTGAGTCATTATTAATATGTTAATTAAGTGTTTGTAAATTTTTAACTTCATATCTTTATTATATTTTAAGATAAAATTCGTTGATTGCCAAGTACTTAGTGGTTATGAATGTTTACCTGATATATTCTATGTACTTTGAGAGATAACAAATTACACTTATAAATGTGTTTTACATGATTGATTATTTTCTAGAGTTTATTATATATTAAGCACATGACATAAAAATTCTAGAAGCATATCACACATATTTGATTTTATAAAAAAGTTTGAATGAAACGTGTTCATTGTTTAGCATGTCTGATGTTAATATTAACTCTAAATTAGAACGTATATTGTGAATTATTCCAAATTTATTTGGAGATATATTTTGGATATTTTATGACTTTATGTGTCTATTATGTTTCATAATTTTTATAAATTATGTTATGATGTAGGTGATTTAATCCATAATTTTCAATTTTGACTGGTTACTGCCTAGACTTTACTAGTAGATTTTATAGTATTGATTTTGTGATTTATTTAAATTGCCAAATGAAATTTTATGGTTAAAGAAAAATTTGAATGTTATTATTCCTGTAAGTTTTTATGCTCTAATTAAATGTGAGTTGAAAGATATAGAGTTATAAATCCTTAAAGGTATTTTAGATAAATATTTTCTGGAGAAAAAAATTTAAGTGATATTTTATATCTCAGCTTTGCTATGGAATAATTTTAGAGTTTATTCATGCTTATAAGTTGAGTTTAATTTCTCTAAGTGATTAAAGGTCAAGTTTTTTGTCTTTACGTTTCTTGACTCTAAGTCCATGTTTATGACTTAAAGATGCTTTGTTTAATAAAGAATGATGTATGATGATGTAATATAGTATTAAATGATATCATGAACATGAATATAATTTCATGTATTGTATAAATGATTAATATGAATACTCCAAAAGGTGAGCATACTGAGAACCGTGGCAACGTCACCCAATTTAAGGTTTAGTAAGCAAGCAAGTCAAGTAAGTATATTCTCACCTGTAACATGATAAAATTTATAAAAATTTATAAAAATATTAAGCAATGTTTTATAAGCAAAGGGTTGTGATTTAATATTATTATTTCAAGATCTTTTGCTATGAATTTTTCTATGGATATTTTTATATTTATGTTTTTATGGTTTATGACAAGTTTTCAAAGAAAGCTTATATATGTATATGTATCACTTAATTAAGTGTTGCACGCCCTATGTTTATGTTTATGATGTCCTGCAAGGTTTGGATTTATCATGTTTGGTTTGGGACCAGCTACCCTACTCCTCATATGATGGTATACCTATGACGTTAATAGTACAACGCTTGGACCCCTAAAAATAAAATGAATAATGTTTTAATATAGAAGTTTAAATGAAAAGATATGTTCTATATATATCTATGCCTTGTGCACTACTATAATTTGATTACGATGTTATGTAATGATTTTTATGAAATGTTTTATGTTGTGAATAGGAATATGTACTTACTAAGTTTATGCTTACTTCGTTTATATCATGTTAACTAAGATTGAGGACAAGGATGGGCGTGTGTGTAAGAAGTATTGGATTGAAAATGAAGTCATATCATGAAAGGTATTTAAACTCAAAAAAAATTAATATATTATGTTTTGCCTTTTTATTTGTTTGAGACTCAGCTCTTGTAACGCCCCAAAATTGATTAGGTGATATTAGTGTATAAAACAGTGTATTAGTGTGCCAAATTGTGATTCAACTTTAATCTAAATATTTAGTAATGATTTTCTAATCAATTTAATTATAAATCATTTTTAAACTATTTTTAATTGTATTTTGAATTTTGGAACAAAATAATTTGTCAAATGCCAAACATATCTTATTTTACAAAACCATGGGTGGCATACGGTTCTCACACAGTGAAACCACACATTTTTCCTATATTTATTTCTTCCTCTCCCTCTTTTTCCCTCACTCACTCTCAGCTTAGCCTCTCCCTCTCTCTCGCTCGTCCCTCTCTCCTTCTCTCTCTGACTCTCTTTCTCTCTCATTTCTTCTCAAATTTTTGAATCAAAAATCAAGCCCAAGCTTCGGTTTAGTGGATTAAAGGCTCAAGAACGTGATTGAGCAACCAAAAACACGATTTAAAGCTTAAATCCAAGGTTAGTTTTCAAATTTCAAAACTTTTTTTTTCAATTTTTGAAATTTGCTTGCATTTTGAAATCCAAGCTCGTTTAAGCTTAGAAAACCCTTAATCTAAGTTAGAGAAACTTAAAACATTTAGAATCTAAGCTTGGTTTGATTAATAACGGATTTGAATTAAGATTTTCTATTTTTCTTCATTTTTCTCCATTTTT
Source organism: Artocarpus heterophyllus (assembly GCA_025403435.1). Taxonomy (NCBI): domain Eukaryota; kingdom Viridiplantae; phylum Streptophyta; class Magnoliopsida; order Rosales; family Moraceae; genus Artocarpus; species Artocarpus heterophyllus. The sequence goes on from CM046341.1 coordinate 19,695,727, forward strand.
TAAAATTTTTAAAATCTTTGTGTCAATCTTGTTTAAATGTGTTAAAAAGTAATCTGCTATGTTTTTTCTATCATCTACGAGTGTTTTCTATGCCTGAGAATTAAGAAAACAAGCTGAAATCGAGGATTAGAGCTTGGGAAGCCGAGGCTTGGGTTCTAGAAAATTCTAGAATTTTCCACTTCGGTTTGCCGGATTCATGAGTTCGGTGATGGAGACTTAGGGAGCTCAAATGCATGGAAGGTGGTTGACCCAATACAAGTTCCTGTTGGACCAGTCACAAGAGCCCGAGCTAAGAAATTCAAGGAAGCACTAAATGGGCTGATTCACGAAATCTAGAATCAAGAAAATTTGTGCAAGCCCATTGACCCAAGCCCACGTCAACCACAAAGGTGCATCAATTTGATCCAAGTTCTAGAAGAATCCGGATGAGTCAAGCTTGAAATCAGCTCAAATTTTGCAAGATCAAGTCAATGGAAGAATTTCAAAAACTTTCTCATTTTTGGCACACATGCGGCTCATCATTTGTGCAAATTGTTGACGAGGATTAATTGCATTTTCCTTTAATTGTTGGGCGTGTAAATGGCTAAAAATCCGCCATTAAGACTGTCCTTTCTTTTGGTTTTTATTTTAGGCTTAGTAGTTATGTTTGAATTTGTCAACTTTTCTTTTTGGGCAACACTTTGTAATTTTGGCCTATAAATAGGCGTTTCTAAGGTTAATGAATGATTGATGAATGTTTATTTTCTGAAAGAGAAAATTCTTTCTTTGGTTCTTTGACGAACTGCACGAACTCTTCGGATCAATCCGGGCATTCAACCCCAACTTATCAATCAAGCTTTCCATCCTTGATTGTGGCATCTACGATATACCAAGGTTCTTGCTTCGATATAAGCAACGGGTCGCAATGATTTCCATCCAAATCTGAGTAAAAACGGTCTTGGTGCCTTTCTATTGATAATGGGTTTCGTCAGTATATTGGTGAGGTTCTTATCATTTGGTATCAGAGCGAGGTTCTAGTGATGAGGACATCGTTAGCACAAGCAAGAGCACGTGGGAGACATATTCAGATCCAATTCAAGTTCCCATTGGTCCGGTTACGAGAGCTCGTGCGAAGAAGTTTAAAGAAACGCTTATTGGGCTGATTCAAGCAACTTGGGCTCAAGCCATTGCATGGAGGCCCATTGAGGGAATTGTATGCGAAAATCAAACCAACAAATGCGTGATTCAAGCTCTAGAAGGGATTGAGTAATTTCCATTTCAGTTACTTTCCTGTTTTGAGGCGACACATGGCTAGAAGAATCAGCTTATGACCTTTTTAATGTCTAGTTTCCTTTATTTTTGTTTGTTTATTTCTATTATTGTAAAGTTTTTAAGCCATTAAGGACACTTACCTTATTTGCTTTAGATTAGGTGATTTGGTAATTGATTTGTCCGAAATTCCATGGGGAATTAGGAGCTGAAAATTCGCATAGGAACCCCTATATATTGTAATGAATTTCATTCAAAGATATACAAGTAATAACACATAATTTTGAGGTTTAATTCTCTTTAGTTCCTAAACAAACTATTCGAACTTATCGGAAATTTTCGTGGCGTTCATAGACTTATCAATCAGTCCATCCATAGCTGATTGTGGCGTCCTCACATACCAAGACTTATCAATCAGTCCCTCCATAGCTGATTGTGGCGACTTATCAATCAGTCCCTCCATAGCTGATTGTGGCGTCCTCACATACCAAGACTTATCAATCAGTCCCTCCATAGCTGATTGTGGCGTCCTCACACACCAAGGTTCGTGCTTCTTGTTGGGCATCGGGTCGCGGTTTCATTCAAAACTGGTTAGGAATTTGATCTTGGAAACCAATCTCGGTTAGGGTCGTGTCAGTTCTTGACGGGGTTCTTATCATTTGGTATCAGAGCGAAGTTCTAATCAGCTTTTGCTTATCTGTTCTTTTAGTTTATTTCAGTTATTCGTGAGTTTTGATTTCTATTATCAAAGTCGGTTTAAAAAAAAAAAGATCCAAAAAGAAAAGAAAGAAAGAAAAGAAACGAAAAGAAAAGAAAAAAAAAGGAAAAGAAGAAAAACAAGAGGATCCGAAAAAAAAAAAAGTTCTAGATTCTTGTTATTCATCATTTAAGGAATCCAAAATTGAATTCCCTGCATAGACCAAAAATTTTTGCTCAAATTTCGTTCCTTTTGGGTGCGATTCTGAAAGCCTAAATTCTTTGTTCCTGTTATAGTCTTGTCTCTTTGGTAATCTATTTGTGAATTGTCAAGGAAATTTTTGATATTGATTTGACTAGTTTTATAGGAACTGGGTGAGAATTAACGAGTGGAAAAAGGCATAGAGGCGAGAGCATTTGAGTGGACAAAAGCTGAAAGTATTGAGTGTAAACACGAGTGAAATTGAGTGAACTATTTCACGAGTGAAACACGTAAGGGAGTGTGGTAAGGTCCTTGGAAAATGTCAAACAACAACAAGAATACTATTGAGGGTACCTCAGGTGCAACAGACCCAAAACTTCTTATGGAAGCGATGATGGGGGAGATGAGGCGATTGTTGAGGGGAGAGATAGGAAAACTTCATGAGAGGATAGACCGGATAGAGAATGCACGTGTGGAACAGCCACAACATGTTCCTCATGCGCGTAGGTGAGAAAGGGTTCCGGTTAGAGGAGAGGTTGATGACTACTATAGGATTGATGGGGAAGAGTTTGATGAAGGAGAAGATTCAGCGGGTAGTCACCGAAGATTTGGACGGGATAGAGGAGTTAGGAACAGGGAAGATGATAGTTTGAGAGGCATAAAAATGAAGATACCATCATTTCAAGGTAAATCCAATCCAGAAGCGTACCTAGAATGGGAGAAGAAAATGGAGTTCATCTTTGACTGCCACTACTATTCCGAGGTGAAGAAGGTAAAATTGGCTGTAATTGAATTTTCTGATTATGCTATTACTTGGTGGGATCAGCTTGTTATAAACAGGAGACGAAATAGAGAGCGACTTATTGAGTCATGGGAAGAGATGAAGACCATGATGAGAAAGCGGTTTGTACCAACTTACTACTACCGGGAGTTGTATAACAAACTACAAAATCTTAAGCAAGGCAACCGGTGTGTAGAGGAGTACTATAAGGAGATGGAGGTTATGATGATTCGGGCTAATATAGAGGAGGATCGGGAGGCTACAATGGCAAGGTTTTTGGCGGGCTTGAACCGAGATATTCACAATGCCATTGAGTTACAACATTATGTGGAGTTGGAGGACATGGTGCACATGGCTATTAAAATTGAGAATCAACTTATGAGGAGGGGCAGTAGCACACGTCCTAGCCAAAACCCGAGTACATCGGCTTGGAAAATCAACCAATGGAAGAAGAATGAGAAGCAATCCAACCCCAAGCCAAAGATCGAACAAAAACAAGAGGTGGCCAGCCATGGGAATCAAGGTAAATCCGATTCTTCCACTACTTGGACTCGTGATATTAAATGTTTTAAATGTCAAGGTAGGGGTCATATAGCAAGCCAATGTCTGAACAAACGAGTTATGGTTATGCGGGACAATGGAGACATTGAAACCGAGGAGGATTCGGACAATGATTCTATGCCTTCGTTAGAGGATGCCGACGATGAGGAGTGCGCTGTCCAAGGAGAATTGTTGGTTACAAGGAGAGCTTTAAGTGTGCAAGCCAAAGAAGAAGATGAAGAGGTGCAACGGGAAAACATCTTCCACACTAGGTGCCACGTCCAAAACAAGGTATGTAGTGTGATTATTGATGGTGGGAGTTGTACTAATGTTGCTAGCACAACCATGGTAGAGAAGTTAGGGCTGCCAACAATTAAGCATCCTCGACCATATAAATTGCAATGGTTAAATGATACTGGTGAGGTAAAGGTGCATAAACAGGTGTTAGTTCCTTTTCGCATTGGAAGATATGAAGATGAAGTTTTGTGCGATGTGGTTCCAATGCAAGCTGGGCACTTGTTATTAGGCAGACCATGGCAATTTGATCGGCGAGTTAAGCATGATGGTTTCACCAACAAGTACTCATTTGTTCACAATCAAAAGACAATCACTCTTGTTCCTTTAACACCAAAACAGGTCTATGAAGACCAAATGAGCTTACAGAGAGAAAGTGATAAAAAAATGAAGAGCAAAGAAAAATCAAGAATGGGAGTGCAGAGAGAGAGTTCGGCCAGTGAGAGAAAAAAAGAAGAGATGGCCGAGAAAAAAGAGAGCAAAGAGAGCAAGGGAGAGAAAATTGAGAGGGCTGAAAAGAATTCACAATCAGCCAATGAGAGAAAAATAGAGAGAAAAACAAACTTTTATGCAAGAAAGAGTGATGTGAGGAGAGCTTTGTTTTCTAATCAGCCGATGATTTTACTCATGTACAAGGAGGCATTATTAAACACTAACGATCTTTATTCCACCTTGCATAGTTATGTTGTTTCTCTTTTGCAGGAATATGAGGATATCTTTCCCGAGGAAACACCGCAAGGTTTACCTCCAATCCGCGGGATTGAACATCAAATCGACTTCATAGCTGGAGCTACAATCCCAAACCGACCAGCCTATAGGAGTAATCCCGAAGAGACAAAGCAACTCCAACGGCAGGTAAATGAGTTGATGGAGAAGGGACACGTGAGAGAAAGCATGAGCCCGTGCACCGTACCAGTTTTACTTGTGCCTAAGAAAGATGGGACTTGGAGGATGTGCGTTGATTGTCGAGCCATCAACAACATCACGATAAAATATCGACATCCCATTCCTCGCTTGGATGACATGTTAGATGAATTGCATGGTGCTTGTGTGTTTTCTAAAATTGATTTCAAGAGTGGATATCATCAAATTCGCATGAAAGAGGGAGAGGAGTGGAAGACGGCTTTCAAAACAAAACAAGGCTTGTATGAGTGGTTGGTAATGCCTTTCGGTTTAACCAATGCGCCCAGCACATTTATGCGTTTAATGAACCATGTTTTACGAGCTTTTATTGGAAAATTTGTCGTTGTTTATTTTGAAGAAATCCTTATCTATAGCAGCAATTTGGATGATCATATTGAACATTTGAAACTTGTTTTAGATGTTTTACGGAAGGAAAAGTTGTACGCTAACCTCAAGAAATGTACCTTTTGCACAGATAAGCTTGTGTTTCTTGGTTTTGTTGTTAGTGCTCAAGGTATACAGGTTGATGAAGAAAAGGTGCAAGCCATCCAGGAGTAGCTGAGTCCAACTAGTGTGGGAAACGTACGGAGTTTTCATGGACTTGCTAGTTTCTATCAGCGATTTGTGAAAGATTTCAGTACTATAGCCGCACCACTAACTGAAGTCATCAAGAAGAACGTTGGGTTTAGATGGGGAGAAGAGCAAGAAAAGGCATTTCAGCTACTCAAGGAGAAGTTGACAAATGCTCCATTGTTATCTTTACCTAATTTTTCCAAAACTTTTGAGATTGAATGTGATGCTTCAGGTGTTGGAATTGGTGCTGTTTTAATGCAGGAACGGAGACCAATAGCATATTTCAGTGAGAAGCTGAATGGGGCAACTCTTAATTACCCAACTTATGATAAAGAGATGTATGCATTGGTTCGGGCATTAGAGACATGGCAGCACTACCTATGGCCTAAGGAGTTTGTGATTCACACCGATCATGAGTCCCTGAAACACTTGAAGTGCCAACACAAGCTGAACAAGAGGCATGCTCGTTGGGTAGAATTCATAGAGACGTTTCCGTATGTCATTCGCTACAAACAAGGTAAGGAAAACGTCGTTGCCGATGCACTTTCTCGCAGGTATGTCTTAATCTCAACTCTTAATGCTAAACTAATGGGTTTTGAACACATTAAAGAGTTATATGCTGATGACCATGACTTTAGTACTGAGTGTCAAGCTTGTGAGAGATTTGCTAGTGGTAAGTACTTTAGGCATGAGGGATACTTGTTTCGGGAGAATAAGTTATGTGTGCCTAATTGTTCATTAAGAGATTTGCTAGTGAGAGAATCCCATGGGGGAGGATTGATGGGACATTTTGGGGTATTGAAGACTTTGGCTATGTTGCAGGAACACTTCTATTGGCCACATATGAAACGAGATGTTGAGAGGCTTTGTGGTAGATGTGTAACTTGTAGGCAGGCTAAATCAAGAGTGCAGCCCCATGGTTTATACACCCCTTTACCAATACCTAGTGAACCCTGGATTGATATTTCGATGGATTTTGTGTTAGGTTTGCCTAGGTCTAAACGGGGAAGAGACTCGATATTTGTGGTTGTGGATAGGTTTTCCAAGATGGCTCATTTTATTCCATGCCACAAGACAGATGATGCTTCCAATGTTGTTGATTTGTTTTTTAGGGAAATTGTGAGACTTCATGGTATGCCTAGGACAATTGTTTCTGATAGGGACACCAAGTTCTTAAGCTACTTTTGGAAGACTTTGTGGGCTAAGTTAGGGACTAAGCTATTGTTTTCAACTACTTGTCACCCTCAAACCGATGGTCAAACAGAAGTTGTGAATAGAACCTTGTCTACTTTGTTGAGGGCTGTCATTTAAAAGAACATCAAAACATGGGAGGAGTGTTTACCACATGTTGAGTTTGCTTATAATCGATCTGTTCATTCTGCTACATAATTTTCACTGTTTGAAATTGTTTATGGTTTTAATCCTTTAACTCCTTTGGATTTAATGCCATTACCTTTGTCTGAGCATGTGAATTTAGATGGAAAAAGAAAAGCTGATCTTGTTAAGCAGATACACGAGAAGGCAAGACTCAACATCGAGCGAAGGACTAAACAATATGCTGAACAAGCCAACAAAGGGCGTCACAAGCTCGTCTTCGAGCCCGGTGATTGGGTGTGGTTGCACTTTCACAAGGAACGGTTTCCAGAACAAAGGAAATCCAAGCTATTGCCTAGAGGGGACGGTCCTTTTCAAGTTCTCAAAAGGATCAATGATAATGCGTACAAGCTAGACTTGCCAGGTGAGTATGGTGTAAGTGCCTCCTTTAATGTTTCTGATCTAAGTCCTTTTGATGCAGGCGATGATTTGAGGTCAAATCCTTCTCAAGAGGAGGGGAATGATGAGGACATCGGTAGCACAAGCAAGAGCACGTGGGAGACATATTCTGATCCAATTCAAGTTCCCACTGGTCCGGTTACGAGAGCTAGTGCGAAGAAGTTTAAAGAAATGCTTATTGGGCTGATTCAAGTAACTTGGGCTCAAGCCATTGCATGGAGGCCCATTGAGGGAATTGCATGCGAAAATCAAACCAACAAATGCGTGATTCAAGCTCTAGAAGGGATTGAGTAATTTCCATTTCAGTTACTTTCCCGTTTTGAGGCGACACATGGCGAGAAGAATCAGCTTATGACCTTTTTAATGTCTAGTTTCCTTCATTTTCGTTTGTTTATTCTATTATTGTAAAGTTTTTAAGCCATTAAGGACACTTACCTTATTTGCTTTAGATTAGGTGATTTGGTAATTGATTTGTCCGAAATTCCATGGCGAATTAGGAGCTGAAAATTCGCATAGGAACCCCTATATATTGTAACGAATTTCATTCAATGATATACAAGTAATAACACATAATTTTGAGGTTTAATTCTCTTTAGTTCCTAAACGAACTATTCAAACTTATCGGAAATTTCCGTGGCGTTCATAGACTTATCAATCAGTCCATCCATAGCTGATTATGGCGTCCTCACATACCAAGACTTATCAATCAGTCCCTCCATAGCTGATTGTGGCGTCCTCACGCACCAAGGTTCGTGCTTCTTGTTGGGCATCGGGTCGCGGTTCCATTCAAAACTGGTTAGGAATTTGATCTTGGAAACCAATCTCGGTTAGGGTCGTGTCAGTTCTTGACGGGGTTCTTATCATCTAGCCTCAGGTTTGTCTATCCTTAATTGTTTTTGAATTCTGATTTATTACTTAGGTTCTATTCCGTTCAAAAAAAAAAAGAATATTTTGAGTTTGTTAAATTCATAGGGTTCTTGCATTCTCGTTTGTGTTTCTTGAACTTTCTTTGGTTTGTTGACAAGGTCATATCTGAAATTCTATTCTAGGTTGTTTTGTGAATTCTTTTTTGGGAAAGAACTTAGTGTTGGCCGAAATTTCACCTAGGGCTGCTAGGATTATTTTTTTTTGTTTCGGGTAACTAGTATCTTGGGCTTCAAGTTTAGGTTATAGCTTCCTGTTTTGTGTTTCTTTGTCTATTATAGTCCTTGTTCTTGCCGGAATTCACAAAAAAAAAAAAAAAGAAAAGAAAAGAAAAGAAAAACCAAGAGGATCCAAAAGAAAAAAAAAGAGTCTGGAAACCCTTCTTAAAATTTTTGTTTCCTTTCCATTGTCTGAGTGTCGAGGAGTCCGAATTTGACCTCACCTCGTAGTGCAAAAATTTGCTTCATTCCGAACTACATATCAAAACGTGTTGCTAAATTTGTTACCGAATAAATTTGATTATTGTTTGCATAATTCCAAAAGAACCGAAAGAGAGAATAAATGAGTGAGAAAAAAAAAGGGCAAGAGTGGTGAGAACATTCAAGGGTAAAAGCCAATTATTTGAGTGAAACACGAGTGAATTGAGTGACCAAGTGATAGAGTGAAACACGTGAGGGAGAGAAGTGAGGTCCTTTATTATCTAACGTTGTTTTGCAGGTTTAAAAAAAATGAATCCGAATCAAGAAAGAGAAGCCGAAGATGACCTTCCACAACAAAACGTTCCAAATCTTCAGTTGCAAGCATCAATGAGGCAAATGGAACGGTTGTTGACGCGAGCGCTAGAGCCCATTCAGGAGAGATTAGATGAGGTTGATGCCAGAACACATAATAGGCTGCCACAAAACATGCAAAATAAGTGGAGGGGTGGATGTGATCTTTCGGAGGAAGATGAATTAGAAGAGTTGGAGGAACCACCAATAAATAGGGGCAGATTTAGGTGTAGAAATGGGAACAGAGAAGCTAGGGACTAGGAAGACAATAATATGGGAGGTATTAAAATGAAGATTCCACCATTGCAAGGGAAAAATGACCCCGGAGCATACCTAGAGTGGGAGAAGAAAGTGGAGCTAGTGTTTGATTGCCATAATTACTCAGAGTTAAAGAAAGTTAAGCTTGCTGCAATTGAGTTCTCTGATTATGCGGTTGTGTGGTGGGATCAGCTGGTAATGAATAGGCGATGGAACCGAGAACACCCGTGATAAGAACCTCGCCAATATACTGACGAAACCCGTTATCAATAAGAAAGCACCAAGATCGTTTCTACTCAGATTTGGATGGAAGTCACTGCGAGCCGTTGCTTATATAGAAGCAAGAACCTTGGTATATCGTAGACGCCACAATCAAGGATGGAAAGCTTGATTGATAAGTCGGGGTTGAACGCTTGGATTGATCCGAAGAGTTCGTGCAGTTCATCAAAGAACCAAAGAAAGAATTATTTCTCTTAGAAAATAAACATTCGTCCCTTTTCATTAACCTTGGAAACGCCTATTTATAGGCCAAAATTACAAAGTGTTGCCCAAAAAGAAAAGTTGACAAATTCAAACATAATTACTAAACCTAAAATAAAAACCAAAAGAAAGGAAAGTCTTAATGGCTGATTTTCAGCCATTTACACGCCCAACAATTAAAGGAAAGTGCAAATAATCCGCATGTGTGCCAAAATGGGAAAGTTTCCAAAGTTCTTCCACTGACTTGATCTTGCAAAATTTGAGCTGATTTCAAGCTTGACTCATCCGGATTCTTCTAGAACTTGGATCAAATTGACACACCATTGTGGTTGATGTGGGCCTGGGTCAATGGGCTTGCACAAATTTTCTTGATTCCATATTTCATGAATCAACCCATTTAGTGCTTCCTTGAATTTCTTAACTCGGGCTCTTGTGACTGGACCAGCAGGAACTTGTATTGGGTCAACCACCTTCCATGCATTTGAGCTCCCTAAGTCTCCATCAACCCGATTGAGACATGGGAGGAGATGAAAACGGTGATGAGAAAGCGATTTCTGCCCAGTCATTACTACCGGGAATTGTACAAAAAGTTTCAAGGACTTAGAAAAGGAAACAGGAGTGTGGCGGAATATTATCAAGAAATGGAAATAGCAATGATACGAGCCAATGTTGAAGAAGATCGAGAAGCAATCATGGAAAGATTTTTGCAAGGACTAAATCTAGATATTACTACCGATTGAGACATGGGAGGAGATGAAAACGGTGATGAGAAAGCGATTTGTGCCCAGTCATTACTACCGGGAATTGTACAAAAAGTTTCAAGGACTTAGACAAGGAAACAAGAGTGTGGCGGAATATTATCAAGAAATAGAAATAGCAATGATACGAGCCAATGTTGAAGAAGATCGAGAAGCAATCATGGAAAGATTTTTGCAAGGACTAAATCTAGATATTCAAGATAGGGTGGAGATGCAACACTACGTAGAATTAGAAGACATGTTGCACATGGCCATCATAGTAGAGCGGCAGCTCAAGAGGAGGGGTAGCTCACGTGCGAATGTTAGTTCGGCACCTTCTTCATGGAAGCCGAATTATGGGAAGAGAGAAGAGAAATCGGTCGCTAGGCCTAAGTTCGAGCCAAAACCAGCCACGGCTAGCCCTTCAAACCAAGGTAAACATGATTCATCCACTTCTCAAAACCGTGATATTAAATGTTTCAAATGCCAAGGAAGGGGTCACATCTCAAGCTAATGTCCGAACAAAAGGGTGATGGTGTTACGGGACGACGAAGAGGTTGTTACAGATGACGAATCAGATGAGGACTCCATGCCACCATTGGAGGACGTGGATGAGGAGGAGTATGCTGCCCAAGGTGAATTGTTGGTCACTCGACGAGCCCTTAGTGTGCAAGCCAAAGAGGAAGAAGAAGAGCAACGTGAGAACATTTTTCATAGTAGGTGCCACGTGCGGAACAAGGTATGTAGTGTGATAATAGATGGAGGGAGTTGTATAAACGTTGCTAGCACTACTATGGTTGACAAATTAGGGCTGCCAACGACCAAACATCCTCAACCTTACAAGTTGCAATGGTTGAATAATAGTGGTGAAGTGAAGGTAACTAAACAGGTATTAATTTCGTTTTGCATTGGTAGATATGAAGACGAAGTTTTGTGCGATGTAATCCCAATGCAAGTTGGGCACTTGTTATTAGGTCAACCATGGCAATTTGATCGTCGAGTCAAACATGATGCCTACACCAATAAATATTCTCTTGTGCACAACCAGAGACCATTCACTCTTGTACCAATGACACCTAAACAGGTTCATGAAGATCAAGTTTGGTTACAAAAGGAGAGAGAACAAAAAGGAGAGAATGAGAAAAAGAGAGAGAAAGGGAGTGAAAATAATGAGTGTTGGAGTGTAGAGAGAGAATTTGGCCAGAGAGGGAAAAAAGATAAAGGGGTCGAGAAAAAGGAGAGAAAAGGAGAGAAAATGGAGAGAGCCAATAGAAAAGAAGATTTGGCCAATGAGGTAAACATAGAGAGAAAAACAAACTTTTATGCAAGAGAGAGTGATGTGAGAAGAGCTTTGTTTTCTAATCAACCGATGATTTTACTCATATACAAGGAGGCGTTATTAAACACTAACGACCTTGATTCCACCTTGCATAGTTCTGTTGTTTCTCTTTTGCAGGAATATGAGGATGTCTTTCTTGAGGAAACATGGCAAGGATTACCTCCAATCTGAGGGATTGAACATCAAATCGACTTCATACCTGGAGCTACAATTATAAACCGACCAGCCTATAGGAGTAATCCCGATGAGACAAAGGAACTCCAACAGCAGGTAAGCGGGTTGATGGAGAAGGGGTATGTGAGAGAAAGCATGAGCCCGTTGGCCGTACCAGTTTTACTTGTGCCTAAGAAAGATGGGACTTGGAGGATGTGCGTCAATTGTCGAGCCACCAACAAAATCACGGTAAAGTATCGACATCCCATTTCTCGCTTGGATGACATGTTAGATGAATTACATGGTGCTTGTGTATTTTCTAAAATTGATCTGAAAAGTGGATATCATCAAATTTGCAAGAAAGAGGGAGATGAGTGGAAGATGGCTTTCAAAACAAAACAAGGTTTGTATGAGTGGTTGGTAATGCCTTTCGGTTTAACTAATGCGCCTAGCACATTTATGCGTTTAATGAACCATGTTTTGCGACCTTTTATTGGGAAATTTGTCGTTGTTTATTTTGATGATATCCTAATCTATAGCAGCAATTTGGATGATCATATGGAACATTTGAAACTTGTTTTAGATGTTTTACGGAAGGAAAAGTTGTATGCTAATCTTAAGAAGTGTACCTTTTGCACGGATAAGCTTGTTTTTCTTGGTTTTGTTGTTAGTGCTCAAGGTATATAGGTCGACGAAGAAAAGGTTAGGGCTATCCAAGAATGGCCAAGTCCCACAAACGTTGGAGAAGTACGGAGTTTTCATGGCCTTGCTAGCTTTTACCGACGGTTTGTAAAGGATTTCAGTACTTTGGCTGCACCACTCACAGAAGTAATCAAGAAGAATGTTGGGTTCAAGTGGGGAGGAGAACAAGAGAAGGCGTTTTGGCTTATTAAGCATAAGCTTACTCATGCTCCTTTACTTGCTTTACCTGATTTTTCTAAAACATTTGAAATTGAATGTGATGCTTCTGGTGTAGGTATAGGTGCCGTGCTGATGCAAGGAGGACGACCAATTGTGTATTTCAGTGAAAAATTGAGTGGGTCAACACTAAATTACCCTACTTATAACAAGGAGTTGTACGCGTTGGTTCGAGCATTAAAGACTTGGCAACACAACCTATGGCCCAAGGAATTCGTGATTCACACTGATCACGAGTCATTGAAACATCTGAAGGGACAACAAAAGTTGAACAAGAGGCATGCCCGCTGGGTGGGATTCATCGAGACATTTCCTTATGTCATTCGATACAAGCAAGGTAAGGAGAATGTTGTTGCGGATGCACTTTCTTGTTGGTACGCATTACTTTCTATCCTTGACACTAAACTGCTTGGTTTTGAGCATATTAAGGATTTATACCCTTTAGACCAAGATTTTAGTGAGGAGTATAGAGCTTGTGACAAAAACGCAATGGATAAATTTTATAGACATGATGTATTTTTGTTTCGGGAGAATAAGCTTTGTGTGCCTAATTGTTCTTTGAGAGATTTGTTAGTGAGGGAATCCCATGGTGGCGGATTGATGGGGCATTTTGGAATTGCTAAAACTTTAGCTGTTTTGCAGGAACACTTCTTTTGGCCACACATGAAAAGGGATGTTGAAAGGATATGTGGTAGATGTGTCACGTGTAGGCAAGCTAAATCAAGAGCACAACTGATAAGAACCTCGCCAATATACTGATGAAACCCGTTATCAATAAGAAGGAACCAAGACCGTTTCTACTCAGATTTGGATGGAAGTCACCGTGACCCGTTGCTTATATCGAAGCAAGAACCTTGGTATATCGAAGACGCCACAATCAAGGATGGAAGCTTGATTGATAAGTCAGGTTTGAACGCCCGAATTGATCCGATGAGTTCGTGTAGTTCGTCAAAGAACCAAAGAAAGAATTTTCTCTCTCAGAAAAATAAACATTCATTGATACTCCATTAACCTTGGGAACGCCTATTTATAGTCCAAAATTACAAAGTGTTGCCCATAAAAGAAAAGTTGACAAATTCAAACATAATTACTAAGCCTAAAATAAATACCAAAAGAAAGGAAAGTCTTAATGGCTAATTTTCAGCCATTTACATGCCCAACAATAAAAGGATAGTGTAATTAATCCTCGTCAACAATTTGCATAAATGATTAGCCGCGTGTGTGCCAAAATGGGAAGGTTTCTGAAAGTTTTTCCATTAACTTGATCTTGCAAAATTTGAGCTAATTTCAATCAGGCTTGACTCATCCGGATTCTTCTAGAACTTGGATCAAATTGACGCACCGTTGTGGTTGACGTGGGCCTAGGTCAATGGGCTTGCACAAATTTTCTTGATTCCAGATTTTGTGAATCATCCCATTTAGTGCTTCCTTGAATATCTTAGCTCGGGCTCTTGTGACTGGTCCAACAGGAATTTGTATTGGGTCAACCACCTTCCATGCATTTGAGCTCCCTAAGTCTCCATCATGTATTGGGTCAACCACCTTCCATGCATTTGAGCTCCCTAAGTCTCCATTATTCCCCTCCTCTTGAAAAGGATTTGTCCTAAAATCAGACTTTGCATCAAAAGGACTCAAATCAGAAACATTGAAGGTAGCACTTACATTATACTCACCTTGCAAATCCAACTTGTAAGCATTGTCATTAATTCTTTCAAGGACTTGAAATGGACCATCTCCCCGTGGTAACAACTTTGACTTTCTTTGTTCTGGGAAATGCTCCTTTCTAAAGTGCAACCACACCCAGTCTCCAGGTTCAAAAATCAGCTTGTGTTGCCCTTTGTTGGCTTGCTTTGCATATTGTTCCGTTCTTCGCTCAATGTTGAGTCTTGCTTTCTCATGAATCTGTTTAACAAAGTCAGCCTTCCTTTTGCCATCTAAATTAACACACTCAGAAACAGGTAGTGGTGATAAATCCAGTGGTGATAAAGCATTAAGACCATAAACAATTTCAAAAGGTGAATACTTAGTAGCAGAATGGACAGAGCGATTATATGCAAACTCAACATGCGGTAAACAGTCTTCCCATGATTTAATGTTCTTACTGATGATTGCTCTTAATAAGGTTGACAAAGTCCTATTTACTACCTCAGTTTGACCATCAGTTTGTGGGTGGCAAGTAGTAGAAAACAACAGCTTAGTACCTAACTTACTCCACAAAGTCTTCCAAAAGTAGCTCAAAAACTTAGCATCTCTATCTGAAACAATTGTCCTAGGCATGCCATGTATCCTCACAATCTCCCTAAAGAACAATTCAGCAACATGCGATGCATCATCAGTTTTATGACAGGGAATAAAATGTGCCATCTTAGAAAACCGATCTACAACCACAAACACACTATCCTTCCCACGTTTGGTCCTAGGTAAACCTAACACAAAGTCCATTGAAATATCAGTCCAAGGCTCACTAGGAATTGGCAAAGGTGTGTATAAACCACGGGGTTGTGCTCTCGATTTAGCTTGCCTACACGTGACACATTTACTACATATCCTTTCAACATCCCTTTTCATGCGTGGCCAAAAGAAGTGTTCCTGCAAAACAGTTAAAGTTTTAGCAATTCCAAAATGTCCCATCAATCCGCCACCATGGGATTCCCTTACTAACAAATCTCTCAAAGAACAATTAGGCACACAAAGCTTATTCTCCCGAAACAAAAATCCATCATGCCTATAAAATTTACCCATTGCGTTTTTCTCACAAGCTCGATACTCCTCACTAAAATCTTGGTCTAAAGGGTATAAATCCTTAATATGCTCAAAACCAAGCAGTTTAGCGTCAAGGATAGAAAGTAATGCGTACCAGCAAGAAAGTGCATCTGCAACAACATTCTCCTTACCTTGCTTGTATCGAATGACATAAGGAAATGTCTCGATGAATCCCACCCAGCGGGCATGCCTCTTGTTCAACTTTTGTTGTCCCTTCAGATGTTTCAATGAATCGTGATCAGTGTGAATCACGAATTCCTTGGGCCATAGGTTGTGTTGCCAAGTCTTTAATGCTCGAACCAACGCGTACAACTCCTTGTCATAAGTAGGGTAATTTAGTGTTGACCCACTCAATTTTTCACTGAAATACGCAATTGGTCGTCCTCCTTGCATCAGCACGACACCTATACCTACACCAGAAGCATCACATTCAATTTCAAATGTTTTAGAAAAATCAGGTAAAGCAAGTAAAGGAGCATGAGTAAGCTTATGCTTAATAAGCCAAAACGCCTTCTCTTGTTCTCCTCCCCACTTGAACCCAACATTCTTCTTGATTACTTCTGTGAGTGGTGCAGCCAAAGTACTGAAATCCTTTACAAACCGTCGGTAAAAGCTAGCAAGTCCATGAAAACTCCGTACTTCTCCAACGCTTGTGGGACTTGGCCATTCTTGGATAGCCCTAACCTTTTCTTCGTCGACCTATATACCTTGAGCGCTAACAACAAAACCAAGAAAAACAAGCTTATCCGTGCAAAAGGTACACTTGTTAAGATTAGCATACAACTTTTCCTTCCGTAAAATATCTAAAACAAGTTTCAAATGTTCTATATGATCATCCAAATTGCTGCTATAGATCAAGATATCATCAAAATAAATAACAACAAATTTCCCAATGAAAGCTCGCAAAACATGGTTCATTAAATGCATAAATGTGCTAGGGGCATTGGTTAAACCGAAAGGCATTACCAACCACTCATACAAACCTTGTTTTGTTTTGAAAGCCGTCTTCCACTCGTCTCCCTCTTTCATGCGAATTTGATGATATCCACTCTTCAAATCAATTTTAGAAAATACACAAGCACCATGCAATTCATCTAACATGTCATCCAAGCGAGGGATGGGATGTCGATACTTTACCTGATGAGGACATCGTTAGCACAAGCAAGAGCACGTGGGAGACATATTCAGATCCAATTCAAGTTCCCATTGGTCCGGTTACGAGAGCTCGTGCGAAGAAATTTAAAGAAATGCTTATTGGGCTAATTCAAGCAACTTAGGCTCAAGCCATTGCATGGAGGCCCATTGAGGGAATTGCTTGCGACAACTAGACCAACAAATCTGTAATTCAAGCTCTAGAAGGGATCGAGTAATTTCCATTTCAGTTGCTTTCCCGTTTTGAGGCGACACATGGCGAGAAGAATCAGCTTATTTACCTTTTAATGTCTAGTTTCCTTTTTTCATTTGTTTTATTTCTATTATTGTAAGGCTTTTAAGCCATTAAGGGAACTTTCCTTATTTGCTTTAGATTTGACATTTCGTAATTGATTTGCCCGAAATTCCTTGGGCAATTAGGAGCTGAAAATTCGTATAGGGTAACTCCTATACATTGTAACGAATTTCACTCAATTAAATACAAGTATTAACACACAATTTGAGGTTTAATTCTCTTTGGTTCCTAAACGAACTATTTGAACTTATCGAAAATTTTCGTGGCGTTCATAGACTTATCAATTAGTCCATCCATAGCTGGTTGTGGCATCCTCACATACCAAGACTTATCAATCAGTCCATCCATAGCTGATTATGGCGTCCTCATATACCAAGGTTCGTGCTTCTTGTTGGGCATCGGGTCATGGTTTCATTCAAAACCGGTTAGGAATTTGATCTTGGAAAACAATTTCGGTTAGAGTCGCGTCAGTTCTTGGCGAGGTTCGTATCATTTGGTACAGAGCGAGGTTCTAATCAGGTTTTGCTTATCCGTTCTCTTAGTTTATGTTTGTTTCAATTATTCGTGAGTTTTGATTTCCATTATCAAAGTCGGAAAAAAAAAAAAAGGAGAAAAAAAAGGGAAAAAGAAGAAAAACAAGAGGATCCGAAAAAAAAAAAAAAAAAAAGGCAAAATTGAAGGAATCCAATTTTTCGTCATTTAAGGAATCCAAAATTGAATTCCCTATACAGACCAAAAAATTTTCGTCAAATTTTGTTCCTTTTGGGTGTGATTCTAAAAGCCTAAATTCTTTGTTCCTGTTATAGTCTTGTCTCTTTGGTAATCTATTTGTGAATTGTCAAGGAAATTTTGATATTGATTTGACTAGTTTTATAGGAACTGAGTGAGAATTAACGAGTGGAAAAAGGCATAGAAGCGAGAGCATTAGAGTGGACAAAAGCTGAAAGTATTGAGTGTAAACACGAGTGAAATTGAGTGAACCATTTCACGAGTGAAACACGTAAGGGAGTGCGGTAAGGTCCTTTGGAAAATGTCAAACAACAGCAAGAACACTATTGAGGGTACCTCGGGTGCAGCAGACCCAAAACTTCTTATGGAAGCAATGATGGGGGAGATGAGGCGATTGTTGAGGGGAGAGTTAGGACAGCTTCATGAGAGGATAGACCGGATAGAAAATGCACGTGTGGAGCAGCCACAACATGTTCCTCATGCGCGTAGGCGAGAAAGGGTTCCGGTTAGAGGAGAGGTTGATGACTACTACAGGATTGATGGGGAAGAGTTTGACGAAGGAGAAGATTCAGCGGGTAGTCACCGAAGATTTGGACGGGATAGAGGAGTTAGGAACCGGGAAGATGATAGTTTGAGAGGCACAAAAATGAAGATACCATCATTTCAAGGCAAATCCAATCCAAAAGCGTACCTAGAATGGGAGAAGAAAATGGAGTTCATCTTTGAGTTCCACTACTATTCTGAGGCGAAGAAGGTAAAATTGGTTGTAATTGAATTTTCTGATTATGCTATTACTTGGTGGGATCAGCTTGTTATAAACAGGAGATGAAATAGAGAGCGGCCTATTGAGTCATGGGAAGAGATGAAGACCGTGATGAGGAAGCGGTTTGTACCAACTTACTACTACCGGGAGTTGTATAACAAACTACAAAATCTTAAGCAAGGCAACCGGAGTGTAGAGGAGTACTATAAGGAGATGGAGGTTATGATGATTCAGGCTAATATAGAGGAGGATCGAGAGGCTACAACGGCAAGGTTTTTGGCGGGTTTGAACCGAGATATTCACAATGCCATTGAGTTACAACATTATGTGGAGTTGGAGGACATGGTGCACATGGCTATTAAAATTGAGAATCAACTTATGAGGAGGGGAAGTAACACACGTCCTAGCCAAAACCCGAGTACATCGGCTTGGAAAATCAACCAATGGAAGAGGGATGAGAAGCAATCCAACCCCAAGCCAAAGATCGAGCAAAAACAAGAGGTGGCCAGCCATGGGAATCAAGGTAAATCCAATTCTTCCACTACTCGGACTCGTGATATTAAATGTTTTAAATGTCAAGGCAGGGGTCATATAGCAATCCAATGTCCGAACAAACGAGTTATGGTGATGCGGGACAATGGAGACATTGAAACTGAGGAGGATTCGGACAATGATTCTATGCCTTCATTAGAGGATGCCGACAAAGAGAATTGTTGGTCACAAGGAGAGCTTTAAGTGTGTAAGCCAAAGAAGAAGATGAAGAGGTGCAACGGGAAAACATCTTCCACACTAGGTGCCATGTCCAAAACAAGGTATGTAGTGTGATTATTGATGGTGGGAGTTGTACTAATGTTGCTAACACAACCATGGTAGAGAAGTTAGGGCTGCCAACAATTAAGCATCCTCGACCATATAAATTGCAATGGTTAAATGATACTGGTGAGGTAAAGGTGCATAAACAGGTGTTAGTTCCTTTTCGCATTGGAAGATATAAAGATGAAGTTTTGTGCGATGTGGTTCCAATGCAAGCTGGGCACTTGTTATTAGGCAGACCATGGCAATTTGATCGGCGAGTTAAACATGATGGTTTCACCAACAAGTACTCATTTGTTCACAATCAAAAAACGATCACTCTTGTAAAGTTAACACCAAAACAGGTCTATGAAGACCAAGTAAGCTTACAGAGAGAAAGTGATAAAAAAATGAAGAGCGAAGAAAATCAAGAGTGGGAGTGCAGAGAGAGAGTTCGGCCAGTGAGAGAAAAAAGGGAGACATGGCCGAGAAAAAGGAGAGCAAAGAGAGCAGGGGAGAGAAAATTGAGAGGGCTGAAAAGAATTCACAATCAGCCAATGAGGTAAAAATAGAGAGAAAAACAAAATTTTATGCAAGAAAGAGTGATGTGAGAAGAGCTTTGTTTTCTAATCAGCCGATGATTTTACTCATGTACAAGGAGGCGTTATTAAACACTAACGATCTTGATTCCACCTTGCATAGTTCTGTTGCTTCTCTTTTGCAGGAATAAGAGGATATCTTTCCCGAGGAAACACCGCAAGGTTTACCTCCAATCCGCGGGATTGAACATCAAATCGACTTCATTCCTGGAGCTACAATCACAAACCGACCAGCCTATAGGAGTAATCCCGAGGAGACAAAGGAACTCCAACGGCAGGTAAATGAGTTGATGGAGAAGGGACACGTGAGAGAAAGCATGAGCCCGTGCGCCGTACCAGTTTTACTTGTGCCTAAGAAAGATGGGACTTGGAGGATGTGCGTTGATTGTCGAGCCATCAACAACATCACGGTAAAGTATCGACATCCCATTCCTCACTTGGATGACATGTTAGATGAATTGCATGGTGCTTGTGTGTTTTCTAAAATTGATCTGAAGAGTGGATATCATCAAATTCGCATGAAAGAGGGAGATGAGTGGAAAACGGCTTTCAAAACAAAACAAGGCTTGTATGAGTGGTTGGTAATGCCTTTCGGTTTAACCAATGCGCCTAGCACATTTATGCGTTTAATGAACCATGTTTTGCGAGCTTTTATTTGAAAATTTGTCGTTGTTTATTTTGATGATATCCTTATCTATAGCAGCAATTTGGATGAACATATTGAACACTTGAAACTTGTTTTAGATGTTTTACGGAAGGAAAAGTTGTATGCTAACCTCAAGAAACGTACCTTTTGCACAGATAAGCTTGTGTTTCTTGGTTTTGTTGTTAGTGCTTAAGGTATACAGGTTGATGAAGAAAAGGTGCGAGCCATCCAGGAGTGGCCGAGTCCAACTAGTGTGGGAAACGTACGGAGTTTTCATGGACTTGCTAGTTTCTATCGGCGGTTTGTGAAAGATTTCAGTACTATAGCCGCACCACTGACTGAAGTGATCAAGAAGAACGTTAGGTTTAGATGGGGAGAAGAGCAAGAAAAGGCATTTCAGCTACTCAAGGAGAAGTTGACAAATGCTCCATTGTTATCTTTACCTAATTTTTCCAAAACTTTTGAGATTGAATGTGATGCTTCAGGTGTTGGAATTGGTGCTGTTTTAATACAGGAAGGGAGGCCAGTAGCATATTTCAGTGAGAAGCTGAATGGGGCAACTCTTAATTACCCAACTTATGATAAAGAGATGTATGCATTGGTTCGGGCATTAGAGACACGGCAGCACTACCTATGGCCTAAGGAGTTTGTGATTCACACCGATCATGAGTCCCTGAAACACTTAAAGGGCCAACACAAGCTAAACAAGAGGCATGCTCGTTGGGTAGAATTCATAGAGACGTTTCCGTATGTCATTCGCTACAAACAAGGTAAGGAAAACGTCGTTGCCGATGCACTTTCTCGCAGGTATGTCTTAATCTCAACTCTTAATGCTAAACTACTGGGTTTTGAACACATTAAAGAGTTATATGCTGATGACCATGACTTTAGTGCTGAGTATCAAGCTTGTGAGAGATTTGCTAGTGGTAAGTACTTTAAGCATGAGGGATACTTGTTTCGGGAAAATTAATTATGTGTGCCTAATTGTTCATTAAGAGATTTGCTAGTGAGAGAATCCCATGGGGGAGGATTGATGGGACATTTTGGGGTATTGAAGACTTTGGCTATGTTGCAGGAACACTTCTATTGGCCACATATGAAACGAGATGTTGAGAGGCTTTGTGGTAGATGTGTAACTTGTAGGCAGGCTAAATCAAGAGTGCAGCCCCATGGTTTATACACCCCTTTACCAATACCTAGTGAACCCTTGATTGATATTTCGATGGATTTTGTGTTAGGTTTGCCTAGTTCTAAACGGGGAAGAGACTCGATATTTGTGGTCGTGGATAGGTTTTCAAAGATGGCCCATTTTATTCCATGCCACAAGACAGATGATGCTTCCAATGTTGCTGATTTGTTCTTTAGGGAAATTATGAGACTTCATGGTATGCCTAGGACAATTGTTTCTGATAGGGACACCAAGTTCTTAAGCTACTTTTGGAAGACTTTGTGGGCTAAGTTAGGGACTAAGCTATTGTTTTCAACTACTTGTCACCCTCAAACCGATGGTCAAACAGAAGTTGTGAATAGAACCTTGTCCACTTTGTTGAGGGTTGTCATTAAAAAGAACATCAAAACATGGGAGGAGTGGTTACCACATGTTGAGTTTGCTTTTAATCGATCTGTTCATTCTGCTATTCAATTTTCACCATTTGAAATTGTTTATGGTTTTAGTCCTTTAACTCCTTTGGATTTAATGCCATTACCTTTGTCGGAGCATGTAAATTTAGATGGAAAAAGAAAAGCTGATCTTGTTAAGCAGATACACGAGAAGGCAAGACTCAACATCGAGCGAAGGACTAAACAATATGCTGAACAAGCCAACAAAGGGCGTCACAAGCTCGTCTTCGAGCCCGACGATTGGGTGTGGTTGTACTTACGCAAGGAACGATTTTCGGAACAAAGGAAATCCAAGCTGTTGCCTAAAGGGGACGGTCCTTTCCAAATCCTTGAAAGGATCAATGTTAATGCATACAAGCTAGACTTGCCAGGTGAGTATGGTGTAACTGCCTCCTTTAATGTTGCTGACCTAAGTCCTTTTGATACAGGCGACGATTTGAGGACAAATCCTTCTCAAGAGGAGGGGAATGATGAGGACATCGTTAACACAAGCAAGAGCACATGGGAGACATATTCAGATCCAATTCAAGTTCCCATTGGTCCGGTTACGAGAGCTCGTGCGAAGAAGTTTAAAGAAACGCTTATTGGGCTGATTCAAGCAACTTGGGCTCAAGCCATTGCATGGAGGCCCATTGAGGGAATTGCATGCGACAACTAGACCAACAAATCTGTAATTCAAGCTCTAGAAGGGATCGAGTAATTTCCATTTCAGTTGCTTTCCCGTTTTGAGGCGACACATGGCGAGAAGAATCAGCTTATTTACCTTTTAATGTCTTGTTTCCTTTTTTCGTTTGTTTTATTTCTATTATTGTAAGGCTTTTAAGCCATTAAGGGAACTTTCCTTATTTGCTTTAGATTTGACATTTGCCCGAAATTCCTTGGGCAATTAGGAGCTAAAAATTCGTATAGGGTAACTCCTATATATTGTAACGAATTTCAATCAATTAAATACAAGTATTAACACACAAATTGAGGTTTAATTCTCTTTGGTTCCTAAACGAACTATTCGAACTTATCAGAAATTTTTGTGGCGTTCATAGACTTATCAATCAGTCCATCCATAGCTGATTGTGGCATCCTCACATACCAAGACTTATCAATCAGTCCATCCATAGCTGATTGTGGCATCCTCATATACCAAGGTTCGTGCTTCTTGTTGGGCATCGGGTTACGATTTCATTCAAAACTGGTTAGGAATTTGATCTTGGAAAACAATTTCGGTTAGAGTCGCGTCAGTTCTTGGCGAGGTTCGTATCATTTGGTATCAGAGCGAGGTTCTAATCAGGTTTTGCTTATCCGTTCTCTTAGTTTATGTTTGTTTCAATTATTCGTGAGTTTTGATTTCCATTATCAAAGTCAGAAAAAAAAAAAGGTGAAAAAAGAGGGGAAAAGAAGAAAAACATGAGGATCCCAAAAAAAAAGGCAAAATTGAAGGAATCCAATTTTTCGTCATTTAAGGAATCCAAAATTGAATTCCCTATACAGACCAAAAATTTTTCGTCAAATTTTGTTCCTTTTGGGTGTGATTCTGAAAGCCTAAATTCTTTGTTCCTGTTATAGTCTTGTCTCTTTGGTAATCTATTTGTGAATTGTCAAGGAAATGTTGATATTGATTTGACTAGTTTTATAGGAACTGAGTGAGAATTAACGAGTGGAAAAAGGCATAGAGGCGAGAGCATTAAAGTGGACAAAAGCCGAAAGTATTGAGTGTAAACACGAGTGAAATTGAGTGAACAATTTCACGAGTGAAACACGTAAAGGAGTGTGGTAAGGTCCTTTGGAAAATGTCAAACAACAGCAAGAACACTATTGAGGGTACCTCGGATGCAGCAGACCCAAAACTTCTTATGGAAGCGATGATGGGGGAGATGAGGCGATTGTTGAGGGGAGAGTTAGGACAGCTTCATGAGAGGATAGACCGGATAGAAAACGCACATGTGGAGCAGCCACAACATGTTCCTCATGCGCGTAGGCGAGAAAGGGTTCCGGTTAGAGGAGAGGTTGATGACTACTACAGGATTGATGGGGAAGAGTTTGACGAAGGAGAAGATTCAGCGGGTAGTCACCGAAGATTTGGACGGGATAGAGGAGTTAGGAACCATGAAGATGATAGTTTGAGAGGCATAAAAATGAAGATACCATCATTTCAAGGCAAATCCAATCCAGAAGCGTACCTAGAATGGGAGAAGAAAATGGAGTTCATCTTTGACTGCCACTACTATTCTGAGGCGAAGAAGGTAAAATTGGCTGTAATTGAATTTTCTAATTATGCTATTACTTGGTGGGATCAGCTTGTTATAAACAGGAGACGAAATAGAGAGCGGCCTATTGAGTCATGGGAAGAGATGAAGACCATGATGAGGAAGCGGTTTGTACCAACTTACTACTACCAGGAGTTGTATAACAAACTACAAAATCTTAAGCAAGGCAACCAGAGTGTAGAGGAGTACTATAAGGAGACGGAGGTTATGATGATTCGGGCTAATATAGAGGAGGATCGGGAGGCTACAATGGCAAAGTTTTTGGCAGGTTTGAACTGAGATATTCACAATGCCGTTGAGTTACAACATTATGTGGAGTTGGAGGACATTGTGTACATGGCTATTAAAATTGAGAATCAACTTATGAGGAGGGGCAGTAACACACGTTCTAGCCAAAACCCGAGTACATCGGCTTGGAAAATCAACCAATGGAAGAGGGATGAGAAGCAATCCAACCCCAAGCCAAAGATCGAGCAAAAACAAGAGGTGGCCAGCCATGGGAATCAAGGTAAATCCGATTCTTCCACTACTCGGACTCGTGATATTAAATGTTTTAAATGTCAAGGCAGGGGTCATATAGCAAGCCAATGTCCGAACAAACGAGTTATGGTGATGCGGGACAATGGAGACATTGAAATCGAGGAGGATTCGGACAATGATTCTATGCCTTCATTAGAGGATGCCGACGATGAGGAGTGCGCTGTCCAAGGAGAATTGTTGGTCACAAGGAGAGCTTTAAGTGTGCAAGCCAAAGAAGAAGATGAAGAGGTGCAACGAGAAAACATCTTCCACACTAGGTGCCATGTCCAAAACAAGGTATGTAGTGTGATTATTGATGGTGGGAGTTGTACTAATGTTGCTAGCACAACCATGGTAGAGAAGTTAGGGCTGCCAACAATTAAGCATCCTCGACCATATAAATTGCAATGGTTAAATGATACTGGTGAGGTAAAGGTGCATAAACAGGTGTTAGTTCCTTTTCGCATTGGAAGATATGAAGATGAAGTTTTGTACGATGTGGTTCCAATGCAAGCTGGGCACTTGTTATTAGGCAGACCATGGCAATTTGATCGGCGAGTTAAACATGATGGTTTCACCAACAAGTACTCATTTGTTGACAATCAAAAAACGATCACTCTTGTTCCCTTAACATGAAAACAGGTCCATGAAGACCAAGTCAGCTTACAGAGAGAAAGTGATAAAAAAATGAAGAGCAAAGAAAAATCAAGAGTGGGAGTGCAGAGAGAGAGTTCGGCCAGTGAGAGTAAAAAGGGAGACATGGCCGAGAAAAAGGAGAGCAAAGAGAGCAAGGAGAGAAAATTGAGAGGGCTGAAAAGAATTCACAATCAGCCAATGAGGTAAAAATAGAGAGAAAAACAAACTTTTATGCAAGAAAGAGTGATGTGAGAAGAGCTTTGTTTTCTAATCAGTCGATGATTTTACTCATGTACAAAGAGGCGTTATTAAACACCAACGATCTTGATTCCACCTTGCATAGTTCTGTTGCTTCTCTTTTGCAGGAATAAGAGGATATCTTTCCCGAGGAAACACCGCAAGGTTTACCTCCAATCCGCGGGATTGAACATCAAATCGACTTCATTCCTGGAGCTACAATCACAAACCGACCAGCCTATAGGAGTAATCCCGAGGAGACAAAGGAACTCCAACGGCAGGTAAATGAGTTGATGGAGAAAGGACACGTGAGAGAAACCATGAGCCCGTGCGTCGTACCAGTTTTACTTGTGCCTAAGAAAGATGGGACTTGGAGGATGTGCGTTGATTGTCGAGCCATCAACAACATCACGGTAAAGTATCGACATCCCATTCCTCGCTTGGATGACATGTTAGATGAATTGCATGGTGCTTGTGTGTTTTCTAAAATTGATCTGAAGAGTGGATATCATCAAATTCGCATGAAAGAGGGAGATGAGTGGAAAACGGCTTTCAAAACAAAACAAGGCTTGTATGAGTGGTTGGTAATGCCTTTCGGTTTAACCAATGCACCTAGCACATTTATGCGTTTAATGAACCATGTTTTGCGAGCTTTTATTGGAAAATTTGTCGTTGTTTATTTTGATGATATCCTTATCTATAGCAGCAATTTGGATGATCATATTGAACATTTGAAACTTGTTTTAGATGTTTTACGGAAGGAAAAGTTGTATGCTAACCTCAAGAAATGTACCTTTTGCA
This sequence comes from Artocarpus heterophyllus, assembly GCA_025403435.1. Classification (NCBI taxonomy): domain Eukaryota; kingdom Viridiplantae; phylum Streptophyta; class Magnoliopsida; order Rosales; family Moraceae; genus Artocarpus; species Artocarpus heterophyllus. The sequence continues at coordinate 19,722,129 of CM046341.1, forward strand.
CAGATAAGCTTGTGTTTCTTGGTTTTGTTGTTAGTGCTTAAGGTATACAGGTTGATGAAGGAAAGGTGCGAGCCATCCAGGAGTGGCCGAGTCCAACTAGTGTGGGAAACGTACGGAGTTTTCATGGACTTGCTAGTTTCTACTGGCGGTTTGTGAAAGATTTCAGTACTATAGCCGCACCACTGACTGAAGTGATCAAGAAGAACGTTGGGTTTAGATGGGGAGAAGAGCAAGAAAAGGCATTTCAGCTACTCAAGGAGAAGTTGACAAATGCTCCATTGTTATCTTTACCTAATTTTTCCAAAACTTTTGAGATTGAATGTGATGCTTCAGGTGTTGGAATTGGTGCTGTTTTAATGCAGGAAGGGAGGCCAGTAGCATATTTCAGTGAGAAGCTGAATGGGGCAACTCTTAATTACCCAACTTATGATAAAGAGATGTATGCATTGGTTCGGGCATTAGAGACATGGCAGCACTACCTATGGCCTAAGGAGTTTGTGATTCACACCGATCATGAGTCCCTGAAACACTTGAAGTGCCAACACAAGCTGAACAAGAGGCATGCTCGTTGGGTAGAATTCATAGAGACGTTTCCGTATGTCATTCGCTACAAACAAGGTAAGGAAAACGTCGTTGCCGATGCACTTTCTCGCAGGTATGTCTTAATCTCAACTCTTAATGCTAAACTAATGGGTTTTGAACACATTAAAGAGTTATATGCTGATGACCATGACTTTAGTACTGAGTATCAAGCTTGTGAGAGATTTGCTAGTGGTAAGTACTTTAGGCATGAGGGATACTTGTTTCGGGAGAATAAATTATGTGTGCCTAATTGTTCATTAAGAGATTTGCTAGTGAGAGAATCCCATGGGGGAGGATTGATGGGACATTTTAGGGTAATGAAGACTTTGGCTATGTTGCAGGAACACTTCTATTGGCCACATATGAAACGAGATGTTGAGAGGCTTTAAGGTAGATGTGTAACTTGTAGGCAGGCTAAATCAAGAGTGCAATCCCATGGTTTATACACCCCTTTACCAATACCTAGTGAACCCTGGATTGATATTTCGATGGATTTTGTGTTAGGATTGCCTAGGTCTAAACGGGGAAGAGACTCGATATTTGTGGTTGTGGATAGGTTTTCCAAGATGGCCCATTTTATTCCATGCCACAAGACAGGTGATGCTTCCAATATTGCTGATTTGTTCTTTAGGGAAATTGTGAGACTTCATGGTATGCCTAGGACAGTTGTTTCTGATAGGGACACCAAGTTCTTAAGCTACTTTGGAAGACTTTGTGGGCTAAGTTAGAAACTAAACTATTGTTTTCAACTACTTGTCACCCACAAACCGATGGTCAAACAGAAGTTGTGAATAGAACCTTGTCTACTTTGTTGCGGGCTGTCATTAAAAAGAGCATCAAAACATGGGAGGAGTGTTTACCATATGTTGAGTTTGCTTATAATCGATCTGTTCATTCTGCTACCCAATTTTCACCTTTTGAAATTGTTTATGGTTTTAATCCTTTAACTCCTTTAGGTTTAATGCCATTACCTTTGTCTGAGCATGTGAATTTAGATGGAAAAAGAAAAGCTGACCTTGTTAAGCAGATACACGAGAAGGCAAGACTCAACATCGAGCGAAGGACTAAACAATATGCTGAACAAGCCAACAAAGGGCGTGACAAGCTCATCTTCGAGCCCGGCGATTGGGTGTGGTTGCACTTACGCAAGGAACAGTTTCCGGAACAAAGGAAATCCAAGCTATTGCCTAGAGGGGACGGTCCTTTTCAAATTCTCGAAAGGATCAACGATAATGCGTACAAGCTAGACTTGCCAGGTGAGTATGATGTAAGTGCCGCCTTTAATGTTTCTGACCTAAGTCCTTTTGATGCAGGCGACGATTTGAGGACAAATCCTTTTCAAGAGGAGGGGAATGATGAGGACATCGTTAGCACAAGCAAGAGCACATGGGAGACATATTCAGATCCAATTCAAGTTTCCATTGGTCCGGTTACGAGAGCTCGTGCAAAGAAGTTCAAAGAAACGCTTATTGGGCTAATTCAAGCAACTTGGGCTCAAGCCATTGCATGGAGGCCCATTGAGGGAATTGCATGTGACACCCAGACCAACAAATGCGTCATTCAAGCTCTAGAAGGGATCGAGTAATTTCTATTTCAGTTACTTTCCCGTTTTGAGGCGACACATGGTGAGAAGAATCATTTTTTGACCTTTTAATGTCTAGTTTCTTTTTTTTCGTTTGATTATTTCTATTATTGTAAAGCTTTTAAGTCATTAAAGAAACTTGCCTTATTTGCTTTAGATTAGGTGATTTAGTAATTGATTTGCCCGAAATTCCATGAGGAATTTGGAGCTAAAAATTCGCATAGGAACCCCTATTTATTGTAACGAATTTCAATCAATTCAAGACAATTATTAACACACAATTTGAGGTTTAATTCTCTTTGGTTCCTAAACGAACTTTTCAAACTTATCGGAAATTTCTGTGGCGTTCATAGACTTATCAATCAGTCCATCCATAGCTGATTGTGGCGTCCTCACATACCAAGACTTATCAATCAGTCCATCCATATATATATTACATATGTTTAATTAATTTAAATAAATCATATTTCTTTAAAATTCACTTTTGAATTAATTAATTAATTTTGTGTCCATATTAGCATAGACATAGTGTGGTCCCACCCCACATGTGTCACAAAATTAAAATATATTTAAATAATCTTATTATTTAAATATAATAAATTAATAGATTAACTAATACTCAGTTAAATATGACAATACTTATCATATTATATGTTATGTATTATAGAGAACATTTTTAGTGTCACGTTAATATCTCTAGTGTGAAATAATTAATTTTAGAATTTAATAATTTCAAATTAAATGTGCAAAATTCATTCTATGCATTATCCAATACAAGATTATAGATATGCCACTAGGGACCTATGGACCTACAATTTAAACTCTAATAAATTTGATAATTAATTAAACTCATTAATTAAGATGCCAAATTTATTAGTTTCAGTGTTACTTCACTAAAAACCCAAAACTACACTCTTAAAATCATAGTAATAATTATTCAAAGAAAAATAGCGAGTAATCTAATAGTTTAATCATTGTATATAGGTCAATCATCCATGAATAGTTCATAATAAGAGTTAGGTTCAATTTTCATTCACCTCTCTTATTATATCTTTATCCTTGAGTTTCAATAATTCTTTAATGAATAGTTAATTTATAATCTTAAAATGAACAAGCACTCTATTGTTCAAGTCTTGATCATCACTCAAAATAACCATCTTTCTAACTTCCATAAGGAAGAAATAAATTTCATAACTGTATAATATTATTCCCAGCCATTAAATGGATTACATTTCCAATATTCAAAGTTATAATCTATCTTTAGACAAACCTTATCATGTAAGTCAAAAAACACAATGTCATAAACAAGAATTTAATATATAATCAAGCTTAAAATTGTCATATATATGATCATCATAATGATAAATTTGAATACTCTATTTTTGAAGGACGATTATTAAAGATTCATAAATTGTCAGGTCTAATCCTATATAATCTCAATATATAAAGCACTTATAATCCAATGTTTCTACATTAAAAGCATGGATAAAACTATTTCATTCGCAATGAGATTAGACCACACTTGTAATGTTTACGTAAAGATTCAAAATTTTAATTAATTATTACAGACTATTCAAATTATTATCTATAAATTTTATTCTTAAGCATATAACACATATAGGCTAAATTTATAGTCACATTAATAATCATAAAATTTTCTTAATGTTTATTAAAGTAATACACATAAGCAACCAAAAATATATATATCATTTCATTTAATTTATTAACAATATGTATAATGTTCATGCTTATAGGGCATTAACCACAACAATTAATAAACAAAAATACTATTTTCTTAATTTATAAAAATTTAGATTATGTACTAACAAGAGCTTAAAAAGGATCATTTACCCCAAATATATACATATATATATATATATATATCAAACCATTAAGTGGAAAACAAAACAAGAATTAAATAACCCACAAGGATCACAATGTTGATCCAAAATAGAAATTCATAGAAACATTATTAAAACATTGCATAAACAAATATCATTCCCTCTGAAATCGTATTAAATATCGCTTAGCTTCAACTTAAGATATCTTGTGAAAAAATAGAAAAGAAAAAAATATAACCCCATCTAAAATCACACCAAAACTCTCGTTCCAAGTTAATAATATCTTATGTGACAAAGTTAAATGAAATGACTAATTAGAAAATGCAAATCTCCTTAGTTTTTTTCTATTGCACTAGTCGCCTGCTATTTACCATAACCTCCAACATTAAAACAAAACCCAATCACCAATTGATTGATCTTCATGGCATTTTTGCTTCTCTCGTTTGTCATCACCAATCAAAAAGTATGGAATTATTGTTAGGATAGATGCCCTTAAAGTATGTGATGTTTTATAAAGGATATATTAGTAAATAAATAAAGTGAACTTTTCATTATATTTGTATGCATGTATTATAAATGTTTTATGAATATCATTAAAATTTCATAATTATTTATGTGGCCTTAATTATTGTAAATAAGTGTTTTATGTATATCATTATAAATGTTTTATGAATATCATTAAAATTCCATAATTATTTATGTGACCTTAATTACTGTATATAAGTGTTCTATGTAAGAAGAGAATATTTAAGATGATAATTAAAATAGTCAAAAATGTATAATAAATTATTATAATTAACTATTCAATTAAAATGTGAAATCTTTAATCGGCTATTAATAGTGTTGGTCATTTCCATTAAAAATGGAATGATTTTATCTAAACTGTTGATAGTGCATGATTTGACATTATTTTCATAACATTCTTTCATATGTTTTATTTGTTAGCTCTTTGATTTATTGTGTGTTTACTGTTTTTTTATGTTTTGTAGGTAATTTGTGTGTTAATAAATGTTTTGGAGCTAAAAAGTTTATTTGGATGCATATCTAAGTTAAGGGTCAAAGTTAGGAGGAAACCAAGAAAAGAATTTGGCCATTTGGAACAGCTAGGATGGAGCCCCAGTGCCAATTTTCCTATGCCCCCGCACCAAAAGACAGAGTCGGGGCACCCGAATGCAAAAATTCCATACCCCTAATGAAAATGGGGCGGCCGCTCCAAATTTCCATGCAGCCATTTGGATGTTCTACCACTTTGTGCCCCTATGAAACAAAATTTTGTGTGGCAGCGCACTTGTCTTCTTAGCATCATTTTTTTTTTTCATGCAGTCGTGCTGTTTTCGCCTCGCCCCCACACGATTTTTAGTCAAATTTTGAACCCCAAAGGCTCCATTTATTGTACAAAATCCTAGTTCTATAAAAGCTACATTATGAAACTCAAGGGACATTTTGGCCTCAAAAACTCAAAACTTAGACAACAAAGGGAAGGAAAGAAAGAAATAGAAAGAAAAAGAGGAAGATTGAAGAGAGTTTGCTTTTTTAGGAGCTCTTGAAATTCATCATCACCTCTCCTCTTTGTCATCCTCTTGAGCTTCAATGTTGCTAGTTTATGTGTTTTTGTTGTCAATTTTAATTATGTTTAGATAAGTTATTTTATGTTTAAAGATGAATTGAAAGCCTTAGACATGCTTGTGTAGTTAATTATACGAACTATTCTCTAAATTTCTTGTTGAAATTGCTCATTTTTTGTAACATCCCTTTATAGACGTCATAATAATCGTTACTTTTGCCGTTAAACTTAATAATTACTGACAAGAAGTTCAAAACAATCAATAATGCTTAGAGAAATATTCTAGGAAGTACATCCATTTTTTTACTACTTGTCGAATTCAGCTTTTCCTCATCGGTTAGTCCGACAGAACACCTATGGCATTTAGCTAACCGACCACCTATAAAAAACTTAGTTTACGAAAAAAAAAACATTCAACAAATACAAACTCACATATGTAATGCAAGCACTCTTAACTTCTAATCCAACAACTAATTAAGACTAATTATGAAGAAATGAACTATATAGTGTATTTTTTAATAAATAACCTAAGAAACTAAAAATCTAAAATATAAATTACCTTAAACAAAACATAAGTTCAAAAAAACATATTACAAATAGAGTTGTCACGCCCCGAAGTACGGGAGGTGACATGGCAGGCTAATTAAATTAATTAAGTAAAAATTTAATTAAAACGTAAGTTAAAGAATTTAATTATTTAAGAAAGATGTGATAATTTAAATTCCCTTTTAAGGCAAACATTTATAATGATTAAGCAAATAAAATAAAATAAAATAAAATAATAAAGAGAGAAAAAAATGCGCATTGGGTCCCACTGACCTACAACTTATGCACACATATAGTACCGACAATATTATATTATAACCACAGTCCAAAATAAGAAGAGAAAGTTAAAGTAATACACGCCTTGATTTATTTGTAATTCTAATAATCTACATGACTCTTCTACTACTCGTAGGTCCGGTCAACGGATTCTTCTCTGATCCTAAGTAGTATTTCACCTAGGGGGAAAGATTTTAAAACAAATAAAATGTGAGCGAAAGGCTCAATAAGACTATATTTTGAAAACAAATAAATAATTTAAATTCAAATTTTACCCTTTAAAGAAATAAATAGAAAACAGAGTTAAATAAATAATTTCATTTAAATAAGTCTTATTAAAAACAATTCGTCAAGAAAGTACTTTTTATCTTTCTTAGGCAAACCATAATATTCACCACCGAAGTGGCCCAGCTGGGTTTCAGGATCTACCTCCAATGTCGCACGCTATACAACTTGATCTCTAATATGGCATCATGGCCATATATATATATATATATATATCTTTCTATAATTATTGAAATCTCATTTTATAAAGTATTTTCATTTACATTCATTATGTGGTTCATTATGATAATCACCTCAAACTACTATTTGGGAAAACATTCATCAAAAACCCTTTTTCAATTCATCATTTAAAACATTTTGATGAAAATCCTTTTAAGGCCAAAATTATTTGAAAACTAGGTTACCAAGGAAAGCGGTAGAAGTCCTACCTCAATACTCGTGCTAGTGTCCCACACCGTAATCCCGATCCACTATACATTAGCTCTGCAGAACTACGAACAACCTTAAATATATAATAACTAAATCTACTAGTATCTAGCTTAAGATATCCTACGTTGCTTAACTATTCCATGGTATCCTAGTGTGCCATTTGTATTTATAAAATCATATTGTAACGTTAAAATCTCAATCAAGAAACAGTAAAAACGGATGAAAAATAGCAAATTTTTACTATGCCCAGTCGGTCTGCCGGTCTCCCTGGGTGGCCTGCCGACCATCTGGGTCTGATCGACCGAACATTTCTAGGTTCAGCCTGTCGAACGTATAAATCCGACCTACCGAACTCATGAATCTGGCATGCCAAACTAGGAAATTTTGAAAATTTTCAAAACCTGAGCCTCGGCTTCCCAAGCTCCAATCCTCGATTTCAAATTGTTCTCAATTCCCAAGCATAAAAAACACTCATAGATGATAGAAAAATATAGTAGATTACTTTTTAACATATTTAAACAAGATTTACACAGATTTTAAAAAATTCCAAAAATGGATAAAAATAGAAAATCTTGATTCAAATCTATTTTTAATCAAACCAAGCTTAGATTCTAAATGTTTTAAGTTTTTCTAACTTAGATTAAAGGTTTTCCAAACTTAAACAAGCTTGGATTTCAAAATGCAAGCAAATTTGAAAAATTGAACAAAAAGTTTTGAAATTTGAAAACTTACATTGGATTTAAGCTTTAAATCGTGTTTTTAGTTGCTTAATCATGTTCCCGAGCCTCCAATCCACTAAACCAAAGCTTGGGCTTGATTTTTGATTCAAAAATTTGAGAGAAAGAAAGGCAGAAAGTAGAAAGAGAAGGAGAGAGGGATGAGCGAGAGAGAGAAGGAGAGGGTGAGCTGAGAGTAAGTGAGGGAAAGGAAGAAATAAATAGAGGGAAAAATAGGCAGTTTTACTGTTTGAAACCGTATGCCGTCCACGGTTTTGTAAAATGAGATATGTTTGGCATTTGACAAATTATTTTGTTCCAAAATTCAAAATACAATTAAAAATAGTTTAAATATGATTTAAAATTAAATTGATTAGAAAATCATTACTAAATATTTAGATTAAGATAAATCAGAATTTGGCAAGCTAATACACCGTTTTATACACTAATATCACTTAATCAATTTTGAGGCGTTACAACTCTCCACCCTTAAATGAAATTTCACCCTCAAAATTTACAATTCAATTCAAAAGCAAAACAAATGCGGATACAACTCCCGCATGGTGGACTCTAACTCCCAGGTGGCTTCATCAACCCCATGATGCTGCCACACGACCTTTACCAATGGTATGTCACGACGATGCAAGTTTATTATCTTCCTATTGATAATCTGGATTGGCACTTCCTCGTATGTCGTGTCTTCCTAAATCTGCACATCATGGAACAAGACTACCTTGTTTTGCTCAGGCGGACACTTTCGAAGTATTGACATGTGGAATACATTATGAGCATGAGAAAGCTCAGGAGGAAGATCGAGTCGATAAGCGACCATGCTAATGCGTTGAGTAATCTCAAACGGTCCAATGTACCAGGTGCAAGCTTACCACTTATTCCAAATCGTGTGATGCCTTTGCGAGGTGATACCTTCAAGAGAACAAAGTCTCCTACCCCAAATTCCAAGGGTCAAGTCTTCTATCTACATAACTCTTTTGTCGACTCTGAGCTACCCTCAATCGATCTCGGATTACAATGACCTTCTCATTGCTATCGCGAATCTCATATGGCCCAAGAATAATCTTGTCTTTTGGTTCTGCCCAACAAACCGGTGATCGACATGATTGTCCATACAGTGCTTCGAACGGTGCCATGCCAATGCTCGATTGATAGCTGTTGTTGTACATAAACTCTACCAGATGCAAATATTTCTTCCAATTCCCGCCGAAGTCTAACGCACATGCATGTAACATGTCTTCGAGAATTTGAATAACCCGCTCAGATTGCCCATCGGCTTTGAGGACGAAATGCTGTGCTAAAATTCAAATCCGTGCCCAAAGCCTCCTGAAAACTTCCCTAGTACTTGGCATTGAATCTAGTGTCTCTATCTGATGTGATAGACAAAAGAACTCCGTGCAATCTTACTACATTCTACAGGTACAATTCTCCAAGAATCCTTCTCAAACATGTCGACCTGAATGGAATGAAATGCGTCGTTTTCATCAGTCTATCAACCACGACCCAAATTGCATCGTGCCTTTGCTCCATCCTCGGCAAACCTATAAGGAAATCCATAGTGATATGCTCCAATTTCCACCCTGTAATAGGAAGCGGTTGAAGTTGACCTACTGGCTTCTGATGCTTAGCTTTTACCTGAAGACAACTCACACACTTGGTCACATATTCTCGGACATCCTTCTTCATACCTCTCCACCAGTATTGCCACTTTAGATCACGATACATCTTCGTGCTTCCTAGATGAATGGCGAACTGAGACTTGTGGGCTTCATCCATCACGGTCTTTGTCACTTCCACAATTGCCGGAACTACCAGACGCTCCCTAAAGTACAACGATCCATTGGAGCATATCCTCTATTCCTTGAATTGCTCTCCATTTTGGATTCGCGTCTAGATTCCCTGTAGTTGTTGGTCTCACCACTGATTCTATTTCACCATCTGAACGAGAGCTGGGGTTGTCACCATATGACATACCAAAACTCAATCGTAGTCTTCATAATACTATAGCCCATACTCGCTCACTGTCACATCTCTTTTCCAATCCTCGAGAGCCAAATAAGCGAGAATCCCTGAAGACTTCCTGCTAAGTGCATCCACTACCATATTAGCCTTCCTAGTATGGTACTGTAGTACGAAATCATAATCCTCCATGTATTCTATCCACCTTCGCTGCCTCAAGTTTAGATCACTTTGAGTGAACATATACTTCAAACTCTTATAGTCGGAGAAAACTTGGAACATCGTCTCATATAGATAACATCTCCAAATCTTCAGTGCGTGAATTACTGCCGCGAGCTCCAAGTCGTGAGTAGGGTAGTTCCGCTTATGAGGTCGTAGTTGTCTTGATCCGTACGCCACCACGCGTCTATGTTGCATCATTACGAGTCTGCGTCTTGAAGCATTGTGTATACCTCGTATGACTCATCACTGTTGGGAATAATCAATACTGGGGCTGAAGTCAACCGATTCTTTAATTCTTGAAAAGCGAGCTCACATTCTAAATCCCACTCGAATATGATGTTCTTCCTAATAGTCTTATTAGCGGCGTTGCTATCTTCGAGAAATCCTTCACAAATTCCTGTAGTATCTTGCGAGTCCCAAGAAACTACAAATTTCTGCTACATTCCTCGGTTGTTCCCATTCCACTATGGCTTTTACCTTGGATGAATCCACTGAGATACCTTGCTCGGAGATGATGTGTCCTAAAAACTTGACTCTGTCAACCAAAACTCACACTTTTCTTTCTTAGCGTACAACTGGTGCTCTCGCAAGGGCTGAAGCACGATCCTGAGATGTTGCTCATGCTCCTCCCAAGTCTTAGAGTAAACCAATATATCATCAATGAACACGATCACGAATTGATCTAGATAAGGCCTGAATGTCCTGTTCATTAAATCCATGAAAGCTACCGAAGCATTTGTCAATCCAAACAACATCACCAGAAACTCAAAATGTCCATACTGGGTCCTGAAAGCTATTTTGGGAATGTCCTCTTCTTTAATCCTGAGCTGGTGGTATCCCGACTGCAAATCTATCTTTGATAAGTATCGCGAACCTCCCAACTGATCAACACAATTCATCGATCCTAGGCAGAGGATACTTGTTCTTCATAGTGACCCGATTTAGCTGTCGATAATCTATGCACAACCTAAGGGTTCCATCATGTTTCTTGGAAAATAAGACTGGTGCTCCCCACGATGATGTGCTATTCTACATATATCCCTTGTCAGCAAGCTCTTGAAATTGCTTTCTTAATTCTTTCCTATCTGCCAGCGCCATCTGATAAGGTGCTATAGAAATCGAAGCCGTTCTTGGAAGTAGCTCAATGTAAAACTCAATCTCCCGATGCGGTGGTAGTCTTGGCAACTCGTCAGGAAAAACATCTTTAAATTCATCCACCACTAGGACTGCATTTCTTCTCAAGGCACTGGAATCTCCTTGTAGATTCATGAGTAAGGCATAGTAGGCAAGATTCTTCCGTCCTCCAAGGCATGTCTTCACGAGACACTCACTCATTAGCGAATCACCACCACCGTAGTAAGTGATCATCGTCCCCCTATCAGACACTAGGGTCACTTTCTTAAGTTGACAGTCTACACTATGTTATACCTGGATAACTAGTCCATCCATCCTAGGATTACATCATATGAACTCATGGGGATTACAATCAAATCACTTTTCAAAATCTCATCCCCAATCGTCATTTTACAAGATTTACATACAGAGTTTAAACACACCCGTCCCAAGGGTGAACCTATAACTAAGGGTTCATCAAATTCTTCTATCTCTAATCCCAAGGCATGTACAAAAAAGCTTGAAATAAGAGAATGAGTGGCACTGGTATCAAATAAGACATGGGCTAGTGACTGAGAAACTAGAATCATACTGTTAACAACCATGTTACTGGTCTGAGCATTCAAACTCCTTGTTGTCATCGAATGAACCTGAATTGGAGCTTTCCCTTTTCCTCTACCAGCATTGCTAGACCCTAGATTGGCTGGCCAATATTGCTGCGATGGAGGCGACTGCATGCTAACTATACTCGGCGTTCAGTACTGAGGGGCATTATGCTAGAAGTTATGCGGCTGATGTCCTTGTGCTGGATATGGTAGTTGCTAAGGAGAGAACTGATGGAGCTGGAGCTAAGGAAATTGCTGAGGCAGAGGTAGAGTCTGAGGCTGAGCTTGACGACTAGCTCGTTCTTCGACCCGAGGTCCTAGGCAAGCACTCCTGATCAAGCAATTCCTCTTGATATGTCTTGGCTGCTAGCAATAGTGACAGTGAAAGCTGTAGGGGTTGCTGCGCTCGCTGCTGGATGAACTGCTACTATCACTATTCATGCTACCCTATTTGTTCTATCCCAGAGTTGGTACGCTACTGGTACTCCTTCTACCGCTCCTTTGTAGTCCTCCTGACGTCCTTGCTCGATCCTCACAATATTGCATGTAATCATTTTCTACAAATATCGCTGATGACATAAGCTCACCAAAATTCCCCAGTCGCAGACAACCACCTGTCGTCGAATAGAAGCCTTAGGCCTTTCTTGGAACTGAATACACTTCTCTCGTTTTGATGCCACCACAGATGGAGGAAACCTGGCCAACTTATTAAACTTTGCCTCATACTCTTGGACTGACATATCACCCTATTGCAATCTATAGAATTTAGCCGCCTTCTAGTTTCTATATCCTTGCGGAAAGTAGCGATCATAGAATAGCTCATCGAACCTGTCCCTACTGATGTTCCTATTGTTCTCTAACAGCTTAGCTTGCTTCCACCAAGTATTGGCACCACCTTTGAACTTATACGCTGAAACTCTACACGATACTCCGTCGGCTGCCAAGAGTATCCAGGTGTTTTACGATTGAATCTAACCAATATTTGGCCACTTACGGGTCCCCATTCCCATCGAAGGTCAGAACAGACGCACGCCAGAATTCTCTAAAGTACATGTGTCGACGACTAGCCTCGGAATCCTCTAGTCTTGCCCTTCCTGCCATTTACTGGAATGCAGCAAACATAGCCCTCATCATGCCCTTGCCATTTCCAAACTCTACATCAGTTGTCGAACGACGTCTAGATGCCATTCTCACTTTTGAAAATAAAATTTGGACTGTCAGTGGTATTTCATTGTCGTACTTATGTGTGCACAATTTCCAAGGTTTATAACCTTGAGCTCTGATACCATTCTGTCACGCCCCGAAGTACGGGAGGTGACGTGGCAAACTAGGGGTGAACAACGGGCGGGTAGGCGGTTTTTGGGCGGGTGCGGGGCGGTTTTTTTAAGTGGCGGGTTGGCGATTAACCAACCCACAAACCGCCCATGGAGTGGCGGGCGGTTTCGGTTTGGGGGTGGGCGGGTGCGGGCGGTGCGGGCGGGTTGGGCGGGTTGGGTCTACACTAATGTACAATATAATTTTTTGAGCTCTTTTTTATTAAAAAAAAGTAAAGAAAATTTGTAGAAAATATAAGACGATAATGTATGAAGCATTCTCAACAACAACCAAGTTTGACGCCTAAAGACAATAACCATATTCACAACAAATTAAGAAACATAATCATTCATTGCAACAAGAAACATCAACTATATATGAAGTGATGAACAAAGTCAAGAATTCTTGTTCTTCCATAAAACCTGTTCATTGGGTTCGAAAATAACAGGATACTACAGATGAAATGATGAACAAAGTCAAATGTTCTTTTTCTTTTTAAAGAATGAGGAGTGGGAGAGGTTTAGATTAAGATTTTTTTTTTTTTTTTTTTTTAAGAATTAGGCGGGCGGGTTTGGGTTGAACCTGCCCCCTAAAATTTAAAACCGTACCCGCCCGCCAACATATGTAGGCGGGCGGGTTGAACCCACCAATGGGCGGGTTGAACCCGCATAGTCTTTTTTTTGGGCGGGCGGCCGGCGGTTGCGGGGCGGTTTTTGTACACCCCTATGGCAAACTAATTAAATTAATTAAAACGTAAGTTAAAGAATTTAATTATTTAAGAAAGACGTGATAATTTAAATTCCCTTTTAAGGCAAACATTTATAATCATTAAGCAAATAAAATAAAATAAAATAGAATAAAATAATAAAGAGAGAGAAAACACGCATTGGGTCCTACTGACCCACAACTTGCGCACACACATAGTACTAACAATATTATATTACAACCATAGTCCAAAATAAGAAGAGAAAGTTAGAATAATACATGCCTTGAGTTATTTGTAATTCTAATAATCTATTTGACTCTTCTACTGCTTACAGGTCCGGTCAACGGACTCTTCTCTAATCCTAAGCTGTATTCCACCTAGGGGGAAAGATTTTAAAACAAATAAAATATGAGCGAAAGGCTCAGTAGGACTATATTTTAAAAACAGATAAATAATTTAAATTGAAAATTTACCCTTTAAAGAAATAAATAGAAAATAGAGTTAAATAAATAATTTCACTTAAATAAGTCTCATTAAAAATAGTTCGTCTAGAAAGTACCTTTTTATTTTTCTTGGACAAACCATAATATTCACCACCGAAGTGGCCTAGCTTAGTTTTAGGACCTGCCCCTATGATTGTATGCTGCACGACCCGATCTCTGATATGGTATCATGCCCATATATATATATATACATATATCTTTTATAATTATTAAAATCTCATTTTACCAAGTATTTTCATGTACATTCATTATGTAGTTCATTATGATAATCACCTCAAACTACTATTTGGGAAAACATTCATAAAAAACCCTTTTTCAATTCATCATTTAAAACATTTTGATGAAAATCCTTTTAAGGCCAAAATTATTTGAAAACTAGGTTACCAAGAAAAGGGGTAGAAGTCCTACCTTAATACTCAAGTCGATGTCCTACACCGTAATCCCAATCCGCTATACGTTAGCTTCGCAGAACCATGAACAACCTTAAATATATAATAACTAAGTCTATCAGTATCTAGCATAAGATATCCGACGTTGCTAAACTGTTCCATGGTGTCCTTGATAAGAACCTCGCCAATATACCGATGAAACTCGTTATCAATAAAAAAGGCACCAAGACCATTTCTACTCAGATTTGGATGGAAGTCACCATGACCTGTTGCTTATATCGAAGCAAGAACCTTGGTATATCGTAGACGCCACAATCAAGGATGGAAAGCTTGATTGATAAGTTGGGGTTGAACGCCCGGATTGATCCGAAGAGTTCGTGCAGTTCGTCAAAGAACCAAAGAAAGAATTTTCTCTCTCAGAAAATAAACATTCACCAATCAATTCATTAACATTGGAAACGCCTATTTATAGGCCAAAATTACAAAGGAAAGTTGACAAATTCAAACATAACTACTAATCCTAATTTTAAGCTTAAAATAAAAACCAAAAGAAAGGAAAGTCTCAATGGCTAATATTTAGCCATTTACACACCCAACAATTAAAGGAAAGTGCAATTAATGCTCTTTAACAACTTGCACAAATGATTAGCCACGTGTGTGCCAATAATGGGAAAGTTTCCGAAATCCTTCCATAGACTTTGATGGAGACTTAGGGAGCTCAAATGCATGGAAGGTGGTTGACCCAATACAAATTCCTATTGGACCAGTCACAAGAGCCCGAGCTAAGAAATTCAAGGAAGCACTAAATGGGCTGATTCATGAAATCTGGAATCAAGAAAATTTGTGCAAACCCATTGGCCCAGGCCCACGCCAACCACAATGGTGCGTCAATTTGATCCAAGTTCTAGAAGAATCCGGATGAGTCAAGCCTGATTGAAATCAGCTCAAATTTTGCAAGATGAAGTCAATGGAAGACTTTCGGAAACCTTCTCATTTTGGCACACGCGGCTAATCATTTATGCAAATTGTTGACGAGGATTAATTGCACTTTCCGTTTATTGTTGGGCGTGTAAATGGCTGAAAATCAGCCATTAAAGACTTTCCTTTCTTCTGGTTTTTATTTTAGGCTTAGTAATTATGTTTGAATTTGTCAACTTTTCTTTTTTTGGGCAACACTTTGTAATTTTGGCCTATAAATAGGCGTTCCCAAGGTTAATGGAGCAATGAATGGTTTATTTTCTGAGAGAAATAATTCTTTCTTTGGTTCTTTGATGAACTGCACGAACTCTTCGGATCAATCCGAGCGTTCTACCCCCGACTTATCAATCAGGCTGTCCATCCTTGATTGTGGCGTCTTCGATATACCAAGGTTCTTGCTTCGATATAAGCAACGGGTCGCGGTGATTTCCATCCAAATCTGAGTAGAAACGGTCTTGGTTCCTTCTTATTGATAACGGGTTTCGTCAGTATATTGGCGAGGTTCTTATCATTTGGTATCAGAGCCTCAGTTCTAGCCTCAGGTTTGTCTATCCTTATTTGTTTTTGAAATTCTAATTTATTACTTAGGTTCTATTACGTTCAAAAAAAAAAAAAGTTGGTTAGTTTGGTTTTGGGTAACTAGTATCTTGGGTTTCAAGTTTAGGTGGTAGTTTCCTATTTTGTGTTTTTTTGGTTTATTATCCTTGTTCTCACCGAATTTCACAAGAAGAAAAGAAAAGAAAAGAAAAGAAAAACGAAAAGAAAGAAAAAGAAAAGAAAAATCAAGAGGATCCAAAAAAAAAAAAAAAAAGAGTCTGGAAACCCTCGTTAAATTTTTTTGTTTCCTTTCCATTGTTTGAGTGTCCAGGTGTCCAAATTTGATCTCACCTCATAGTAAAAATAAAAAATAAAATTTGCTTCATTTAGAACTGGGTATCAAAACGTGTTGCTGAATTTGTTGCCGGATAGATTTTATTGTTGTTTGTGTAATTCCGAAAGAACTGAAAGAGAGAATAAGTGAGTTAAAAAAAAAATAATAAAGAGAAAGGCAAGAGTGGTGAGAACATTCGAGGGTAAAAGCCAATCATTCGAGTGAAACACGAGTGAACGGAGTGACCAAGTGATAGAGTGAAACACGTGAGGGAGAGAAGTAAGGTCCTTTATTATCTAACGTTGTTTTGCAGGTATAAAAAAAAAAATAAAAATGAATCCGAATCAAGAAAGAGAAGCTGAAGATGATCTTCCACAACAAAATGTTCCCAATCTTCAGTTGCAAGCCTTAATGAGGCAAATGGAACGGTTGTTGACGCGAGCACTAGAGCCCATTCATGAGAGATTAGATGAGGTTGATGCCAGAACACGCAATAGGCAGCCACAAAACATGCAAAATAGGCGGAGGGGTGGATGTGATCTTTCGGAGGAAGATGAATTAGAAGAGTTGGAGGAACCATCGATAAATAGGGGCAGATTTAGGCGTGGAAATGGGAATAGAGAAGCTAGGAACCGGGAAGACAATAATATGGGAGGTATTAAAATGAAGATTCCGCCATTCCAAGGGAAAAATGACCCCGGAGCTTACCTAGAGTGGGAGAAGAAAGTGGAGCTAGTGTTTGATTGCCATAACTATTCAGAGTTAAAGAAAGTTAAGCTTGCTGCAATTGAGTTCTCTGATTATGCGGTTGTATGGTGGGATCAGTTGGTAATGAATAGGCGACAGAACCGAGAACACCCGATTGAGACATGGGAGGAGATGAAAACAGTGATGAGAAAGCGATTTGTACCCAGCCATTACTATCGGGATTTGTACAAAAAGTTGCAAGGACTTAGACAAGGAAACAGGAGTGTGGAGGAATATTATCAAGAGATGGAAATAGCCATGATACAAGCCAATGTTGAAGAAGATCGAGAAGCAACCATGGCAAGATTTTTGCAATGGCTAAATTTGGATATTCAAGATAGGGTGGAGATGCAACACTATGTAGAGTTAGAAGACATGTTGCACATGGCCATCACAGTAGAGCAGCAGCTCAAGAGGAGGGGTAGCTCACGTGCGAATGTTAGTTCGGCACCTTCTTCATGGAAGCCGAATTATGGGAAGAGAGAAGAGAAATCGATTGCTAGGCCAAAGTTTGAGCCAAAACCAGCCACGGCTAGCCCTTCAAACCAAGGTAAATATGATTCATCCACTTCTCGAAACCGTGATATTAAATGTTTCAAATGCCAAGGCAGGGGTCACATCTCAAGCCAATGTCCGAACAAAAGGGTGATGGTGTTACGGGACGACGGAGAGGTTGTTACGGATGACGAATCGGACGAGGACTCCATGCCACCATTGGAGGATGTGGATGAGGAGGAGTGTGCTGTCCAAGGTGAATTGTTGGTCACTCGACGAGCCCTTAGTGTGCAAACCAAAGAGGAAGAAGAAAAGCAACGTGAGAACATTTTTCATACTAGGTGCCACGTGCAGAACAAGGTATGTAGTGTGATAATAGATGGAGGGAGTTGTACGAACGTCGCTAGCAGTACTATGGTTGACAAATTAGGGCTGCCAACGACCAAACATCCTCGACCTTACAAGTTGCAATGGTTGAATAATAGTGGTGAAGTGAAGGTAACTAAACAGGCATTAATTTCATTTCGCATTGGTAGATACGAAGATGAAGTTTTGTGCGATGTAGTTCCAATGGAAGCCGGACACTTGTTACTAGGTCGACCATGGCAATTTGATCGTCGGGTTAAACATGATGGCTACACCAATAAATATTCTCTTGTGCACAACCAGAGAACATTCACTCTTGTGCCAATGACACCAAAAGAGGTTCATGAAGATCAAGTTTGGTTACAAAAGGAGAGTGAACAAAAAGGAGAGAATGAGAAAAAGAGAGAGAAAGGGAGTGAAAATAATGAGTGTTGGAGTGCAGAGAGAGAGTTCGGCCAGAGAGGGAAAAAAGATAGAGGGGCCGAGAAAAAAGGAGAAAAAAGGAGAGAACATTGAGAGAGCCAGTACAAAAGAAGATTTGGCCAATGAGGTAAAATTAGAGAGAAAAACAAACTTTTATGCAAGAGAGAGTGATGTGAGAAGAGCTTTGTTTTCTAATCAGCCGATGATTTTACTCATGTACAAGGAGGCGTTATTAAACACTAACGATCTTGATTCCACCTTGCATAGTTCTGTTGTTTCTCTTTTGCAGGAGTATGAGGATATCTTTCCCGAGAAAACACCGTAAGGTTTACCTCCAATCCGCAGGATTGAACATCAAATCGACTTCATACCTGGAGCTACAATTCCAAACCGACCAGCCTATAGAAGCAATCCCGAGGAGACAAAGGAACTCCAATGGCAAGTAAGTGAGTTGATGGAGAAGGGACACGTGAGAGAAAGCATGAGCCCTTGCGCCGTACTAGTTTTACTTGTGCCTAAGAAAGATGGGACTTGGAGGATGTGCGTTGATTGTCGAGCCATCAACAACATCACGGTAAAATATCGACATCCCATTCCTCGCTTGGATGACATGTTAGATGAATTGCATGGTGCTTGTGTATTTTCTAAAATTGATCTGAAGAGTGGATATCATCAAATTCGCATGAAAGAGGGAGACGAGTGGAAGACAGCTTTCAAAACAAAACAAGGTTTGTATGAGTGGTTGGTAATGCTTTTCGGTTTAACCAATGCCCCTAGCACATTTATGCGTTTAATGAACCATGTTTTGCGAGCTTTCATTGGGAAATTTGTTGTTGTTTATTTTGATGATATCCTGATCTATAGCACCAATTTGGATGACCATATTGAACATTTGAAACTTGTTTTAGATGTTTTACGGAAGGAAAAGTTGTATGCTAATCTTAAGAAGTGTACCTTTTGCACGGATAAGCTTGTTTTTCTTGGTTTTGTTGTTAGTGCTCAAGGTATACAGGTCGACGAAGAAAAGGTTAGGGCTATCCAAGAATGGCCAAGTCCCACAGGCGTTGGAGAAGTACGGAGTTTTCATGGACTTGCTAGCTTTTACCGACGGTTTGTAAGGGATTTCAGTACTTTGGCTGCACCACTCACAGAAGTAATCAAGAAGAATGTTGGGTTTAAATGGGGAGAAGAACAAGAGAAGGCGTTTCAGCTTATTAAGCATAAGCTTACTCATGCTCCTTTACTTGCTTTACCTGATTTTTCTAAAACATTTGAAATTGAATGCGATGCTTCTGGTGTAGGTATAGGTGTCGTGCTGATGCAAGAAGGACGACCAATTGCGTATTTCAGTGAAAAATTGAGTGGGTCAACACTAAATTACCCTACTTATGACAAAGAGTTGTACGCGTTGGTTCGAGCATTAAAGACTTGGCAACACTACCTATGGCCCAAGGAATTCGTGATTCACACTGATCACGAGTCATTGAAACATCTAAAGGGACAACAAAAGTTGAACAAGAGGCATGCCCGCTGGGTGGAATTCATCGAGACATTTCCTTATGTCATTCGATACAAGCAAGGTAAGGAGAATGTTGTTGCGGATGCGCTTTCTCGCAGGTACGCATTACTTTTTATCCTTGACGCTAAACTGCTTGGTTTTGAGCATATTAAGGATTTATACCCTTTAGACCAAGATTTTAGTGAGGATTATCGAGCTTGTGAGAAAAACGCAATGGGTAAATTTTATAGGCATGATGGATTTTTGTTTCGGGAGAATAAGCTTTGTGTGCCTAATTGTTCTTTGAGAGATTTGTTAGTAAGGGAATCCCATGGTGGCGGATTGATGGGGCATTTTGGAATTGCTAAAACTTTAGCTGTTTTGCAGGAACACTTCTTTTGGGCCACACATGAAAAGGGATGTTGAAAGAATACGTAGTAAATGTGTCACGTGTAGGCAAGCTAAATCAAGAGCACAACCCCATGGTTTATACACACCTTTGCCAATTCCTAGTGAGCCTTGGACTGATATTTCAATGGACTTTGTGTTAGGTTTACCTAGGACCAAACGTGGGAAGGATAGTGTGTTTGTGGTTGTAGATCGGTTTTCTAAGATGGCACATTTTATTCCCTGTCATAAAACTGATGATGCATCGCATGTTACTGAATTGTTCTTTAGGGAGATTGTGAGAATACATGGCATGCCTAGGACAATTGTTTCAGATAGAGATGCTAAGTTCTTGAGCTACTTTTGGAAGACTTTGTGGAGTAAGTTAGGTACTAAGCTGTTGTTTTCTACTACTTGCCACCCACAAACTGATGGTCAAACTGAGGTAGTAAATAGGACTTTGTCAACCTTATTAAGAGCAATCATCAGTAAGAACATTAAATCATGGGAAGACTGTTTACCGCATGTTGAGTTTGCATATAATCGCTCTGTCCATTCTGCTACTAAGTATTCACCTTTTGAAATTGTTTATGGTCTTAATCCTTTATCACCACTGGATTTATCACCACTACCTGTTTCTGAGTGTGTTAATTTAGATGGCAAAAGGAAGGCTGACTTTGTTAAACAGATTCATGAGAAAGCAAGACTCAACATTGAGCGAAGAACGGAACAATATGCAAAGCAAGCCAATAAGGGGCGACACAAGCTGATTTTTGAACCTGGAGACTGGGTGTGGTTGCACTTTAGAAAGGAGCATTTTCTAGAACAAAGAAAGTCAAAGTTGTTACCACGGGGAGATGGTCCATTTCAAGTCCTTGAAAGAATTAATGACAATGCTTACAAGTTGGATTTGCAAGGTGAGTATAATGTAAGTGCTACC
The DNA here is from genome assembly GCA_025403435.1 of Artocarpus heterophyllus. Classification (NCBI taxonomy): domain Eukaryota; kingdom Viridiplantae; phylum Streptophyta; class Magnoliopsida; order Rosales; family Moraceae; genus Artocarpus; species Artocarpus heterophyllus. Next base: position 19,743,478 of record CM046341.1, read on the forward strand.
TTCAATGTTTCTGATTTGAGTCCTTTTGATGCAGAGTCTGATTTGAGGACAAATCCTTTTCAAGAGGAGGGGAATGATGGAGACTTAGGGAGCTCAAATGCATGGAAGGTGGTTGACCCAATACAAATTCCTATTGGACCAGTTACAAGAGCCCGAGCTAAGAAATTCAAGGAAGCACTAAATGGGCTGATTCATGAAATCTGGAATCAAGAAAATTTGTGCAAACCCATTGGCCCAGGCCCACGCCAACCACAACGGTGCGTCAATTTGATCCAAGTTCTAGAAGAATCCGGATGAGTCAAGCCTGATTGAAATCAGCTCAAATTTTGCAAGATCAAGTCAATGGAAGACTTTCGGAAACCTTCTCATTTTGGCACACACGGCTAATCATTTATGCAAATTGTTGACGAGGATTAATTGCACTTTCCATTTATTGTTGGGCGTGTAAATGGCTGAAAATCAGCCATTAAAGACTTTCCTTTCTTCTGGTTTTTATTTTAGGCTTAGTAATTATGTTTGAATTTGTCAACTTTTCTTTTTTTGGGCAACACTTTGTAATTTTGGCCTATAAATAGGCGTTCCCAAGGTTAATGGAGCAATGAATGGTTTATTTTCTGAGAGAAATAATTCTTTCTTTGGTTCATTGACGAACTGCACGAACTCTTCGGATCAATCCGAGCGTTCTACCCCCGACTTATCAATCAGGCTGTCCATCCTTGATTGTGGCATCTTCGATATACCAAGGTTCTTGCTTCGATATAAGCAACGGGTCGCGGTGATTTCCATCCAAATCTGAGTAGAAACGGTCTTGGTTCCTTCTTATTGATAACGGGTTTCGTCAGTATATTGGCGAGGTTCTTATCAGACTTGATCTTGTAAAATTTGAGCTGATTTCAAACTTGACTCATCCAAATTCTTCTAGAACTTAGATCAAATTGATGCACCTTTTTGGCTGATGTGGGCCTAGGTCAATGGGCTTGCACAAATTTACTTGATTCCAAATTTCGTGAATCAGCCCATTTAGTGCTTTCTTGAATTTCTTAGCTCGGGCTCTTGTGACTGGTCCAACGAGAACTTGTATTGGGTCAGCCACCTTCTTTGCATTTGAGCTCCCCACGTCTCCATCATTCCCCTCCTCTTGACAAAGATTTGTCCTCAAATCAGAGTCTGCATCAAAAGGACTCAAATCAGAAACATTGAAGGTAGCACTTACATTATACTCACCTTGCAAATCCAACTTGTAAGCATTGTAATTAATGTGAAGCATCATCAGTTTTCTGACAGGGAATAAAATGTGCCATCTTGGAAAATCGATCTACAACCGTAAACACACTATCCTTCCCACGTTTGGTCCTAGATAAACCTAACACAAAGTCCATTGAAATATCAGTCCAAGGCTCACTAGGAATTGGCAAAGGTGTGTATAAACCATGGGGTTGTTGATGGAGACTTAGGGAGCTCAAATGCATGGAAGGTGGTTGACCTAATACATGATGGAGACTTAGGGAGCTCAAATGCATGGAAGGTGGTTGACCCAATACAAATTCCTGTTGGACCAGTCACAAGAGCCCGAGCTAAGAAATTCAAGGAAGCACTAAATGGGCTGATTCACGAAATCTGGAATTAAGAAAATTTGTGCAAGCCCATTGACCTAGGCCCACGTCAACCACAATGGTGCATCAATTTGATCCAAGTTCTAGAAGAATCCGAATGAGTCAAGCCTGATTGAAATCAGCTCAAATTTTGCAAGATCAAGTCAATGGAAGACTTTCGGAAACCTTCCCATTTTGGCACACACGCGGCTAATCATTTATGCAAATTGTTGACGAGGATTAATTGCACTTTCCTTTTATTGTTGGGCGTGTAAATGGTTGAAAATCAACCATTAAGACTTTCCTTTCTTTTGGTTTTTATTTTAGGCTTAGTAATTATGTTTGAATTTGTCAACTTTTCTTTTTTGGGCAACGCTTTGTAATTTTGGCCTATAAATAGGCATTCCCAAGGTTAATGGAGTAGAGAGAGAAAATTCTTTCTTTGGTTCTTTGACGAACTATACGAACTCATCGGATTAATCCAGGCGTTCAAACCTGACTTATCAATCAAGCTTCCATCCTTGATTGTGGCATCTTCGATATACCAAGGTTCTTGCTTTGATATAAGCAACGGGTCGCGGTGACTTCCATCCAAATCTGAGTAGAAACGGTCTTGGTTCCTTCTTATTGATAACGGGTTTCATCAGTATATTGATGAGGTTCTTATCATTTGGTATCAGAGCCTCGGTTCTAGCCTCAGGTTTGTCTATCCTTATTTGTTTTTTAATTCTAATTTATTACTTAGGTTCTATTCCGTTCAAAAAAAAAAAGTTGGTTAGTTTGGTTTCGGGTAACTAGTATCTTGGGTTTCAAGTTTAGGTGGTAGTTTCCTGTTTTTGTGTTTCTTGGTTTATTATTCTTATTCTTGCCGAACTTCACAAAAAAAAAAAAGAAGAAAAGAAAAGAAAAGAAAAGAAAAATCAAGAGGATAAAAAAAAAAGAGTCTGGAAACCCTCCTTAAAATTTTTTGTTTCCTTTCCATTGTTTGAGTGTCCAGGTGTCCAAATTTGACCTCACCTCATAGTGAAAAAAAAATTGCTTCATTTTGAACTGCGTATCAAAACGTGTTGCTGAATTGTTGCCGGATAGATTTTATTGTTGATTGTGTAATTCCAAAAGAACTGAAAGAGAGAATAAGCGATTTAAAAAAAAAAGGCAAGAGTGGTGAGAACATTCAAGGGTAAAAGCCAATTATTCGAGTGAAACACGAGTGAACGGAGTGACCAAGTGATAGAGTGAAACACGTGAGGGAGAGAAGTAAGGTCCTTTATTATCTAACGTTGTTTTGCAGGTTTTAAAAAAAAAAATGAATCCGAATCAAGAAAGAGAAGCCGAAGATGATCTTCCACAACAAAACGTTCCCAATCTTCAGTTGCAAGCATTAGTGAGGCAAATGGAACGGTTGTTGATGTGAGCGCTAGAGCCCATTCATGAGAGATTAGATGAGGTTGATGCCAGAACACGCAATAGGCAGCCACAAAACATGCAAAATGGGCGGAGGGGTGGATGTGATCTTTCGGAGGAAGATGAATTAGAAGAGTTGGAGGAACCACCGATAAATAGGGGTAGATTTAGGCGTGGAAATGGGAATAGAGAAGCTAGGAACCGGGAAGACAATAATATGGGAGGTATTAAAATGAAGATTCCGCCATTCCAAGGGAAAAATGACCCTAGAGCTTACCTAGAGTGGGAGAAGAAAGTGGAGCTAGTGTTTGATTGCCATAACTATTCAGAGTTAAAGAAAGTTAAGCTTGCTGCAATTGAGTTCTCTGATTATGCGGTTGTATGGCGGGATCAGTTGGTAATGAATAGGCGACAGAACCAAGAACACCCGATTGAGACATGGGAGGAGATGAAAACGGTGATGAGAAAGCGATTTGTACCCAGCCATTACTATCGAGAATTGTACAAAAAGTTGCAAGGACTTAGACAAGGAAACAGGAGTGTGTAGGAATATTATCAAGAAATGGAAATAGCCATGATACGAGCCAATGTTGAAGAAGATCGAGAAGCAACCATGGCAAGATTTTTGCAAGGGCTAAATCTGGATATTCAAGATAGGGTGGAGATGCAACACTATGTAAGTTAGAAGACATGTTGCACATGGCCATCATAGTAGAGCAGCAGCTCAAGAGTAGGGGTAGCTCAGATGCGAATGTTAGTTCGACACCTTCTTCATGGAAGCCGAATTATGGGAAGAGAGAAGAGAAATCGATTGCTAGGCCAAAGTTTGAGCCAAAACCAGCCACGGCTAGCCCTTCAAACCAAGGTAAATATGATTCATCCACTTCTCGAAACCATGATATTAAATGTTTCAAATGCCAAGGCAGGGGTCACATCTCAAGCCAATGTCCAAACAAAAGGGTGATGGTGTTACGGGACGACAGAGAGGTTGTTACGGATGACGAATCGGACAAGGACTCCATGCCACCATTGGAGGATGTGGATGAGGAGGAGTGTGCTGTCCAAGGTGAATTGTTGGTCACCCGACGAGCCCTTAGTGTGCAAGCCAAAGAGGAAGAAGAAGAGCAACGTGAGAACATTTTTCATACTAGGTGCCACGTGCAGAACAAGGTATGTAGTGTGATAATAGATGGAGGGAGTTGTACGAACGTTGCTAGCAGTGCTATGGTTGACAAATTAGGGCTACCAACGACCAAACATGCTCGACCTTACAAGTTGCAATGGTTGAATAATAGTGGTGAAGTGAAGGTAACTAAATAGGCATTAATTTCATTTCACATTGGTAGATACGAACATGAAGCTTTGTGCGATGTAGTTCCAATGGAAGCCGGGCACTTGTTACTAGGTCGACCATGGCAATTTGATCGTCGAGTCAAACATGATGGCTACACCAATAAATATTCTCTTGTGCACAACTAGAGACCATTCACTCTTGCACCAATGACACCAAAACAGGTTCATGAAGATCAAGTTTGGTTACAAAAGGAGAGTGAACAAAAAGGAGAGAATGAGAAAAAGAGAGAGAAAGGGAGTGAAAATAATGAGTGTTGGAGTGCAGAGAGAGAGTTCGGTCAGAGAGGGAAAAAAGATAGAGGGGCCGAGAAAAAGGAGAAAAAAGGAGAGAACATTGAGAGAGCCAGTACAAAAGAAGATTTGGCCAATGAGGTAAAATTAGAGAGAAAAACAAACTTTTATGCAAGAGAGAGTGATGTGAGAAGAGCTTTGTTTTCTAATCAACCGATGATTTTACTCATGTACAAGGAGGCGTTATTAAACACTAACGATCTTGATTCCACCTTGCATAGTTTTGTTGTTTCTTTTTTGCAGGAGTATGAGGATATCTTGCCCAAGGAAACACCGCAAGGTTTACCTCCAATCCGCGGGATTGAACATCAAATCGACTTCATACCTGGAGCTACAATTCCAAACCGACCAGCCTATAGAAGTAATGATGAGGACATCGTTAGCACAAGCGAGAGCACGTGGGAGACATATTCAGATCCAATTCAAGTTCCCATTGGTCCGGTTACGAGAGCTCGTGCGAAGAAGTTTAAAGAAACGCTTATTGGGCTAATTCAAGCAACTTGGGCTCAAGCTATTGCATGGAGGCCCATTGAGGGAATTGCAAGCGAAAATCAAACCAACAAATGCGTGATTCAACCTCTAGAAGGGATTGAGTAATTTCCATTTCAGTTACTTTCCCGTTTTGAGGTGACACATGGCGAGAAGAATCAGCTTATGACCTTTTTAATGTCTAGTTTCCTTTATTTTCGTTTGTTTATTTCTATTATTGTAAAGTTTAAGCCATTAAGGACACTTACCTTATTTGCTTTAGATTAGGTGATTTGGTAATTGATTTGCCCGAAATTCCATGGGAATTAGGAGCTGAAAATTCGCATAGGAACCCCTATATAATGTAACGAATTTCATTCAATGAAAAACAAGTAATAACACATAATTTTGAGGTTTAATTCTCTTTAGTTCCTAAACGAACTATTCGAACTTATCAGAAATTTCTGTGGCGTTCATAGACTTATCAATCAGTCCGTCCATAGCTGATTGTGGCGTCCTCACATACCAAGACTTATCAATCAGTCCCTCCATTGCTGATTGTGGCGTCCGCACATACCAAGGTTCATGCTTCTTGTTGGGCATCGGGTCACGGTTTCATTCAAAACCGGTTAGAAATTTGATCTTGGAAACCAACTTCGGTTAGGGTCGCGTCAGCTCTTGGCGAGGTTCGTATCATTTGGTATCAGAGCGAGGTTCTAATCAGGTTTTGCTTATCCGTTCTCTTAGTTTATGTTTGTTTCAGTTGTTCGTGAGTTTTGATTTCCATTATCAAAGTTGGTTAAAAAAAAAAGATCTGAAAGAAAAGAAACGAAAAGAAAAGAAAAAAAAAAGGGAAAGAAGGAAAAAACAAGAGGATCCGAAAAAAAAAAAATTCAGATTCTTGTTATTCATCGTTTAAGGAAACCAAAACTGAATTCCTTGCATAGACCAAAATTTTTTTTTCAAATTTTGTTCCTTTTGGGTGTGATTCTGAAAGCCTAAATTCTTTGTTCCTGTTATAGTCTTGTCTCTTTGGTAATCTATTTGTGAATTGTCAAGGAAATTTTTTGATATTGATTTGACTAGTTTTATAGGAACTGAGTGAGAATTAACGAGTGGAAAAAGGCATAGAGGCGAGAGCATTTGAGTGGACAAAAGCCGAAAGAATTGAGTGTAAACACGAGTGAAATTGAGTGAACCATTTCACGAGTGAAACACGTAAGGGAGTGTGGTAAGGTCCTTGGAAAATGTCAAACAACAGCAAGAACACTATTGAGGGTACCTAGGGTGCAACAGACCCAAAACTTCTTATGGAAGCGATGATGGGGGAGATGAGGCGATTGTTGAGGGGAGAGATAGGACAGCTTTATGAGAGGATAGACCGGATAGAGAATGCACGTGTGGAACAGCCACAACATGTTCCTCATGCGCGTAGGCGAGAAAGGGTTCCGATTAGAGGAGAGGTTGATGACTACTATAGGAATGATGGGGAAGAATTTGACGAAGGAGAAGATTCAGCAGGTAGTCACCGAAGATTTGGACGGGATAGAGGAGTTAGGAACCAGGAAGATGATAGTTTGAGAGGCATAAAAATGAAGATACCATCATTTCAAGGCAAATCCAATCCAGAAGCGTACCTAGAATGGGAGAAGAAAATGGAGTTCATCTTTGACTGCCACTACTATTCCGAGGCGAAGAAGGTAAAATTGGCTGTAATTGAATTTTCTGATTATGCTATTACTTGGTGGGATCAACTTGTTATAAACAGAAGACGAAATAGACAGCGACCTATTGAGTCATGGGAAGAGATGAAGACCGTGATGAGGAAGCAATTTGTACCAACTTACTACTACCGGGAGTTGTACAACAAACTACAAAACCTTAAGCAGGACAACCGGAGTGTAGAGGAGTACTATAAGGAGATGGAGGTTATGATGATTCGGGCTAATATAGAGGAGGATCGGGAGGCTACAATGGCAAGGTTTTTGGCGGGTTTGAACCGAGATATTCACAATGCCGTTGAGTTACAACATTATGTGGAGTTGGAGGACATGGTGGACATGGCTATTAAAATTGAGAATCAACTTATGAGGAGGGGCAGTAACACACATCCTAGCCAAAACCCGAGTACATCGGCTTGGAAAATCAACAAATGGAAGAGGGATGAGAAGCAATCCAACCCCAAGCCAAAGATCGAGCAAAAACAAGAGGTGGCCAGCCATGGGAATCAAGGTAAATCCGATTCTTCCACTACTCGGACTCGTGATGTTAAATGTTTTAAATGTCAAGGCAGGGGTCACATAGCAAGCCAATGTCCGAACAAACGAGCTATGGTGATGCGGGACAATGGAGAGATTGAAACCGAGGAGGATTCGGACAATGATTCTATGCCTTCATTAGAGGATGCCGACAATGAGGAGTGCGCTGTCCAAGGAGAATTGTTGGTCACAAGGAGAGCTTTAAGTGTGCAAGCCAAAGAAGAAGATGAAGAAGTGCAACGAGAAAACATCTTCCACACTAGGTGCCACGTTCAAAACAAGGTATGTAGTGTGATTATTGATGGTGGGAGTTGTACAAATGTTGCTAGCACAACCATGGTAGAGAAGTTAGGCCTGCCAACAATTAAGCATCCTCGATCATATAAATTGCAATGGTTAAATGATACTGGTGAGGTAAAGGTGCATAAACAGGTGTTAGTTCCTTTTCGCATTGGAAGATATGAAGATGAAGTTTTGTGCGATGTGGTTCCGATGCAAGCTGGGCACTTGTTATTAGGCAGACCATGGCAATTTGATCGGCGAGTTAAGCATGATGGTTTCACCAACAAACACTCATTTTTTCACAATCAAAAGACGATCACTCTTGTTCCTTTAACACCAAAACAGGTCTATGAAGACAAAGTGAGCTTACAGAGAGAAAGTGATAAAAAAATGAAGAGCGAAGAAAAATCAAGAGTGGGAGTGCAGAGAGAGAGTTCGGCCAATGAGAGAAAAAAAGAAGAGATGGCCGAGAAAAAGGAGAACAAAGAGAGCAAGGGAGAGAAAATTGAGAGGGCTGAAAAGAATTCACAATCAGCCAATGAGAGAAAAGTAGAGAGAAAAACAAACTTTTATGCAAGAGAGAGTGATGTGAGAAGAGCTTTGTTTTCTAATCAGCCAATGATTTTACTCATGTACAAGGAGGCGTTATTAAACACTAACGATCTTGATTCCACCTTGCATAGTTCTGTTGTTTCTCTTTTGCAGGATTATGAGGATATCTTTCCCGAGGAAACACCGCAAGGTTTACCTCCAATCTGCGGGATTGAACTTCAAATCGACTTCATACCTGGAGCTACAATCCCAAACCGACCAGCCTATAAGAGTAATCCTGAGGAGACAAAGGAACTCCAACGGCAGGTAAATGAGTTGATGGAGAAGGGACACGTGAGAGAAAGCATGAGCCCATGCGCCGTACCAGTTTTACTTGTGCCTAAGAAAGATGGGACTTGGAGGATGTGCGTTGATTGTCGAGCCATCAACAACATCACGGTAAAGTATCGACATCCCATTCCTCGCTTGGATGACATGTTAGATGAATTGCATGGTGCTTGTGTGTTTTCTAAAATTGATCTGAAGAGTGGATATCATCAAATTCGCATGAAAGAGGGAGACAAGTGGAAGACGGCTTTCAAAACAAAACAAGACTTGTATGAGTGGTTGGTAATGCCTTTCGGTTTAACCAATGCGCCTAGCACATTTATGCGTTTAATGAACCATGTTTTGAGAGCTTTTATTGGAAAATTTGTCGTTGTTTATTTTGATGATATCCTTATCTATAGCAGCAATTTGGATGAACATATTGAACATTTGAAACTTGTTTTAGATGTTTTACGAAAGGAAAAGTTGTATGCTAACCTCAAGAAAAGTACCTTTTGCACAGATAAGCTTGTGTTTCTTGGTTTTGTTGTTAGTGCTCAAGATATACAGGTTGATGAAGAAAAGGTGCGAGCCATCTAGGAGTGGCCGAGTCCAACTAGTGTGGGAAATGTACGGAGTTTTCATGGACTTGCTAGTTTCTACCGGCGGTTTGTGAAAGATTTCAGTACTATAGCCGCACCACTGACTGAAGTCATCAAGAAGAATGTTGGGTTTAGATGGGGAGAAGAGCAAGAAAAGGCATTTCAGCTACTCAAGGAGAAGTTGACAAATGCTCCATTATTATCCTTACCTGATTTTTCCAAAACTTTTGAAATTGAATGTGATGCTTCAAGTGTTGGAATTGGTGTTGTTTTAATGCAGGAAGGGAGACCAATAGCATATTTCAGTGAGAAGCTGAATGGGGCAACTCTTAATTACCCAACTTATGATAAAGAGATGTATGCATTGGTTCGGGCATTAGAGACATGGCAACACTACCTATGGCCTAAGGAGTTCATGATTCACACCGATCATGAGTCCCTAAAACACCTAAAGGGCCAGCATAAGCTGAACAAGAGGCATGCTCGTTGGGTAGAATTCATAGAGACGTTTTCGTATATCATTCGCTACAAGCAAGGTAAGGAAAACGTCGTTGCCGATGCACTTTCTCGCAAGTATGTCTTAATCTCAACTCTTAATGCTAAACTACTGGGTTTTGAACACATTAAAGAGTTATATGCTGATGATCGTGACTTTAGTACTGAGTATCAAGCTTGTGAGAGATTTGCTAGTGGTAAGTACTTTAGGCATGAGGGATACTTGTTTCGGGAGAATAAATTATGTGTGCCTAATTGTTCATTAAGAGATTTGCTAGTGAGAGAATCCCATGGGGGAGGATTGATGGGACATTTTGGGGTATTGAAGACTTTGGCTATTTTGCAGGAACACTTCTATTGGCCACATATGAAAAGAGATGTTGAGAGGCTTTGTGGTAGATGTGTAACTTGTAGGAAGACTAAATCAAGAGTGCAGCCCCATGGTTTATACACCCCTTTACCAATACCTAGTGAACCCTGGAATGATATTTCGATGGATTTTGTGTTAGGTTTGCCTAGGTCTAAATGGGGAAGAGACTCGATATTTGTGGTTGTGGATAGGTTTTCCAAGATGGCTCATTTTATTCCATGCCACAAGACAGATGATGCTTCCAATGTTGCTAATTTGTTCTTTAGGGAAATTGTGAGACTTCATGGTATGCCTAGGACAATTGTTTCTGATAGGGACACCAAGTTCTTAAGCTACTTTTGGAAGACTTTGTGGGCTAAGTTAGGGACTAAACTATTGTTTTCAACTACTTGTCACCCTCAAACCGATGGTCAAACAGAAGTTGTGAATAGAACATTGTCTACTTTGTTGAGGGCTGTCATTAAAAAGAACATCAAAACATGGGAGGAGTGTTTACCACGTGTTGAGTTTGCTTATAATTGATCTGTTCATTCTGCTACTCAATTTTCACCGTTTGAAATTGTTTATGGTTTTAATCCTTTAACTCCTTTGGATTTAATGCCATTACCTTTGTCTGAGCATGTGAATTTAGATGGAAAAAGAAAAGCTGATCTTGTTAAGCAGATACACGAGAAGGCAAGACTCAACATCGAGCGAAGGACTAAACAATATGCTGAACAAGCCAACAAAGGGCGTCACAAGCTCGTCTTCTAGCCCGGTGATTGGGTGTGGTTGCACTTACGCAAGGAACAGTTTCCGGAACAAAGGAAATCCAAGCTATTGCCTAGAGGGGACGGTCCTTTTCAAGTTCTCGAAAGGATCAATGATAATGCATACAAGCTAGACTTGCCAGGTGAGTATGGTGTAAGTGCCTCCTTTAATGTTTCTGACCTAAGTCCTTTTGATGCAGGCGACGATTTGAGGACAAATCCTTCTCAAGAGGAGGGGAATGATGAGGACATCGTTAGCACAAGCAAGAGCATGTGAGAGACATATTCAGATCCAATTCAAGTTCCCATTGGTCTGGTTACAAGTGCTCGTGCGAAGAAGTTTAAAGAAACGCTTATTGGGCTAATTCAAGCAACTTGGGCTCAAGCTATTGCATGGAGGCCCATTAAGGGAATTGCAAGCGAAAATCAAACCAACAAATGCGTGATTCAAGCTCTAGAAGGGATTGAGTAATTTCCATTTCAGTTACTTTCCCGTTTTGAGGCGACACATGGCGAGAAGAATCAGCTTATGACCTTTTTAATGTCTAGTTTCCTTTATTTTCGTTTGTTTATTTCTATTATTGTAAAGTTTAAGCCATTAAGGACACTTACCTTATTTACTTTAGATTAGGTGATTTGGTAATTGATTTGCCCGAAATTCCATGGGAATTAGGAGCTGAAAATTCACATAGGAACCCCTATATATTGTAACGAATTTCATTCAATGAAAAACAAGTAATAACACATAATTTTGAGGTTTAATTCTCTTTAGTTCCTAAACGAACTATTCAAACTTATCGAAAATTTCTGTGGCGTTCATAGACTTATCAATCAGTCCATCCATAGCTGATTGTGGCGTCGTCACATACCAAGACTTATCAATCAGTCCCTCCATTGCTGATTGTGGCATCCGCACATCCCAAGGTTCGTGCTTCTTGTTGGGCATCGGGTTGCGGTTCCATTCAAAATCGGTTAGAAATTTGATCTTGGAAACCAACTTCGGTTAGGGTCGCATCAGCTCTTGGCGAGGTTCGTATCAAGTAATCCCGAGGAGACAAAGGAACTCCAACGGCAGGTAAGTGAGTTGATGGAGAAGGGACACGTGAGAGAAAGCATGAGCCTATGTACCGTACCAGTTTTACTTGTGCCTAAGAAAGATGGGACTTGGAGGATGTGCGTTGATTGTCGAGCCATCAACAACATCACGGTAATGATACGAACCTCGCCAAGAACTGACGCGACTCTAACCAAAATTGGTTTCCAAGATCAAATTCCTAATCGATTTTGAATGAAACCGCGACCCGATGCCCAACAAGAAGCACGAACCTTGGTATGTGAGGACGCCACAATCAGCTATGGATGGACTGATTGATAAGTTTTGGTATGTGAGGACGCCACAATCAGCTATGGATGGACTAATTGATAAGTCTATGAACGCCACGGAAATTTCAGATAAGTTCGAATAGTTCGTTTAGGAACCAAATAGAATTAAACCTCAAATTGTGTGTTAATACTTGTATTTAATTGATTGAAATTCGTTACAATATATAGGAGTTACCCTATGCGAATTTTCAACTCCTAATTGCCCAAGGAATTTTGGGCAAATCAATTACCAAATGTCAAATCTAAAGCAAATAAGGAAAGTTCCCTTAATGGCTTAAAAGCCTTACAATGATAGAAATAAAACAAACGAAAAAAGGAAACTAGACATTAAAAGGTAAATAAGCTGATTCTTCTCGCCATGTGTCGCCTCAAAATGGGAAAGCAACTGAAATGGAAATTACTCGATCCCGTCTAGAGCTTGAATTACGGATTTGTTGGTCTGGTTGTCGCATGCAATTCCCTCAATGGGCCTCCATGCAATGGCTTGAGCCCAAGTTGCTTGAATCAGCCCAATAAGCGTTTCTTTAAACTTCTTCGCATGAGCTCTCGTAACCGGACCAATGGGAACTTGAATTGGATCTGAATATGTCTCCCATGTGCTCTTGCTTGTGCTAACGATGTCCTCATCATTCCCCTCCTCTTGAGAAGGATTTGTCCTCAAATCGTCGCCTGCATCAAAAGGACTTAGGTCAGAAACATTAAAGGAGGCACTTACACCATACTCACCTGGCAAGTCTAGCTTGTATGCATTATCATTGATCCTTTCAAGGATTTGGAAAGGACCGTCCCCTCTAGGCAACAGCTTGGATTTTCTTTGTTTCAGAAATCGTTCCTTGCGTAAGTGCAACCACACCCAATCATCGGGCTTGAAGACGAGCTTGTGACGCCCTTTGTTGGCTTGTTCAGCATATTGTTTAGTCCTTCGCTCGATGTTGAGTCTTGCCTTCTCGTGTATCTGCTTAACAAGATCAGCTTTTGTTTTTCCATCTAAATTCACATGCTCAGACAAAGGTAATGGCATTAAATCCAAAGGAGTTAAAGGACTAAAACCATAAACAATTTCAAACGGTGAAAATTGAGTAGCAGAATGAACATATCGATTATAAGCAAACTCAACATGTGGTAAACACTCCTCCCATGTTTTGATGTTCTTTTTAATGACAGCCCTCAACAAAGTAGACAAGGTTCTATTCACAACTTATGTTTGACCATCGGTTTGAGGGTGACAAGTAGTTGAAAACAATAGCTTAGTCCCTAACTTAGCCCACAAAGTCTTCCAAAAGTAGCTTAAGAACTTGGTGTCCCTATCAGAAACAATTGTCCTAGGCATACCATGAAGTCACACAATTTCCCTAAAGAACAAATCAGCAACATTGGAAGCATCATCTGTCTTGTGGCATGGAATAAAATGGGCCATCTTTGAAAACCTATCCACGACCACAAATATCGAGTCTCTTCCCCGTTTAGACCTAGGCAAACCTAACACAAAATCCATCGAAATATCAATCCAGGGTTCACTAGGTATTGGTAAAGGGGTGTATAAACCATGGGGCTACACTCTTGATTTAGCCTGCCTACAAGTTACACATCTACCACAAAGCCTCTCAACATCTCGTTTCATATGTCGCCAATAGAAGTGTTCCTGCAACATAGCCAAAGTCTTCAATACGCCAAAATGTCCCATCAATCCTCCCCCATGGGATTCTCTCACTAGCAAATCTCTTAATGAACAATTAGACACACATAATTTATTTTCCCAAAACAAGTATCCCTCATGCCTAAAGTACTTACCACTAGCAAATCTCTCACAAGCTTGATACTCAGTACTAAAGTCATGGTCATCAGCATATAACTCTTTAATGTGTTCAAAACCTAGTAGTTTAGCATTAAGAGTTGAGATTAAGACATACCTGCGAGAAAGTGCATCGACAACGACGTTTTCCTTACCTTGCTTGTAGCGAATGACATACGAAAACGTCTCTATGAATTCTACCCAACGAGCATGCCTCTTGTTCAGCTTGTGTTGGCCCTTCAAGTGTTTCAGGGACTCATGATCGGTGTGAATCACAAACTCCCTAGGCCATAGGTAGTGCTGCCATGTCTCTAATGCCCGAACCAATGCATACATCTCTTTATCATAAGTTGTGTAATTAAGAGTTGCCCCATTCAGCTTCTCACCGAAATATGCTACTGGCCTCCCTTCCTGCATTAAAACAGCACCAATTCCAACACCTGAAGCATCACATTCAATCTCAAAAGTTTTGGAAAAATTAGGTAAAGATAACAATGGAGCATTTGTCAACTTCTCCTTGAGTAGCTGAAATGCCTTTTCTTGCTCTTCTCCCCATCTAAACCCAACGTTCTTCTTGATCACTTCAGTCAGTGGTGCGGCTATAGTACTGAAATCTTTCACAAATCGCCGGTAGAAACTAGCAAGTCCATGAAAACTCCGTATGTTTCCCACACTAGTTGGACTCGGCCACTCCTGGATGGCTCGCACATTTTCTTCATCAACCTGTATACCTTGAGCACTAACAACAAAACCAAGAAACACAAGCTTATCTGTGCAAAAGGTACATTTCTTGAGGTTAGCATACAACTTTTCCTTCCGTAAAATATCTAAAACAAGATTCAAATGTTCAATATGTTCATCCAAATTGCTGCTATAGATAAGGATATCATCAAAATAAACAACGACAAATTTTCCAATAAAAGCTCACAAAACATGGTTCATTAAACGCATAAATGTGCTAGGCGCATTGGTTAAACCGAAAGGCATTACCAACCACTCATACAAGCCTTGTTTTGTTTTGAAAGTCGTTTTCCACTCATCTCCCTCTTTCATGCAAATTTGATGATATCCACTCTTCAGATCAATTTTAGAAAACACACAAGCACCATGCAATTCATCTAACATGTCATCCAAGCGAGGAATGGGATGTCGATACTTTACCGTGATGTTGTTGATGGCTTGACAATCAACGCACATCCTCCAAGTCCCATCTTTCTTAGGCACAAGGAAAACTGGTACGACGCACGGGCTCAAGCTTTCTCTCACGTGTCCCTTCTCCATCAACTCATTTACCTACCGTTGGAGTTCCTTTGTCTCCTCGGGAAAGATATCCTCATATTCCTGCAAAAGAGAAGCAACAGAACTATGCAAGGTGGAATCAAGATCGTAAGTGTTTAATAACGCCTCCTTATACAGGAGTAACATCATCGGCTGATTAGAAAACAAAGCTCTTCTCACATCACTCTTTCTTGCATAAAAGTTTGTTTTTCTCTCTATTTTTACCTCATTGGCCAAATCTTCTTTTGTATTGGCTCTCTCAATGTTCTCTCCTTTTCTCTCCTTTTTCTCAGCCATCTCTTCCTTTTTTCTCTCACTGGCCAAACTCTCTCTCTGCACTCCCACTCTTGATTTTTCTCCGCTCTTCATTTTTTTATCACTTTCTCTTTGTAAGCTCACTTGGTCTTCATAGACCTGTTTTGGTGTTAACGGAACAAGAGTGATCGTTTTTTGTTTGTGAACAAATGAGTACTTGTTGGTGAAACCATCATGCTTAACTCGCCGATCAAATTGCCATGGTCTGCCTAATAACAAGTGCCCAGCTTGCATCAGAACCACATCGCACAAAACTTCATCTTCATATCTTACAATGCGAAAAGAAACTAACACCTATTTATGCACCTTTACCTCACCAGTATCATTTAACCATTGCATTTTATATGGTCGAGGATGCTTAATTGTTGGCAGCCCTAACTTCTCTACCATGGTTGTGCTAGCAACATTAGTACAACTCCCACCATCAATAATCACACTACATACCTTGTTTTGGACATGGCACCTAGTGTGAAAGATGTTTTCCCGTTGCACCTCTTCATCTTCTTCTTTGGCTTGCACGCTTAAAGCACTCCTTGTGACCAACAATTCTCCTTGTACAGTGCATTCCTCATCGTCGGCATCCTCTAATGAAGGCATAGAATCATTGTCCGAATCCTCCTCGGTTTCAATCTCTCCATTGTCCCGCATCATCATAGCTCGTTTGTTCGGACATTGGCTTGCTATGTGACCCCTGCCTTGACATTTAAAACATTTAACATCACGATTCCGAGTAGTGAAAGAATCAGATTTACCTTGATTCCCATGGCTGGCCAACTCTTGTTTCTGCTCAATCTTTGGCTTGGTGTTGGGTTGCTTCTCATCCCTCTTCCATTGGTTCATTTTCCAAGCGGATGTACTCGAGTTTTAGCTAGGACGTGTGTTACTGCCCTTCCTCATAAGTTGATTCTCAATTTTAATAGCCATGTGCACCATGTCCTCCAACTCCATATAATGTTGTAACTCAACGGCATTGTGAATATCTCGGTTCAAACCCGCCAAAAACCTTGCCATTGTAGCCTCCTGATCCTCCTCTATATTGGCCCGAATCATCATAACCTCCATCTCCTTATAGTACTCCTCTACACTCCGGTTGCCCTACTTAAGGTTTTGTAGTTTGTTGTACAACTCCCGGTAGTAGTAAGTTGGTACAAATCGCTTCCTCATTACGGTCTTCATCTCTTCCCATGACTCAATAGGCCGTTCTCTATTTCGTCTCCTGTTTATAACAAGCTGATCCCACCAAGTAATAGCATAATCAGAAAATTCAATTACAGCCAGTTTTACCTTCTTCGCCTCTGAATAGTAGTGGCAGTCAAAGATGAACTCCATTTTCTTCTCCCATTCTAGGTACGCTTCTGGATTGGATTTGCCTTGAAATGATGGTATCTTCATTTTTATGCCTCTCAAACTATCATCTTCCTGGTTCCTAACTCTTCTATCCCATCCAAATCTTCGGTGACTACCCGCTGAATCTTCTCCTTCGTCAAACTCTTCCCCTCAATCCTATAGTAGTCATCAACCTCTCCTCTAACCGGAACCCTTTCTCACCTACGCGCATGAGGAACATGTTGTGGCAGCCACACGTGCGTTTTCTATCCGGTCTATCCTCTCATGAAGCTGTCCTAACTCTCCCCTCAACAATCGCCTCATCTCGCCCATCATCGCTTCCATAAGAAGTTTTGGGTCTGTTGCACCCGAGGTACCCTCAATAGTGTTCTTGCTGTTGTTTGACATTTTCCAAAGGACCTTACCACACTCCCTTACGTGTTTCACTCGTGAAATGGTTCACTCAATTTCACTCGTGTTTACACTCAATACTTTTGGCTTTTGTCCACTCTAATGCTCTCGCCTCTATGCCTTTTTCCACTCGTTAATTCTCACTCAGTTCCTATAAAACTAGTCAAATCAATATCAAAATTTTCTTGACAATTCACAAATAGATTACCAAAGAGACAAGACTATAACAGGAACAAAGAATTTAGGCTTTTAGAATCACACCCAAAAGGAACAAAATTTGACGAAAAAATTTTTGGTCTGTATAGGGAATTCAATTTTGGATTCCTTAAATGATGAATAACAAGAATCTGAGAAAAAAATTTAAGGAGGGTTTCCAGACTCTTCTTCTTCTTCTTTTTTTTTTTTTTTTTTTTTTTTTTCAGATCCTCTTGTTTTTCTTGTTTTTCCCTTTTTTTTTTCTTTTTTTTTTCTGACTTTGATAATGGAAATCAAAACTCACGAATAATTGAAACAAACATAAACTAAGAGAACAGATAAGCAAAACCTGATTAGAACCTCGCTCTGATTACCAAATGATACGATCCCCGCCAAGAACTGACGCGACCCTAACCAAAATTGGTTTCCAAGATCAAATTCTTAACCGGTTTTGGATAGAACCGTGACCCGATGCCTAACAAGAAGCACGAACTTTGGTATGCGAGGACGCCATAATCAGCTATGGATGGACTGATTGATAAGTCTTGGTATGTGAGGATGCCACAATCAGCTATGGATAGACTGATTGATAAGTCTATGAACGCCACGGAAATTTCCGATAAGTTTGAAAAGTTTGTTTAGGAACCAAAGAGAATTAAACCTCAAATTGTGTGTTAATACTTGTCTTGAATTGATTGAAATTCGTTACAATACATAGGGGTTCCTATGCGAATTTTCAGCTCCAAATTCCTCATGGAATTTCGGGCAAATCAATTACTAAATCACCTAATCTAAAGCAAATAAGGCAAGTTTCCTTAATGGCTTAAAAGCTTTACAATAATAGAAATAATCAAACGAAAAAAAAGAAACTAGACATTAAAAGGTCAAAAACTGATTCTTCTCGCCATGTGTCGCCTCAAAACGGGAAAGTAACTGAAATGGAAATTACTCGATCCCTTCTAGAGCTTGAATGACGCATTTGTTGGTCTGGGTGTCACATGCAATTCCCTCAATGGGCCTCCATGCAATGGCTTGAGCCCAAGTTGCTTGAATTAGCCCAATAAGCGTTTCTTTGAACTTCTTTGCACGAGCTCTCGTAACCGGACCAATGGGAACTTGAATTGGATCTGAATATGTCTCCCACGTGCTCTTGCTTGTGCTAACGATGTCCTCATCATTTTTAAATTTAAAATTATTTTTAATCAATGATTAAATGTTTAGTTATAAAATAGTGAAGACATCAAATTTTCAAGTATGTTATTTTTTTGAAACTCTTAAGAGAAAAACTGAGAGTTTTTTCTCTAAAAAAAAGTTATGCTATCTCATGTATAGAGTACATAGCAGAACCAAAAAAGTGTGAGATAATTCATCATTGTAGTTTGACGCCCACTCGTCGTTCTATTAGTGTGAAGGCTTGGCTTGAAAGATCATGCTGTCAAAGAGAAAAACTACGAAACCCTAATAGGTCTTCAAAAGGTTTGAATCAAATTCTTCTATGCTTTTAATGTTTAATTAAAATTATATAACTATTCCCGATAAAAAATATTTTTAGTAAATTTTTGTTTGTCAATCGATTTTTTTTCCGTTGTGCTTCATATTTAAATTCTAGCATCAATGATACACTAAAGTACATCGACGAGGTACTAATGCTAATCATTATATCATTAGAGATTTAGACATATAGAGATCAAACATCCTTAAAATGATGTAACTATCATAAAGCCTGAGGATAACAAATCAAGTATTTGGTTGATTGAAATATTTGTTTATATAAAGACACTTGATATAGATTGTTAAGAATAATCTTGATTTTTTCAAAAAAATAATTGCTTCAAGGGATTTTTTAGTCTGATTTGTTAGACACAAGTTTTTTAGGTTTTGCATATTTAGAAGGATAAAAGTGATATTTATACAACATATGTGGAGTGTTTTAGGTGTTTTCCTTTATAAAAACATGAATTGAAACCCATATTTAGCGAAAATAGATCAATATGTTTATAATCATCCCAAAATTAAAGTATGACGAGTTAACCTAACTCATATTCCCTAATTAGATATAGCTACGGGTGTTCTCATGCAGTTTGGGCTTTTTTTCCCTGTAAAAACCCACTAACTAAACAAAAATTAATGTTCTTTTTTGAAGGTTTAAGTAGTTTGATATTTTTGAAAAAAAATTGCAAGCAATTTGGACAGTTAGGCTTAAGATTAAAAAGTTCACCATTCAAAGTTTTAAACACAACCAACAACCAAACGAAAAAGTTACAAGAATTAGACTATATTGGAAAAATAATAAAAATTAATCTATATAACGAGCAATTAAAAGTTAACCTACATACAAAAAAAAATAAAAAACCTATATAAAAAATTAAAAAAGAAAAAGATGATATATATATATGTATCTTGGACAGCTTGATAGGTGGTTTACAAGGGTGATTTACGTAGATGGTTTGTAAAGTCCAAACCACTAACCAAAATATCTAGGCTTATTAGTTTAAAAAACTGTCTAAACTGTCTATAATCTAAGAAAAAGAGGATATTTTTAAATCTTTTTTAAATAATTAGTTGAAGTTTTCAAAAATTAAAAAAATAGTCTTTTGTATATCAATGACAGTACAAAATTAATAAACTGCAATGCATCAATGATGTATTGATTTATAGTTTATAATTGATTAAGTTAATGATATATTTCTATAATAAATTATTAGTAGATTAATAATACACTAATTTATTAGTGATAAATTTACTTAATAAATAATAAATAATGTATAAATGTTAATCAATAATAGGCATCAATAATATAGTGCTGTAAAAGAAGGTTATTTGTCTGGTTTTTAAAAGGTTAAGTTGTTTTGTTAAAGTTTAGAGAAAATTAAAAAAAAAAAAAGCGGGTCAAAATTGACAATTTGCCTCATTTTCTTTAAAAAAAAATATGACGCTTTGGTTTGCTTATGATTGAATTGGGGCCGGTTTAATTTTTTAAACGCCCCTAGTTGTAACTCCGCCAAACAATGTTCCGCCCTGGCTTCGACAAGAGAGAAAACGAAAACAATCTTAAGAGGAAACCTTTATGGCTTCCATGAGCTCGCTGCTCGCCTCTCATGTTGCAGGTGCAGACTTCCTAATATTATTCTTCATTGGCTTTTTCTGGGATTTTTCTGTGTTGCGTTCTTTGTTTTCTGTGCTTTCTTGTACAGTTAGAAGTAGGGTAAATAGAGAAATTTTTATAAACTTTTTTTTTTTGCATACATTAGTGGCAGCTTTTAGTTCATACGGGGCTGAAATGGGTTTTCCCATTTTTCCTACATAATTGAACTCTTGTCTTATTTCTTAGATTGAGGAATTTCATTAAAGAAGCTTTTTTAAGATATCTAGAACGTATATGTTTATGTATGCGTCCCATATATAGACAAAAATAATTAAATGAAGTTCTTAAGAAGTGAGCAAGGGGATTTGGTTTTTGCCCATAATATAGTGATTAGATTTGTCTCATAATTTGTTCCTAATTCCGGATTTTCTTCATTAGTTGTTCTTGATTGATCAAAGGTTTTGAAGTAACAATCTTTCTATTTGAACCCATTGGTAGCTTTTCCAAAAAAAAAAAAAAAATCACATTGGCAGTTTAAATGCTTAGAGGACATCGAGGCTGTAAGAAGCTTACAATATAAAAATCAGAAATTATGTTTATTTATACTTTTCGATTTTGACTTAATTTGTACTAAAGTTGTATTAAGCCGTTAAGTACTTTTCAATTCAGCATTACCAAGATATGTGTTTTCGAGTTGATAGGTTGTATGCATAAAATTTTAATGTCTCTTTGGCAACTTGAGACCATTTTTTATAGTTTTAACCATTTTTGCTATAGTGTTTTCACTTATAAAATTCAAATCAAAAGGTGGGTTCAAATCATAAAAAACGGTTCAAGCTCAATCCTTTTAGTAAAAGATTGGACTGAGTTTAATTTTAAGTCAAAATTACATCAAGAAAAGGAATAGTAAGTAATTGCTGGATTAAAAAGTATTCATTGTTTTGAATTCAAATTTTATTTCCTAGGGTTTAGGGTGTAGGGTACGTGTTTCTGTGTACCTGTCCAATAAAGTGCCACTGCTTTCATTTTTTTTTTTACCTGCAAAATTGTTAGTTTTTATGATGGTCCTACTATTTTAATTCAGTTTTCTGAAAATAATTGTATTAATTGGGGAGATATGTTTGTCATGAACACAATATTCTACTTAGATTTATGTCTAACCTGTTACATTGAAAGAGACAGAGTACATGTAATTTTTTGCTCTACTAACTTTTCCTACTCGATTCTCCTTTTATTTACTTTGATTGGCAGTTCATTTCACCACAAACAACCTTTATTGCTTTGCCTGTGCGGAACCAGATCTTTACCATAAGATTGCTGAGGTCAAAAGGGAGTGGCCAATAATAAAAACAAACTCTAAGATTTGACTTCATGATACATGTTCATTGTTTTGATGAATTATATGTTAGAAGATATCTTTCAAACATGACGGGAATTTTGGTCAAACTTTTCTCCTTTTTTGGTAAAAGGAGATTTTGGAACATGACTTTATGGTACCAATCGGCGGCGACTACTTTTAATTTTTAATCAACAAAGTTTCCATTGTAAGCCTATGCGCATTTGACATGGGCAACTGACTCTTTTTGGACTTGGAGTATAAAGAATGAATGTTTTTATATGAGAAACAGTTATTAAAAGCCCAATGTTTAGTTAGTTTTCTTATTTTCTGAATGCCCTGAATTGGGAAGATGTTACTTTTAAAACAACTGCTATTTGCTCTGGACCATTTATGTGAGAAGTGCATAACATTTTTCTGCCAGAATTTGGCTTTGCCTACTGAAGTACTATTACTAAAGTTGAAGAATATGTACATGGGCACTACGCTAGATTTTGTCCAATTTTGTTCTGTTTTTCTTTTTATTTATTTAAATTTTATAAAACACAAGAAAAATCTACCTCCTATATATTTTCCTGTCGTTGCAAGTGGGGGGATGATACCAGCAAAACTTGAAAGGGAACTTTGAGAGTATCGCTTCACATAGTTTGTTTTCTTCCAGAAAAGGTAAGAAATTAATGGCATACGATCATGGCCATTATTGTCAAAGAGGGAGGAAAATTGTAACGCACGGTGTGATAAATACCAGCCATTTGATTCGCTTTAGTTTCTCGTGATTCTCGCTCTTCTAATCACCGACCACTTGTTTCGATGCATGAAGGCTTGAATTGCCAGATTGACAAAAGCGTGATAAATTTTAGCTTTATAAGTCCCATGTTCTCTTTCTTACTCATTCAAGAAATTATTTCCAAGCTCTTTCTCCAGGCCAGCAAGGTTGATTGCATAGTGACTGTGAGTGAGTCCCGTTATCTTTTTCTTTTTTTTTCTTCTTTTTTTTTTTTTGGAAGTTCTTTCATTCTGTTCAATGATTTATCTATTTTTAGCTATTGTATGTTGTCTGTTAAAAAATAAAATCTGAGATCATTAATTGCAAGACTTAATAATTTACTGATGAAGAAGTCTAATTCCTCATGTCTTTCTGTGATGCAAAGGTTATCAAACTTTGAATTCAAAGTGGGCACTCTGCCTTCTGGTCTGTGCTGATTGTTTTTTTGTTTTTGCTTTGTAAGGGTCTTTGTTTGTGCTAGCCTATCTGACAAAATTAATCTGAAATTCGTAGAGATGTTTTCATGATCATAGAGAATGGTTGCCTTTTTTTTAATTTTCCTCAGGATATGTTAAATTGTTGTCTCTCATATCCGGATGAATACTTCAAACCAAACAGTACAAGCTGTGAGATTGCTGATTCTGTTATAGGACACTATATAGAAAATCTTAGGTAATGTTTGTCTTTTGTTCTTTGGCCTTGAATATCATCTTCCAGCCTTTTCTTGGAATTTAACATCTCCGATATGATGATATTATGCATTTATTAGCCCATGTCTTCATTATAAGGTTATAACTTGGGGAAAATCTTTCACTATTATAGAGGATCTCAAGGTCACCTCTTGTTTTTGTATTGGCTACACTTAGTTCTTATTTCATGCTGTTTCTTTAACACACAACTAGTCCTCCTCATTCACCGGCGTAGTTGATGCAATATTAATGCCACCTTCTAGATCCTTGCTTTCATAGGCCTAATCACTCTCCTTGTGAGTTATTCCTCTTACAACACCCTTCTTAGCTTGCTGATCATCTATTCATCTGGAGCAATCTCTTCTAGTTTAAAATGTCCAAATCAGGCATATTTGCCGCTTCCTTTAGGAATTTGTAAGGAAAAGTTATATTGGTGGTTTCTATAGTTGCTTCTTTGTTACTAATTGTTTTCTTCCTCTTTTTTTCCTTTAGCCATCTTGTTTACTTCCTCTGTAGCCTTTTAGCCTTAGTTTCCTCAGAAATTTGAACATTTTGGGAGTAGTATTTATCATTTAACTCACACTATATTCTAAGATGGAACGTATTACTGCTCTCATAGATGCTTCTTGCAGTATGCTCCACGGATCTTAAATTCACGTATGCCCATGCACTCTTCAAGTCCCTTCTCATTTTATAGCCACATAGGGATAGTTTCTCATTTTCCATTCTGTTTCCATCTATAGATTAAAAATCCTAGAGCGGAAATCAATAAATTATAAGCATTATCTAAGCAAATGAAATAAGAATTAATTAGGGGATGATTTTACTGGTGCTCACCCATTGTCATTGCACATCCGAGTGTTTTTTTCCATCTATATATGCACATACATATGTGTGTGTATTCAAACGAAAGCACATTCAGAAGAAACATATACTAAAGAACACATTCGAAATGTTAAAGTGCACGATTAGTGACCATTGTTTAAAGCCCTTGTACGCATATGAAGTAATTAGTCTTAGATATTTGTTTGGTTGTTATATAGGGGCATTCTTAAAGCACTTTTGATGTAATTAAAATAGTTACCACTTTGGTACGCATCCTCTCTCCTGCTTCTGCATTCTTGGGACTTTGAGTATGATATTTTTTTTTAGCTTCTACAAGGTTTCTAGACCTGTTTCTTTGGGAAAATCTGCGACTTTTTACAGAAATTTCATTAAGAGAAGTCACACATGAGATGAGCAACCCTACAACATGAAGAAAAAAGACAACTTCTTAAAGACATCTGCAAGAGGAAAAACTTTATAATGTGCTACTACATAATTAATGTGTCTTTTGGTTATGTTGTCCCGTGTTGTGTTCTTTTTTTTTTTTCATTAATAAAATTCTTTCGTTTATTCTTTAAAAGAAAAGGTGTCTTTTGGTTATGTGACTAACATGACTTAATGTCTCAATTAGTTGTGATCACATTCTAGCTTCTTTTACAAGGAGAATGTTGTTGTCCTACTCTTTGTCATTGGCAAAAGTGAGCGTTCCAATATTAGTCGGATTTTTCCTAAGATATAACCTAATTCTTTTGTTGAGAATCACTAACAGAGATTGTTCGTAATAGTCACATGTTGATGCACTATATTGTTAATGTATTTCTCCTTATTTTTCTTTTTATTGTATATGTGGTCAAGACACTTTGCGATTTTAGTGCTTATGGGTTACTCACTGCATATGCGATGTCAAATCTTCTATTGTTTAATGACTACATCTACTTGTTCACTCTTCTATTGTTTAAGGACTTTTGTTGGAAATATCATTTCAGTGATGTCTTGTTTTACGTCATCACTTAAACCAGCAAATCTTGAAGTTTTAAGTCCTTGTATTTGTTGGTTCACTTTTTCTCATAATATTAGAAAATGAGGGCAAGCAAGTAATTAAAAAAGATGCAATTACTGGTATTTTTTGCTTAATCAAATGTAATATATTTGCAAATTTATGTTAGCAAAATAAAATATTAGAAGCTTTTATTTGCTTCAGATGAATATGGGATTATTACTTAGTTGTTTGTGACATTCGTTTTGCTTTCTAGACCATGGTGGACTAGAAAGTCTGCAATTTTTAAGCAAATCTACTTTCAAGATATTGGAATGTCCTAAATTATCTGCATGAGTATTGTATCTGCTATTTTTAAGCAAATCCACTTTCAAGATCTTGGGATGTCCTAAATCATCTTCATGAGTATTGTATTTACGTTTTGTTTCCAGTATTACAATTCATTTAGGAAGCCAAAGGGGTCTTGGGACGTCCTCTTATATTGTTCCTATTTTGTTGTATTACGAAACATTGATCACGATATGTTTGCATTGCAGGTGGCTTTCATCTGGAATTTTTTCCAGTGGTGTGGTGTGAGTTTCTTTTGTCTGAAGCAGTAAGAGGGTATTAAAATGGATGGAATTGTTCCTATGAATCTCCCAGTGAGGAAGACTACTTGGAATGAAGTAGAATCTTCAATAGATGTTCTAGCAAATACTCTTTCAAGGCTTACTGTCAAGTGTCTCTTACGCTACAAGACTGTTTCTAAACTTTGGCATAAAGTGATAGAGAGTTTCAGTTTCAAGAAATTGCAGTTACGCCGGTCGAGAGAGAATCCTGTTTATATGATTTACCCTTTTATGGATGTCCCGACAAATCTATACTTGATTGATGCCGGTGGGAACATCATCGAAAAAGTCTCCCTTCCAGGTTGTGAGAATCTTTCTTCTCTTTGCATGATTTGTTCCTATAATGGTTTGGTATGTTTCAGCAGTTATCCATGGCTTCCATACTCCATGACTGACGTCGTCATGACAGAGCTGGAAATCCGTATGTGCAATCCTGCTACTCGTGAGGTCCGGTTACTTCCAAAAGGTAGCCCGTCTGGAGAGGAACTAGCCATTGGCGTGGCCTTTGGTCCAACCAGCGAGTATAAAATATTTCGTTTCTTCCGTCCCAAATCTGAGACCAAGGATGTTGATCCTGAGTGTGAGATATATTCCTCAAATACCAGAACCTGGAATGGAATAGGTTGTGTTGAGCACTGCCCCATGGGTGCATATCATATATATGTTGATGGAAAAGTTTACTGGTTTGTTGCTTCAGAAGCTGACAACGAAATCCCTGGGGCAATCGTTTCAGTTGATATGGAAGAGAACTTTGGAATTATCCCCCTTCCAGAGGAAGTCAGTGAAAGATCATTTTTGGTTGATTTTGAAGGCTGCTTATCCTTAGTTGCTGTTTATGAGTATGATTCACTTGTGAATATATGGGTTCTAAATGACAATGACAGCGCTGATTGGGAATTGGAATACAGTCATGATATTCCCTTCGCAACTATGGTAACCATCGAATCTGTGGCTGTAAGGAATGGTAAATTCTTTTTCGTAACAGCGGAACATTATTTTCTGTACGATCCAGAACAAATGGCTTGGTGGGAACTTCGTTTTGAGGATGAGTTTGAAAGAATTTCTCCGATTGTTTTCACCTATACAGAAAGCCTCCTCCCATGTAAGTTTTTGTTTATCTGGTTTCTGATACATATTTTTTTAGTGGTTGAATTATTATTTAAATTCGATACCTTACTATGAATCACTAAATCTCAATATTTATCAAGCAACCAGAAGCAGACTTGTTTCTCAATTTGAAACAATGTACTATCATGACTACTTGAACAGGTGATGGAACATTGGGTTCTGACGAAGAGGAAAACGATATATGAAGATCCCAGGCTGCATTCGTATAATCTTTGTTTACTGTTGGAAATTTCGTTGCGGGATGAGAGATTGCTTCTCATTGTCAGCTCCCGGTGATACTTCTCTTGGCTGTCCTGTGTTGTGTTATTTATTGTAGTTTCTATGTATATTTTATACTGCTTTGTGCTAAGTCCTCTATCTTACTCTTGAGCTCTCTCTTTGCAAAAACGTTGCGCTATTTATTATGATTTAATAGCATCATGGAAACGTCGTGTTTGACATATTATGCAATCACTTGCCTTATTATGTCTTCTGCTTGTTTTATTTTTGCCCTCTAGATCAACATCGATATTTCTTATTAGGGGATAGTTTCTTATTAGGGGATAGTCAAAATCTGCATAGCGTCATTAAAAATGCACTGTCCTTATGGGAAAGTTGATAGCGTCTGGCGAACATTCTCTTAGGAGCATAACATCACTCGTCACTGTTTTCAAATAGAAAATTGTTATGCCATACTTTCAAAACATCTATTTTATTTTTTTTATTCCAAAAAAAAGTAATGCCACGAACCAAACCACACGCCACACTACTCTTTCCTTCTACCTAAACTTTCTCTCTCCCTCCTTGAAATCAATGAATTCCAGCAACGACTCCTCAGCCTCGAACTTTGATTTCATGTTGGAGATTGTGCAGAGCCGCGTTTGGCACCTTCCCTTGCTCCGCCACCTGTCTGATTCGATGGTGAACCTATGAACGTGATCATTGATTGCCTTGAGCTGAGGACTCACGCTAGATACCATCAACCATGGATCTCCTTAAACTTCAATGTTTGAAGGCCTTAGATCTCCGATCCTTTTTTCTTGCCAAATCTGTTTATGGAATTAAGTTTTGGATTCAGAAGGTTGTTTTCCCTATTTGTTTCATGTATTTGGATCAATTTTGTCCAATCCGAATAAAGCTCACAACCCATATGAGCGGTTGGTAACGCATTTATTTGAATTTGTTTTTCAAGTCAAAAAGGCTTGTTGAAATTTGGAGGGAAATGCAGACTTTTTTGGAAATTGTTTTAGAAGAGTGGTTTTTGTTACTACCTTACTACCTTCAGAGTGTTGGATCAACTGTCTCAATGAACAAATTTCATTGGTTTCAATCGAGTTTTTGAACAATTATTCTTTTTTTTTTTTCAGTTTTGTTTTTGGTTTTTTGTTTTTTCTACTTTTCATGGTATATAATGGCCGTCAAAGATGTTGCTAATGCTGCCGATGTCCGGTGATGTCATTGGTAAAACGGAGACGAGCTAGTGGCAGCAAGGAAAGAGAGAGAGAAGAGAGAAAGAAAGAGTGGAGCAAAAAGTGTTCCAGTGAACATGAAAATGTCATGACAAGACATGCAATACGTCCTAATGGAACACAAAACATCTTGATAGGACATGCTAAGAATTTTTTACAATTTATAGCATGAATAATAATTAAGTAAAACAACGGCATTTTTGTAAATATCCCTTTTTAAAATTAATTATTGATATCATGGGCCTCCTCTTTAAATTAGATTAGATGCCCACCCCACTCATTTTTGAAAATAGTGTTTTTAACTCTTAAATAATGAATATGTGATTTATTAGATGACTTGCTTTTTAGAATCACAAAATCACAAAAATGCATGAACATGTAATGATTGATACTCGTTATTTTGTATTGTATGTTATGGAAACATATAGAGAAAAAAAGAAACGAAAAAGAGCTCATCAAATTGTCTTTCCTCTCCTTTCTCTACTTTTCTATTTAGGGTTTCCTACCTAGAGGTTGGTGTCAACCCTCGACTGGCCATCTAGTTTCTAGCTCGCGACAGTGGGTGTGGCATGGTGGCAGTAGCGACTAAGACTACTACAGCTAATGAGAAAATTGCTAGTGTTTCACCGTTTGAAAGAGTGGTTGAATCAAGGGTTTAGTGGCGGTTTGGTGGTTTGCCGGCTTGGATCGCTATTGGGATGGGTCTACTGTGTCTAGGGAGGCCAATTGTTGGTGTTCTAAAGCCGTGGGTATTGGTATGTTACGGAGTTTTTGGTTGATCTTGGTTTTGGTGGTGATTGGACATGTCTCTACTAGTGGTATGGTTTCTATAGGCTCTGGTTCTCTGATCCCAGTGTCTTTGGCATTGGTTGGGTTTCTCCATTAGGGTTGTGATGACCATGAATGGGAGAGTTCAATGTTTTCGTTGTGGTGGTATTTTGCTTTGCTTTTCTAAGACTGTGGAGGATGTTTTCGACCCTGGCTTTTATTGGTTCAGGCTGACAGCGTTATTGCTTTACTTGTTTGTAGTTTTCTTTGGTCTTTCTTAATAATGGCGTGATGTTTTTCTGCCTTTTTGTTGTTATTTCGTTTTAGTTTGCTTTGTGTTTTTATTGTAATAATGGAGACAACTCCCTATACTATTTGTTCTTTGTGTGTCGACCCTGTAAGAGTATGTTCTTTGCAGTGTTTGTTTTTCTATGTGTTGTGGCCTCTATGCTACATTGTCGCGGCCCATGGTTTAGTTGTTATCCATCACCTGTCGAGGGCCTTTTGCTTGGCATATTGTGAGCTCTTTGTTTGTGAGCTGAGGTGTTCTATTTATTTGGGCCTTCCTGTTCCGTTGGGCCTCTGGCATACACTTCTTTGTTTAGCTTGTGCGTGATTTGATTCTATGATGGTCTTGGTTTGTATTGAGTGGTCATGCCTTGTATTTCAAAGTCTTTTACATTTGTAATTCTCCTTTGTTGGAATGAATCCTTATCTTCCCCCCTCCCAAAAAAAAAGAAAGAATTATTATAGTAGAAAGATTTTAAAATTTTCCTAAAGTACCCAAGATTGAGGTTATGTTCGTTGGAATTAAATATAAAATGCAGCGAAAGAAACAGATCGTTGCCAAATAAAAATTTTTTGAAAACTTTATTCATCAAGATTAGCTATATAATTTTAATTAATAATAGAAAGCTTTGAGAAATTTTTACCAATCTTTTGAAGACCTATTAGGGTATCCTAGCTTTCCTCTTTGACAACACGACCTTCCAAGCCAAGCCTCCACACCAATAGAAAGACAAGTGAGCGTCAAACTACAAGAATGAATTAACCTCACATTTTTAGATATGCTATGTACTCAATACATAAAATAACAGACTTTTTTTTTTCAGAGAAGAACTCTCAGTTTTTCTCTCTGAGTATTCTACAAAGTTAGGTGAAAAAGATTAATTTGTAAAGATAACTGTTATCTCCATCTTTTATATCTGAGCAATTAGTTATTTTTCAATTAATTTTAATTTATTTTAAATATGAAATAACCATCATATTAGATAGACGAGGAAAGAATATACTCTATACTCCTTATCCCTTTTTATTTTTAATTTTTAATTTTTTTATTTATTTATTTATTTTTTAAGAATCACGTAGATTAGATTCTTTAAATATTACATATATACATATATATATAAAAGGAGAGAACCACGTGAATCATGTAAACGTGATTTTATGATGTAATATATATATATATATAATAAGTATATGAAAATTACGTTTAACGTGATTTAGTTATTATATATATATAAATATTATATATACATATATATTTAAATTGATTAAAGAAATAAATCATATTTATTTAAAATTAATTTAAAATTAATCAATTAATTATTTAGTTTTATGTTCAAGTTGGAAAAGACAAAGTGTGGTCCCACCACACATGTGTTACACACAAAATTAAAATTATATTTAAATAATCTGATTATTTAAATATTATTAATTAATTAATTTAAAAAACATATATAACTAATCTCATTAGTTAAATATAATTAATTAATTAGTTAATTCTCAGTTAAATGTGACAATAGTTATCATATTATATTATGTGTCACAGAGAATTTGTTTTTGTATCACATTAATATCTTAAGTGTGAAATAGTTAATTTAAAATTCAATAATTTCAAATTAAATATGCATAATTTATTTTATGCATTAAATCCAATACCGTGTTATAGAGGTGGCATTGGGACTTACGGACCTATAACCTAAGCTCCAATAAATTTGACAATTAATTAAACTCTTTAATTAATGTGCCAAATTTATTAGCTTCAGTGTTGCTTCACTAAAAAACCTGAAACTGAACTCTTGAGATTATAGTGAAAATTACTCAAAGAAAATTAGCGAGTAGTCAATTTATATAATTATTACATATAAATCAGTCATCCATAAATAGTTTATAATAAGAGCTATGTTTAATTTTCGTTTACTTCTTTTTTTATATCTTTATTCTTGAGTTCCAATGATTTTCTAATGAACAATTAATTCATAATCTTATTATGCATGAGCTGTCTACTGTTCAAACATCGAATTATTACTCAAGAGAACTATTTTTCTAACTTCCATGAGGAAAGAATATATTTTATATTTGTATAATATTATTCCCAGCCATTTGCTGCATTATGTTTTCAAAATGCTAAGTTACAATCTGTCTTTATACAAATCTTACTATGCAAGTCAAAAAACATAATGTCATAAACGTGAGTCCAATAAATACTCAGGATTAAGACTGTCAAATATATGATCATCATAGTGATACATTTGAATACTTTATTTGTAATTTATCTGATCTGGTCCTATATAATCTCATTATATAAAGCACCTCCATTCCAATGTCTCTACATTAATAGCTTGGATAAGACTATTTCATTCTAAATAAGATTAGACCATATTTGTAATATTAAATTAAAGATCCTAAACTTTAATTAATTATTACGGACTATTTAGATTATCATCTATAAATTTTATCACTAAGCATATAACACTTATATGCTTAATTTATAGTCACATAAATAATCATGGAGTTTTCTTGATGTTTACAAAAGTATTTATAATACAAATAAGGAACCAAAATAATTATAAATGTCACTTTATGTATTTATTTCTAATATATACAATGTCACAGCTTATAGGGCACCAATCCCAACAATGTTGTGGTATAAATTTATCATTCAATATATTTTTTTTTATTTATTTGAAAATTATATATTTATGAACACTTTACAGCTTCTGTTGATGTTAGAGAATCGAAAAGATAAAAAGACGCCAAGAAACTGAAAGATTCTGTAAATGTATTATTGCCAAATAGATACCAATAACTATATTTAATAATTAAGTTTATCTAACAATGTAAGACGACTCATGGATGTTTTACAATTATTTTAAAAAATACATTTTTCTATGTAAAAATATTTTTATCTTTTCTAATGAAGCCCAACATAATGGTCTCTCATACAAAAAAGGTTTAGTTGATCAGCTACTACTTTGTTGATTGTATTAGAGATCAGACTGGTTATGTCTCCATACTTATCTCCAGAGTAGATTAATGGTGTAGCATAAGACAAACAATAGTTTCTCTATCAACTAAAGAATACATTATAAAACAATAATTGTGACAGCTCAGAAAAGAACATGGTTGATACAACTAATAGAAGATCCACACTAGCCAGTTGATATGGGCGCCGCTTTGTCACACTAGCCAATTGACAATCTGCTTGGCAAAAAAATCCAAATTTTCATGAGAGGTGCAAGCATGTTGAGGTGTACTATCATTTTATTAGGGAAAAAAAAAAGTGTTACAAGAAAATAGAAATGTACCTTGTCAAGACAGAGAATCAAGTTGCTTGCTTAAAAGATGTTTAACAAAATTAGTTTTAACCAAAACTTTTAGTTGCTACAGTATAAAGCATTTATATATTACAGTAAAAAAAAAATGAGCTACAGTATAAAGCTCTCATATGCTATTATTTTCAGTTAAAAAGTTTCAATTCTAACACTTCACAAACGCCCTATTATTCATAAAAGTATTAAACACCAACAAATTTGAGAAGTTTTGAAGATGGCTCAACATATTTGTCAAGTTAAAGCTGCTATTGAAGGGAGAATTGATGAACACCAACGAATGACCCAATAATGTCCAACAAAAACAAATCTCTCATGTTTAGAACATCGTTCTAGGATGCTAACCTATTTCACAGCCAATTAAGAGCAAGTGCTTATTCAAAAACCTGGTTAGAAAGCACATGTTGGATAATAAATAGTTTTGAACTCCATCAGATTGCATTCAGCTGAGTGAAATAAATAATATAGTGTCATGAGGAAGAGTTCTTTACAACTTGTTTGGTAGGAGAAAAAAGCTGAAAAACGAAAAAGCGAGAGGGATTTGGGAATTCGGTGAAGGACTTTTGGATCTGTGATTGTTTGATGATAGAGAAAAGAAGAGGAAATAAACTGAATGAGAAATTTTAAATCCTTAAAAAATCATATATAAATATATATTGTAAATATGATCCATCCAGGCTCAGCCCACAAATGGGCCAGGCTAGATCATTCCTAAAACGTATGTATGTATCGACAGATGGATGGATAGATGGATGTATGTATGTATGTACTGCCCAAAACCCAACAAATCAAAGACTTATTCATTAAATGAGTAATAAGAGATAAGAGCTTCCTTTTTCTTTAGACAAATTAATGACCGGTTGGGTACTTTTTGGGTATACAAATAGTGCATGCTTTAGAGAGAAGTCGAGCAAATCAAGTGTTTCTTCTCAACAATACCTTTTATCACACTACTTATAGGAAAACCATGTTTAAGTCTATGCTAGGGAAGTGAAAAGACAAGATTGTCAAGGTCGAAAAGACTGTTAAATAGCTTAGAAAAGATAACCCAAGGTGAGTAATTCACTTAATTAAAGAGGATCTAGTTGTGATATTGCTATTCGTACTCTACTATTTAGAGATTCCTTTATGAGATCTTTGGAACGTTAAGAATCTATGTTGTGATAGTTGTAGCGGTGGTTCAAATTTAGTATAGGTAAGATACAGTTCAAAAGACGTACCATATGATTGTTTCTTCAGTCTGATCGGACCCATATTTACAACTCCATACAAATCACACTTGGAGAAATGTGCTCCTTATATTCTCTATTTTCCCCCACCTAGGTTATCACACACACACACACACACACAAAATTGATCCATCTAAAACATCGGGGGCTTTTTGTTTCGATGAGTTGTAAGATAAAAGATCCTTCCCTTTTTTCCCTAGACAGTTTTTTTTTTTGGTTTTACTAAGATATTTCTCTAGACAAGTTATTGATTGACTTAGGTACTTTTTAGGTATAAAAATACTACACACACTATAGTGAGATACATTGAGCAAATCATGGGTGTTTTCTTCGTAAACCAATTTTCTCAACTGTACCTTATATCACACTACTTGAAGAAAAACCATGTTTAAAGCCCATACCAGGGAAATGGAAGAACGAGATTGTCAAAGTCGAAAAAAACCTTAAAAGGCTTGAAAAAAATGACCAAGGACAGGTTATTCACTCACTTAAGTGGGTCTAGTTGTGACAATACTATCTAAACTGTACCATTGGAGACCCCTTTATAAGGTCATTAGAAGATCAGGAATCCGAGTTGTGATAACGGTAGTGTAGTATTCAAATTTTGTATAGGTAAGATATAGTTTAAAAGACTACTACAACAAGATTTTTATGAGCCCAGTCAGGCTAGGCTACAATGGATGTCTAGGCCAAGCTCAGTCTAACCTGGCCCATGTTTACAGGAAAAATTGTAGCAAACATCAAATTTTAATAGGTGCTTAGTAAATTATATTAGATGTTTTAAAAAAGTAGAGTAAATATATATATATAATATTGTGAGAAAATAGCATTTTAAACAAACCTAATTTCATGTACATTGATAGAGGCATTAAGTTAATGCTTGCACCTATTGTCATTTTCTAAAACATTTTTAGTAAAAATATGCAAAAACATAGCAAAGGTGCGAAATGTATATAATGAAAATTTTTATAAAAAATATATTAATTTAATGTTTAATAAATACATATACAATTTACACTTACATAGTTGAAGCGATTAGGTTGTTGTTCTTCTAGCGAGAATCATTCTCTATATGAAACCATCATCTTCCTCGCCTAGTCCTCAAAATTGATGAGACGAACGTGTGGGCGTAAAAGGGAACTAGGGTTTTTAGAATCACTCTACTAACTATTAGTCTCCCACTAATCTTAACACATGAGCAAAGTAAGAGTGAAAATGGAAGAACTCTTCTTCTCTTTTCTCCCTTCTCGAAGCCTATTGCTAGGGTTTTGGGAGAATATTTCCAGTGTCACTAAGACTCTCAATTATATGTAGAATGAATAGAGGTGGCCTCTATTTACAGAGTGATAAATAATTCTGAAAGTTTCTTTTATTTTAAATTTAAATATCACTTATTCAATTGAAATAAAAGAGATAAGTTTCACTTGAAAAAAAGAGATAAGTTTCCCTTTCCTTATCTGTATATGACGCCACACACGGAGAATATATCTATGCTTATGTTGCCAACCCATTGAGTGAAAGATGGTACTTGTTACCCAATCTAATTTTTTTTTATAATTTACATGTCTAATTTTGAATAAATCACATTTATCAAAATTAGAAACTTCTAGAAAAGGAACTTGGTGACCAAGTCTTGGACTGCATAGGAAACCCTTCCTTGTGCAATTACATGACACACACCCACTGTGTGTTTTTCAAAATTAATTACTATTTATTATTTATTAAATAATCTCATTATTTAATAATCATAAATTAATTCATAATTAATTTATTTTGAGTGATATTTTATTTTAGAATTCCATAATATTAAATAATAGAGGAAAATTCAATTAATTAAAGCTTTAGGGTTTTCGATTTTACCGTAACTAATCCGCCTTAATTCTTACATCTCATTAGCCTTATTTAATAGTCGAGAATCCTTTACCTTTTCACTAGCCTCTCCCAAGGTCTAATGAAAACAACCCTAAAAGTCAATTCACTAAAACCATTAAGAATTCCTTAAGTTTTGTGGTTCTTATTTAGTGACTACAAGTGGTAAAAAGTATATTTCTATCATACATACAACTAATGGTATTCAACACAATAAACTAGACATGTAAATCTCCTTCCTGTTTCATTATGATTAACAAATCAACTAAATAGTGGCTAGTTACTTAGAAATATTAACACAGTATTGAATACCCAACTAGGAAAAATAAATCATCAACGAAATAGAAAAAAGAATCCAAAACCCTAAAAATTGTCTTACACATGGAGAGAAAGTATAAAAAGAATTAGAAAGTGGAATTGAATTAAAGCCTTCTTTGTCTTTGGATTGTGCCTTCTCTTCTTCTCTATACTAGGTCTTTTTCTCCTCTTTTTCTACTCAAAGACCTCCCCTAATGAACCTTAAAATGTCCTATTTATAGGCTTTGAGAAAAAGGGTAGCTTCTTTGAAAAATCAAATTTTTTAGGTTCAAATATTCACGAACTAGCACCATGACTTTCATTTTCCAACACTGCGGGCCATACTCCTGTGTGAGAGTCCACAACATCTCAGCGCTATATTGCTAACTTCCCAACGTTTCGATCCTGAGCTTCTATCTTCAGCAGTGACTATCGCAAAGTC
Source organism: Artocarpus heterophyllus (assembly GCA_025403435.1). NCBI lineage: Eukaryota > Viridiplantae > Streptophyta > Magnoliopsida > Rosales > Moraceae > Artocarpus > Artocarpus heterophyllus. The sequence goes on from CM046341.1 coordinate 19,780,001, forward strand.
CAGCATCACGGCCCCTCCATGTCATGGTTGTAGTGCCAAGTCTCAGTTTTCTTCACAATTTTAGCACTCCAGTGTTGTAACGTCTGCTTTTAAAGCTACGGTGTTCACATTTTGCCCTTCCTACTTTGATCTTTGCATGTCAAATTTCTCAAAATCTCTTGAAATCAACCAATCAACGTTGTATTGCTTCTAATCTACATAAGAAGAACAAAAACAAATTAAAAGCTAACTAAAAATCCTAAAAACCAACAAAATATCATAATAAGGATATTCTATTCACAAGTATAAAACTAGCATATCATGCGTCATAGGCTCTAGTTTTTCAAAAAGAAAGCATGCTTCTGAGGAATGAATACGAAGATGCATTATATCTCAAGAGCATAACACTTATATTTCAAAATTTAAGGATATGTTTACATATCGTTTAGGAGAAATTCGTCAAATTTATCTTGAATAATGATAAAAACTCCTTAAAAATGGGATAAATTAATGAATTGTCTTTGAATTCTTTTCTTTTTTTGTTATTAGTGTTTCTAGTCAATTTTGTCTCACAAATTGTCCCTTAACACAAAAGTATATTATGAATGGTTCTTCTGCTAAATTTTGGATATAAATAATTATTTCATCTTATAAAGGTTCTTGAACTATCTTTTATTTTTAGAAATAGTCCCTACGTTAAAAGTTGTACTAAATTTGACCCCTAAATTAAGCAAATGCAAACGCCAAAATTAGTTCTTCTTCTTATTTATTTTTGAAAGGATAAATTTTATGAATTTCCCAGACTACATCATTTTTGTCAACATGCCCCTCAAACTTTTGCACGTACTTATTTTGGCCCCAAAACTATAATATTTCTCTAAATTTACCCTTAAACTTTGAAATGTATAGTTTTTTTTTTTTGTTGAAATTATTGAGCTTTTGTTTCAGTTAAGATTACATATAGTGCACATGGGTTAATATGAATGTCTTTTGCCTCAAATGAATTAGTTGGCTACCAAATTCTAGTATAATGTGTACATGAAGTAGCTAGTCAGAATCAAGAAAAGAGAAAGGAAAAGTGGAAACTGAGTCCTCATACAATTGGTTTCATTACGGATATAAAGAAACTTTTAAAAGTTTCCTTTTAATTTAGGGGCATGTTGATACAAGTGATAGCCATAGATTTTTATGAAATTACTATTTCTCAAAAAAAAAATTGTAGTTTTTACCCGGATAGTTGTGGTTCGATTGCAGTTTTTACTCATTTCATTTTGTGTGAATCTTTGTATTTTTCACTGTTATGGATTTGCTAAGTGTCAATTTGATGGAATCGATGTACAAAACTTGGTAGTTGTAAGGAGATACATGCTAAGCCATGAAATGGGATGTGGGAAGAAGTCAAATGTTTATGCCCCATCGAAGATCAATATGTGTCCCAATACTGCAAGCACTACTATGCCTACTATTTCTATCAGATTAAAGCCATGATCTCACGTAGTACTCTCTATAAATGGTAGCAGCAGTTTCATTGTGAAGAGGAGGAACTTATAGAAACTTTGCAAAAATTGCTACTGTTTTCATACTAAATATCCAAACTCTTTGTAATCTATATCAAACTATTTATCATAGTGAAGAATATTAGATGTTGCTCTCATTATAGAGTGAAACATTATAAATCTCGTGTGTGATATTATTTACTTTTACTGTGTTGTTTGATTATTTACAGTTTCAATTTAATTTTCATTCTATAATTATTTTAATCTTGTTCTCGGAAGCTAAATAGATCCTAACAACGGTGGTTTGAGGGCCTAAACTTGTAAATAGTAAATATCAAATTGAGTACTAATATGTTTGTATTTAATTATAGGTCCAACGTCTACAGTTTGGCACCAACCATGGGGCCTTCAGGTCGTTAACTCTAGGATTTTGAAAGCTTCAACATTAGATATAGTAGATAGCATATATCATCAGAATGTGCGTGATGAGTGAAATGAAGATGCATAGTCCACGCCTCAAGGAGATGAGCATATTGAGGTCCTTGCTGCAGAAGTTGAAACATTGAAGAAGCTGCTTTATGACAGGCAATGTGTTCCCAGGAGCGTGATAGGTGACTCAACCATATCAGCATTGAGAACGATGCTTTCAGGAGCCAAATCAGCTACTAGAACTCTCAACTCTTAGCTTACTCATACTACTACACTTATTTTGGGCATTCGACATTCCCAACAACAACTGCCGCTGCTAGACAGCACCTTCAACCATGCAACATTGGATGGATGCAGCCGCTTTGCATAACCTTGACACCTGTAGCGGTAATTATGGCCATGCAACCACAATGGCACCAGTGTTGACAACAACTATGGTAGTTACGAATGCTCTATGAGGCATAAGTAGTGAAGATCCACAAGCATTCAATGGAGAGGCCATCACAGCATTGGAAAGAATTAAATTTATAGTCTACGCTACAAGATTACAAATTTTCTCATCATGAATTGCCCTTCTAGGTACAGAACATGATCCTTGGGTGACCATAGATACACTCGATGAAAGTAGTCCTATCAACTTACCATTAGCGAATCTGTTTCCTAACGAAGTATGGAATAAGAGATTTGGGGAAGCCAAGACACAGCTAGAAACTACTATTTGACGACATTGAAGCAAAAGAAGCCAACCTTATAGCAACTATAGATGAGGCCATCGAGTGGGTCTAGTATTAAAGAACGAGGGGAGCCAGTACTTGAACAATTGGATGAAGTAAGGATCTGTAACACCCGCCATTTTTCTTGTAACAATAAATGCATGTTATTTAATAGTGTTATGTGATTTCTTATAAAATAATGTTATTAACCATTTATTTTGAGAATTATAATAGGTGACAGTCACATGGAATGGGTGTGCTTGGGAGGTTCATGCCATCAATGATGTTAAATATAATAAATGATTAATGTTTTATTTTTGTATGATTGAATGTGGTGCTTTGGCAATTTGGCAGGATGATGGATTTAGTCGGCATGCTGAATCCCTCAGCTTTGGCAAGCCAATCCTAAAAGTTCACCAGGCCGAAAGCTACAGTCGTGCATCCAGTAGAAAACACATTTATTATGTGAATTGTGATATTACATAATTTTTTTTTATGTTGCTTTGGATTTATGCATGTCTTGACTTATTTACACTTAGTGCACATTTATATATATTCCCACCAAGCTAGAAATTGTTTATATACAATTATATAGTGTCACATGCATTGTTTGGACTATCTTAATATATGTAATACTTAATTATACATATGTGCATGTGTGTGTGGTAAGTTGCCGTGCAACAAATGGAGAGTATATACAACTTTTTTTTTTATGGTTATTGAATTATATATATATATATATAATAGTGTATGATGATGATGGAAAACAACTAACACCTAGGTTTGACTAGTGTTGTTGGGCATGCTCTTATAAAATATTTGGTGCAATGAGCACCTAAAAGGGGGTTGCATAGATGTTGTTGCCGGCATGCGTTGAAGGTGATGAGGATATCGTTAGCACAAGCAAGAGCACGTGAGATGAGACATATTCAGATCCAATTCAAGTTCCCGTTGGGCCGGTTACAAGAGCTCATACGAAGAAGTTCAAAGAAACGCTTATTGGGCTGATTCAAACAACTTGGGCTCAAGCTATTGCATGTGACTTCCAGAACAAGAAATGCATGATTCAAGTTCTAGAAGGGACCAAGTAATCATGTTTTGCAGAATCAACAAGTGATTAGCACCATATGGCTGCAAATAATCAAGCTACTTTTCATTTCAGTTACTTTCTGTTTTAAGGCGACAAGTGGCGAGAAGAATTAGCTATTTTACCATTTTATTGTCTAGTTTCCTTTTTCTTTTTTAGAAAACATGCGATTGAACTTAACTTATTTGCTTTAGATTAGACCTTTTTTTTGGTAATTGATTTGCCCGAAATTCCATGGGCAATTAGGAGATGAAAATTTGTAAAAGGGAAACCCCTATATATTGTAACGAATTTCAATCAATGGACATAAGTTTTTACACACAATTTGAGGTTTTAATTCTTAGCTGTTCCTAAACGAACTATTCGAACTTATCAGAAAATTCTATGGCGTTCATAGACTTATCAATCAGTCCGTCCATAGCTGATTGTGGCGTCCTCACATAACAAGGTCCGTGCTTCTTGTTAGGCATAGGGTCGCGGTTCCATTCAAAACCGATTAGGAATTTTGATCTTGGAGACCAATTTTGGTTAAGGTCGCGTCAGTTCTTGGCAGGGTTCGTATCATTTGGCATCAGACCGAGGTTCTAATAAGGTTTTGGTTATTAGTTTCCTTAGTTTATGTTTGTTTCAATTATTCGTGAGTCTCGATTTCCATTATTAAAGTCGGGTTAAAAAAAAAGATCTAAAAAGAAAAGAAAAGAAAAAAAAAAGGGGAAAGAAGAAAAACAAGAGGATCCAAAAAAAAAAAAAGAGTATGGGAACCTTCCTTAAATTTTTTTTTTAGATTCTTGTTATTCATTGTTTAAGGAACCTGAAATTGAATTCCCTGCAAAGACCAACAATTTTTGCTCAAATTTTGTTCCTTTTGGGTGTGATTTCTGAAAGCCTAAATTATCTGTTCCTATTATATTCTTATTTCTAATCTGAGCCTCCTTGGTAATCTATTTGTGAATTGTCAAGGAAATTTTGATATTGATTTGACTAGTTTTATAGGAACTGAGTGAGAATTAATAAGTGGAAAAAGGCAAACAGGCGAGATCATTAGAGTGGACAAAAGCCAAAAGTATTGAGTGTAAAAACGAGTGAAATTGAGTGAACCATTTCACGAGTGAAACACGTAAGGGAGTGTGGTAAGGTCCTTTGCATTGTTTCTTACTTTGTTTTGCAAAAAAGAAAATGTCAAACAACAGCAAGAACACTATTAAGGGTACCTCGTGTGTAGCAAATCCAAAACTTCTTATGGAAGCGATGATAGAGGAGATGAGGCGATTGTTGAGGGGAGAGTTAGGACAGCTTCATGAGAGGATAGACCAAATAGAAAACGCACGTGTGGAACAGCCACAACATGTTCCTCATGCGCATAGGTAGGAAAGGGTTCCAGTTAGAGGAGAGGTTGATGACTACTATGGGATTGATGGGGAAGAATTTGATGAAGGAGATGATTCAACGGGTAGTCACCAGAGATTTGGACGGGATAGAGGAGTTAGGAGCTGGGAAAATGATAGTTTGAGAGGTATAAAAATGAAGATACCATCATTGCAAGGCAAATCCAATCCAAAAGCATACCTAGAATGGGAGAAGAAAATGGAGTTTGTCTTTGACTGCCACAACTATTTCGAGGCAAAGAAGGTAAAACTGGCTATAATTGAATTTTCTGATTATGCTATTACCGTGTGGGATCAGCTTGTTATAAACAAGAGACGAAATAGAAAGCGACCTATTGAGTCATGGGAAGAGATGAAGAGTGTGATGAGGAAGCAATTTGTACCAACTTACTACTACTGGGAGTTGTACAACAAACTACAAAATCTTAAGCAAGGCAACTGAAGTGTGGAGAAGTACTATAAGGAGATGGAGGTTATGATGATTCAGGCAAATATAGAGGAGGATTGGGAGGCTACAATGGCAAGGTTTTTGGCGGGCTTGAACTGAGATATTCACAATGCCGTTGAGTTACAACATTATGTGGAGTTGGAGGACATGGTGCACATGGCTATCAAAATTGAGAATCAACTTATGAGGAGGGGCAGTAACACACGTCCCAGCCAAAACCCGAGTACATCCGCTTGGAAAATGAACCAATGAAAGAAGGATGAGAAGCAACCCAACACCAAGCCAAAGACCGAGCAAAAACACGAGGTGGCCAGCCATGGGAATCAAGGTAAATCTGATTCTTCCACTACTCGGAATCATGATATTAAATGTTTTAAATGTCAAGGCAGGGGTCACATAGCAAGCCAATGTCCGAACAAACGAGCTATGGTGATGCGGGACAATGGAGAGATTGAAACCGACGAGGATATGGACAACGATTCTATGCCTTCATTAGAGGATGCCAACGATGAGGAGTGCACTGTACAAGGAGAATTGTTGGTTACAAGAAGAGCTTTAAGTGTACAAGCCAAAGAAGAAGATGAAGAGGTGCAACGGGAAAACATCTTCCACACTAGGTGCCACGTCCAAAACAAGGTATCTAGTGTGCTTATTGATGGTGGGAATTGTACTAATGTTGCTAGCACAACCATGGTAGAGAAGTTAGGGTTGCCAACAAGTAAGCATCCTCGACCATATAAATTGTAATGGTTAAATAATAGTGGTGTGGTAAAGGTGCATAAGCAAGTGTTAGTTTCTTTTTGCATTGGAAGATATGAAGATGAAGTTTTGTACGATGTGGTTCCGATGCAAGCTGGGCACTTGTTATTAGGCATACCATGGCAATTTGATCGGCGAGTTAAACATGATGGTTTCACCAACAAGCACTCATTTGATCACAATCAAAAAACAATCACTCTTGTTCCGTTAACACCAAAACAGGTCTATGAAGACCAAGTGAGCTTACAAAGAGAAAGTGATAAAAAAAATGAAGAGTGGAGAAAAATCAAGAGTGGGAGTGCAGAGAGAGAGTTCGGCTAGTGAGAGAAAAAAAGAAGAGATGGCCGAGAAAAAGGAGAGCAAAGAGAGCAAGGGAGAGAAAATTGAGAGGGTTGAAAAGAATTGACAATCAGCCAATGAGAGAAAAGTAGAGAGAAAAACAAACTTCTATGCGAGAGGCAGTGAGATTAAAAGGGCCTTGTTTTCAAATCAGCCAATGCTTGTACTTTTGTACCAAGAGGTGCTTTTAAACACTAATGAACTTGACCCTGCGTTGCCTAGTTATGTTGTTTCTCTGTTACACGAATTCAAGGATGTATTTCTGGATGAGGTGCCTGATGGTTTGCCACCAATTCGAGGAATAGAACATCAGATTGATTTTGTACCTGGCGCTTCCATTCCAAACTGACCGGATTATAGAAGCAACCCTGAGGAGAAAAAGGAGCTTTAAAGGCAGGTCAGTGAGTTGATGAAAAAGGGGTACGTGAGAGAAAGTATGAGCCCGTGTGCCATTCCAGTCGTACTCGTGCCTAAAAAGGATGGGACATGGAGGATGTGCGTAGATTGCAAAACCATTAACAATATCATAGTAAAGTATTGCCATCCTATTCCTCGTTTAGATGATATGTTGGATGAATTGCATGGTGCTTCTGTGTTCTCAAAAATTGATTTGAAAAGTGGATACCATCAAATACGCATAAAAAAGGGTGATGAATGGAAAACTGCCTTTAAGACAAAATATGGATTGTATGAGTGGTTAGTAATGCTATTTGGTTTAACTAATGCTCCAAGTACATTTATGCGTTTGATGAATCATATATTACGTGCATTTATTAGCAGGTTTGTTGTTGTGTATTTTGATGATATACTCATTTATAGCAAAGACATGGACCAACATGTAGTGCATTTAAAATCTGTTTGGGATGTGCTTAGAAAGGAGAAGTTGTATGCTAACCTCAAGAAGTGTTCTTTTTGCATAGATAAGCTTGTGTTTCTTGGTTTTGTTGTTAGTGCTCAAGGTATATAGGTTGATGAAGAAAAGGTGCGAGCCACCCAAGAGTGGCCGAGTCCAACTAGTGTGGGAAACGTACGAAGTTTTCATGGACTTACTAGTTTCTATCGATGGTTTGTAAAAGATTTCAGTACTATAGCCGCACCACTGACTGAAGTAATCAAGAAGAACATTGGGTTTAGATGGGGAGACGAGCAAGAAAAGGCATTTCAGTTAATCAAGGAGAAGATGACTAATGCTCCATTGTTATCTTTACCTAATTTTTCCAAAACTTTTGAGATTGAATGTGATGCTTCAGGTCTTGGAATTGGTGCTGTTTTAATGCAGGAAGGGAGACCGGTAGCAAATTTCAGTGAGAAGCTGAATGGGGCAACTCTTAATTACCCAACTTATGATAAAGAGATGTATGCATTGGTTCGGGCATTAGAGACGTGGCAGCACTACCTATGGCCTAAGGAGTTCGTGACTCACATCGATCATGAGTCCCTGAAACACTTGAAGGGCCAACACAAGCTGAACAAGAGGCATGCTCGTTGGGTGGAATTCATAGAGACGTTTTCGTATGTCATTTGATACAAGCAAGGTAAGGAAAATGTCGTTGCCGATGCGCTCTCTCGCAGGTATGTCTTAATCTCAACTCTTAATGCTAAACTACTGGGTTTTGAACATATTAAAGAGTTATATGCTGATGATCGTGACTTTAGTACTGAGTATCAAGCTTGTGAGAGATTCGCTAGTATTAAGTACTTTAGGCATTAGGGATACTTGTTTCGGGAGAATAAATTGTGTGTGCCTAATTGTTCATTAAGAGATTTGCTAGTGAGAGAATCCCATGGGGGAGGATTGATGGGACATTTTGGAGTAATGAAGACTTTGATGGTGTCGTAGGAACACTTCTATTGGCCACATATGAAACGAGATGTTGAGAGGCTTTGTGGTAGATGTGTAACTTGTAGGCAGGCTAAATCAAGATTGCAGCCCCACGATTTGTACACTCCTTTACCAATACCTAGTAAACCTTGGACTGATATTTCAATGGATTTTGTGTTAGGTTTGCCTAGGTCTAAATGGGGAAGAGACTCGATATTTGTGGTCGTGGATAGGTTTTCCAAGATGGCCCATTTTATTCCATGCCACATGATAGATGATGCCTCCAATGTTGCTGATTTGTCCTTTAGGCCAATTGTGAGACTTCATGGTATGCCTAGGACAATTGTTTCTGATAGGGACACCAAGTTCTTAAGCTACTTTTGGAAGACTTTGTGGGCTAAGTTACGGACTAAGCTATTGTTTTCGACTACTTGTCACCCTCAAACCGATGGTCAAACAGAAGTTGTGAATAGAACCTTGTCTACTTTGTTGCGGGCTGTCATTAAAAAGAACATCAAAACTTGGGAGGAGTGTTTACCACATGTTGAGTTTGCTTATAATCAATCTATTTATTCTACTACTCAATTTTCATCGTTTGAAATTGTTTATGGTTTTAATCCTTTAACTCCTTTGGATTTAATGCCATTACCTTTGTCTGAGCATGTGAATTTAGATGGAAAAAGAAAAGCTGACCCTGTTAAGCAGATACACGAGAAGGCAAGACTCAACATCGAGCGAAGGACTAAACAATATGCTGAACAAGCCAAAAAAGGGCGTCACAAGCTCGTCTTCGAGCCCGGCGATTGGGTGTGGTTGCACTTACGCAAGGAATGGTTTCCAGAACAAAGGAAATCCAAACTGTTGCCTAGAGGGGACGGTCCTTTCAAAATGTTGAAAGGATCAATGATAATGCATACAAGCTAGACTTGCCAGGTGAGTATGGTGTAAGTGCCTCCTTTAATGTTTCTGATCTAAGTCCTTTTGATGCAGGCGATGATTTGGGGAAAAATCCCTCTTAAGAGGAGGGGATTGATGAGGACATCATTAGCACAAGTAAAAGCACGTGGGATGAGACATATTCAGATCCAATTCAAGTTCCCATTGGTCCGGTTACGAAGCCTGTGCGAAGAAGTTCAAAGAAACACTTATTGGGCTTATTCAAGCAACTTGGGCTTAAGCCGAGGCCCATTGAGGGAATTGCATGTGACATACAGACCAACAAATGCATGATTCAAGTTCTAGAAGGGACCGAGTAATCATGTTTGCAGAATCAACAAGTGATTAGCACCATATGGCTGCAAATAATCAAGCTACTTTCCATTTCAGGTACTTTCCTATTTTGAGGCGACAAATGGCGAGAAGAATCTGCTATTTTACCATTTTATTGTCTAGTTTCCTTTTTCTTTTTTAGAAAACATGTGTTTCTTTTATGTCCTATTATTGTAAGGCTTTTAAGCCATTATGGGAACATACCTTATTTGCTTTAGATTAGACCTTTTTTTTGGTAATTGATTTGCCTGAAATTCCATGGGCAATTAGGAGTTGAAAATTCATAAAGGGGAAACCCCTATATATTGTAACGAATTTCAATCAATGGACATAAGTTTTTACACACAATTTGAGGTTTTAATTCTCAGCTGTTCCTAAACGAACTATTCAAACTTATCAAAAAATTCCGTGGCATTCATAGACTTATCAATCAATCCGTCCATAGTTGATTGTGGCGTCTTCACATACCAAGGTTCGTGCTTCTTGTTAGGCATCGGGTCGCGGTTCCATTCAAAACCGATTAGGAATTTTGATCTTAGAGACCAATTTTGGTTAGGGTCGCATTAGTTCTTGGCGGGGTTCGTATCAAAAGGTGAGAGTGTAGTGCTCTAGGCACTTAATTAATTGTCTTGGTCTCCCACTTACTTTATTGTTTATGCTGAAAATTTCCTGTTCAACCAAGAAGTTACCACCCGAATCACTTACCCTTTTTCCTTCACATTTCTCTCAAAAACTCCATCAACTCATCTTCCATGCCTTCTTCTCCATTTCTTCTCTTCATTTCCCTGCTGCAAACACCTGAAAGAACATCGAGAAATTTCAAACTTCTCCTTACCAAACTCAAAGAAAACAAGAGAAACTCCATGTTGACGTAAGCTTCAACTCATCTTCCATGTTTTTCTCCACTTCCCTTCTTCATTATTCTACTGCAAATACCTAGAAAAGCACCAAGAAATCTCATGTTTCACCTAACCAAACTCAAAGAAAAACAAGAAAAGCTTCATCTCAAGGTAAGCATCATCCTACATGTAACCTGGAATTTTGTCATTCACTAATCCTGACCCCATAACTTCGTCTACAAATTTCCGTTTTCTATGAAATTTTATATGATGTTGCTCAAAGTTTCATGTCATTTGGTGTTGTCTATCCTTTGAGATCATGTTTTTATTCTCTGCCACTCATAGTCAAAATGTTGTTGATTGGTAAAGCTTTATATAAATGTAGTCTTTGTTCAAGGACCAACGTGTTTTGGTTTTTATGAAATTTCATAGAAATATTCATAGAGATGTTAGGTTGTGATATAGAAAGTTTCGTAGTAATATCATGTATATTTTATGAGTTATTGAACTTTTTTAAACTAGATTTTTATGGCTGTGAAACTTGTAAATTTTGGACTTCCCATTTGTACGACTTTTTATTGTGCCTAAATGAATTTGTTTGACCACGAATATTTTTCTAATATTGTGTTTATATGTATATAGATTGTCATAAAAAATTTTAGAGCCAAAGAGATTTTGTTTTATTTGTTTGAAAATATTTACTAGAGGATGCTCACTGCTTTTCCTACCTGAAGTTAATTTTTACTCTTGAGTTCAAATGCACGTTTTGATTTATTCTGATTTTAGTTGAAGCCAAATTTAGGATATGTTGTAGTTTTATGTGTCTATTATATGTAATATTTTTGTTAAATTATTTTATGATATAAATTCTTTATTACATAGACTTTAGTTAAGGTTGTTCACTATCCAGCTATTACTGGCAGATTTTATGTTATGAAATACATGATTTGTTTTAGTTATTAAATAGAATTTTTATAACCAACAAAAAATCATGGTATTATATTTATATGTTAACTTTGTCCCTGCAAAGTTTCATGCTTTAATTCTGTGTGAATTGTAGTTATTGAGCTATAAGTTCATAAGGGTCAGGCAACATTCTCTATTGGTAGTTTTGTTTAAATGTTTTAGAAGTTGATAAAATGTGTTTTGGATTAGTGTTCTCAAGAGAGGTGAATTGAGTATTGTATTGTGGTATTGAATGATATCATGAAGATGAATGTTGATTTCTTGTGTATATGAATGATTGACATAAACATTCCAAGAGGTGAGCACATCAAGACCGCGACAACGTCATCTAAATTAAGGTTTAGTAAGCAAGCTAGTCAAGTAAGTACATTTTCACCTACAACATGATGAATGTTTATGAAAGTTTATGAAAGTTTTATGAGAATATGTTTCATAATGATTTCAAGATGTTTTTACATAATGTTTTACCATGTAAGCTTTTGATGTTACAAGAAGGTTTAATGCATTTTTTGATGATGAGGAATGCGAAACCTTAAAAGTATATATATATATATATATATATATATATGTATCACCTAATTAAGTGTTGCACACCCAATGTTAATGTTAATATTTATGATGTTGTCCAAAGTTGGACTTGTCATGTTTGGTTTGGGATTAGCTACCCCTCTCTTCTCATGACAGCTCACCTATGATGATGATGATGAATAGTGCAACACTTGGGCCCTTAAAGATAAAATGAACAAAGTTTTAATATGGATGTTTTCAAAGGAAAGATATTGTCTATAAGAACTTGTGCCAAGTGCACTATGATGATGATGATGATTATGATTATGCTGTTATGAAATGATTTTTCATGAAATGTTTTAAGTTGTGAGATAAGAAAGTATACTTACCAAGCTTATGCTTACTAGTTTTACATCATGTTACAGACAAAGGTAAAAAGCATATGGTATAGGTGGAGGACGAGGACGGGCACGTGTGCTAGGAATGATGGATTGGAAAATGGAATCATGCTACGAAAGGGATTTTAATATCTTGAACTATGATTTTCTTATTGTATGACGATTTTCTGCACTATGTTGTATTAAAACTTAAAATGCTTTTCCCTTCAAATTTTCTCTTTTGTTGGGTAGCCAAATCTGCCTGTCGACCATTACTAGTCGCCCTGCCGATTGTCCTTCTCAACTTGCTGATTGCCCTACAACGGCCTGTAGATTTGTGTTTTAAAATTTTGGTTTTTACAGAGCTTTTGACAGCCTGCTGGTGGTTAAAGATCAAACTATCAGTCATCTTCGGCCTGCCCGTGGCTAAAGTACAGCCTGCTGAATTGGAAAGCAGATTTATTGACTGTTTAAAATTTATTTTAAAAAATATGGTTTCTATATCTGGTATTGATAAGCAATTTAAATATATATAAGTGGTTTTAAAAACATTTGTTAAAATACATACATATATATATATATATGCAAGGTTCCTGGGATATTTTCAACTATTTATAAAGTATTTGAATACTTTATCTTAAAATAATGATGACAATGGTAAAAGTAACGACATCTGTGACACCCATAAGGAAGCATTACAAGATTGACCCTTAAAACAAGCACAAGATAGTAAATGTTGGCTCACAGCTCGATCCAGAGTTAAAATATACTATGGTTGATTTCTTAAAGGCTAATAAAGACTGTTTTGCATGGTCTCATGTAGATATGCTTGGGATCGATTCAAATATTATCACCTACCAGCTTAATGTTGATCTAAAGCATCGGCCAGTGTGGCAAAAAAGAATATTACTAGGAATCTAGCAGAATAATACAATGAAAAAAAAGTCAAGCATCTAGTAGAAGCAGGATTTATTCGGCTAGTTTAGTACCTGGATTGGCTTGCAAATGTCATGATAGTAAGGAAAAGAATGGGAAGTGGTGAATGTGTGTAGACTTTACAAACTTGAATATAGCCTACTCAAAAAACAACTATCCACTTCCTCACATCGACCGCCTCATCGATGCAACCGCTAGCCACAAAGTCCTAAGCTTTCTCAATGCATTCTCTAGCTATAATTAGATTATATTACATCCCAAAGATTAAGAGAAGACTGCCTTCATCACAGAGCATGGAATTTTTTACTTCAAGGTCATATCATTTGGGTTGAAGAATGCTAGTGTAACCTATCAAAGACTCATCAACATATATTTGAGAAAAAATTGGTAAAAATATGGAAGTTTACATTGATGATATGTTGGTAAAATCTTTGTAGGCTCATCTTTATATGCAGCATTTACAAGTATGCTTTGACATGTTGAGGAAGTATAACGTAAAGTTGAACTTAGAGAAGTGTACTTTCAGGGTTGCCAGCAGAATGTTCCTTGGATATCTTGTAAAAGAGCAGGGGATTGAGGCGAATCCAGAACAAATAAAAACTTTCCAACTTATGCCATCAACATGGAGCAAGCAAGAAATTTAGAAGCTGATTGTGCGAGTTGCAACTCTCAACCGGTCCATAGCTTGCTCATCAGACAAGTGTTTGCCATTCTTTTAGTTGTTGAAGAAGAACACAAGGTTTGAAGGAGCGACCACTGTGAGCAAGCTTTCCAAGGCTTGAAAAAGTACCTTTCTACTCCACAGATCCTGTCAAAACCAAAAGATGGAGAACCGTTGTATGTCTACTTGGTAGTTTCAGAAACAATAGTTAGTTCTGCGCTACTCAAGGAGGAAGACTCGATTTAGAAGTTAGTGTTCTTCGTGACTCATGCCCTACTTGACGCAGAAACAAGGTACTCCATTATAGAAAAACTTGCAGTCGCACTCTCATATCTGTTCGCAAACTGTGACCATATTTTTTGAACCATACAAGCATAGTATTCTTGTCGTACCCAATGCGAGCCATTTTTCACAAGCCAAATGTTTTAAGGAGATTGACAAAGTGGACTATCAAACAAACTAAGTTTGATATCGAGTATAAGCCTCGAACCACGCTAAAAGCATAAGTGTTAGCTGACTTTGTCATAGAACTGACATATGAGTCTGACGATGAAGAGCCAAAGGGGTAGACTATACAAGTGGATAGTGCTACCAACGAAAGAGATTCAAGGGTGGGATTCTTACTGCAATCACCAACGAGTGAGGAAATCGAGTAAAGCTTCAAGTTTGGGTTTTAGAGCAACCAACAATGAAGCCGAATATGCAGCCATGATCACTAGCCTAAGATTAGCCAAGACATTGGGGCCTACCAAGGTTATAGTAGAAAGCAACTCAACCTTGGTTGTTAACTAGGCTGTTAGAAAGTACAAGGTTCAAGAATTGTTAACAAGCAAAAGCAACAATTCAACCAGTTTGAAGTAAGGCATGCACCTCCCGAGTCAAACTCAAGAGCAAATGCGCTCGCTAATCTTGGATCATCTATTGAAAAAAAAGAGCAAAAAAGTCTTTCCACTAGAATACATCAGGTAGCCCAGCATTGAAACGATAGAAGAGATGAACTATGTCGATCTTATGGATGATTGAACGATCCCAATCAAAATATACATAAGTGATGGATAGCTCCCATAAGACAATCTAGTAGCAAGGAAAATCAAGACTCAAGTAGCAAGGTACTACTTGATAGATGGGAAGCTTTACAAACAAATTGATTGCAGTTCCTCACCTTTGATGCCTAGGAATAGACAAAATTGAGCGAGTGATTCGAGAAGTTCGTGAGGGCTCATGCAGCAATCATTCGAGAGGATGATCTCTATGCCCAAGATTAAAAGGCAAGGTTATTACTGGCCTACCATACAAAGCGACTTAGAAAATTTTGCGAGAAAATGTGATAGATGCTAGAAACACACACCAGTAATCCACTAGCCCACTGAAGAACTTGTCATTGATCAGTTCACCATACTTGTTTATGAAATATTCAATGGACATGGTAAGACCGTTTCTACCAGTGCCCTGGGTAGGTAAAATACCTTCTCATTCTTACAAATTACTTCTCTAAATGGGTCAAAGCTAAAGCTTTTGCAGATATTAAAGAACATAATGTTGAAAGATTCATTTGGAAAAATATCATCTGTTGAATTGGAGTACCTTGGGATATTGTCACTGATAATGGCTCCTAGTTTATCTCCACCTCTTTCAAGAAATTCTGCCATGATTGGGATGTCATCTTGAGTTTCTTGATGCCCAGGTATCCATAAGGAAATGGACAAGCCAAAGCAACGAATAAAATGATCGTCAGAAATTTGAAGAAAAAGCTAGATGCAAGGAAGGGTCATTGGGTTGAAGAAGTCTCAATGGTACTATGGGCCTACCGAACAAGTCCAAGGTGAGCAACAAGTGAATCCCTATTTTCTCTTGTTTATGGCACAAAAGCAGTAAACCTAGCCAAAGTAGTTGCTCGAGACCTCCAGATCGACTACGTCCTTTTGAATGAAATAAAGAATGATGAAATGATGAGAGATATATAGGATTTGATTGATGAAAAGAGGGAAAACACTTTCTATGGCCTTGGTTGATATCAGCAAGCAGCTATGAGGTACTACAATACCAAGGTGAAAATTAGAAGATCTTTAGTGGGAGAGCTTATACTGTGCAATGGTTTCCAAAATATAAGAGAGGCAAATGCTACAAAGTTATTTGTTAATTGGGAAGGCCCATATCAAATCCGAGAAGTTATACGTGATGGCGTCTACAAGCTGGAGAAACTCGATGGCTCCACCATCGACAAAGTTGGAACTCTCATCATCTGAGGAAGTATTATACTTAGTCTTGCTTTAATAGTTAGAACTGAACAATTTTCTTTTAATTTTTTAGGTTTCTTATAAGATTGTTTGACTTGTTTTGTGGTAGGTTGTCTGTTGACGTAATTCCTGAGCATCAGTCAAATGGCCACTTTAGCAATGGTTGTAAAGAACTTAGGTATGTAAAAGTGAACTAAAGCCAGCTTGATCCCTATACATGGGTATGTAGGCAGCTCGTGTGCTATAAATGAGTGCAGCCATATTATCATTACAACAACCATTTGCTCAATATGCCATGATCTCCAATATCACCAATGCTAGATTTGATCAACTTATCTAGTTTTTTATTTGACTTGCCATCTTTATGGCTTTGCCATTTTCATTGCCTCTAATCTCACTAACTTTGGATTCAAAAAACTCATCCAATGTTCGATTCAACTTGTCATCTTTATGGCCTTGCCATTTTCATGGCCTCTAATCACACCAATGCTGGATTCGATCAACTCTTCTAATGTTTGATTCAACTTTGCCATCTTTATGGCCTTGCTGTTTTCATGGCCTCAAATCTCACTAATATTGGAATCAATCAACTTATCTAGTGCTCTATTTGATTTGCCATTTTCATGGCTTAGTTGTAATTATTTCTCAATCACAATAGCACTAGATTCGATCAGCCAACTAAGTGCTAGATTTAATTTACCATCTTGCAAACATTGGGATCAATTTATTTATCCAATGTTCAATTCTATTCAGCATATCTATGATGCAATATCTCATTAATACTGGATTTTGTTTACATGTCCAGTGTTTGATTCAACAAGCCGTCTCCACGGCTTAGCCAATTTGCTAGATCAATCTCATCCACATTCAATTTAACTTAATTTATAGGTTTATGATGACAAATTAAGTATTAAACAAGTATACTCAGTCTCTATACTCAGTCTTGATTACTATTTAGGATAGTTTTTATTAAAAGATTGTTTGATTTGAATTGTTGTTACCGAATACCATAAGAATTGATTGTTCAACAAACGCTCTAATGAATTCAAAGTTTAATTATTGGATAAAACTTTAAATGAGGTTCAATACCATAAAAAAATATTTTCTATTCAAGACTAGACAAAAAATGTGTAAAACACTTGCAAATTATTAGAGGAACTGCAATAGCATCTAGTTGACACCACCAGATGCACCCTTATCGATTGGGTACTATGCCGCGGTCTCCTTGTTCATTTTCATGGCCTTGTTTTTTACAACCTCTGGAGCGCTGCATCAGCGTCAGCCTCCTCGATATCAGAGTCGGCAACTAGGGCGAGAAGATCCTCCAATTTTTTGATCTCAACAGCGACGTCCCAACTTTTCCCTTAATGCTCTTTAGACTCTTTGAACTGCTTAAGCCTCACCCTGATGGTTGACTAGCTATGGATGTCCGAGGGTGGTTCCCTGATTGCCGCAACATCATCAGCCTTCTCCTCCACCTCTTTTTTGGCTCTATCAAGCTATTCTTCTTTTATTTGGAGGTTGTTGCTTATATTAATAACCTTTTTGTTTGATGAAGCCAATGCAGCAACAACTTTGTTCATTTCTTTTAGCGCTTTCTTTCTCTACTTCTACCGGCTTCTTCTCCTCTTTAACCTTTTTGGCTCACTTATCCAAGTCTTGTGTAAGTGCGATGAGCCTGTAATGCTTAAACTTGGCCTTGTTCACAGAAATGTTACACATTTGGAAGGCCTGCAAAATACGAGGTTAAATATTAAATTATGAAAACAACTTAAATTGAATAGGGACTTGTTCAAATTTAACTTAGCTAAAATGGATAATAGACTTGTTGTGTAGCCAGAGAGGAATTTGTCTCCATATTTTTTTTCATCTGAAGAAAATTTGAAGCTCGATCTTGTTTCTCTTCATGCTTGGACACATCAAATGGCCTTTCGTCGATTTCATCTACTTGAGAGGGCTCAATCTTGACTGCCTTTTTTTTCTTCAACGCTGTGGGCTAGATGTCGAAAGGATGTGGTGGAGGCAGATTTGTAGTGTCCATTGGCTTTGAAGGGGGATCTTCAGATTGTCTGAGGCAACCAATTCGCTTGTATCACTCTTCTTCTTCTTCCTCTTTTCCTCAGCTGTGGCTTTAACAACAGCTTTTATTTTCACTGCTTCTTTGGCTAATGGAAGTGTGACCTTCACTGAGGACATTGCACCTTCTGCAAGCATAACATCTTTGTCAAAAAATGGGCTTATGTATTTTGATGAACTGTAGAACCACTAAAGTAGACCATGACAAACAAAAATCCAATTAACTTAACTAGGAAAATGAATATGGATACCTGTTAGAATTTCTCTAAAAGTTTTCCAAATTGATGATTTTTGTAGTCGATTAGAACATCATATATCTACCCAAGTTTATCCTTCCAAAGAGGTAAGAGCACTGAGCTTTTCTCTGAATCATTCCCCAATCGGAGGGGGTGGTTCAACTCATAATCTGTAAAGCAAAGAAGAAACATAAGGCTTAATCAAAATGATTCCATCAAGCAAAGTAGGATTCAAAACTCACCAAAATGACCAAATGAAAGGGCAAATCAGAATCAAGTGGTGAGTTTGACGAAATGGTGTTTAAGGGACATAAAAAAGTGTTTTTCTTCCCACTGCCTATCTGCATTGACATGATCGGCAATGATTTATTTCGACCGCTGATAAACAAAGTAAAATCGACCCCTTGTTCTTATTATTCAGCTCCCCAAAGTTTTTTTCTGCTTCCTCGACAAGTACTATCAGAACAAGAAGTAGTCGCATCCTATTTGGCATAAGTTATGCTACTGAAATTTGTGAATAAGATATGACTTCAAGAATAAAGTCTAGGATAGATAGTCAAAGTCCCAACTCTAACCATTTTGTATAAATACATAACAAGCCATCATTTTGAGTATTTGCTCACTTATTAGGGAAGCGGATTCAGATTTCTACAGAAACAAAAATTCCATATCTAACTTGGATGCTTAATAGATCCTCACTTTTAAGAGTTGATTTTGGGTTTTTACCAAAAAAATACCTTCTTGGTGGGTGGTTTGTATACTTTCTTTTCAAGGGATTCATTCTATTCGACTCAATTTGAGGGACCTGTAGGTCTATTTCTTCCCTTCGCTTTAATGTTTTTATTGATTATGCCCTCCTCTAATTCTCTGCTACCTCCAGCCCCACCAATTTGTTGGAAAAACAGTAAACAGAGAAAATTTAAAATTTTTTTCCATTAGAGTATTTTGCAAAACATAAGTTTGACACACTATATGCATAAATTAACTAGATCTTTCTAATCTTGTTTGCTGAAGAGCTCCTGCAATCGATGAAAAGAAGAACGTTCCAGAAGAGCCTCAACCAACTATTCTTCTTTGCTATTCTCTATCCATGATCGGAGTATGTGTGGGCACACCTCATATAGCCTTTCCCAGGTGACTCTCTTTCCAACGAATTGAGAATACCTAAAACTACAGTTTGTGATATGTGAACAATAGCTCTCAGGGGAGTTTCAGAACTTATAGTATAGAGTGCTCACTCTTGATATCTCAACTGATCTAAATAACTGATGAGTCTCACTCCCTATTTATAGAGATCAAACCCTAGGGTTCTCCTTATTAGATAAGGCCTCAAAAATTTAAATTTGAATCAATATCTAATAAAATCGTATAAAAATGTGTAATCAATTTATTATTCGGTCAGTAGGCCGAATTGGTAGATCGGCCTGCCGAACTTACTCCATCAGCAAGCTGAACCTAAGACGAGCTCCCTAACTAACAATAAATAATCTCTATGAATCTTTTATTTTTCACTCGAGATTCTTTGGATAAAGCCTCATTTTAATTCAAATAACCCAATAAAGAAGTTATCCAATTAAAACAACCATATCTAGATAATCTCTTGAAAAATAAATATTTTTGATAATTCAACAAGTTTATTTTGGATTAATTTTCACCAAAATTAATTCAATCGATAAACAAACGTGAATTATTTGATCTTATCATATTTTAACCAATCTGATAATTTAACATAAGTCACCAATTTATTGAAAAAGCATGTTGTATCGTTACAGGATTTATTATGAGCTAGCAAAGGGACTTGATGGAGCTATGTAGTTCAAGCTCCAGATAATTATAAAACACAATATCCTAGATATATGTTTCATAATTATCAACTCTAACGCTACTCCACTAAAAGCTTAGAGCTGTATCCTTGAACTATATAAAATTACGAAGCCTGAATAGCTAAGTCTTCATGACATATCATAATGTATTGTATTTCCATAGGATTATCCATAATTTGCTTAAGAACAAATTTTGTCTTACCTTCCCAATTATTTTTCTCTTACGTTCCGTTATCTCACCATCGTAAAACTTACCATCAAAAGATAGTATACCATTCGGTTACACCTATGTATCTAAATGGTTGCACGCTCCAGTTTTCTAATTACAAGATAACGTATATAAGAGGATATCATTGACTCCTAAAGAGGAGCTATGGATTTCGTACCTACGAATAACAGGTCAATGCTATCAAGAGTCATGTCTCCAACATACCGCCATGCATACCAATGTAAAATGTGGTTGTCACCCTTTGGTATATCAAAAGACATAAGTTAAGACAACGAGCCCACTATTCATCTCAGGATTAAGATACAACACATATGATTCTCTAAAGTGAATTAATTTGCTGAGACAAAATTATTAATCCAAATCAATTACATTTTATGTCTCGATCTAATACATTATCACCTATGACAATGCACAAATGTTTCTTTTCATGAGTCCACCTCCAATGGTCAAGACAAATCATCTCCCATTGGGGATATAGACAACATAATAATCTTTACATGAATAAAACACCTAACTTTATTCCCTTGATTGTGAAGCTTATGATTTGGACCGTCACCTTTAGAATCATTGTTAGATGTGTATGCCCTAGGGAGTAAAAATGTAACATGTTTTTGGAGACATTTTTATCAATAAAGGATTTATTTATTATTCATATACCAAATCTTGACCTCTTTACATTCATATTTGTTGAATATATGTTAAGAAAACAAAAGTCTACAACAGTCAGTCTAAACCTTGAGAATCAGGCATATGATGGATAGATTATGCGGAAGACAAGATTCTAAAGGTGACAGTCTAAATCATAAGATCTGCAATCGAGGAAAAAAATTTGGGCGCTTTATTCATGCAAAGATTGTTATGTTGTCTACATCCTTATCGTGGATGGTTTGTCTTGGCCATCGGAGGTGGACTATGCGAATAGAAACATTGGCTCATTGTCATAGGTGATGATGTGTTAGATCGGGACATAAAGTGAAATGATTTAGATTAATAATTCTGTCTCGGTAAGTCGATTCACTTTAGACAATCATATGTGTTGTGTCTTAATCCTAAGATGAATAATGGGCCCGTTGTCTTGACTTATGTCTTTTGATGTACCAAAAAGTGACATCCACATTTTATGTTGGAACGCATGTTGATACATTGGAGGCATGACTCTTGATAGCATAGACTTGTTATTCATAGATATGGAATCCATAGCTCCCCTTTAGGAGTCGTTGAAATCCTCTTATATGCGTTTTCCTATAATTAAAAAACTAGAGCTCTCAACCATTTTGATATATAGGTATAACCGAACAGTATACTATCTTTGGATGGTAAGATTTTTGATGGTGAGATAATGGAACGTAAAATAAAAATAACTTGGAAGATAAGACAAAACTTGTCCTTAAGCTGATAATGGATAATCCTATGGGGATATGACACATTATGATATGTCATAGAGACTTAGCTATACGTGCTTCGTAATTCTATATGGCTTGAGAGTGTAGCTTTGAGCTTTTAGCATAGTAGTGTTACAGTTGATAATTATGAAACGTATATATGGGATATTGGGTTTCATAATTATCGGGAGGTTGAACTATATAGGTCCATCAAGTCTGCTTTGCTAGCTCACAATAAATCCTCTAACGACACGACGTACTTTTCTAATAATTGGTGACTTGTGTTAAATTATCAGATTGGTTGAAATTTGATAGGATCAGATAATTCATGTGTGTTTATTGGTTGAATTAATTTTGTAACAATTAATTCAAGATAAACTTGTTGAATTATCGGGATTAGATAATTCATGTATGTTTATCGGTTAGATTAATTTTGAATAAATTGATTCAAGATAAACTTGTTGAATTATCAGGAATATTTATTTTCCTAGAGATTATCTAGATATGGTTGTTTTAATCAGATAATTTCTCTATTGGGTTATTTGAATTAAAATTGAGGCTCTATCTTAAGAAGTCCAGGTGGGAAATAAAGATTTACAAAGATTATTTATCATAAGTTCAGCAGGCCGATCTAGTAAAGATTCATAAAGATCATTTATCATAAATTCAGTAGGCCAATCTTTATGTTTGGCCTGTCGATGAAGTAAGTTTAGCAGGTCGATCTGCCAGTTCGATCTGCCCATCGAGTGATAAATAGATCATGTGTTTTCGTGAAGATTTTATCAGATATTGATTCTAATTTGATTCCGATTTGAATTTTCAAGGCCTTATCTGATGAGTATTGACCCCTGGGTCCAACTTCTATAAAAAGGTGAGTGAGTCTCATTGTTATTTAGATCAATTGAGAAATTTAGAGTAAGACTCTGCTAGCAAGACTCTGCAACTCCCCGAAAAGTTGTTCACAAATTGCAAACTATAGCTTTGGGTACTTCTCAATTGATTGGAAGGAGAGCCACTTGTGGAAGAGCTATACAAGTGTGCCCATACACACACACTAGTCGTGGATAAAGAATAGCAAAAAAGGTCAGTTGGTTGAGGTCCTTCTAGAATGTTACTTCTCTTCACATATTACGGAGCTTTTCGACAAACAAGGTTAGCAAGATCTGGTTAATTTATGCATATAGTTGATGAGGACATCGTTAGCACAAGCAAGAGCACATGGGATGAGACATATTCAGATCCAATTCAAGTTCCCATTGGTCCGATTACAAGAGCTCGTGCGAAGAAGTTCAAAGAAGCACTTATTGGGCTGATTCAAGCAACTTGGGCTCAAGCTATTGCGTGGAGGCCCATTGAGGGAATTGCATGTGACATCCAAACCAACAAATGCATGATTCAAGTTCTAGAAGGGACCAAGTAATCATGTTTTGTAGAATCAACAAGTGATTAGCACCATATGGCTGCAAATAATCAAGCTACTTTTCATTTCAGTTACTTTTTGTTTTAAGGCGACAAGTGGCGAGAAGAATCAGCTATTTACCTCTTTATTGTCTAGTTTCCTTTTCTTTTAGAAACATGCGTTTGTTTTAGTTCTATTATTGTAAGGATTTTAAGCCATTAAGGGAACTTACCTTATTTGCTTTAGATTAGACTTTTTTTTGGTAATTGATTTGCCCAAAATTCCATGGGCAATTAGGAGTTGAAAATTCATAAAGGGGAAACCACTATATATTGTAACGAATTGCATTCAATGGAGATGAATTTTGAACACACAATTTGAGGTTTAATTCTCTTCGGTTCTTAGACGAACTATTCAAACTTATCGAAAAATTTCGTGGCGTTCATAGACTCATCAATCAGTCCGTCCATAGCTGATTATGGCATCCTCGCATACCAAGGTTCATGCTTCTTGTTAGGCATTAGGTCGCGGTTCCATTCAAAACCTATTAGGAATTTTGATCTTGGAGACCAATTTTGGTTAGGGTCGCATCAGTTCTTGGCGGGGTTCGTATCAATAGTGTGTCAAACTTGTATTTTAAAAAATACTCAGGTATAAAAAATTTTAAAATTCTGCTAATACTATTTTTCCAACAATTGGTATCAAAGCCAAGGTTTAATGTAAATTTACGAGTTTGTGATCATGCTATATATATAAATTATGTGATCTTGATCTCTCCTATACTTGAATTTAATTTTATAGAGAGTTAGCGCTCTAGGTTTCTATATATTTATATATGTTGTCATAGATTATATGGTGAATGTTTATTAATTAATTATTGTTGATTAAATTATTATTTAATTATTTATAAATTAATTAATTTATGTTGGTTATGATTCCTTAGAGGTTAGAATGTGTATCTAGGTTCTTCATTTAATTAGTGGCGGACTATCATCTCGGTTTAGGAATTATTATTTAATTTTAAATTTGTAAGAATTTCATAATTAAATAATCATTTGGGGAAGACGGATTTAGAAGATAGATGATGGCGTTCCTAAGTATTTCTTGAGTCTTCAATTTTATGTTTTTAAATTGTTGAAAATAAAATTGATAAATTGCATTAAAAACTGTATTTTCTAAAAAGTGTGGTTTTTGCTCGGTCGGCATCCTGAACCTTTAGGTCTGGCAGGCCAATGGTTGTAGATTAGCAAGCTAAACTTTAGGTTTGATAGGCCGTCCACGGGGCAGAAAACTAGTGGCTCTGGAGGCAGGCTAAACTTTCAAACTCGATAGGCTGAACTATCATGATTGATAGGCCAATGGATCATGACTGGCAGGCTGATGACATAGATCAGCATATCGGCAGAAAGCTAAAATTTTTTCCAAAAAAGGTGTAGTTTTTTCTAAGTAGTTTTGATTTTTTTTTTGGACAATTCTAAGAAATATTAAATTTGGATATGACCAAAAATATGGAGTATTCAATCTACGTGGGATTGAAGACTTAAAAGATGGACATTACATGAAGAAGGATACAACTTGAAGATTCAAGGATGAAAAATTTATAATATGTTCTGATTTATTTCTTGTAATCTTTATTTTCTATTCTCTAGGGAGGAACCATAATATCGCGGTATTTATTATTTTGCTTATAGCTTTGCCTGATTGCTTTGCTTATCTGCATTATAATATGATTTGCCATGCCTATTGATAACATGCCATATAGAATAAGGAGTGCCGTTCAACTAAAATTGTTCATGCATGCTCTTAAAATAAAACCTTGATTTCAAAAGAATGAGTGGGAGAAGGTTTTCGCAGAGAGTACCTACCTCTATCGTTGGTCCATAGATAACACATGGTGGTTCCGACCCCTAAGAAGGGACTTCATCGTGTACTAGGTTGGATCTCCTAGAGGATAATGTATTTTAGCATGATTTATAATTACACACCCCTAGGTGGTGATTATAAATCATGGATAAAATATTAAAACGATAGTTATATACTCATATTAATTTTATTATTAGCCTCCCCTAGGAGCTTTGTTAATAAAATTAATGGTTAAAGAAATGATTATTAATATATGCTAGATCATATGAGTCTTGAATGGCACATATTAATCAAGAGCGGATCCGTGTTCTTGATTGAATTTGGCAAGAATGCCTTAGGAACTTGTTGAATTTTGAGTTGGGAATTATCATTGTAAGGTTGTGATATTTTCAGGGTTTTGACATATAAACACATTTGTATAGTATACATGATTGTGTTATCTTACTAAGTTATTTTTGTATGTTTGCTTATGTTTGGTATATGATTCTTTATTGTAGATTAAAAATGTCTAAAAACACTTTAAGATCGATACTTGACAAAAACCAATTAACCAGTGAGAGCTATAATGATTTAAAATGGAACCTAGACATCGTCTTGTCCTTTAAGAAACTGAAACTTGTGTTGATGGCATCTTGGCCTCCCAAGCCTACGGGAGATTCCACCGACGATCAAATCCAACCATATGATCGTTGGAAAGATACTAATGATTAGGCCCCCTGCTATGTTATGTTATGGCCAGCATGAATAACGTGTTGCAAGCTCAATATGAGGATTATGAGACTGCTAGGTAGATCTTAGATAATCTGGAAGATATGTTTGGAGGCCAGCCCTTAACAAAGTAGCAAGGGGCACTTCAGAAACTCTTGAATTGTAAGTAGAGACTGGGGACGTTTGTGAAAGAGCATATGATGTTAGTCATGGGTTACCTCGCCCAGGCTTAGGCTAATGGAGTTGACATCGATGCTGAAACTGAAATGACTATGGTCTTTGAGACTTTGTCTAAGGAATTCATTCCATTTAAAGCTATATTTAATTTGAGCAATACACGAGACATGACCTTGACGGAGTTAATGAAATAGTTACAGGAGTTTGAATTGCTGATCAGGGAGTTTCCTGCTAGTGACGAGGCCAACTTGGCGGTTGCTTCTAGTTTCAATCCTAGCCCTAGGAATAGAAAGAAGCAACAGGCCAAGAATAGGAAGTCTTCTGTTCCTATAAGTGGCAAGAATAAGAAAAAGAAGAAGAAGAACCCAAAGAAGCTCAAGTGCTTCTTCTGTGGGAAGGTCGGGCATATTAAAAAGAATTGCAAGGACTTCCTTTTAAGGACTTCCTTTGCCAAGGAGGTAGGTGTGATCTTCTGTATTTAAAAACTCGTTTGATTGAGGAATCTAGTGACATTTGGGTCATAGATTATGGAGCAACTAATCATGTTCGTGTTTCTCTATAGGGTTCAAGGAAATGAGAAGTCTGCTGCATCAAGACTTATCATTCCGGATGAGCGATGGATCCTTGGTTTTAGCTGAAATAGTGAGAGATGTCCATCTTTATTTTGATAATTATAGGAATTTAATTTTGTAAGATTGTTTTATTGTTCCTAAATTTAAAAAGAATTTAATTTATCTAGCTTGTTTATTTAAAGACTCCTATTTGGTTTCTTTTAATAATAAAGTAGTGATTCGTAAAACCAAATCTTTTATCCATTTTGGATGATGCAAAATAATCTATATTTTATCAAACCTAAGATGGACTTACTTCTTAACGCTGAGATTAATGATAATAACTCGAAAAGACTTAAAACTTCTCACTCTAATATGACTTATCTTTGGCATTTGTGACTTGGTCACATTAACCTGAATAGCATTCAAAGGTTAGTAAGGGATGGACCTTTAAGTCACTTAAAGGTGGAATCTATACCACAATGTGAATCTTGTCTGGAGGGTAAATAACTAAAAGACCATTTTGGTCTAAGGGCAATAGGGCCGAAGGGATTCTGGAACTTGTGCATAGTGATGTTTGCAGACCGATGAACATGCAAGCATGAGAAGGGTATGAGTACTTCGTCACTTTTATTAACGATTACTCAAGGTATGGGTATATGCACCTAATGCACCATAAAAATGAAACTTATGACAAGTTTAGGAAGTTTCAGGTTGAAGTAGAAAAGGAATTAGGTTGACCCATAAAGGCACTTCGACCTGATCGAGGTAGTGAATACCTTTCTGATGAGTTCTTGAGACACTTATTAGAGAATGATATTTTATTCCATTTGACTGCATCAGGCACTCCGTAGAGAATGGCATAGCTGAGAAAAGAAATAGGACTTTATTGGACATGGTTGGGTCCATGATGAGTTATTCATCATTGCTTTTGTCCTTTTGGAGATATGCACTACAAACCACATGTTATCTTTTGAACAATGTGCCTTCAAAATCGGTTCCTAAAACTCCTCATGAGTTGTGGATGGGCAAGAAGACATCCTTAAGCCATATTCGCATATGAGGATGTCTGGCTCATGTCTTATTTAGGGATGCAAATAAGTTGGAAGCACGTTTGGAAATTTGTGTGTTTATAGGATATCCAAAAAGGATTAAAGGGGGTTATTTCTATAACCCAAAAGAAAATAAAGTCATGGTTTCAACTAATGAAACTTTCCTTAAGGAGAGTTACATGGACGACTTTAATCCTCGAAGTAAAATGGTTCTCGAGGAGTTAAGGAGTGATTCTATCACTTTGGGGGTTGCAGTAGAAACTACTCCTCAGTGTAGAAAAACCAAACGAACCCAAACAACAACCTAAGGGGCTTCAACATAGTGGGAGGATCGAGCATCAACTCAAGAGGTATATGTTCAATGGCGAGGCCTACTTGGCTGAACCAGATGAACATGATAGGGCTCCTTACACTTATACAAAAGCTATGGAGGATGTTGATTCGAGACTATGGACAGAGGCCATGAGCATAGAGATGAAGTCTATAGAGAATAATCGGGTCTAGGAGCTTGTGGATCTTCCCAAAAGGGTAAAACCCATAGGGTGTAAGTGGATCTACAAGAGAAAAAGAGGAATTGATAGAAAGGTCGAAACCTTTTAAGCTAGATTGGTAGCTAAGGGATACATGAAAAAGGAAGAAATTAATTATAAGGAAACCTTTTTGCCTATAGCCATGTTTAAGTCTATCTGGATCCTCTTGTCTATAGCTACCGCACTCGACTACGAGATATGGTAGATCGATATCAAGATGGCTTTTCTAACAGGCTATCTTGATGAGTCTATTTATATGGAAAAACTAGACGAGCTCAAGGTCAAGAGTTAGGAGGATAAGGTTTGTAAGCTGTTAAAGTCAATTTATGAACTTAAGCAGGCTTCCCATTCTTGGAACATAAGATTTGATCAAGTGATCAAGACTTATGGGTTCGTATAAAATGTGGACGAACCGTGTGTTTACAAATACATTAAGGATGGAAAGGTGGATTTCTATTGTTCTATATAGATGACATTCTACTAATTAGCAATGACGTTGTGGCGTTGTCATCGGTCAAATTATGGTTGACTAAGTAGTTTGACATGAAGGACTTAGGTGAGGCTAATTTTATTCTTGGTATCCAGATCTTTCGGGATAGGAAGAATAGAATGATAGCTTTGTCCTAGGTGGGCTGCATGGATAAAATTCTCAGGAGGTTTGCAATGTGGGATTCCAAGAAAGGTGGGCAACCATCTAGGTTTGGAATTACTTTTTCTAAGAAAGACTCCAAAGTATAAGGAAGAAAGAGAATACACGAAGAAAGTACCTTATGCTTCGGCAGTGGGTAGTCTCATGTATGTTATGCTTTGCACATGACCAGATATTTGTTATGCGGTCAGGATTGTAAGGCAATTTCAGGCGGATCTAGGACTGAACCACTGGGTTGTGGTCAAGCATATTTTCAAGTATTTAAGAAGGATTCGAGGGTATATGCTTGTGTATTCGGGTGAGGATTTGACTCTTCTAGGACACACTGACTCAAATTTTCAATCTTGTCTAGATTCGAGGAGATCGACTTCTAGTTTTGTGTTTACTCTGGGTGCCATTGCCATCAGTTTGAGAAGTGTGAAGCAAGATTACACTTCGGATTCAACAATGGAGGCCAAGTATGTGGCAGCTAATGATGCTTCGAAAGAAGCAGTGTGGCTCCACAAGTTTTTTGGGGATCTTGAGTAGTTCATGGTATAGATAAGGTGGTATCATTGTACTATGATAATAGTACCACGATAGCTAATACTAAGGAACCAAGATTTCATAAGAAGAGTAAGCATATTGATCGAAAGTATCATGTGATAAAGGACTTCATAGAGGGCGGGCACGTTGCTATTTGCAAAATTACATCCGAGGACAATTTAGCTGATTCATTCATAAAGACTCTAATTGCGAGAGTTTTTAAGAGGCATGTGTAAGCTATGGGGATGCGAGATTTGTCACATTTACTCACTTAGTGCAAGTAGGAGATTGTTAGACGTTTATGCCCTAAGGAGTTAAAATGTAATATGTTTTTGGAGACATTTTAATCAATAAAGGATTTATTTATTATTTATATACTAAATCTTGTCCTCTTTACATTCATATTTATTGAATTATGTTAAGCAAACAAAAGTCTGAGACTGCCAGCCTAAACCTTTAGAATTAGGCATATGATGGACAGATTATGCAGAAGACATGATTCTAAAGTAACGGTCTAAATCATAAGATCTGCAATTGAGGGAATAAAGTTGGGCACTTTATTTATGCAGAGATTGTTATGTTGTTTATATCCCTATCGGGAGATGGTTGGTCTTGGCCATCAGAGGTGGACTCCACAAACAGAAACATTGGCGCATTGTCATAGGTGACGATGTGTTGGATCGAGACATAAAGTGAATTGATTTGGATTAATAGTTTTGTCTCAGCAAATCAATTCACTTAAGACAATCATATGTGTTATGTCTTAATCCTAAGATGAATAATGGGTCCGTTGTCTTAACTTATGTCGTTTGATATACCAAAAGATGACATCCATATTTTATGTTGGTACGCATGCTGGTACATTGGAGGCATGACTCTTGATAGCGTAGACTTGTTATTCAGAAATATGGAATCCATAGCTCCTCTTTAGGAGTCATTGATATCCTGTTATTTGCGTTATCTTGTGACTAAAAAATTGGAGCGCTCAACCATTTGGATACATAGGTGTAACCGAATGGTATACTGTCTTTGGATGGTAACTTTTTCGATGGTGAGATAATGGAATGTAAGATAAAAGTAATATGGACTGTAAGACAAAACTTGTCCTTAAGCCAATTATGGATAATCCTATAGGGATACGACACATTATGATATGTCATGGAGACTTAGTTATACGGGCTTCGTAATTCCATATAGTTCGAGAGTGTAGCTTTGAGCTTTTAGTGGAGTAGCGTTAGAGTTAATAATTATGAAACGTATATGGGTTTCATAATTATCATGAGCTTGAACTATATAGGTCCATCAGGTCCCCTTTGCTAGCTCACAATAAATCCTTTAACGACACAACATGCTTTTCTAATAATTGTTGACTTGTGTCAAATTATCAAATTGGTTGAAATTTGATAAGATCAAATAATTCATGTGTGTTTGTCGGTTGAATTAATTTTGTGAAATTAATTCAAGATAAACTTGTTGAATTATCGGGATTAGATAATTCATGTCTGTTTATTGGTTGGATTAATTTTGAATTAATTGATTCAAGATAAAGTTGTTGAATTATCAGAAATATTTATTTTCCTAGAGATTATCTAGATATGACTGTTTTAATCAGATAACTTCTCTATTAGGTTATTTGAATTAAAATTGAGGCTCTATCCCAAGAATCTCGAGTGAAAAATAAAGATTTACAGAGATAATTTATCATAAGTTCGGCAGGCCGATCTTTATGTTCGGCCTGCCGATAGAGTAAGTTCAGCAGACCAATTTGCCAGTTCAACTTACCGACCAAGCGATAAATAGATCACATGTTTTCATACAGATTATTATTAGATATTGATCCTAATTTGATTCTTATTCGAATTTTTGAGGCCTTAACTGATAAGGACTGACCCTTAGGTCCAACCTTTATAAAAAGGGGAATGAGTCTCATTGTTATTTAGATCAATTGAGAGATCTAAAGTGAGACTTTGCTGGTGAGACTCCACAACTCCCTAGAAAGCTGTTGTTCACAAATCATGAACTATAGGTTTAGGTACTTCTTAATTGGTTGAAAGGAGATCCACCTATGGAAGAGCTATACGAGTGTGCACGTGCATACACATACACACACTGGTCATGTATAGAGAATGGCAAAGAAGGCCAGTTGGTTGAGGTCCTTCGAAACATTACTTCTGTTCACAGATTGTGGAGCTTTTGGGCAAACAAGGTTAGTAAGATCTAGTAAATTTATACATATAGTGTGTTAAACTTGTATTTTAAAAAATACTCTAATATAAAAAATTTAAAAATTCTGTTGTATACTATTTTTCCAACAATCATGTTTTTCGCATAATCTGTCCATTATATGTCTGATTTTAAAGGCTTAGACTGACAATCTCAGACGTTTGTTTACTTTTCATGCATCCAATAAATAGGAATGTAAAGAGGACAACAATTTGGTACATAAATAATAAATAAATTCTTTATTGATAAAAATGTCTCCAAAAATATATTATATTTTTGCTCCTTAGGGCATACATTTCTAACACAATTCGGCAAGCACATTCGAATCTTGATTGTTGTAGGATCCCTTCATTGACGTCCCTTTTGTCATCACTACCCAGGGATTGCTACTTTCGCTTGAGCTTAAACTAATATCAATGGTTTTCTTTGACATTTTTTATGACAAACAGAATTTTGAAGGAGTTCTTGAAAGTTCTAAAACCCACAAGAAAATCTTGCCTGAAAATGGGTTGGAAAACTCAACAAATTCGGAGGATTTGCTTGATTATTTACAGCTTCAATTTAATTTTCATTCTATAATTATTTCCATCTTCTTCTTGGAAGCTAAACGGATCCTAACAATATTGGTTTGAGGGTTTAAATTCGTAAATAGCAAATATCAAAGTGAGTACTAATCTATTTGTATTTAATTGTAGATCCATCTATAGCTTCCACACTTTTATATTTATTTAATGAGTAAATTATTTTGACCTTTTTTTCAATTTAGAGATAAAATTTAGTATAACTTTTGGCATAGAAACTATTTTTAAAGAGAAAAAGATAGTTTAGAGACCTTTTATGAGATAAAATAAACCGTTTTTATTGAAATTTTTCCTTCTATTGAGGAGAAGAATTCGAACCAATACAATGTAAAGCTACGCTTCAATGTAAAGAAAAGTAAGTTACAATGTAATGCTTTTACACGTTATATATTTATTCAAACTTATTATTTTGAATTCTTCTCCCAAACACCCTATAAAAAGGGATAATTCATAAGACACTTATTAAGAATATAAACTATTTAGGGTTAAAATTGACTATTAATAACTAATTTTAGAGAGAGAATTCAAAAATTATTTATGGAATTATCTATCTTTTACATATATATATATATATATATATATATATATATATATATATATATACTATACATAAAAGAGACTAACACCTCTTCTTTTACATAAGACATGTGACCTGGCGAATGAAAGTTTCCCCTTTCCTTTTTTTCTTTTCCTTTCCTTTTCTTTCTTTACCATCATTTTTCTTTAGTTCTTCCCATATTTCTCTACTTATTTCATCCTTTTTTTTTGTATCCTCCTCCTTTTCTTATTTTTTTGGTTTTCCCTACTTTCTGTTTTGCATTTTCAATGCTTCAATTTTTATTTTTCTCACCTTTGTGTGTGTGTGTGTGCGCTTTTTTTTTTCCTTGATGGTTTCCCCTAATATGTTATATATTTTCAGAATCATTTCATTGATTGTTGTTAAAATATGTATCATTAAAATACTTTTAAATTTTTTATTTTATTGCATACTATGTTACATCTTCTAAAATATTATTTTATTGAGTGTGACCTCCAAATTTCAATCCTATTCCTTTTTATTTAAGTTTTTCTTTCCTTTCTCTCTTTGGTTGTTAGATATTTCGTAATTTACATATATTGTTTTTCTCTTGTGGTACTTTCAACTACTATTTGTCCCATAAATGTCATTCCTCTAATTTATTCGTAAACATATTTTAGGCATCCTTTCCAACTATAATGTTCTCATTAGTCTCTTTAAGAAAAAATGCCTTATTGTGTACACATATTAACACTTTCACTCTCTCTCACAACCATTCAACCAAAACACATGTTTTGATTAAAACGTGCGTTTAGTTACATTTGCTTTTTTTAAAGATTATTTTCACATATGCTCCTGAACTATGTTATTTTTGTCACTTTTTTCCCCTGACTTTTAAAACGTACTACTTAATCACCTCAAATTTTGTTTCATTAGCGAATTTCCCCTTTCCACCAAACTCTATTAGTTTTAGGACAATTTTTTTTTGTAGAATATTTTTATATTTCTGTCAAAAGTGTGTCACTTATGTTATTTTGTCCTGACTTATGTTATTTTGTCCCCATGATAGAAAAAAATTGGATAAAACAACATAATTATACTTAAACAGTTGCGAAAAATGTTTAATAGATTTAAAAACATAAAAAATCCTATAATAAAACATCAAATTTCAAAAAGAAAAAATTTAGATTTTTGAATATTAAAATATTTTTTAATATTTTTTTGAGAAAAAAAATGCTTTGAAAATAAATTTAGCCTAATTAAATGTATATATTTTCATTTTCTTTTTACCCAAAGTGCTTATGATATAAAATTGAAACAAATTT
This sequence comes from Artocarpus heterophyllus, assembly GCA_025403435.1. Taxonomy (NCBI): domain Eukaryota; kingdom Viridiplantae; phylum Streptophyta; class Magnoliopsida; order Rosales; family Moraceae; genus Artocarpus; species Artocarpus heterophyllus. The sequence continues at coordinate 19,814,096 of CM046341.1, forward strand.
TTTAAAATCAAAAAATACCTTTGTAGTTTCTAAAAATAGAGAAATAAATTAAAAAAAAAAATTAAAACTAATAGATATAGTTATATAATTGACAAAAAAATCAATGTTACATTATCTTAAAATACAAAATACTAGTTTAAAAAAAAAAAAACAAAATACTAAAACCTGATGACAATTGTGGAATACAGTGTACAAACAAACATACAAGTTCAAGGCTCGAGAAATCCATGGAACAGTCAAATGAGAGACCCTCCAAGGATTTTTTTTAGTTATCTTTTCTTACTCCACCAGAGAAGAATTAAATCAAGAAATTTGGACAACACACCTACAGATACATATACGCCATCATTCATGTATATAATCACCGCAACAGCTTCTTCTTCTTCTTGCTGTTGTTCGGGCCAATGGTACAAGGCCAATACGACGCCGTCTCTGTCTTCGCAACAGTCTCTGTTCCCATCTCCATTATCGCGGTCAAAGCGATCTGCTTCTCATCCTCCTCTGTTTGTCTGCGTCTCTTCTCTTCCGAGAGATGACGGCGAGAAATCTGCAAAGGCGAATGGCTCGGGAACGACGGCGAGGGGTCGGAGGCTGCTCAGGCTTCGGGAAGAGAAGAGGAAAAGGGAATACGATCGCCTCCACAACTATCCCGCTTGGGCCAAGTGTCTTTCTTTTTCCTCGTCAATTCTGTTTTTTAATCCTTTGAAATTACTTGTTTTGACGACATTGTTTGTTAAAGAAATTAAAAAAATTAAAAATTATGGGGGTTGTTTTTGGCAGAGTTTTGGAAGACGCGTGCAAAGATGATGCTGAGCTCAGGGCCGTTCTTGGGGATAGCATTGGCAATCCTGAGCTTATGAGGAAGAAGGTATATTTTGTTTTTCTCTATCTCCACTTTTCCTTGTTTTTGCTTTCTTCTTTTCTCATTTTAGTTTATTTTGATTAGCTTATTGGTTATGTTTGCGAGAAAAATAATGTCAGGACATCGATTTTAATCTCAATTTTTTTTAATACCAACTAACGTAGCATATGAGTTATCAATTTAAATATTGTAGATGTTTAAAAGATTGCCCTTTGTCATTTTCATTGATAATAAGACATCACATCTAGCGGTAAAAGGATGACACTTGACTGACATGAGTTGGTAGAAGGTTGGGATTCGACTTGGGGTTACTTGGTACTACTCTTGGAAGAATACAAAGTCTTTGTTAATAAAGAATAAGCATAATGTTATTGTTTTTCACTCTACTTCTACATGTTACGGCCAGGACTGGCTCTTTCGTGGAAGACTTAATGTCTTTGAATATGTATATATATGCCTTTGTTTCTGGTTCTCTGCCTTTGATTTACTGTTCTTTGCACCTTACAATTATGCCATTCAACAGTGAACTTGGTCCGATTAATGATTTTATCTAAATTATAAGATTTTGGTTCATCCAACTGGAGTCCGTCAGAATATTTCTATGAAATAGAAAAAAGGTATATTCCTTGTGGGGCTCTTTAGATCATCAAAACGTAACATATGAGTTATCAATTTAAATATTGTAGATGTTTAAAAGATTGCCCTTTGTCATTTTCATTGATAATATTAATAAGACATCACGTCTAGCAGTAAAAGGATGACACTTGACTGACATGAGTTGGTAGAAGGTTGGGATTCGACTTGGGTTTACTTGGTACTACTCTTGCAAGAATACAAGTCTTTGTTAATAAAGCATAAGCATAATGTTTTTGTTATTCAATCTACTTCTACATGTTACAACCAGGACTGGCTCCTTCGTGGAAGACTTAATGTCTTTGAATATGTATATATATGCCTTTGTTTCTGTTTTTCTGCCTTTGATTTACGGTTCTTTGCACCTTACAATTATGCCATTCAACAATGAACTTGGTCCGATTTATGATTTTATCTAAATTATAAGACTTTGGTTCCATCCAACTGGAGTTCGTCAGAATATTTCTATGAAATAGGAAAAGGTATATTCCTTGTGGGGCTCTTTAGATCATCTAAACGTAACCAAATGCAATGCTAGAGGCAATCTTTAAAAAAATTGGTAACTAAATTTGCAAGAAATCTGAACAGATGGCTCACTTAGTGTGTGTTTTAGTGGGGTGGTAGGTACGTAGTGTGGAATTACTCTTGATGACCTCAATTTTAGAGGGTTTTATTACGTTTCCTCTCACATGTCATTTCTAATGATGATTGGTTTGCTTCTAAATTGATGGAAGGTTTGCTTCTAAATTGATGGAAGGAATCTGAAATTTGCTTAACTTTTCTCTGAGATGAATTTATGATGGTTTAAAATATGCTATAGGTTGAAGAAAGGGTCCGGAAAAAGGGTAGAGACTTCCGGAAATCAAAAACGGGTTCCATTCTTGCTTTCAAAGTCAGCTTTAGAGAGTAATTTTTCTCTCTAATACAACATGCTCATTTCTTATACTCTTATCTATTTAAGCGTTTGTCTCAATTTGTCAAATGCAAAGTGATATATTATAGTTCTAGTTTATATAAATTCATATAATCTTTGTTTTTGGTGGCTAACAGCTTCAACCCTGTTGATTCTTACATATGGTTTGAACTGTATGGATCGCCGTCTGATAGAGATGTTGATCTCATTGGCAGTGTAAGTAAATCGTCAACCATGTCATAATAGTGTTTTTTTTTTTTTTTCTGATGAGTTATATAGTTATGCTACAATGAATGTCTTATATGTTAAGGATTAAAGAAGAAAAAGGGGTAGCTTCTATTTGTTTTTAGATGTATCGCTTTAGTTTTGGTTTGCATTGTCTGTTATTTAGGACCTGTTCATTTACACAAGGAAAACCTGCAGGTGATTCAGGCATGGTATGTGATGGGCCGCTTGGGTTCCTTCAACTCTACAAACCTTCAGGTCTGGCTGTAGTTCATATTTTCTTTGCCTGTCTTTGAAGGTGTTGAGTAGCGTTCTGTGATATCAAAATAACTTGTATTAATTTGCATGTAGAAAAAGAATTTCTTCTTAGGAATAGAACTTCAGCGTGCTTCTTGTTTAGATATTCAAAACATGGCTTTCATGGATTACCTGGCCAATTGATGATTTGTTATGGGATATATTGTGCAATTATCATGAAAAAAGATCTTGAAAGCTAATGATGGCTAATTGGCTATAAATTTCATCTACTTAGAAATTAGAATGATCAATGATGCATAATAAATAACCCGTTTTCTTAATTTTATAGTATAACCTGTTACCGGTTGGTCTGTTACTCCTAGTTCAACCTATGCCAGCGTGCCATTCTGTGAGGAATGGGATAAGGGCCGACCTTACTTCTAGTTCTACCTAAGCCAGCACACCATTCTGCGAGGAATGGGATAAGGCCCAAGCATTTCTTAGTTTCATCCAAGCTTCCTGACCTTTTCTCTTGAAACATGAATTAGATAAGTACACTTAAAAAAAAAAAAAAAAAAAAAAACCTGTGTTGAATAATCTGTGTTTTATCTTACTCTACATATCTTAAATGTGCTAAAATTCTGATCAACGTATGCCAGTTTATGCTTCTTTCACAATGCGTGCTTGTTTGCGTAACCTTGTTCTTGCTATTTGTAGCTCTTTTTTCTTTTTTCTTTTTTTCCCCTGATTTTACTGTTGCATTGATCCTCTTTTTCATAATGCTCCAACATGCTAATTGAAAGTATTGGCAGTTGGTGAATTCGTCCGTGGAGTACGATCCCTTGTACGATGCAGATAAGGGTTTCAAAGTGATGCCCTCATCATTCCATGATATCAGCGATGTTGAATTTCAGGACAACTGGGGCCGTGTTTGGTATTTACCTGATGGAGTCAGCATATTTCGGTTTAAAATAATGTTTCAAAGTCTTCTACTTATCTTTCTTCATAGTTGAAGAATTGAGAGTTTAGAATTCTATATTAATGTTTCGCAGGGTTGACCTTGGTACATCAGATTATTTTGCCATTGATGTGCTTCTCAACTGCTTGACAGTCTTAAGTGCAGAGTGAGCAAACACAGTTATTTATGACAGTATATGCAGTTTTTAGAACTTTAACGTTTGATGTGGATTCTTTGTACTTCTAGAAATATACATTTAAAAATCTGCAGATATCTTGACTGGTAATTGCTATCGTGTGTTGTCGTTGGCAGATATTTAGGAATCCAACAGGTAGTATTTGGCGGTCGTAGCATGGGTGATTGGGAAGAGGGGATGACAAGCCCCGAGTATGGTTACAAGTGCTTCAAGATCTGACCTATATTTGATGTGGGATATTTGTTTTTGTTTTTGTTTTTTATTTATATATATATATTTTTTATTTTTGAGTCATATTATTATTATTATCTTTCCCTAGATATTGACCATCTTCCCATTTACAAATTTTTCGCGGCACATGTATGCAATCAATCCTTCATGTATTTATGTTTGTTTTTGGAATTAGAGAACCATCCTGACCAATCGAAAATCAAACTGGCGTCAACGATTCATGCTTGTGTGTACCTCACAACATCTTCTATACGCGCCTTTCAATTTCTAGTTCACGGCTTGATCGTTACAGTGACTTCTTTTTAGAATCTGCATATATCAGTGACACAAGGGTATGAAATCCTTGATTAAGTCTTCGTGCAAGAATAAAATATTCAAAATTAAGATTCTTACACATAAAGGATTGCAAGTTACTTCCTTGTCCACCAGACCTTCCGTTCTTATTTACTCGTGTTCATGCAAGGGGATGCACGTCGTTGGAGAAGGTGATGACGCGCAAACATGAAAAATAAAGGAGATAAATCAGTAAACCTATTCATTTGAGAATCGGAGAAGAGGAAAAATACTCAAAAAAATTTAACACTTAAACTGGTTTTTAGTTAAAAAAGGGCTTTCATATAGGGCTCTTACAAAAATGCCACAAATTTTAAGCTTAAATTGATTTATGCCATGAAAAAAATGTATTTGTAAAGAATGTCATAGCCATGTCATCACTTATATTAGAAATACCTAAATATACCTTTAACATATTGGCCAATATCCAAATAGAGAGAGAAAATACTAGGTTTAGTTTATAGGTATTTTGATCAGTATATAAAATATTACTTATGTCATTATGATTGTAATGTCTAATTAACTCACAGTTAGCCAATAGTCAGCATCTTGCATATCTATGCATTTAACGAATACGCGTTATTGAATTATGAGCATTTAGAAAGCATATTTTTACGAGCATAAGTTCTTATTATTTTTAATATTAAATCATGCATAAATGTGCTTATATTTGGAATAAAAAGTTCAGTTTCTCAATTAAGAAAGTTTGTTGTGCAAATGGTTACGAAATGGATTGCAAAGTGTTTTTTAATGTTAAATGCATCCTAAATTGATTGTTTTGCCTATTTATACATTTGAAAATTCTAGATTTGATTAGAATTAAAAGTATGCAAAATGGTGCAATTTGATTGGTTTGTTGATTAGCTAAAATTTCTTCTTACTTAGCACCTTTTCCACACATCAAATCCAAGAAAAAGATGGCAAAAGCACCCAAGCAACTTCCTCCTTCACTTTCCTAATTTTGACTAAGTTAAATTAACTAGAATATTCAATTTTGCTCCTTTTTTTCTCTAGCAATCCAAAAAACGTTCAACACTCCTCCCACTTCTTTTCTCCATTTTCAAGTCTTCAAGCTCATAAAAAACTAAAACAAAATTATAGAAACTTGGATTTCATAAAACAACCCTTGTTTTCACTCTTTTAAGCTTGGAATTAGTGTATTTTGAACTTTCTAAAGCCCTTGAAGTTGAAACCATACAGGGTATTTAATTTCCATATGTTTTATGATGAATAATAAATGGTGTTTTGATGCAATTTTAAAGTTTGTTATCTGTTGCTAATGTTGGAAATTTGGATTCAATATGTTTGAAACCAAACTAAGCTAGTTAAGCTAGTTTATTTGCAAAACTGAAACTTTTGTAGAGTCTGATTATTTCATTTACTTCAATTGATTTTAAGTGTTTATTGAATGATTTTTAATGCTTGTAAGTGACTTGAAATTAGTTCGATGCTACTTCTGAATTTATGGAAAGAAAATGCAAACCTAGGTTAAGTAGAAAATCAAGTACATGCCATGCTTGAGTCTCATGTTTTCGGCTGTTTTTATAAGATTATATACTTCCTTTCATGATATTTAATATGTGGAAATGTTAGAGATTCATTGAAAACCTCATTTTGGCTAGAAAGAAGTAAAGTTATTATGTGTTTGGTATTAAGTAATTTGCAGTAAGAATGTGTGGATATGCATGTCTATTGAGATGGTTGAACACCTAATCTTTATGTTCAATCATATTTCTAGTAATATAGCACATTCATTGGCCATAAATGTGCATTATGACATTTTTATACTCAGCCCATTTTGTGTTTGTTTTGATGCAAAACCGTTGTATATGAATTTATGACCCATACTAAGAAGTTTGGTTTACGAGAAATTAAATGGTATATAATTTATAATGTTAGGCTCTTAGCATATCTTATCTTGTAAGAGGCCTGATCCTTTTACTCAATGCAAATCGAACTTGAGGTAAGCAAAAACTATCATTTACTACATCACAAAAACTATGTAAATTTACCTATGCTTTAAGGTGCATTGAGTGGAATGTTTTAATTTGACAATGATATAGATTGTTGAAAAGCATTCATGATTCATGACATGTACATTATAACATGTGATATGATCTAAAAACAAAATGAAATTTTAACAAAAATGGAGATATAGTGCTTAATTGGTGGTTGGGCAGGCATGGGATATGTGTGGGACTGATGGACCCAATGACGGATGGTGAATAATTTGAGGCTGAAAAACTAAGATAAGAAAAACTACAAAGACTAAGATTGATCGCAGCAAATACCTAAGGTCTAAAGACTAAGATGGAAACCCCATATTAATATTGTTGCATTAGCCAAATTATGAAGAACAAGTTCCGAAAACCACAGTCTATCATTACCAGTTAGGTAGCATACTCTAAGGATACCCATAAGAAGAAATAATTGTTGAAAAAAATGATAAAAGAATATGTCTGATCACATTTTCATTCGATGTTCACGTTCATGCATTAGTTTATGCTGACTAAGCCTTTAGCTAATTATAGTTCTTATAATGCAAGTGAAGATATATAGGGTTAGGGTTTGATTGGGTATCTAGAGTTGCTGGATAGAGATTTGTTCATATGCCATATTTTGGATCAGCTTTTGAAGCCTATTTTAGAACTCTATTTTTATTGAACTTAGCAGCTCTGTTATAGTTTTGCAAATAGATATATCACCAACTTTGGACGTGCTAGTATACTCCACATCCCATTTTTAGATGTTGTATATATTGTAAATAAGAAAAATGAATGAAACAATAGTTTCAAAACACTTTTTAATTGAAATGAATATTTTAAATAAACCATAACATTTATAATGTGATTGAAAGGTTAATTCTCTCTATCTTAACTAAATTAGCTTTAAACGAGCTTATTAGTTAGCTTGAGGGGTATTACAATTGTTGGTATCAGAGCAGAGGTTAAATAATTTTTGAAGACAAAGGAAGACATATGAACATATTCTAGTTGGGAAACTTGGCCAACAGTTAGTATCTCTTGTCTTTATGATTCGTTGTTTTTACGATTTTGTTAGTTTATGATTGTGTTTATTATGGGCTCACTAAAAGATTAAGATTGGGCATTATGCAGGAAAATGATGGTGGTAAAGATCAAACTAACTTTCTTACTAGTTCACTATCTTTGAAAGTCCTACCAAGAGACTTTAATTCGTTAACAATATTCGTGAATCTAGTATATATTTTATTAATAGTTTCATGGTCTTTCATCTTAAACATTTCATAGTCATGAAGAAGGAAATTTATTTTAGTTTCTTTTAATTGATTAGTTCCTACATGGACAACTAATGTACGCCATCTCTCTTGTGCGGATGTGCATGAAGTGATTCTATTGAACTCATTCTTATATAAAGAACAATACAAAATATTTATGGCAATGGCATTTAAAGACAATTTTCTTTCATCATCACTACTATATTCTTTGGGATCTTTAGGTGCTAAAACGTTGTTCATTTCTTTGGTCAATTTTTATGGACCATGTATAACAATATCTCAAAGATTATAATCAATGGATTACAAATAGATTGTCATTCTAGTCCTTCCATATTTGTAATCAACTCCATTGAAGAAAGGAAGTCTAGTACTAGATTGGCCTTCCATATTTGAGTAACTATGCTTAAGATTGTTAAATCTTTTTAAATTATAGATGTTCCTGCTTTGACACCAATTGTTAGCCCAAGAATAGTTACCCAAGGGGGGGTTAAATTGGGTTTTAAAACTTTTTCACAATTATTAGAAATTTCTAAATTAATCACGTTGGAAAAATAGTACGCAGCGAAATTTTAAAAATTTTATATCAGAGTATTTTCTAAAACACAAGTTTGACACGCTATATGCAAAAATTAACCAAATCTTACAAACCTTTGAATGCTGAAGAACTCCCGCAATCCTTGAAGAGAAGTAATTTCCAAAGGAGCCTCAAACAACTAGTCTTCTTTGCTATTTTCTATCCACGATCGGAGTGAGTGTGGGCTCACACGTATAGCTCTTCCACCAGGTGACTCTCCTTTCAACCAATTGAGAGAACCCAAAGCTAGTGTTCGTGATTTGTGAACAAGAGCTCTCAGGGAGTTTCAGATTCTCACCAGCAGAGTATTACTCTTAATCTTTCAATTGATCTAATTAACTTACGTGACTTACTCCCTATTTATAGAGGTTGGGTCTAGAGTCAGTCCTTATCAGATTAGGCCTCAAAAATTTAAATCTGAATCAAATTTGGATTAATATCTGATAAAATCTGCGTGAAACTATGTAATCTTTTTTTTGTGCATCGGCAGGTAGATTTGCCTAATCTATAGGCCGAACTTGCCCCATTGGCAGACCAAACTTGAGGATCAGCTTGCCGAACTGTCGAAAAAAGATCTCAACGAATCTTTTATTTTCCACCGGAGATTCCATAAGATAAAGTCTAAGTTTTAATTCAAATAACCCAATAGAGAAGTTATCTAATTAAAACAACTTTATTTAGATAATCTCTAAGAAAATAAATGAATTTCTAATAATTCTGCAAGTCTATCTTGATTTAATTTATTCAAAATTAAATCAACTAATAAAGAAACAAGAATTATTCGATCCCAATAATTCAACAAGCTTATCTTGAATTAATTTTATCTCAAAATTAATTCAACTGATAAACAGACATGAATTATTTAATTCTTCCAAATTTCAACTAATCTAATATATCTGACATAAGTCACCAATTATTGAAAAAGCACGCCGAATAGTTATAGGATGTTGTGAGCTACCAAAGGGGACCAAATGAATCTATATAGTTCAAGCTCTCGATAATTACGAAACCAATATCCCAAATATACATTTCATAATTATAAACTCTAACGCTACTCTACTAAAAGCTTGGAGCTGCACTCTCGAACTACATAGAATCACGAAGCCCATATAGCTAGGTCTCCATGACATATCATGATGTATCGTTTCCCCATAGGATTATCCATAACCGGCTTAAGGAAAAGTTCTGCGTTACCTTCCTGATTTTTTTTATCTTACGTTCCATTATCTTACCATAGGAAAACTTACCATCCAAAGACTAAATACCAATCGGTTACACTTATGTATCCAAATGGTTGAGCGCTCTAGTTTTCCAATTACAGGATAACGCATATAAGAGGATATCACTACTCCTAAAGAGGAGCTATGGATTTCATACCCATGCCATGAATAACAGGTCTACGCTATCAAGAGTCACGCCTCCAACGTACCGGCATGCATACCGCTATTAAGATGTAGGTGTCACCCTTTGGTACATCAAAAGACACAAGTCAAGACAACGGGCCCACTATTCATCTCAGGATCAAGATACAATACAAATAATTGTCTAAAGTGAATCGATTTACCGAGACAAAATTATTAATCCAAATCAATTCACTTTATGTCCCAATCTAACACATTGTCACCTATGACAACGTGCCAATGTTTCTAATCATGGAGTCCACCTTCGATGGTCAAGACAAACAATCTCCTAATAGGGATATAGACAACATAACAATCTTTACATAAATAAAGCACGCAACTTTATTCCCTTGATTGTGGATCTTATGATTTGGACCGTCACCTTAAGAATTGTGTCTTCTGCATAATCTGTCCATCATATGCCCAATTCTTAAAGGTTTAGACTAATAGTCTCAAACTTTTGTTTGCTTAATATACATTCAAAAAATATGAACGTAAAGAGGACAAGATTTGGTATATAAACAATAAATAATTTTTTTATTGATAAAAATGTCTCCAAAAACTTGTTACATTTTTACTCCTTAGGGCAAACATTTCTAACAATCTCCCACTTGCACTAAGTGAGTAAATATGACAAATCTCACATCCCCATAGCTTCCACATGCCTCTCGAAGACTCTCCTAGTAAGTGTCTTCGTAAATGGATTAGCTAAATTGTCCTCTGATATGATTTTGCACACCGTGACATGCCCGCCCTCAACGAAGTCCTTTATCACATGATACTTCCAATCAATATACTTACGCTTCTTGTGAAATCTTGGTTCCTTAGTATTAGCTACCGCTGCACTGTTGTCACAGTAAAGTGATACTGCCTTATCCATACCAGGAACTACCTCAAGATCCCTAAGGAACTTGTGGAGCCACACTACTTCTTTCGAAGCATCACTACCTGGCACATACTCGGCCTCCATTGTTGAATTCAAGGTGCAATCTTGCTTAACACTTCTCTAACTGATGGCACTACCACCCAGAGTAAACACAAAACCTGAGTTGATTTCTTAGAATCCAGATAGGATTGAAATCCTGAGTCAGTATATCCTAGATGAGTCAAGTCCTCACCCGAATATACTAGCATATACCCTCGAGTCCTACTCAAGTACTTGAAAATATGCTTAACCGCAACCCAGTGGTTCGGTCCTAGATCTACCTGAAATCGACTTACAATCCTGACTGCATAACAAATATCTAGTCTTGTACAAAGCATGGCATACATGAGACTGCCCACTACCGAAGCATAAGGCACCTTCTTCATGTATTCTTTTTCTTCCTTAGACTTTGGAGAGTCTTTCTTAGAAAGAGTAATTCTAGACCTAGATGGTTGCCCACCTTTTTTAAAATCCTGCATTGCAAACCTCTTGAGAATTTTATCTATGTAGTCGGCCTGGGACAAAGCTATCATTTTGTTCTTCCTATCTCAAAAGATCTGGATATCGAGAACAAAATTAGCCTCACCTAAATCCTTCATGTCAAACTGCTTGGTTAACCATAATTTGACCGATAACAATGCCCCAACGTCATTGCCAATTAGCAGAATGTCATCTACATAGAGTAGTAGAAAAACCACCTTCCCATCCTTCATGTGTTTGTAAATACATGGCTCATCAACATTTTGTGAGAACCCATAAGTCTTGATCACTTGATCAAATCTTATGTTCCAAGAATGAGAGGCATGCTTAAGTCCATAAATTGACTTTAGCAGTTTACAAACCTTACCCTCTTGACCCTTGACCTTGAACCCGTCTGGTTGTCCCATATAAATGGACTCATCATGATAGCCATTTAGAAAAGCCATCTTTACATCAATATGCCAAATCTCGTAGTCGAGAGCAGCAGCTATGGACAAGAGAATTTGGATGGACTTAAGCATGGCTATAGGCAAAAAGGTTTCCTCATAATCGATTCCTTCCTTTTACGTATAACCCCTAACTACCAATCTGGCCTTAAAGGTTTCGACCTTTCTATCCACTCCTCTTTTTCTCTTATAGATCCACTTAAATCCTGTGGGTTTTACCCCTTTGGGAAGATCCACAAGCTCCTAGACCTGATTAGTCTCCATAGACTTCATCTCTATGTTCATGGCCTCTATCTAGAGTTTTGAATCAACATCCTCCATAGCCTCTATGTAAGTACAAGTTTCCCTATCATGTTCAACTGGTTCAGCCAAAAAGACTTCCCCATTGAACATATACCTCTCAGGTTGACGCCCGATCCTCCCACTACGCCGAAGTCCCTTAGATTGTTGTTCAGATTCGTTTGGTTTTTCTACACTTATTGGAACGGTTTCATTTAGAACTTCCAGAGTGATCGGATCACTCCTTAACTCCTCAAGCACCACTTTGCTTCCAGGTTTAAAGTTGTCCATGTAACTCTCCTCAAGGAAAGTTGCATTAGTTGAAACCACGATTTTATTTTCCTTTGGGTTATAGAAATACCCCTTTAGTCCCTTTTGGATATCCTACAAACACGCAAACTTTTGAACGTGCTTCCAACTTATTCGCATCCTTAAATAGGACATGAGCTGGACATCCCCATATGCAAATATAGTTTAAGGATGTCTTTTTGCCCATCCACAACTCGTGAGAAGTTTAGGGACCGATTTTGAAGGCATATTATTCAAACGATAACATGTAGTTTGTAGTGCATATCCCAAAAAGGATAAAGGCAATGATGAATAACTCATCATGGACCTGACCATGTCCAATAAAGTCCTATTCCTTCTCTCTGCTATGCCATTCTGCTGAGGAGTGCCCAGTACAGTTAAATGAGATAAAATCCTATTATCTAATAAGTGTCCCGAGAATTCATCAGAAAGGTATTCTCTACCTTGATCGGATCGAAGTGCCTTTATGGGTCTACCCAATTGCTTTTCCAGTTCAGCCTGAAACTCCCTGAACTCATCAAAAGTTTTGCTTTTGTGGTGCATCAGGTACACATACCCATACCTTGAGTAATCATCAATAAAAGTGACAAAGTACTCATACCCTCCTTGTGCCCGGATGTTCATTGATCCGCAAACATCACTATGCACAAGTTCTAGAACCCCTTCAGCCCTATTGCCCTTAGACCCAAATGGTCTTTTGGTCATTTTACCCTCCAAACAAGATTCACATTGAGGTATAGATTCCACCTTTAACTGACTTAAAGGTCCACCCTTTACCAACCTTTGAATCCTACTCAGGTTAATATGACCAAAGCGTAAATGCCAAAGATAAGTCTTATTAGAGCGAGAAGTTTTAAGTCTTTTAAAGTTATTATCATTCATCTCAGCATTAAGCAGTAAGTCCATCTTAGGTTTGATAAAATAGATTGTTTTGCATCCATCCAGAATAGATAAAAGACTTGTTTTTACGAATCACCACTTTATCATTAAAAGAAACCAAATAGGAGTCTTTAAATAAACAAGCTACAGAAATTAAATTCCTTTTAAATTTAGGAACATAAAAACAATTTCACAAAATTAAATTCCTATAACTATCAAAATAAAGATGGACGTCTCCCACTGCTTTCACAAAGACCAAGGATCCATTGCCCATCCGAAGCGTGAAGTCTTCATGTAGCAGACTTCTCGTTTCTTTGAACCCCTATAGAAAAACAACAAACATGATTAGTTGCACCAGAATCTATAACCCAAATGTCACTAGATTCTTTAACCAAACAAGTTTCTAAATATAGAAGATTACACCTACCTCCTTTAGAAAGGAAGTCTTTGCAATGCTTCTTTATGTGCCTGATCATCCTGCAGAAGAAGCACTTTAGCTTCTTCATGTTTTTCTTCTTTTTCTTGCTCTTAGGGCTAGTAGGAATAGAAGACTTCCTGTTCTTGGCCCGTTGCTTCTTTCCATTCCCAGAATTGAGATTGGAACCAGAAGCAGCTACCATATTGGCCTCTCCACCAGCAGGGGACTCCCTGATCAACATTTCAAACCCCTATAACTGTTTCATTAATTCTGTTAAGGTCATATCCCGCCTATTGCTTAAATTAAATATAGCTCTAAATGGAATAAATTCCTTTGACAGAGTCTCAAAGACCATAGTCATCTGAGTTTCAGCATCGATGTCGGCTCCATTGGTTTGAGCCTTAGTGAGGTAACCCATGACCAACATTATGTGCTCCTTTACAGATGTCCCTGATGATACGAACCTCGCCAAGAACTGACACGACTCTAACCAAAATTGGTTTCCAAGATCAAATTCCTAATCGGTTTTGGATGAAATCGCGACCCGATGCCCAACAAGAAGCACGAACCTTGGTATGTGAGGACGCCATAATCAGCTATGGATAGACTGATTGATAAGTCTATGAACGCCACGAAAATTTCCGATAAGTTCGAATAGTTCATTTAGGAACTAAAGAGAATTAAACCTCAAAATTATGTGTTATTACTTGTATTCCATTGAATGAAATTCGTTACAATATATAGGGGTTCCTATGCGAATTTTTAGCTCCTAATTCCCATGGAATTTCGGGAAAATCGTTTACCAAATGTCAAATCTAAACTAAATAAGAAAAGTTCCCTTAATGACTTAAAAGCCTTACAATAATAGAAATAACACAAATGCAAAAAGGAAACTAGACATTAAAAGGTAAATAAGCTGATTCTTCTCGCCATGTGTCGCCTCAAAACAGGAAAGTAACTGAAATGGAAATTACTCAATCCCTTCTAGAGCTTGAATCACGCATTTGTTGGTCTGGTTGTCGCATGCAATTCCCTCAATGGGCCTCCATGCAATAGCTTGAGCCCAAGTTGCTTGAATCAGCCCAATAAGCGTTTCTTTAAACTTCTTCGCACGAGCTCTCGTAACCGGACCAATGGGAACTTGAATTGGATCTGAATATGTCTCCCACATGCTCTTGCTTGTGCTAACGATGTCCTCATCATTCCCCTCCTCTTGAGAAGGATTTGTCCTCAAATCGTCGCCTGCATCAAAAGGACTTAGGTCAGAAACATTAAAGGAGGCACTTACACCATACTCACTTGGGCATTATCATTGATCCTTTCAAGGATTTGAAATGGACCGTCCCCTCTAGGCAACAACTTGGATTTCCTTTGTTTCAAAAATCGTTCCCTATGTAAGTGCAACCACACCCAATCGTCGGGTTCGAAGACGAGCTTGTGACGCCCTTTGTTGGCTTGTTCAGCATATTGTTTAGTCCTTCGCTCGATGTTGAGTCTTGCCTTCTCGTGTATCTGCTTAACAAGATTAGCTTTTCTTTTTCCATCTAAATTCACATGCTCAGACAAAGGTAATGGCATTAAATCCAAAGGAGTTAAAGGATTAAGACCATAAACAATTTCAAACGGTGAAAATTGTGTAGCAGAATGAACAGATCGATTATAAGCAAAATCAACATGTGGTAAACACTCCTCCCATGTTTTGATGTTCTTTTTAATGACAGCCCTCAACAAAGTAGACAAGGTTCTATTCACAACTTCTGTTTGACCATTGGTTTGAGGGTGACAAGTAGTTGAAAACAATAGTTTAGTCCCTAACTTAGCCCACAAAGTCTTCCAAAAGTAGCTTAAGAACTTGGTGTCCCTATCAGAAACAATTGTCCTAGGCATACCATGAAGTCTCACAATTTCCCTAAAGAACAAATCAGCAACATTGGAAGCATCATCTGTCTTGTGGCATGGAATAAAATGGGCCATCTTTGAAAACCTATCCACGACCACAAATATCGAGTCTCTTCCCCGTTTAGACCTAGGCAAACCTAACACAAAATCCATCAAAATATCAATCTAGGGTTCACTAGGTATTGGTAAAGGGGTGTACAAACCATGGGGCTGCACTCTTGATTTAGCCTGCCTACAAGTTACACATCTACCACAAAGCCTCTCAACATCTCGTTTCATATGTGGCCAATAGAAGTGTTCCTGTAACATAGCCAAAGTCTTTATTACTCCAAAATGTCCCATCAATCCTCCCCCATAGGATTCTCTCACTAGCAAATCTCTTAATGAACAATTAGGCACACATAATTTATTCTCCCGAAACAAGTATCCCTCATGCCTAAAGTACTTACCACTAGCAATTCTCTCACAAGCTTGATACTCAGTACTAAAGTCACGGTCATCAGCATATAACTCTTTAATGTGTTCAAAACCCAGTAGTTTAGCATTAAGAGTTGAGATTAAGACATACCTGCGAGAAAGTGCATCGGCAACGGCGTTTTCCTTACCTTGCTTATAGCGAATGACATACGGAAATGTCTCTATGAATTCTACCCAATGAGCATGCCTCTTGTTTAGCTTGTGCTGGCCCTTCAAGTGTTTCAGGGACTCATGATCGGTGTGAATCACGAACTCCTTAGGCCATAGGTAGTGCTGCCACGTCTCTAATGCCCGAACCAATGCATACATCTCTTTATCATAAGTTGGGTAATTAAGAGTTGCCCCATTCAGCTTCTCACTGAAATATGCTATTGGTCTCCCTTCCTGCATTAAAACAGCACCAATTCCAACACCTGAAGCATCACATTCAATCTCAAAAGTTTTGGTAAAATTAGGTAAGGATAACAATGGAGCATTTGTCAACTTCTCCTTGAGTAGCTGAAATGCCTTTTCTTGCTCTTCTCCCCATCTAAACCCAACATTCTTTTTGATGACTTCAGTCAGTGGTGCAGCTATAGTACTGAAATCATTCACAAACCGTTGGTAGAAACTAGCAAGTCCATGAAAACTCCGTACGTTTCCCACACTAGTTGGACTTGGCCACTCCTGGATGGCTCGCACCTTTTCTTCATCAACCTGCATACCTTGAGCACTAACAACAAAACCAAGAAACACAAGCTTATCTGTGCAAAAGGTACATTTCTTGAGGTTAGCATACAACTTTTCCTTCCGCAAAACATCTAAAACAAGTTTCAAATGTTCAATATGTTCATCCAAATTGCTGCTATAGATAAGGATATCATCAAAATAAACAACGACAAATTTTCCAATAAAAGCTCGCAAAACATGGTTCATTAAACGCATAAATGTGCTTGGCGCATTGGTTAAACCGAAAGGCATTACCAACCACTCATACAAGCCTTGTTTTGTTTTGAAAGCCATCTTCCACTCGTCTCCCTCTTTCATGCGAATTTGATGATATCCACTCTTCAGATCAATTTTAGAAAACACACAAGCGCCATGCAATTCATCAACATGTCATCCAAGCGAGGAATGGGATGTCGATACTTTACCGTGATGTTGTTGATGGCTTGACAATCAACGCACATCCTCCAAGTCCCATCTTTCTTAGGCACAAGTAAAACTGGTACGGTGCACGGGCTCATGCTTTCTCTCACGTGTCCCTTCTCCATCAACTCATTTACCTGTCGTTGGAGTTCCTTTGTCTCCTCGGGATTACTCCCATAGGCTGGTCGGTTTGGGATTGTAGCTCCAGGTATGAAGTCCATTTGATGTTCAATCTCGCGGATTAGAGGTAAACCTTGCGGTGTTTCCTCGGGAAAGATATCCTCATAATCCTGCAAAAGAGAAACAACAGAACTATGCAAGGTGGAATCAAGATCGTTAGTGTTTAATAACGCCTCCTTGTACATGAGTAAAATCATCGGCTGATTAGAAAACAAAGCTCTTCTCACATCACTCTTTCTGGCATAAAAGTTTATTTTTCTCTCTACTTTTCTCTCATTGGCTGATTGTGAATTCTTTTCAACCCTCTCAATTTTGTCTCCCTTGCTCTCTTTGCTCTCCTTTTTCTCGGCCATCTCTCCTTTTTTTCTCTCACTGGCCGAACTCTCTTGCTGCACTCCCACTCTTGATTTTTCTTCGCTCTTCATTTTTTTATCACTTTCTCTCTGTAAGCTCACTTGGTCTTCATAGACCTGTTTTGGTGTTAATGGAACAAGAGTGATCATTTTTTGATTGTGAACAAATGAGTACTTGTTGGTGAAACCATCAGGCTTAACTCGCCGATCAAATTGCCATGGTCTGCCTAACAATAAGTGCCCAGCTTGCATCGAAACCACATCGCAAAAAACTTCATCTTCATATCTTCCAATGCGAAAAGAAACTAACACTTGCTTATGCACCTTTACCTCACCAGTATCATTTAACCATTGCAATTTATATGGTCGAGGATGCTTAATTGTTGGTAGCCCTAACTTCTCTACCATGGTTGTGCTTGCAACATTAGTACAACTCCCACCATCAATAATCACACTACATACCTTGTTTTGAACGTGGCACCTAGTGTGGAAGATGTTTTACCGTTGCACCTCTTCATCTTCTTCTTTGGCTTGCACACTTAAAGCTCTCCTTGTAACCAACAATTCTCCTTGGACAGCACACTCCTCATCGTCGGCATCCTCTAATGAAGGCATAGAATCATTGTCCGAATCCTCCTCTGTTTCAATGTCTCCATTGTCCCGCATCACCATAACTCGTTTGTTCGGACATTAGCTTGCTATATGACCCCTGCCTTGACATTTAAAACATTTAATATCACGAGTCAGAGTAGTGGAAGAATCGGATTTACCTTGATCCCCATGGCTGGCCACCTCTTGTTTTTGCTCGATCTTTGGCTTGGGGTTGGATTGCTTCTCATCCCTCTTCCATTGGTTGATTTTCCAAGCTGATGTACTTGGGTTTTGGCTAGGACGTGTGTTACTGCCCCTCCTCATAAGTTGATTCTCAATTTTAATAGCCATGTGCACCATGTCCTCCAACTCCACATAATGTTGTAACTCAACGGCATTGTGAATATCTCGGTTCAAACCCGCCAAAAACCTTGCCATTGTAGCCTCCCGATCCTCCTCTATATTAGCCCAAATCATCATAACCTCCATCTCCTTATAGTACTCCTCTACACTCCGGTTGTCCTGCTTAAGGTTTTGTAGTTTGTTGTACAACTCCCGGTAGTAGTAAGTTGGTACAAATCGCTTCCTCATTATGGTCTTCATCTCTTCCCATGACTCAATAGGCCGCTCTCTCTTTCGTCTCCTATTTATAACAAGCTGATCCAACCAAGTAATAGCATAATCAGAAAATTCAATTACAACCAATTTTACCTTCTTTGCCTCAGAATAGTAGTGGCAGTCAAAGATGAACTCCATTTTCTTCTCTCATTCTAGGTACGCTTCTGGATTGGATTTGCCTTGAAATGATGGTATCTTCATTTTTATGCCTCTCAGACTATCATCTTCCCTGTTCCTAACTCCTCTATCTCGTCCAAATCTTCGGTGACTACCCGCTGAATCTTCTCCTTCGTCAAACTCTTCCCCATCAATCCTCTAGTAGTCATTAACCTTTCCTCTAACCGGAACCCTTTCTCACCTACGCGCATGAGGAACATGTTGTGGCTGTTCCACACGTGCACTCTTTATCTGGTCTATCCTCTCATGAAGCTGTCCTATCTCTCCCCTCAACAATCGCCTCATCTCCCCCATCATCGCTTCCATAAGAAGTTTTGGGTCTGCTGCACCCGAGGTACCCTCAATAGTGTTCTTGCTGTTGTTTGACATTTTCCAAAGGACCTTACCACACTCCCTTACGTGTTTCACTTGTGAATTGGTTCACTCAATTTCACTCATGTTTACACTCAATACTTTCGGCTTTTGTCCACTCTAATGCTCTCGCCTCTATGCCTTTTTCCACTCGTTAATTCTCACTCAGTTTCTATAAAACTAGTCAAATCAATATCAAAATTTCCTTGACAATTCACAAATTGATTACCAAAGAGACAAGACTATAATAGGAACAAAGAATTTAGGCTTTCAAAATCACACCCAAAAGGAACAAAATTTCAGCAAAAATTTTTGGTCTATACAGGGAATTCAATTTCGGATTCCTTAAATGATGAATAACAAGAATCTAGAAAAAAAATTTGAGGAAGGTTTCTAGACTTTTTTTTTTTTTTTTTCGGATCCTCTTGTTTTTCTTCTTTTCCTTTTTTTTTTCTTTTCTTTTCGTTTCTTATCTTTCTTTCTTTTCTTTTCGGATCCTTTTTTTTTTTTAAACCGACTTTGATAATGGAAATCAAAACTCACGAACAACTGAAACAAATATAAACTAAGAGAACGGATAAGCAAAACCTGATTAGAACCTCGCTCTGATTACCAAATGATACGAACCTCGCCAAGAACTGACGCGACTCTAACCAAAATTGGTTTCCAAGATCAAATTCCTAATCGGTTTTGGATGGAACCGCGACCCGATGCCCAACAAGAAGCACGAACCTTGGTATGTGAGGACGCCACAATCAGCTATGGATGGACTGATTGATAAGTCTATGAACGCCACGGAAATTTCTGATAAGTTCGAATAGTTCGTTTAGGAACTAAAGAGAATTAAACCTCAAAATTATGTGTTATTACTTGTATTCCATTGAATGAAATTTGTTACAATATATAGGGGTTCCTATGCGAATTTTCAGCTCCTAATTCCCATGGAATTTTGGGAAAATCGTTTACCCAATGTCAAATCTAAACTAAATAAGGAAAGTTCCTTTAATGGCTTAAAAGCCTTACAATAATAGAAATAACACAAATGCAAAAAGGAAACTAGACATTAAAAGGTAAATAAGCTGATTCTTCTCGCCATGTGTCGCCTCAAAACGAGAAAGTAACTGAAATGGAAATTACTCAATCCCTTCTAGAGCTTGAATCATGCATTTGTTGGTCTGGTTGTCGCATGCAATTCCCTCAATGGGCCTCCATGCAACAGCTTGAGCCCAAGTTGCTTGAATCAGCCCAATAAGCGTTTCTTTAAACTTCTTCGTACGAGCTCTCGTAACCGGACCAATGGGAACTTGAATTGGATCTTAATATGTCTCCCACGTGCTCTTGCTTGTGCTAACGATGTCCTCATCACCTGACCTCTGCTTACAGCTAAGAAATTTTCAAAGCTCCCCTTGCTGATTTGTTACGGCTTGGCCTCCAAACATGTCTTCAAGATTATCCAAGATCTGCTTTGCAGTCTCATAGTCTACATGTTGAGCCTACAACACGTTATTCATACTGGCCATAGCATAGCAGCAGGTCTGATCGTTTACATCTTTCCAGCGATCATACGCTTGGAATTACTCATTAGTGGAATCTCCCATAGGCTCGGGAGGACAAGGGGTTGTCAGGACAAATTTTAGTTTCTTAAAGGAGGGGACGATATCCAGGTTTCGTTTTCAATCATTATAATTCTCTCCAGTTAATAGGTTTTTTATCAAGTATCGAAGATAAAGCATTTTTAGACATTTTTGATCTACAATAAAGAATCATATACCAAACATAAGCAAACATACAATAATAATTTAGTAAGATAACACAATCATGTAATAAACATACAAATGTGTTTATGTGTCAAAACCTTGAAAATATCACAATCTTATAACGATAATTCCCAACTTAGAATTCAACAAGCTCTTAGGGGAGTCATGCCAAATTCAATTAGGAACATGGTCCCCTCCTGATTAATATATGCCATCCAGGATTCGTATGATCTGGCATGTATTAATAATCGTTTCTTTAGCCATTAATTTTATTAACAGAGCTCCTAGGGGAGATTAATAATAAAATTAAGGTGAGTGTATAATCATCGTTTTAATATTTTATCCATGATTTATAATCACCACCTAGGGGTGTGCAACTATAAATCATGTTAAAATACCTTATCCTCTCAGAGATCTAATCTGGTACATGATAGAAATCCCTTCCTAGGGTTTGGGACCACCATGTTCTTCCTATGGGCCAATGATGGAGGCCGTAGGTCCTCTCTTCGAAAACATTCTCCCAGTCAATCTTTTGAAATCAAGGTTTTATTTTAAAACACATGCATGAACAATTTTAATATGAGTGGCACTCCCTATTCTATATGACATGTTATCAATATACATGGCAAATCATATTATAACATAGACAAGCAAAGCAATCAAGCAAAGCTACAAGCAAATAATAATAACCGTAATATTATGGTTCCACCCTAGAGAATAGAAAATAAAAATCATAAGAGAACAATCGAAACATATTATCACTTCTTCATCCTTGAATCCTCAAGTTGTATACTTCTTCATGTAATGCTCATCTTCAAGTCTTCAATCCCATATGAATCGAATATCTCATATTTTCAGTCATATCCAAATTCAATGTTTCTCAGAATTGTCCAAAAAATAAAATTAAAACTACATTAAAAAATTACACCTTTTTTGGAAAAATTTTCAGCTCTCTGTCGATAAGCCAATCTGGGTGATCAGCTTGTCGGTCATGATCTATCGGCCTGCCGATCTTCACAGATCAGCCTATCGTTTCACGACAGATCGGCCTGATTTTTGCCCCTCTATCGGCCTGCCAAACCTCACATCTGGCCTATCGATCGCGACCATCGGCCTACCGAACTAGAAGGTTCAGCTTGCCGACCGAGCAAAAATCACTTGCTCTAGAAAATACAATTTTTAATGCAATTCATCAATTATGTTTTAACAATTCAAAAACATAAAATTAGAGACTCAAGAAATTCCTGGGACTGTCATCATCCATCTTCTAGATTCGCCTTCTAGATCCGTCTTCTCTGAATGTTGATTTAATTATGAAATTCTTACAAATTTAAAATTAAATAATAATCCCTAGACGGAGATGAAAGTCCGCAATCTAGTTACATGAAAAAACTTAGATACACATTCTAACCTCTAAGGAACCATAATCAGTATTAATTAATTAATTAATTAATAATTAAATAACCATTTAATCGACCATAATTAATTAATGAGCATTCACCACATAATCCATGACAACATAAAAGTATTTAGAAATCTAGAGTGCCAACTCTTTATAAAATTAAATTCAAACATAGGAGAGATCAAGATCACAAAATTTATGCATATAGTGTGATCACAAACTTGTAAATTTATGTAAAAACTAAGGCTCTGATACTAATTGTTGAAAAAATAGTACGCAGTGAAATTTTAAAAATTTTATATCAGAGTATTTTTCAAAACATAAGTTTGACATGCTATATGCATAAATTAACCAGATCTTACTAACCTTTGAATGCCGAATAACTCCCGTAATCCGTGAAGAGAAGTAACGTTCTAGAAAAGCCTCAGCCAACTAGTCTTCTTTGCTATTCTCTATCTACGATTGGAGTGAGTGTGGGCTCACACGTATAGCTCTTCCACCAGGTGACTCTCCTTTCAACCAATTGAGAGAACCCAAAGCTTGATATGAACCTCGCCCAGAACTGACGCGACCCTAACCAAAATTGGTCTCCAAGATCAAAATTCCTAATCGGTTTTGAATGGAACCGCGACCAAATGCCTAACAAGAAGCACGAACCTTGGTATGTGAGGACGCCACAATAAGCTATGGACGGACTGATTGATAAGTCTATGAACACCACATAATTTTTTGATAAGTTTGAATAGTTCATTTAGGAACAACTGAGACTTAAAACCTCAAATTGTGTGTAAAAACTTGTGCCCATTGATTGAAATTCGTTACAATATATAGGGGTTTCCCCTTTACGAATTTTCAACTCCTAATTGCCCATGGAATTTCAGGCAAATCAATTACCAAAAACAAAGGTCTAATCTAAAGCAAATAAGGTAAGTTCCCTTAATGGCTTAAAAGCCTTACAATAATAGGAAATAAAAGAAACACATGTTTTCTATAAAAGAAAAAGGAAACTAGACAATAAAATGGTAAATAGCTGATTCTTCTCGCCACTTGTTGCCTCAAAATGGGAAAGTAACTGAAATGGAAAGTAGCTTGATTATTTGCAGCCATATGGTACTAATCACTTGTTGATTCTGCAAACATGATTACTCGGTCCCTTCTAGAACTTGAATCATGCATTTGTTGGTCTGGAAGTCACATGCAATTCCCTTAATGGGCCTCCATGTAATAGCTTGAGCCCAAGTTGCTTGAATCAGCCCAATAAGAGTTTCTTTGAACTTCTTTGCACGAGTTCTCGTAACCGGACCAATGGGAACTTGAATTGGATCTGAATATGTCTGATCCCATGTGCTCTTGCTTGTGCTAATGATGTCCTCATCAAAGCTAGTGTTCGTAATCTGTGAACAAGAACTCTCAGGGAGTTTTAGATTCTCATAGCAAAGTATTACTCTTAATATCTCAATTGATGTAATTAACTTGTATGACTTACTCCCTATTTATAGAGGTTAGTCCAGGGTCAGTCCTTTTCAGATTAGGTCTCAAAAATTCAAATCAAAATCAAATTTGGATCAATATCTGATAAAATCCATGTGAAAACACGTAATCTTTTTTTCGCACATCGGCAGGTCGATTTGTCTAATCGATAGGCCGAACTTGTCCCATTGGTAGGTTGAACTTGAGGATCGACATGTCGAACTACAAAAAAAGGATCTCAAGGAATCTTTTATTTTCCACCCAAGATTCTATAGGATAAAGTCTCAATTTTAATTCAAATAACCTAATAGAGAAGTTATCTAATTAAAACAACTTTATCTAGGTAATCTCTTAGAAAATAAATGAATTCCTAATAATTCTACAAGTTTATCTTGATTTAATTTATTTAAAATTAAATCAACTAATAAATAGACAAGAATTATCCGATCCCAATAATTCAACAAGTTTAGATTGAATTTATTTTATCACAAAATTAATTCAGCCGATAAACAAACATGAATTATTTGATTATTTCAAATTTCAACCAATCTAATATATCTGACATATGTCACCAATTATTGAAAAAGCACGTTGTATCGTTACAATATGTTGTGAGCTAGTAAAGGGGACCAAATGGACCTATATAGTTTAAGCTCTTGATAATTACAAAATCCAATATCCTAGATATACATTTCATAATTATAAACTCCAACGCTACTCCACTAAAAGCTTGGAGCTGCACTCTCAAACTACATAGAATTACAAAGCCCATAAAGTCTCCGTGACATATCATGATGTATTGTATCCCTATAAGATTACCCATAACCGGCTTAATGATACGAACCCCGCCAAGAACTGACGCGACCCTAACCCAAAATTGGTTTCCAAGATCAAATTCCTAACCGGTTTTGAATGGAACCGCGACCTGATGCCTAACAAGAAGCACGAACCTTGGTATATGAGGACGCCACAATCAGCTATGGATGGACTAATTGATAAGTCAATGAACGCCACGGAATCTTCCAATAAGTTTGAATAGTTCGTTTAGGAACTGAAGAGAATTAAACCTCAAATTGTGTGTTAATACTTGTATTCGATTGAATGAAATTCGTTACAATATATAGGGGTTCCCCTATGCGAATTTTCAGCTCCTAATTGCCCATGGAATTTCGGGCAAATCAATTATCAAATGTCAAATCTAAAGCAAATAAGGAAAGTTCCCATAATGGCTTAAAGCCTTACAATAATAGAAATAAACAAATGCAAAAAGAAACTAAACATTAAAAGGTCATAAGCTGATTCTTCTCGGCATGTGTCGCCTCAAAACGGGAAAGTAACTGAAATGAAAATTACTCGATCCCTTCTAGAGCTTGAATCACGCATATGTTGGTCTGGATGTCACATGCAATTCCCTCAATGGGCCTCCATGCAATGGCTTGAGCCCAAGTTGCTTGAATCAGCCCAATAAGCGTTTCTTTAAACTTCTTTGCACGAGCTCTCGTAACTGGACCAATGGGAACTTGAATTGGATCTGAATATGTCTCCCACGTGCTCTTGCTTGTGCTAACGATGTCCTCATCACTTGAGGACAAGTTCTGTCTTACCTTCTTAATTATTTTTATCTTACGTTCCATTATCTCACCATTAGAAAACTTACCATCCAAAGACAGTATATCAATCAGTTACACCTATGTATCCAAATGGTTGAGCGCTCTAGTTTTTCAATTACAGAATAATGCATATAAGAGGATATTGTCTTTCGCATAATCTATCCATCATATGCCCAATTCCTAAAGGTTTAGACCGACAGTCTCAGACTTTTGTTTGCTTAGCATACATTCAATAAATATGAACATAAAGAGGACAATATTTGGTATATAAACAATGAATAAATT
This sequence comes from Artocarpus heterophyllus, assembly GCA_025403435.1. Classification (NCBI taxonomy): domain Eukaryota; kingdom Viridiplantae; phylum Streptophyta; class Magnoliopsida; order Rosales; family Moraceae; genus Artocarpus; species Artocarpus heterophyllus. Next base: position 19,839,948 of record CM046341.1, read on the forward strand.
CTTTATTGATAAAAATGTCTCTAAAAAGTTATTACATTTTTACTCCTTAGGGCATACATGTCTAACAAATCACACAAGTGAATACAACACACAAATAACAATTATAATAAACTTCAACAAAATATAACTGTGTTAATGTAAAGAGGAGGGGGTAGAGAAATGCAAACACAATTTATAGTGGTTTGGCAATACTCCTACGTCTACTATCACCAACAAAGTCTTCAACACGGCCTCTTCCACTATCATGACCATCTTTTCCCCACGATCACTCCATGTACAATTCAGTGAGTTTTTCTACCCAAGACTCATTACACCTTCTTACAAACATCAATTTTCATAGAGTTTGGCTAACCAAGATATCCTACTAATTTTACATAGAGATTAACAAACCCAAAACAACCTGAACTTACTAAGTCTTCAAAAACTTGATTCATTTAGTTTACAATGATTGGAAATGTTGAAGCACTCTCTCTTAACTCCTAGAAATGGATAAAATATAATTTAAAACAAATTAGGAGATGATCAAGCATAGAATGAGAACGTTTAACAACTTTCACTCAAATATTTATTGAAGGCTTATAGAACACTTAGAGATTAAACAACGTTGATTTAAGGTGTTATTGATACTTACTAAGGGCATAAATGAGGCTATTTATAGGCAAAAACTCAAAACTAGAGTTATGATTGTTTGTGATGCATTTCTACTGGCTAGAAATATAGCTGTTGGAAATCGCGGTCAACCCCACTGATACGAACCCCGCCAAGAACTGACGCGACCCTAACCAAAATTGGTCTCCAAGATCAAAATTCCTAATCGGTTTTGAATGAAACCGTGACCCGATGCCTAACAAGAAGCACGAACCTTGGTATGTGAGGACGCCACAATCAGCTATGGACAGACTGATTGATAAGCCTATGAATGCCACAGAATTTTTCGATAAGTTCAAATAGTTCATTTAGGAATAGCTGAGAATTAAAACCTCAAATTGTGTGTAAAAACTTGTGCCCATTGATTGAAATTCGTTACAATATATAGGGGTTTCCCCTTTACGAATTTTTAGCTCCTAATTGCCCATGGAATTTTGAGCAAATTAATTACCAAAAGAAAAGGTCAAATCTAAAGCAAATAAGGTAAGTTCCCTTAATGGCTTAAAAGCCTTACAATAATAGGAAATAAAAGAAACACATATTTTCTAAAAAAGAAAAAGGAAACTAGATAATAAAATGGTAAATATCTGATTCTTCTTGCCACTTGTCGCCTCAAAATGGGAAAGTAACTAAAATTGAAAGTAGCTTGATTATTTGCAGCCATATGGTGCTAATCACTTGTTGATTCTACAAACATGATTACTCGGTCCCTTCTAGAACTTGAATCATGCATTTGTTGGTCTGGAAGTCACATGCAATTCCCTCAATGGGCCTCCATGCAATAGCTTGAGCCTAAGTTGCTTGAATCAGCCCAATAAGCGTTTCTTTGAACTTCTTTTCATGAGCTCTCATAACCGGACCAATGGGAACTTGAATTGGATCTGACTATGCCTCATCCCGTATGCTCTTGCTTGTGCTAATGATGTCCTCATCATTCCCCTCCTCTTGAACGGGATTTGTCCTCAAATCGTCGCCTGCATCAAAAGGACTTAGATCAGAAACATTAAAGGTGGCACTTACACCATACTCACTTGGCAAGTCTAGCTTGTATGCATTATCGTTGATCCTTTCGAGAATTTGAAAAGGACTAACACCCTCTAGGAAACAACTTGTATTTCCTTTGTTTTGAAAATCGTTCCTTGCGTAAGTGCAACCACACCCAATCGCCGGGCTCAAAGATGAGCTTGTGACGCCCTTCATTGGCTTGTTCAGCAGATTGTTTAGTCCTTCGCTCGATGTTGAGTCTTGCCTTCTCGTGTATCTACTTAACAAGGTCAACTTTTCTTTTCCATCTATAGTCACACACTCAGACAAAGGTAATTGCATTAAATTCAAAGGAGTTAAAGGATTAAAACCATAAACAATTTCAAACGGTGAAAATTGAGTAGCAGAATGAATATATCGATTATAAGCAAACTCAACATGTGGTAAACACTCCTCCTATGTTTTGGTGTTCTTTTTAATGATAGCCCACAACAAAGTAGACAAGGTTCTATTCACAACTTCTGTTTGACCATCGGTTTGAGGGTGACAAGTAGTCGAAAACATAGCTTAGTCCATAACTTAGCCCACAAAGTCTTCCAAAATTAGCTTAAGAACTTGGTGTCCCTATCAGAAACAATTGTCCTAGGCATACCATGAAGTCTCACAATTTCCCTAAAGAACAAATCAACAACATTGGAAGCATCATCTGTCTTGTGGCATGGAATAAAATGGGCCATCTTGGAAAACCTATCCACGACCACAAATATCGAGTCTCTTCCCCGTTTAGACCTAGGCAATCCTAACACAAAATCCATCGAAATATCAGTCTAGGGTTCACTAGGTATTGGTAAAGGAGTGTACAAACCATGGGGCTGCACTCTTGATTTAGCCTGCCTACAAGTTACACATCTACCACAAAGCCTCTCAACATCTCGTTTCATATGTGGCCAATAGAAGTGTTCCTGCAACACCGCCAAAGTCTTCATTACTCCAAAATGTCCCATCAATCCTCCCCCATAGGATTCTCTCACTAGCAAATCTCTTAATGAACAATTAGGCGCACACAATTTATTCTCCCGAAACAAGTATCCCTCATGCCTAAAGTACTTACCACTAGAAAATCTCTCACAAGCTTGATACTTAGTGCTAAAGTCACGGTCATCAGCATATAACTCTTTAATATGTTCAAAACCCTGTAGTTTAGCACTAAGAGTTGAGATTAAGACATACCTGTGAGAAAGTGCATCGGCAATGACGTTTTCCTTACCTTGCTTGTAGCGAATGACATACGAAATGTCTCTAAGAATTCCACCCAACGAGCATGCATCTTGTTCAGCTTGTGTTGGCCCTTCAAGTGTTTTAGGGACTCGTGATCGGTGTGAATCACGAACTCCTTAGGCCATAGGTAGTGCTGCCATGTCTCTAATGCCCAAACCAATGCGTACATCTCTTTATCATAAGTTGGGTAATTAAGAGTTGCCCCATTCAGCTTCTCACTGAAATATGCTACTGATCTCCCTTCCTGCATTAAAACAGCGCCAATTCCAACACCTGAAGCATCACATTCAATCTCAAGAGTATTGGAAAAATTAGGTAAAGATAACATTGGAGCATTAGTCAACTTCTCCTTGATTAACTGAAATGCCTTTTCTTGTGCTTCTCCCCATCTAAACCCAACATTCTTCTTGATCACTTCAATTAGTGGTGTAGCTATAGTACTAAAATCATTCACAAACCGCCAGTAGAAACTAGTGAGTCCATGAAAACTCTGTATGTTTCCCACACTAGTTGGAATCGGCCACTCCTGGATGGCTCACATCTTTTCTTCATCAACCTGTATACCTTGAGCACTAACAACAAAACAAAGAAACACAAGCTTATCTGTGCAAAAGGTACACTTCTTGAGGTTAGCATACAACTTCTCCTTTCTAAGCACATCCAAAACAGATTTTAAATGCGCTACATGTTGGTCCATGTCTTTGCTTTAAATGTGTATATCATCAAAATACACAACAACAAACCTGCCAATAAATGCACGTAATACATGATTCATTAAACGCATAAATATACTTGGAGCATTAGATAAACCAAATGGCATTACTAACCACTCATACAGTCCATATTTTGTCTTAAAGGCAATTTTCCATTGATCACCCTCTTTCATGCGTATTTGATGGTATCCACTTTTCAAATCAATTTTTGAGAACACAGAAGCACCATGTAGTTCATCCAACATATCATCTAAATGAGGAATAGGATGGCGATACTTTACCGTGATATTGTTAATGGTTCTGCAATCTAAGCACATCCTTCATGTCCCATCCTTTTTAGGTGCTAGTAAGACTGGAACGGCGCACGGGCTCATACTTTCTCTCACGTATCCCTTTTTCATCAACTCACTGACCTACCTTTGAAGCTCCTTTGTCTCCTCGAGGTTGCTTCTATAAGCCGGTCGGTTTGGAATGGAAGCGCTAGGTGCAAAATTAATATGATGTTCTATTCCTTTAATTGGTGCAAACCATCAGGCACCTCATTCAGAAATACATCCTTGAATTCCTGCAACAGAGAAACAACAGAACTAGGCAATGCAGGGTGATAAGAACCTCGCCAATAGATTGACTGAAACCCGTTATCAATAAGAAGGAACCAAGACCGTTTCTATTCGGATTTGGATGGAAGTCACCGCGACCCGTTGCTTATATCGAAGCAAGAACCTTGGTATATTGAAGACGCCACAATCAAGGATGGAAGCTTGATTGATAAGTCAGGTTTAAACGCCCGGATTGATCCGATGAGTTCATGTAATTCGTCAAAGAACCAAAGAAAGAATTTTCTCTCTCAGAAAAATAAACATTCATTGATTCACCATTAACCTTGGGAACGCCTATTTATAGGCTAAAATTACAAAGTGTTGCCCAAAAAAGAAAAGTTGACAAATTCAAACATAATTACTAAGCCTAAAATAAAAACCAAAAGTTAGGAAAGTCTTAATAGCTGGTTTTTAGCTATTTACATGCCCAACAATAAAAGGAAAGTGCAATTAATCCTCGTCAATAATTTGCATAAATGATCAGCAAAATAGGAAAGTTTTTGAAAGTCTTCCATTGACTTGATCTTACAAAATTTGAGCTGATTTCAATCAGGCTTGACTCATTCGGGTTCTTCTAGAACTTGGATCAAATTGACGCACTGTTGTGGTTGATGTAGGCCTGGGTCAATGGGCTTGCACAAATTTTCTTGATTCCAGATTTCGTGAATCAACCCATTTAGTGCTTCCTTGAATTTCTTAGCTTGGGCTCTTGTGACTGGTCCAACAGGAATTTGTATTGGGTCAACCACCTTCCATGCATTTGAGCTCCCTAAGTCTCCATCATTCCCCTCCTCTTGAAAAGGATTTGTCCTCAAATCAGACTCTGCATGAAAAGGACTCAAATCAGAAACATTGAAGGTAGCACTTACATTATACTCACCTTGCAAATCCAACTTGTAAGCATTGTCATTAATTCTTTCAAGGACTTGAAATGGACCATCTCCCCGTGGTAACAACTTTGACTTTCTTTGTTATGGAAAATGCTCCTTTCTAAAGTGCAACCACACCCAATCTCCAGGTTCAAAAATCAGCTTGTGTCGCCCCTTGTTGGCTTGCTTTGCATATTGTTCCGTTCTTCGCTCTATGTTGAGTCTTGCTTTCTCATGAATCTGTTTAACAAAGTCAGCCTTCCTTTTGCCATCTAAATTAACACACTCAGAAACAGGTAGTGGTGATAAATCCAGAGGTGATAAAGGATTAAGACCATAAACAATTTCAAAAGGTGAATACTTAGTAGCAGAATGGACAGAGCGATTATATGCAAACTCAACATGCAGTAAACAGTCTTCCCATGATTTAATGTTCTTACTGATGATTGCTCTTAATAAGGTTGACAAAAATCCTATTTACTACCTCAGCTTGACCATCAGTTTGTGGGTGGTAAGTAGTAGAAAATAACAGCTTAGTACCTAACTTACTCCACAAAGTCTTCCAAAAGTAGCTCAAGAACTTAGCATCTCTATCTGAAACAATTGTCCTAGGCTTGCCATGTATTCTCACAATCTCCCTAAAGAACAATTCGGCAACATGCGATGCATCATCAGTTTTATGACAGGGAATAAAATGTGCCATCTTAGAAAACCGATCTACACCCACAAACACACTATCCTTCCCACGTTTGGTCCTAGGTAAACCTAACACAATGATGAGGACATCGTTAGCACAAGCAAGAGCACGTGGGAGACATATTCAGATCCAATTCAAGTTCCCATTGGTCCGGTTACGAGAGCTCGTGCGAAGAAGTTTAAAGAAACGCTTATTGGGCTGATTCAAGCAACTTGGGCTCAAGCCATTGCATGGAGGCCCATTGAGGGAATTGCATGCGAAAATCAGACCAATAAATGCGTGATTCAAGCTCTAGAAGGGATTGAGTAATTTCCATTTCAGTTACTTTCCCGTTTTGAGGCGACACATGGCGAAAAGAATCAGCTTATGACCTTTTAATGTCTAGTTTCCTTTTTTTTGTTTGTTTATTTCTATTTTTGTAAAGCTTTTAAGCCATTAAGGACACTTACCTTATTTGCTTTAGATTAGGTGATTTGGTAATTGATTTGCCCGAAATTCCATGGGGAATTAGGAGCTGAAAATTCGCATAGGAACCCCTATATATTGTAACGAATTTCATTCAATGGAATACAAGTAATAACACATAATTTTGAGGTTTAATTCTCTTTGGTTCCTAAACGAACTATTCAAACTTATCGGAAATTTTTGTGGCGTTCATAGACTTATCAATCAGTCCATCCATAGCTGATTGTGGCGTCCTCACATACCAAGACTTATCAATCAGTCCCTCCATAGCTGATTGTGGCGTCCTCACATACCAAGGTTCGTGCTTCTTGTTGGGCATCGGGTCGCGGTTCCATTCAAAACCGGTTAGAAATTTGATCTTGGAAACCAATTTCGGTTAGGGTCGCGTCAGCTCTTGGCGTGGTTCATATCACACAAAGTCCATTGAAATATCAGTCCAAGGCTCACTAGGAATTGGCAAAGGTGTGTATAAACCATGGGGTTGTGCTCTCGATTTAGCTTGCCTACATGTGACACATCTACCACATATCCTTTCAACATCCCTTTTCATGTGTGGCCAAAAGAAGTGTTCTTGCAAAACAACTAAAGTTTTAGCAATTCCAAAATGCCCCATCAATCCGCCACCATGGGATTCCCTCACTAACAAATCTCTCAAAGAACAATTAGGCACACAAAGCTTATTCTCCCGAAACAAAAATCCATCATGCCTATAAAATTTACCCATTGCGTTTTTCTCACAAGCTCGATACTCCTCACTAAAATCTTGGTCAAAAGGGTATAAATCCTTAATATGCTCAAAACCAAGCAGTTTAGCGTCAAGGATAGAAAGTAATGGGTACCTGCAGAAAGTGCATCCGCAACAACATTCTCCTTACCTTGCTTGTATCGAATGACATAAGGAAATGTCTCGATGAATTCCACCCAGTGGGCATGCCTCTTGTTCAACTTTTGTTGTCCCTTCAGATGTTTCAATGACTCGTGATTAGTGTGAATCATGAATTCCTTGGGCCATAGGTAGTGTTGCCAATTCTTTAATGCTCAAACCAACGCGTACAACTCCTTGTCATAAGTAGGGTAATTTAGTGTTGACCCACTCAATTTTTCACTGAAATACGTGACTGGTCGTCCTCCTTGCATCAGCACGGCACCTATACCTACACCAGAAGCATCACATTTAATTTCAAATGTTTTAGAAAAATTAGGTAAAGCAAGTAAAGGAGCATGAGTAAGCTTATGCTTAATAAGCCGAAACGCCTTCTCTTGTTCTTCTCCCCACTTGAACCCAACATTCTTCTTGATTACTTCTGTGAGTGGTGCAGCCAAAGTACTGAAATCCCTTACAAACCGTCGGTAAAAGCTGGCAAGTCCATGAAAACTCCATACTTCTCCAATGCTTGTGGGACTTGGCCATTCTTGAATAGCCCTAATCTTTTCTTCGTTGACCTGTATACCTTGAATACTAACAACAAAACCAAAAAAAACAAGCTTATCCGTGCAAAAGGTACACTTCTTAAGATTAGCATACAACTTTTCCTTCCGTAAAACATCTAAAACAAGTTTCAAATGTTCAATATGATCATCCAAATTGCTGCTATAGATTAGGATATCATCAAAATAAACAACGACAAATTTCCCAATGAAAGCTTGCAAAACATCGTTCATTAAACGCATAAATGTGCTAGGTGCATTGGTTAAACCGAAAGGCATTACCAACCACTCATACAAACCTTGTTTTGTTTTGAAAGCCGTCTTCCACTCGTCTCCCTCTTTCATACGAATTTGATGATATCCACTCTTCAGATCAATTTTAGAAAATACACAAGCACCATGCAATTCATCTAACATGTCATCCAAGCAAGGAATGGGATGTCAATACTTTACCGTGATGTTGTTGATGGCTCGACAATCAACACACATCCTCCAAGTCCCATCTTTCTTAGGCACAAGTAAAACTGGTACGGTGCACGGGCTCATGCTTTCTCTCACGTGTCCTTTATCCATCAACTCACTTACCTGCCGTTGGAGTTCCTTTGTCTCCTCAGCATTACTTCTATAGGCTGGTCGGTTTGGAATTGTAGCTCCAGGTATGAAGTCGATTTGATGTTCAATCTCGTGGATTGGAGGTAAACCTTGCGGTGTTTCCTCGGGAAGGATTTCCTCATACTCCTGCAAAAGAGAAACAGTAGAACTATGCAAGGTGGAATCAAGATCGTTAGTGTTTAATAACGCCTCCTTGTACATGAGTAAAATCATCGGCTGATTAGAAAACAAAGCTCTTTTCACATCACTCTCTCTTGCATAAAAGTTTGTTTTTCTCTCTAATTTTACCTCATTGGCCAAATCTTCTTTTGTACTGGCTCTCTCAATGTTTTCTCCTTTTTTCTCCTTTTTCTTGGCCCCTCTATCTTTTTTCCCTCTCTGGCCGAACTCTCTCTCTACACTTCAACTGTCATTATTTTCACTCCCTTTCTCTCTCCTTTTCTCATTCTCTCCTTTTTGTTCACTCTCCTTTTGTAACCAAACTTGATCTTCATGAACCTGTTTTGGTGTCATTGGTACATGAGTGAATGGTCTCTGGTTGTGCACAAGAGAATATTTATTGGTGTAGCCATCATGTTTGACTCGATGATCAAATTGCCATGGTCGACCTAGTAACAAGTGCCCGGCTTCCATTGGAACTACATCGCACAAAACTTCATCTTCGTATCTACCAATGTGAAATGAAATTAATGCCTGTTTAGTTACCTTCACTTCACCACTATTATTCAACCATTGCAACTTGTAAGGTCGAGGATGTTTGGTCGTTGGCAGCCCTAATTTGTCAACCATAGTACTGCTAGCAATGTTCATACAACTCCCTCCATCTATTATCACACTACATACCTTGTTCTGCATGTGGCACCTAGTATGAAAAACATTCTCACGTTGCTCTTCTTCTTCTTCTTTGGCTTGCACACTAAGGGCTCATCGAGTGACCAACAATTCACCTTGGATAGCACACTCCTCCTCATCCACATCCTTCAATGGTGGCATGGAGTCCTCATCCGATTCGTCATCCGTAACAACCTCTCTGTCGTCCCGTAACACCATCACCCTTTTGTTCGGACATTGGCTTGAGATGTGACCCCTGCCTTGGCATTTGAAACAGTTAACATCACGGTTTCGAGAAGTGGATGAATCATATTTACCTTGGTTTGAAGGTCTAGCCGTGGCTAGTTTTGGCTCAAACTTTGGCCAAGCAACCGATTTCTCTTCTCTCTTCCCATAATTCGGCTTCCATGAAGAAGGTGCCGAACTAACATTCGCACGTGAGCTACCCCTCCTCTTGAGCTGCTGCTCTACTGTGATGGCCATGTGCAACATGTCTTCTAACTCTACATAGTGTTGCGTCTCCATCCTATCTTGAATATCTAGATTTAGCCCTTGCAAAAATCTTGCCATGGTTGCTTCTCGATCTTCTTCAACATTGGCTCGTATCATGGCTATTTTCATTTCTTGATAATATTCCTCCACACTCTTGTTTCCTTGTCTAAGTCCTTGCAACTTTTTGTACAATTCCCGATAGTAATGGCTGGGTACAAATCGCTTTCTCATCACCGTTTTCATCTCCTTCCATGTCTCAATCGGGTGTTCTCGGTTCCATCGCCTATTCATTACCAACTGATCCCACCATACAACCGCATAATCAGAGAACTCAATTGCAGTAAGCTTAACTTTCTTTAACTCTGAATAGTTATGGCAATCAAACACTAGCTCCACTTTCTTCTCCCACTCTAGGTAAGCTCCGGGGTCATTTTTCCCTCGGAATGGCGGAATCTTCATTTTAATACCTCCCATATTATTATCTTCCCGGTTCCTAGCGTCTCTATTCCCATTTCCACGCCTAAATCTGCCCCTATTTATCGGTGGTTCCTCCAACTCTTCTAATTCATCTTCCTCCGAAAGATCACATCCACCCCTCCGCCTATTTTGCATGTTTTGTGGCTGCCTATTGCATGTTCTGGCATCAACCTTATCTAATCTCTCATGAATGGGCTCTAGCGCTCGCATCAACAACCGTTCCATTTGCCTCATTAATGCTTGCAACTGAAGATTGGGAACGTTTTCTTGTGGAAGATCATCTTTGGCTTCTCTTTCTTGATTTGGATTCATTTTTTTTTTAAACCTGCAAAACAACGTTAGATAATAAAGGACCTTACTTCTCTCCCTCACGTGTTTCACTCTATCACTTGGTCACTCCGTTCACTCGTGTTTCACTCAAATAATTGGCTTTTACCCTTGAATGTTCTCACCACTCTTGCCTTTTTTTTTTTTGAACTCGCTTATTCTCTTTTTCAGTTCTTTTGGAATTACACAAACAACAATAAAATCTATTTGGCAACAAATTCAGCAACACGTTTTGATACGCAGTTCAAAACGAAGCAATTTTGTTTTTCACTGTGAGGTGAGGTCAAATTTGGACACCTGGACACTCAAACAATGGAAAGGAAACAAAAAATTTTAAGGAGGGTTTCCAAACGCTTTTTTTTTTTTTTTGAATCCTCTTGATTTTTCTTTTCTTTTCTTTTCTTTTCGTTTTTCTTTTCTTTTCTTTTCTTTTCTTCTTTTTTTTTTGAACGGAATAGAACCTAAGTAATAAATTAGAATTCAAAAACAAATAAGGATAGACAAACCTGAGGCTAGAACCGAGGCTCTGATACCAAATGATAAGAACCTCGCCAATATACTGACGAAACCCGTTATCAATAAGAAGGAACCAAGACTGTTTCTATTCAGATTTGGATGGAAGTCACCACGACCTGTTGCTTATATCGAAGCAAGAACCTTGGTATATCGAAGACGCCACAATCAAGGATGGAAGCTTGATTGATAAGTCAGGTTTGAACGCCCGGATTGATCCGATGAGTTCGTGTAATTCGTCAAAGAACCAAAGAAAGAATTTTCTCTCTCAAAAAAATAAACATTCATTGATTCTCCATTAACCTTTGGAACGGATATTTATAGGCTAAAATTACAATGTGTTGCCCAAAAAAGAAAAGTTGACAAATTCAAACATAATTACTAAGCCTAAAATAAAAACCAAAAGAAAGGAAAGTCTTAATGGCTGTTTTTTAGCTATTTACACGCCCAACAATAAAGGAAAAGTACAATTAATCCTCGTCAACAATTTGCATAAATGATCAGCAAAATAGGAAAGTTTCTGAAAGTCTTCCATTGACTTGATCTTGCAAAATTTGAGCTGATTTCAATCAGGCTTGACTCATCTGAATTCTTCTAGAACTTGAATCAAATTGACGCACCGTTGTGGTTGACATGGGCCTGGGTTAATGGGCTTGCACAAATTTTCTTGATTCTAGATTTCGTGAATCAGCCCATTTAGTGCTTCCTTGAATTTCTTAGCTCGGGCTCTTGTGACTGGTCCAACAGGAATTTGTATTGGGTCAACCACCTTCCATACATTTGAGCTCCCTAAGTCTCCATCACAGGGTCAAGTTTGTTAGTGCTTAAAAGCGCCTCTTTGTACAAAAGTACAATCATTAGCTGATTTGAAAACAAGGCCCTTTTAATTTCACTGCCTCTTGCATAGAAGTTTGTTTTTCTCTCTGCTTTTCTCTCATTGGCTGATTGTGAATTCTTTTCAGCCCTCTCAATTTTCTCTCCCTTGCTCTCTTTGCTCTCCTTTTTCTCGGCCATCTCTTCTTTTTTTCTCTCACTAGCCGAACTCTCTCTCTGCACTCCCACTCTTGATTTTTCTCCACTCTTCATTTTTTTATCACTTTCTCTCTGTAAGCTCACTTGGTCTTCATAGGCCTGTTTTGGTGTTAACGGAACAAGAGTGATCATTTTTTGATTGTGAACAAAGGAGTACTTGTTGGTGAAACCATCATGTTTAACTCGCCGATCAAATTGCCATGGTTTGCCTAATAACAAGTGCCCAACTTGCATCAGAACCACATCGTACAAAACTTCATCTTCATATCCTCCAATGTGAAAAGAAACTAACACTTGCTTATGCACCTTTACCTCACCACTATCATTTAACCATTGCAATTTATATGGTCGAGGATACTTAATTGTTGGCAGCCCTAACTTCTCTACCCTGGTTATGCTAACAACATTAGTACAACTCCCACCACCAATAATCGCACTACATACCTTGTTTTGGATGTGGCACCTAGTGTGGAAGATGTTTTCCCGTTGCACCTCTAAATCTTCTTCTTTGGTTTGCACACTTAAAGCTCTCCTTGTAACCAACAATTCTCCTTGGACAACACACTCCTCATCATCGGCATCCTGTAATGAAGGCATAGAATCATTGTCCGAATCCTCGTCGGTTTCAATCTCCCCATTGTCCCGCATCACCATAGCTCGTTTTTTCGGACATTGGCTTGCTATGTGACCCCTGCCTTTGACATTTAAAACATTTAATATCATGATTCCAAGTAGTGGAAGAATTGGTTACCTTGACTCCCATGGCTAGCCACCTCTTGTTTTTACTCAGTCATTGGCTTGGTGTTGGGTTGCTTCTCATCCTTCTTCCATTGGTTCATTTTCCAAGTAGATGTATTCGGGTTTTGGCTGGGACGTGTGTTACTGCCCCTCCTCATAAGTTGATTCTCAATTTTGATAGCCATGTGCACCATGTCCTGTAACTCCACATAATGTTGTAACTCAATGGCATTGTGAATATCTCGGTTCAAGCCCACCAAAAACCTTGCCATTGTAGCCTCCCGATCCTCCTCTATATTTGCCCAAATCATCATAACCTCCATCTCCTTATAGTTCTCCTCCACACTCCGGTTGCCCTGCTTAAGATTTTGTAGTTTGTTGTGCAACTCCCGATAGTAGTAAGCTGGTACAAATTGCTTCCTCATCACAGTCTTCGTCTCTTCCCAGGACTCAATAGGTCGCTCTCTATTTCATCTCCTATTTATAAAAAGCTAATCCCACCAGGTAATACCATAATCAGAAAATTCAATTACAACCATTTTTACCTTCTTTGCCTCGGAATAGTTGTGGTAGTAAAAAACAAACTCCATTTCTTCTCCCATTTTAGGTACGCTTCTGGATTGAATTTGCCTTGAAATAATGGTATCTTCATTGTTATGCCTCTCAAACTATCATTTTCCTGGTTCCTAACTCCTCTATCTCATCCAAATCTACGGTGACTACCCGCTGAATCTTCTCCTTCATCAAACTCTTCCCCATCAATCCCGTAGTAGTCATCAACCTCTCCTCTAACTGGAACCCTTTCCCGCCTATGCGCATGAGGAACATGTTGTGGCTGTTTCGCACGTGCGTTTTCTATTCGGTCTATCCTCTCATGAAGTTGTCCTAACTCTCCCCACAACAATCGCCTCATCTCCCCTATCATCGCTTCCATAAGGAGTTTTGGATCTGCTGCACCAGAGGTACCCTCAATAGTGTTCTTGCTGTTGTTTGACATTTTTTTTCTATAAAACAAAGTAAGAAACAATGCAAAGGACCTTACCACACTCCCTTACGTGTTTCACTCGTGAAATGGTTCACTCAATTTCACTCGTGTTTGCACTCAATACTTTCGACTTTTGTCCACTCTAATTCTCTTGCCTCTACGCCTTTTTCCACTAATTAATTCTCACTCAGTTCCTATAAAACTAGTCAAATCAATATCAAAATTTCCTTGACAATTCACAAATAGATTACCAAGGAGGCTCAGATTAGAAATAAGAATATAATAGGCATAGATAATTTAGGCTTTCGAAAATCACACCCAAAAGGAAGAAAATTTGAGCAAAAATTTTTGGTCTTTCCAGGGAATTCAATTTTGGGTTCCTTAAACCATGAATAACAATTTTTTTTTCCAGATCCTCTTGTTTTTCTTCTTTTCCTTTTTTTTTCCTTTCTTTCTTTTCTTTTTGGATCTTTTTTTTTTTTTGTTTAAGACTCCAAATTTGACCTTTTTTTACCCGACTTTGATAATGGAAATCAAAACTCACGAATAACTTAAACAAACATAAACTAAGGGAACGGATAAGCAAAACCTGATTAGAACCTCACTCTGATAACCAAATGATACGAACCCTACCAAGAACTGACGCGACCCTAACCAAAATTGGTCTCCAAGATCAAAATTCCTAATCGGTTTTGAATGGAACTGCAACCCGATGCCTAACAAGAAGCACGGACCTTGGTATGTGAGGACACCATAATCAGCTATGGACAGATTGATTGATAAGTCTATGAATGCCACGAAATTTTTTGATAAGTTTGAATAGTTTGTTTAGGAACAACTGAGAATTAAAACCTCAAATTGTGTGTAAAACCTTTTGCCCATTGATTGAAATTCGTTACAATATATAGGGGTTTCCACTTTATGAATTTTTAGCTCCTAATTGCCCATGGAATTTCGGGCAAATTAATTACAAAAAAAAAGGTCTAATCTAAAGCAAATAAGGTAAGTTCCCTTAATGGCTTAAAAGCCTTACAATAATGGGAAATAAAAGAAACGCATGTTTTCTAAAAAAGAAAAAGGAAACTAGACAATAAAATGGTAAATAGCTAATCCTCAAAATGGGAAAGTAACTGAAATAGAAAGTAGCTTGATTATTTGCAGCCATATGGTGATAATCACTTGTTGATTTTGTAAACATGATTACTTGGTCCCTTTTAGAACTTGAATCATGCATTTGTTGGTCTGGAAGTCACATGAAATTCCCTCAATGGGCCTCCATCCAATAGCTTGAGCCCAAGTTGCTTCAATCAGCCCAATAAGCATTTCTTTGAACTTCTTCGCATGAGCTCTCGTAACCAGACCAATGGGAACTTGAATTGGATTGAATATGTCTCATCCCACGTGCTCTTCCTTGTGCTGACGATGTCCTCATCACCCATTATAAATGCTACGGCTAGAAATATACCTCAGTGTTAGAGGACCAGCCCCCTTGGGAGGAGGCTGATGTGGTCGACCGCGTATGCCTAGGCGCGGTCGACCATGCCTTTCCAGTGACTTGGTGCACCTCTTTTTGATTTTAAAAATTTTTAAGTTTACAAAAACAATTTTAATCAATTTGAAAAATTTTCTAAATCAATTTAGAACAAGATTTCAAGACTTTAAAAGTTTTTCAATCTTAATTTTAAAAACTTTGAAAAACAGTTTGAAACATAATCAAAGATTTGAGTCAATTAAACTTGATTAAATCTTATGCACTCTCTAACATCATACAAGCTTAGAAATAAAAACTATTCTTAATGCTTGTTGATACCATTTCTTCAATATTCAAGCGCTCAGTAATTTGTCTGTCTTTATATTAATTTCTTCCGAGACTTGATGGAAAAATCCTTTCAATTGTCTTGAGATGCTAAAATAATAACACTAAATAGCTCTACATGTTCAAGATTAATCATTAGCATTCAAGCAATTAATTGTTTGTTGTCATCAAAATAAAAATAAATATTTCCATTGAAACCTAGGAGCTAACATATATGAGGAACAATATAATGCGTTAGGGATATATACCATAAACCTTGTCGACCTTACTCTGAGATTCTCAATTCTAATGGGAGAAACAATTTGAATTTCAATAGATGGAATTCAAATTAAGTTGGAACATTTAGAGATCAATGGGTAAATGACGAAGAAGTGAATCTAAGAGAATATGCTCCTTAGCATGATCCATACCCATTAAGTGTAATGCCTGTTGTTTTCTTCTATAGATAATTATGTTAATTTTGACGTTAGAATGTGACATCTTAAGTGCTATTATTATTTTAGTAAATTAACATTTTATTTAGTAATGTCATAGGTGACGGCCATAAGGATCGATGTGTTGGGGATGTTCATGTCAAAAAATAATGATAAGCATAAAATATTATTTTTTTAAAAAATTTCAACTTTCTCTAAATTTATAATCTTTATAATATTCTAGAGTTATATTCTTGGCAATGATATAAAATTTGTTCCATATTTTCTTATTTTTGTAACACTTATGATTTTATGATTAGAATTAGGGTTTTGTACATTTATCTAAAAAAAGGGAAAAACCTAATTAGATTAGAATTAGGGTTTTCTACACTCATCTAATCTCTTCTCTCTCATAAACCTATAAATACACCTTTAAGCCATCAAAGTCTTCATTCTCTTAATTTTCGGCCAAAGAAATTTCTCGCCCGCACCCCCTCTCAAAAATCTCTCTAAGAAAGCCTGCATCATCCCTCTAATCCTCAAAGTCAAGAATTCAACACTCTTATTTTCTTTCAAGCCAAAATAGAAGGAATCCTTTCGTACAGATATTGTGTGCAAGTCTTCATATTTGTTGAAGAAAACATAATAATTAAGGTATGGTTTAAAGGTTTTTATGGTTTTGTTTCTTTTATGATTGATATATATTGTTTTGTGGTAAACTTTGTTAGAAAATTGTTCTTTTATGTTGTGAATGTCTATGCATGTATGTTTGTATAAAAAATAAATTATTTTGTTTATTACTTTGATTATAACAATGTTATGTATGATTAAAAGCATTATGTTCATATGATATAATAAAATTTTATGAAAATAAGGTTTCGTTATTGGATTGTGATATGAGAATTTTAGGGTTTTTAGTTAATCAGTAAGGTTGATAGTAATGCTTTGAAAGCAAATGATTTTATTTTCCTGCAATTTTTGGATATGATGTGTGTATATATATGTTAGGACTGTCTGAGGATTTTTATAAATTTTCATTCAAAATATTTTTAGGGTTATGAGCTTTCAGTTGTAACGCCTATGTTTTCTTTTTCAAATACTTATATTATTTTAACGTTAGAATGTAATATCTTAAGTTCTATTATTATTTTAAGTCAATAACTTTTTATTTAGTAATATCACAGGTGAAGGCCAATAGGGATCGATGTGATTGGTATGTTCATGTAAAAAAAAAAAACGATGATAAGCATAAAATATTAGTTTTTTAGAATTTCAACTTACTCTATATTTATAATCTTTATAATACCCTAAAGTTATATATGCCCTGAAGTTATATTCATGACAATGACATAAATTTTATTGCATATTTTCTTAATTTTATAACATTTATGATGTCATGATAATTATATGTGTAATATTTTTATTATGGCATTAAGAAAGTAGATAATATAAAGTGTCTAAAAGAATAGTGTGTAAATTAATATTTTTTTCAGTCTTGGGAGCAAACATTATTATTGTATATAAATAATTATGTATTGCAATTATATTATATTATATTTTATAAAACAAAACTGTGTATTTTTTATAAGAAAAAAAATATGATATATATATGTATAGTATAGGAAACAAAAAAGATAATGAAATCGAGAAATGAAAAAGAAAAAAAAAAGCAAAAGGAAAAACCTAATTATATCAGGATTAGGGTTTTCTACACTCATCTAATTTCTTCTCTCTCATAAATCTATAAATATACTTTTAAGTCACAAGAGTCTTCATTCTCTTAATTTTTAGCCAAAGAAATTCCTATTCCTTACCCCCTTTCAAAAATCCCTCCAAGAAAGCCTCCATCATTCCTCTAATCCTCAAAGCCAAGAATTCATTGCTCTTATTTTCTTTCAAGCCAAAGTAGAAGGAATTCTTTTTCTTTTTTGGAGATTTTGTGTATAAGTCCTTGTGTTTGTTGAAGAAAACATAGGAATTAAGGTATAATTTAAAGGTTTTTATGGTTTTGAATTTTTTTATGATTGATATATATTGTTTTGTGATAAACTTTGTTAGAAAATTGTTCTTTTTTGTTGTAAATGTGTATGCATACATGTTTGTATGAAAAAATTATTTTGTTTATTAAATTGATTATAATAATGTTGTTTTGTAGTTAAAACCATTTATATTCATATGATATCATGAAATTTAATGAAAATAAGGTTTTGTTATTAGAGTGTGACATGAGAATTTTAGGGTTTTTGGTTAGTCGGGAAGGTTGATGGTAATGTTTTGAAATCAAATGATTTTATTTCACAACTATTTTTAGATATGATGTGTATATATATGTTAGGAATGTCTAAGATTTTTTTATAAATTTTTGTTCAAAATATTTTTAGGGTTATGAGCTTTTAATCAAACACTGCTCACAGAATTTTATTTGTTGGCAGATTTGTGTTTGTGCATTGTAGAGTGCGTTTCATAAGACAAAAAGCATCTTTTAATTTTGTAAAAAATTATGACTTATCGTTATATGTTAACTAAATGTTTGTAAATTTTTAGCTTCATATCCTTATTATGTTCTAACATAAAATTCATTGATTGCCAAGTACTCAGCGATTATAAATCTTTGCCTAATATGTTCTCTGTAATTCGTGAGATAAGAAGTCATACTTTTAAATGTGTTTTACATAATTTGATATTTTTTTAGCTTTTATCTATATGTTAAGCATGTCACATAAAAATGTCAAAAGCATATCACGCATATTTGATTTTATAAAAATGTTTGAATGAAGCGTATTCGCTATTTAGCGTGTCTGATATTAATGTTAACTCTAAATTTGAATGTATGTTTTGAATTACTTTGAAGCTGAATTTTGGATATATTATGATTTTTTACAAATTATTTTATAACATAAATGATTTAATATATAATTTTTAATTAGGACTGTTCACTACCTAGGCTATGCTAGTAGATTTTGTACTATTGATTATGTAGTTTGTTTTAATTACCAAATGAAATTTTTTATGCTAAAGAAAAATTTGAGGGTTATTTATATGTTTAACTTTATTTTTGTAAATTTTTATGCTATGATTGAACATGAATCGGAAGATATAAGATTATGAATCCTCGAAGGCCAATCAGTTTTTATGACTAGCAATTTACTTGAACGTTTTGAAAATTGAAAAAATGTATTTTGGATTAATATTTTTAAGAGAAGAAAATCTGAGTGATGTTTATATATGTTAGCTATATTATGGAATAATTATTACACTTTATTCGTACTTTTATGTTGAGTTTAATTTCTCTAAGTGATTAAAGGTCATGCCTTATGACATTTATGTTTATTGACTCTAAGTGTATATTTGTGACTCTTCATTCTTTTAATTTCTAGCCAAAGAAAATTCTTGCCCTCACCACCTCTCAAAAATCTCTCCAAGAAAGTCTCCATCATTCCTCTAATCCTCAAAGCCAAGAATTCATCACTCTTATTTTATTTCAAGCCAAAATAGAAAGAATTCTTTTTTTAGAGGTTTTGTGTGCAAGTCTTCGTATTTATTAAAGAAAACATAAGAATTAAGGTATAGTTTAAAGGTTTTTATAGTTTTGAATTTTTTATGATTGATATCTATTGTTTTGTGACAAAGTTTGTTAGAAAATTTTTCTTTTATATTGCGAATGTGTATGCATATATGTTTGTATGGAAAATAAATTATTTTGTTTATTACTTTGATTGTAAAAAAGTTATTTTATGGTTGAAAGCATTTATGTTTATATGATATCATAAAATTTCATAAAAGTAGGCTATGTTCTTGGAGTGTGATTTGAGAATTTTAGGGTTTTTGGTTAGTCGGTAAGGTCGATGGTAATGTTTTGAAAACAAATGATTTTATTTTGCTACAATTTTTGGATATGACGTGTATATATTTGTTATTAATGTCTGAGAGCTTTTATAAATTTTAGTTCAAAATAATTTTAGGGTTATGAACTTTCAATCAAACACTACTCATGAAATTTTATTTGTTGGTAGATTTGTATTTATTTTTAGTAGGGTCTGTTTTATGGGCCAAAAAGCGTCTTTTAATTTTGTAAAAAAAATATGAGTTATTGTTTATATGTTCAACATATGTCTGTATATTTTTAACTCATATCCTTATTATGTTTTAAGAAAAAATTCATTGATTGCCAAGTACACAGTGGTTATAAATGTTTGCCTGATATGTTTTATGTAATTCGTGAGATGATAAGTCATAATTTGAAATGTGTTTTGCATGATTTATTATTTTTCTAACTTTTATTTATATGTTAAACATGTCACATAAAAATTTCAAAAGTATATCATACATATTTGAAAAATGTTTGAATGAAATGTGTTCGCTGTTTAGCATGTCTAATGTTAATATTAACTCTTAATTCAAACGTAGATTTTGAATTGCTCTGAATTTATTTGAAGCTAAATTTTGGATATATTATGACTTTATATGTCAATTATATATAGTAATTTTTATAAATTATTTAGTGACATAAATGATTTATCTAATTTATGATTAGGACTATTCACTGTCCAAGCTTTGCTAGTAGATTTTATAGTATTAATTATGTGACTTATTTTAATTATGGAATAAAAATTTTTATGGCTAATGAAAAATATGAAGGTTATATATTTATATATATATGCTAACTTTATTTTCATAAATTTTTATTTTCTAATTGAATGTGAATTAAAAGATATAGGGTTATGAATTCTTGAAGGTTAGACAGTTTTTATGACTGGTAGATTTACTTGAACGTTTTGAAAATTGGAAAAATATATTTTGGATTAATATGTTCAAGAGAAGAAAATTTGAGTGATGTTTATATATGTTAGCTATGTTATGGAATAATTCTTACACTTTATTCATGCTTATAAGTGAGACTAATTTCTTTAAGTAATTAAAGGTCAAGTTTTCTATCTTTATATTTCTTGACTCTAAGTGCATTAATAATGCTTACCAATGAATGGCAGCGGATCAACACCATGTGCGGCTACATACAGTGCTTGGACGGCTCTTCTCTGCTTTCCTCGGCCTACTTGGATGTGTTTGCAACAAGAGGAGGGATGCTTTGAAGGTAAATGGGGACATCGATATGGTGCCGAACAAAGGCTCTACGACGCTCAAGGTAGGCATTACTCGACAGAGAACAGGAGCTAGTTAGTTAGGAAGGATAATGTTGGCTTTGAGCTACAATAAATGCACTCTATTTATAGGATGCCACTTGAACCAGGTGTTAGATGGATTTTGCCCATGATCCGTGTGTCACATCAAGGTCTGTTAGAAGGTAGATGACATATGTCACGACCTCCGCCAGTGGATCATCCTTCATCTAACGACAAAAACACTGCCATGTGTTGGCTTCTTATGGTGAGTGGCTGTCTATTTGTAAGCTCTGACAATCCGACCCAAGCATGTGTCTTACCCAAAGAGGCAAGAATTTGCATCGCGGCCAATAGGGGCCTTGTAGAGCACCTTAAGAGGACAAGCCAAGCTTCGAGGGTCAAGATTGCCTTCCCGGTTACATTTGACAAGGATAGTTGTTGATTCGTAGATGAGGTGTACCTCGGGGATGGCACCAAGCACACTCGCAACAGTAGCCCCTAGTGCGTCTGGTCGATGCACGGTTGGGTGGACTATACCAAGTGGGTGTGGTTGGCTCAAGTTAGCCTTTTAGCGATGTCCCGAGGCAACAGGAGTTGAAGAGCCATGCAGTCAAGCTTGGTTGGACACGTGTCAGCATGTGATTGGGTGTTTCCCTAACAAGCGTAATCATTGTGCCTTTTTGATTTCTGTGCCCAAGTTCTGTGCCTAAGTTCCATCTATAAATAAGAGTTAATCCCTCGTGATGCTAGTGTGTAAGCAAGGCTGGACTTTGGGATTTTTGACTTTTAGCTGCCGAGTTATAGGTTGCAATCTAAGAACTTAAGACTTCATCCTGTGCTTCCACAAATTGGGTAGGTAATTTTCCCGATTAGAACATTTATAAATGAGTGACCTTAGCGACTCCCAAAATGATATAGCCATTTCATGGTTGGACAGCAGCATCGAAACCGACCAGTCAATAATCACCACCAGGGTCTAGGGTCATTCAGAAGCTCCCACCCTAGCTAGGCCTCTGTAGCAAGGTATACCTTAGCATTGACGTCCAGCCGGCTTGGAGCATTATGTTGAGAGTATTGTATCTAGGACGACGTAAATCTTGTCTTGCCCAAGGAAGGAGACTCACCGCTAAACCCGCCTAAAGGTGACATCACATTATACATAGAGTTCTTCTAGGCTGAGCTTCACTTGCCTTTTCATCCCTTCCTCTGCTAAGCATTAAATGATTTAAACATGTGCCTTGCTCAATTGAACTCGAACTACTACCGCTCCTTGACTAAAATTTATATCCTTTGGAGGTACTACTGAGAGACTGAGATGCCGTAGGAAGCCTTCAAACAAGTGTACAAGATGAAGAGGCTTCCCCGACAGTTAGGATGGTACTATTTTATTGGGTTCAAGAAAGATTTTATTCTAGAGAATCTTCACTCAGACAAGCTTTGGAAGTACGAGTGGTTCTTCATTAGGGGAAACTACATATCTTAGGATGATGAGGTGGTACCTAAGGACCAGCAAGTCCCGAGGAGATTTAAGCAGGGGCACCAAGCAAGGTTGTCACAGCAGTGGGGGATTCATACACTAAGCCTGAGTCTACTTGGTAGCAATCTTTCTTACTTCGGAAGACCAACCTATCCCATTATGGCTGGTTTGAAGGGTCCAGTTAATAAGCCCTCGCCAAAGCGTCCCATCTACCTGGTCGATTGTGCAGGTGATAGTTGCTAGACCTAGTGCCTTGGACATCCCGGGGCCGAGCACCAGTCGATCTAGGTGGCCAACGAAGGAGCCCTCATCATCTAGTTCTAAGGAATCTTTGGGTGGTTCCCTAGGTTTGGGGCCGCCCGTTGCCGACGAGAACCTCAAGGATGTGATAAGGCATTTATACTCATTGCGCTAGATCTGGATCGGGGGTAAGCCCTAAGCTTTTCCTTTTCCTTCCATTTTTTTTGAGTTTTACCGAGCCTACCTTGACTTGGTGATTCTTCTTAAAGATATGTCTTTACAGTAAACGTCTAGGCAAGAAACGTAGAGGTTTATGGAGAATCTCTGTTGATCGAAAGAAAAAGGGGCCACTGGGTTGAAGAGGAAGAGGACCCTGAGGACCGAGCACCCTTCTGCCACTGAGCAACCACTTGTGCCACTGCCACCAACTAGATCTAGTGGGTTGTCGAGCTGTGACTGTCCGCATACTGTAGTCGTGGTTGCACTACCAACGCCACTTGAGCCCCCTAGGAGTTGCCTTACTACACGATGCTTGATTGTTGAGACAATCGACGATGCTGTGCCTGGGGAGGAGTTCTTCGAGCAGGCTCAAGAAGAAACGTTCTTGGACTGCTTCGAGTCAGCCTTTTAGCTCTCTATGAAGGTACGTTGAGTTTACATCCCGAGGTTCTTTTCACTTGTGATATTTTCTTAGCTCTAACCACTTCTCCTCATAGGCCTACACATGCATGAAGATGGCAGACATCATAGCCGAGTGCATCTTCTGCCTCGTGCAAAGGAAGGCCTAGAAGGCTGATAAAGAGAAAGGCAAGGCGAAGAAGATGCTTGAAGTGAAGGACACCAAGCTCAACCAAGCGAAGGCCGATACTGCCCGGGCCAAAGATGAGGCGAGAAAAGCCTAGGAGGAGGCAGATCAGGTGTGGGTTGTAGTAGACTAGGCAAGGGCCTCTCCACAAGACGCCAGGGATTAGCATGGACGTTTCTTGAGGGAAGAGTTGCCCAACATGCTGGCCTAGGTAGTGTAAGAATTCAAGGCATCTGTGTAGTATGCAAACAACTACTACCTCAGGATGAAGGACTTGCAAGAGTACCTTCTAAAGTCGGAGGTAGGCAAGGATGCGGAGCAGGTCGGCCAAGACATGGTGGTGGACATGGTCGCCGAGGACGGAAGGGTGAGGACGGTGATGCCAGAGATGAGGCCCAGGCATAAATTTTGTATATCTGTAACTCTTTCTGTTTGGGTTTGGGAGGTGCCCGGTTAATCATACCTTCTAGAGACAATTGAATATCTTATTTTTATCTTTAATGAAATTTTAATTTCATTTTCTCAAGTTCAATGCTTCTTAGAATGAAACATTTAATTTCATTTTTTCCCAAGTTCAATGCTTCTTGGAAATAAAACTTTTAAGTTCATTTTTTCCAAGTTCAACACTCTAGGAAATGAAACATTTAGTCTGATTTGTTCAACCGAGCAGGGAAGACCCACTTCTTGGACTAGCCGAGTTAACTACAATGGTACGTAGTGCCTAACAGCCCCCTTTAGACTGTTTAAGTTTACTTGAACTTTTACAAGTTTAATTGTGGTTGGGGGTTAAGTACCCCAGAATCATTATTGTGTAAAGGCAACTCTTGATTGGGTCTCTACATGGCAACAAATTAGTAAATTGGTGTTTTAAGTCCTCTTGTGGTTGGAATCGTGCTGACCAGCCCTTCGTCTAGTTTTTGGGATGACCCTCCCTCTTCGGGAGTTATGGTCTAGTCCCCCAGATAGGAGTTAAGGTGGCCTTCACCCTTTGGGAGTTATGGCCTTTTAGGTGCGAATTACTCAGAGGAATTCTTTAAAATAGTTATTTTCATTAACATCTCTTGTATACATTTCAGTTCTACTTAGTAGACCTTTTGGTTACAAAAGAATGAAGCCAAAGGTCAAAAAAGAAGTTCTAGTTTTTTGGTAACAATAAAACTTCTTTAGGTGCCCCGCATTTCAAGGGTGCCCGAACACATTCCCATCCATGTCAACAATCTTATATGTGCCAAGTTGTATAATGCCGATCACGTTGAACAGGCTATCCCATTTTGGTCCGAATGACCCAAACCCGGGCTATTGAATATTGACCTATTTGAGTACTAAGTCACCAACTTTAAAACTCCTCGGATGAACCCGCTTGTTGTAGTATCAAGCAACAACTTTGCCCTAGGCTGCTATGCAAATTATTGCTCTGTCCCTCTTTTCCTCCAACAGGTTAAGCTCGGACATCATAAGTTCAGTATTTTGAAGCTCGTCATAATGATCAGTCCTAAAGCTCAACAGGCTAACCTCCATCGATATAATGGCCTTGGCTCCATAGACGAGGGAGAATGGGGTCTCGCTTGTGGCAATCTGGACCATGGTTCGATACGCCTAGAGCACCTTTGAGAGTTCATCGATCCACGAGCCTTTGAACTCCTCTAGTTTTTTCTTTAGGTTGTTCTTGATCATTGTGTTGACCGCTTTAACCTGCCCATTGCTCTGAGGATAACTGGGCGAGGAGAAGACCTTCTTGATGCCAAACTACTCACACAGGCAGAGGAGACTTGATAATTCCAACTACTTGGCGTTATTGATAACTATAGATAATATTCTTTTAGATGAAGTTGGTGCATTTAGCCTCAGTCATGTTGGTGCATGGTTCGACCTCTACCTTTTTAGTGAGGTAGTCTATGGCCACTATACAATACTTAAACTATGATCGAGCTTGGAGGAGAGGTCCGATTAGGTCAATAGCCCACTTAGCAAATGGCCAGGTGGATGTGACGGAACAGAGCGGCTCAACATGGTGTCTGATTGCCTGAGCAAACTACTGGCATTTGAGGCATTTTCATGCAAATTCTTTCTGTCTTGTTCCATGGTCAGCCAATAGTATCCTTGATGGAGGCACTTCTGGGCCAAGGAATGCCCCCTATGTAGTTGCTGTATAATCCCTCGTGGATCGCTTTCATAAGGTATTGAGCCTCCTTGGGCCCAACACATCTTAAGCATGGGATAGTGTAGCCACGTCTATAAAGTTTTTCCTTGATCACTGAATACAGGGCTGAGCTATTGTGGATACATGGGACTTACTCTCGATCACTGGGCAACTCAGCTGTGGTCAGGTATTGGATGATCAGGTTCATCCATTGGTTTGTTTGATCCTCTGCTACACTAGCTACTTCTTTGGTGATGCTCAACTCAGCTAGTCTCTCAATCGGGACTGACGTTAGCTCATTGTCGCCCTACCTTGAGGCTAGCTGAACAAGAGTGTTAGCCTTGGAGTTCTCGGATCTCAAGATTTGGATGAAAGAATGAGCTTTGAATTGCCCTAGTAATGCCTTGACCTTTCTTAAATAGGCGGTCATGGATTCTATTTGGGCTTGGAATCCTCCGATGACCTGTTGGACAACAAGCATCGAATCACTATAGACATAGATTGGTCCACCCTAA
This sequence comes from Artocarpus heterophyllus, assembly GCA_025403435.1. Classification (NCBI taxonomy): domain Eukaryota; kingdom Viridiplantae; phylum Streptophyta; class Magnoliopsida; order Rosales; family Moraceae; genus Artocarpus; species Artocarpus heterophyllus. Next base: position 19,866,162 of record CM046341.1, read on the forward strand.
GGTCTCGTGCAATTCTTAGCACGGCCAACGATGCTTCGTAGTCAGCCTCATTGTTGGATGCTTTGAAATTGAAGCGAAGGGCATGAATTACTTTGTATCCATCTAGACTAGTGAGGACCAGGCCGGTGCCAGAACCGTCGGCATAAGACGAACTATCTACGAAGAGCTTCCATTCGGGCTCAGGCTTGGAGATGTTGCCTCTTTCACTATTGTTGGGAAAGTCCTTGGGCCTCGACAGTCGCTTTCTTGATAAAAGGGTGTTCTGTCTAGCATCCGTAAACTCCGTAATAAAATTTTCCAAGGCCTATGCCTTAATGGCTGTTCTCGGAACAAAATGTATGTCATATTGACTGAGCTCAACTGACTACTTGGCTATCCGTCCAGACATCTCTAGAGTTAGGAGGACTTGTCACAAAGGGTGCTTGGCCAGGACCCGAATAGTGTGACCTTGAAAATATGGTAGGAGCTGTAACACTTGCCATTTTTCTTGCAATGATTAATGCTTGACATTTAACGATGTTATGTGATTTTTTTTATGAAATAATGTTATTAACCATTTACTTTGAATATTATGACAGGTGATGGTCATGTGGAATTGATGTGCTTGAGATGTTCATGCCATTTATGATGTAATAAATATTTAATGTTTTATACATTTACAATTGAACATGGTACTTCGGTAGGCTGAACCTTCCAAGTTTGGCAGGCTGAACTAACTTTCTCAAAATGGCAAGCCGATGGATTTCATTGGCAGGCTGAATCTCATAACTTCAGTAGGCTAATCTGAGTTGTTGGTAGGCCGAAGTGATATGAACCCTGTCGACTAACGCAATAAGACCCGACATCAAATCTAAAATTCAAACCCCTAATCCCTTAAGACAAACGTTTGTTGAGCCTTGACCCGTAATCTAATAAGACACGCACTAAGAACCATGGATAGGAAGACGCCACACCTAGAATTGCAAGAGCACTTAAATTCTAGATGATAAGTCAGTTTGTTGAATGCCACAAGTTTAATCTTGATATGTTCAAGAGTCTTCTCAAGAAAATAAGAAGAACACAAGAAAAATCTCACAAAATTCGTGAATATTGATTTGTTTGATTAATTTTAAAATAACAAAGTGTTTACAATTATATGGGAAGTCTTCGCTTAGGGATTCTTTTTAGCCCAAAAAATCCCTAAGCGAAGGTTGACTTAGAAAATCCCTTAATTAGCGCTTTCCCATGTGAAATTAAGGCCTAAAATCCAACTTTGCTGACTATAATCTAACAAAAATAACACAAAAGGAAAGTAGCTAATCTTATCCCTTAAAATGTACCTAACCTAATCTAGAAAAAGGGAAAAGATCCAGGTTTGTTTTTATGCCTAACAAAACTGAATTTGACACAAAGAAATTACAAAAATTACATTAGCAAAAATCAATTGATGACGAGGCTCGAACTTGATGACATGGCCCCCACGTGTCGATCCAAAATAGGAAGGTTTCTCGAAATTACAAATCTGCCCCACAATTTACTAGAATCGTGCACCATCATCAATGTGAATCTTGTAGAACCTTAATCATAGTGACTAGGCTCTCTTGAGATTGATTTGGGCCTACGTTGGGGCTCCATTTATGTGACACATCGTAAACTTGTTGAATGAGCCCATTCATGATGAGGACATCGTTAGCACAAGCAAGAGCACGTGTGACGAGACATATTCAGATCCAATTCAAGTTCCCATTGGTCCGGTTACGAGAGCTCGTGTGAAGAAGTTCAAAGAAACACTTATTGGGCTGATTCAAGCAACTTGGGCTCAAGCTATTGCATGGAGGCCCATTGAGGGAATTGCATGTGACATCCAGTCCAACAAATGCATGATTCAAGTTCTAGAAGGGACCGAGTAATTTCCGTTTCAGTTACTTTCCCGTTTTGAGGCGACAAGTGGCGATAAGAATCAACTATTTACCTTTTAATGTCTAGTTTCCTTATTCTTTTAGAAACATGCATTTGTTTTATTTCTATTATTGTAAGGTTTTAAGCCATTAAGGGAACTTACCTTATTTGCTTTAGATCAGACGTTTTGGTAATTGATTTGCCCAAAATTCCATGGGCAATTAGGAGCTAAAAATTCACATAGGGGAACCACTATATATTGTAATGAATTTCATTCAATAGAGGAAAAGTTTTAACACACAATTTGAGGCTTAATTCTCTTCGGTTCCTAAACGAACTGTTCAAACTTATCAGAAAATTTTGTGGCGTTAATAGACTTATCAATCAGTCCATCCATAACTGATTGTGGCGTCCTCACATACCAAGGTTTGTGCTTCTTGTTAGGCATCGGGTCACAGTTCCATTCAAAACTGGTTAGAAATTTTGATCTTGGAAACCAATTTTGGTTAGGATCGCGTCAGTTCTTGGCGAGGTTCATATCAGTTCAATGCCTCCTTGAATCGCTTGGCCTTAGACCTCATGATTGGACCACTTGAATGACTTAAGAGATCACAAACATGGCTCCTAACTTGTGTAGCTCCATTGCTTGCGTCATTAACTTGTGTAGCTCCATTGCTTGCATCATTCTCCCCCTCTTGAGAAGGATTTGTCCTCAAATCATTATTTGCATCAAAAGGAGTTAAGTCAGAAACATTAAAACTAGCACTAACACCATACTCACCTGGTAAATCAAGCTTGTAGGCATTGTCATTAATGTGTTCCAACACTTGAAACAGTCCATTGTCCCTCGGAAGGAGTTTTGAACGCCTTTGTTCAAGGAAACGTTCCTTTCTCATATACAGCCACACCCAATCTCCTGGTTCAAACAACACCTGCTTGCGGTCCTTCTTGGCTTGTCTTGCATATTGCTCGGTATGCTTCTCTATGTTCTGTCTTGCCTTCTCATGAATTTGCTTAACAAAATCAGCTTTTTTCTTGCCATCCAAGTTAACTCGTTCGTTCAAAGGTAAAGGAGTTAAATCCAAAGGAGTCAATGGATTAAAACCATAAACAACTTCAAACGGTGAAAACTTAGTTGCAGAATGAACACTTCTATTATAAGCAAATTCAACATACGACAAACAATCTTCCAAAGTTTTCAAATTCTTTTGAATGACAGCACGTAATAGAGTAGATAAAGTCCTGTTCACTACTTCACTTTGACCATCAGTCTGCAGGTGACAAGTAGTAGAAAATAATAGCTTAGTCTCCAACTTTGCCCACAAGGTCTTCCAAAAGTAACTCAAGAACTTTGCATCTCTAACAGAAACAATACTCCTAGGAATGCCATGCAACCTAACAATCTCCTTGAAAAAAAAAATTTATATGTGATGCATCATCGGTTCTATGATATGCAATGAAGTATGCCATCTTAGAAAACCTATCAACTACCACAAACACAGAATCTCTCCCCCTCTTAGTCCTAGGTAAGCCCAACTCAAAGTCCATAGAGATGTCAACCCAAGGTTCTCTAGGAATAGGAAGTGGAGTATATAACCCATGTGGTTGCAGCATAGACTTAGCTTGTCTACATGTAATGCATCTCCCACAAATCCTCTTAACATCATGCTTCATCTGTGGCCAAAAGAAATGCTTATGCAAGACACCAAAAGTCTTAGCTATTCCAAAGTGACCCATGTGCTTCTCTAACTAACAACTCATGCAAAGAAGAATGAGGAATGCAAAGTTTATTTTCTTGAAACAAGAAACCCTCATTTAAGTAGTATTTCCCACATGCCCCCTTTGTGCAATCTTTAAAACCAACTCCAAAATCAGAATCCAATGCATACAATTCTTTAATGTACTCAAATCCAAGCAACTTAGCATCAAAGGTTGAAAGTAAGGTGTACCTACGAGATAATGCATCGGCAACTATGTTTTCCTTACCTTGCTTGTATTTGATCACATAATGTCTCAATGAATTCTACCCACTTGGCATGGCGTTTATTCAATTTGTGTTGCCCCTTCAAATGCTTCAAGGATTCATGATCCATGTGAATCACAAACTCCTTCGGCCAAAGATAGTGCTGCCAAGTCTCTAAAGTTCTAATCAATGCATACATCTCCTTATCATAAGTGGGATAATTTAGAGCTGCCCCACTTAACTTTTCACTAAAGTATGCAACCGGTCTTCCTTCTTGCATCAAAACGCCTCCAATACCTATACCTGAAGCATCACACTCAATTTCAAATGTTTTAGTGAAGTTAGGTAAAACAAGTAGAGGTGCATTTGTTAACTTCTCCTTGATCAATTTGAATGCCTTTTCTTGTTCCTCTCCCCACTTAAATGGAATGTTCTTCTTGATGACTTCAGTCAAAGGTGCGACAACGCTACTAAAGTCCCGAAGAAAACACCAGTACAAACTACCCAAGCCATGGAAACTTTTCAAATTCTTAATTAGACTCAAGAAACACACACGATTCAAGCAGCAATTCAAACAAACCAGACTCTACCTAAACAATGCACAAGATTTGACATGCAATACATAGCATGACAAACGAAGACTCAATAACAAGGATGCCAAATCACAAGAACGTGTAAAATGAATGGCTGAATTTTTTATTTTTTTTTTACTATGGAGTAAAGTGTGTTTAGGGCTTATGGAATGCTATAGAGATGAAAACAAACAAATTTTTTTTTTGGATCCTGTTGTTTTCTTCTTTCCCTTGTTTTCTTTTCTTTTTCATTCTTTCCTTTTTCTTTCTTTTCTTTTCAAATCCTTCTTTTTTTTTTTTGTTTTTGTAAAACTAGAATCAACACTTAAACGAGCAAGTGTACACAAATAAACGAGAAACAAATGGGAACAATCGAATTCAAATCAAACAGAAACTAACTAATAAGTATTCAAAGTAAAACAGATTAGCAAAATTCAAACAACAAGAAAGAAAAAAAAAAGGAGAAGAATTCAGCCAAGAAATTCAGACCTTAAGCCAGAATTTTTTTTTAGGACTTTAAACTCGACAAAACAAGAACAAGAATATAAGATAAAGGATAGTCAAACTTGCCTTCGAACCTAGGCTCTGATGCCAAGTTATATGAACCCCGCTGACTAACACAACAAGACCCAATGCCTAATCTAGAAAAAGGGAAAATATCTAGGTTTGTTTTTATGCCTAACAAAATCGAATTTGACACTAAGAAATTATGAAAATTACATTAGCAAAAACAAATTGATGATGAAGCTCGAACTTGATGACAAGGCGCCCACGTGTTGATCCAAAATAGGAAGGTTTCCCCAAATTACAAATCTACCCCACAATTTACTTGAATTGTGCACCATCATCAATGTGAATCTTCTAAAACCTTAATCATAGTGACTAGTCTCTCTTGAGATTGATTTGGGCCTATGCCGGTGCTCCATTTATGTGATACATCACAAACTTGTTAAATGAGCCCGTTAAATGCCTGCTTGAATTGCTTGGCCTTAGACCTCATGATTGGACCACTTGAACGGCTTAAGGGATCACGAACATGGCTCCTAACTTGTGCAACTCCATTGCTTGCATCATTAACTTATGCAGCTCCATTGCTTACATCACGAAGGCTGCTGATGAGCAATCAACAGATAATTTTTGAAAAAGGTGTCCTCGATTATTAAAATAATGAGTTGAAAAATTTTGACGTATTGGCATACTATCATTTCTTTCCTAATTACACATGGGGGAGCAGTTGAATTTTTTTATTTATGGTTATTTGATTTCATGATAAAGTTTCGTGTCTTGACAATTAAAATTAAGTGGAGCAAATTTTGGAATCCTATATTATCTCTTAATTCTTTTTTTTTTTTTTGGTCAAGATGCTATCATCATATCTCCCATTGATTCTTAGACTTTTCTCCCTGATTTCTCTCCATCTCCCATGATTATGCACTCGATTTTATAAGGAAATTTGTTTCCATTATAGAAAGCATTAACCTTCCTCACCATATCACTTCTTTTCTTCACATCATTCTCTTTCTTTCAAAAATTCTTTCCACCCATCTTGTTCCAAGTTTTCTCCTTCAATCTTCTCCCCCTTACTTTTCCACAAGGCCGTGAAGGATATCAAGGAAATTGCAAACTTTCTTTTAGCCAAATTCAAGGGAACCTAGAGAAACTTTAGTATGATGTTTATGTATGTGTTGAATGATATTGTTCAAAGTTTCATGCCATTTGGTAATATTTATGCTTTGATATTGGATTTTCATTCTCTGTCGCAAATGATCAAATTATTGCCAAACGATAAAGCTATATATAAACATAGTCTTTGTTCAAGGGGCAAACGTATTTTAGTTTTTATGAAATTTTGTACGAATATTCATTTATATGTTATGTTATGATCTAGAAAGTTTCATAGTTTTTCTATGAATAGTTTTGGAGTTATTGAACTTTCTTTAAGTTATGTCACTGGTGTTGTTAAACTTGTAAATTCTTGACTTCTTGTTTGTATGACTCCTTAGTGTAGATAAATGAATTTAGTTGTCAACAAAATGTTTTCAAGTTGAAGGTTGTTCATTGCCTTATAAAGTTAATTTTACTCCTGAGTTCAAATGTATGTTTTGAATTGTTTCAAATTTATTTAAAGCTAAATTTTGGATATGTTGTAGTTTTATGTGTCTATTATATGTAATATTTTTATTAAATTATTTTATGGTATAGATATTTTATTACATAGATTTTAGTTAGGGCTACTTATTGTTCTATCTATGCTGGCAGATTTTATGTTATGAAATATGTGACTTATTTTAATTATCAAACAAAAATTTTATGACCAACAAAAAATTAGAGTAATTTATATATATGTTAAGCTATTGCATGGAGGCCCATTGAGGGAATTTCATATGACATCCAGTCCAACAAATGCATGATTCAAGTTCTAGAAGGGACCGAGTAATTTTCGTTTCAGTTACTTTCCCGTTTTGAGGCGACGAGTGGCGAGAAGAATCAGCTATTTACCTTTTAATGTCTAGTTTCCTTTTTCTTTTAGAAACATGCGTTTGTTTTATTTCTATTATTGTAAGGTTTTACGCCATTAAGAGAACTTACCTTATTTGCTTTAGATTAGACGTTTTGGTAATTGATTTGCCCAAAATTCCATGGGCAATTAGGAGCTGAAAATTTGCATAGGGGAACCACTATATATTGTAATGAATTTCATTCAATAGAGGATAAGTTTTAACACACTATTTGAGGTTTAATTCTCTTCGGTTCCTAAACGAACTATTCAAACTTATCAGAAAATTCTGTGGCGCTCATAGACCTATCAATTAGTCCATCCATAGTTGATTATGGCATCCTCACATACCAAAGTTTGTGCTTCTTGTTAGGCATCGAGTTGCGGTTCCATTCAAAACCAGTTAGGAATTTTGATCTTGGAAACCAATTTTGGTTAAGGTCGCGTCAGTTCTTGGTGGGGTTCATATCATTTGGTAATTAGAGCGAGGTTCTAATCAGGTTTTGATTATCCGTTCTCTTAGTTTATGTTTGTTTCAGTTATTTGTGAGTTTTGATTTCCATTATCAAAGTCGGTTAAAAAAAAAAGATCCGAAAAGAAAAGAAAGAAAAAAAAAAGGAAAAGAAGAAAAACAAGAGGATCCGAAAAAAAAATTGTCGTTTAAGGAAACCTTCCTTAATTTGATTAATTGGTTAAATTTTGAATTTTAGGTTGTTTTGTTAATTTAATGAATTCTAATGATTTCTTATTGTTTTAAAATGTTGTTTTGAGTTTCAAAATGCAACTGTTTGTAAAAATGTTAAAAATATTCCGTTTTACAAAACCTGGGTGGCATTTGGTTTTCGCACAGCAAAACTGCCTATTTCTCTCTATTTATTTTCTCTTCCCTTCACTCTCAACTCTCACTCTCTCTCTCCTCTTCTCTCCCGTGTGATCTCTCCCATTTCCTCTCTCGGTTTCTCTCTTCTCTCTCAATTTCTCTCTCAAATTTTTGAATCAAAATTCGAATCCAAGCTTCGGGTTAGCAAGAAGGGAGCTCGGGGACGTGATTTGGCTACCAAGGACACGAATTGAAGCTTCGATTCGAGGTTAGTTTCAAAATTTCTAAACCTATTCAAAATTTTCAAATTTTGTGCATTTTTGAAATCTAAGTTTGTTTGAGCTTAGAAAACTCTTCGTTTGTGTTAAGTGAACTTAGAACAACTAGAATCTAAGCTTGGATTAAAGAAAAATGGATTAGATTCAAGATTTTTCATTTTTCCTCATTTTCTCCTATTTTTGGATTTTTGAGATTTTTGTGTTTAAATCTTGTTTAAAAGAGTTCAAAAGTGTTCTAGTATATTTTTCTATTATCTATGATTGTTTTCCATGCTTGAGATTTGAGAAAAACATGTTAAAATTAAGATTTGGATTTTGGGAGAACCAAAACCCGTGGCTAGAATTTCTGGGTTTTTCCAGTTCAACAGGCCGAACTACGTGTTCGGCAGGCCGAATTCAAATGATCGGCAAGCCGGACTGCAACATTCTGTAGGCCGAACCTAGGAAATGTCCGGTTGACCGAACCTAATTTCTGGCAGGCCGATCTGTACAGTTTGGCCGGTCGAAGTAGGGAGTCCGGCAGGCCGGTACAGCATGGAAAATTTTGTGATTTTTCACCTGTTTTCACTGTTTTGAACCCCGATTTAAATTCTAACCTTATAAAATGATTTTATAGATACAAATGGCACACTAGGACATCATGAAATGGTTTAGTACCATGGAATGTCTCGAACTAGATATTGATCGACTTAGTGTGTATCTAGGATCGTTTGTGGTTTCGCGGAGCTAACGTATAGCGGACCGGGATTACGGTGTGGGGCACCGACACGAGTATCGAGGTAAGACTTCTACCCTTTATTTGGTAACCCAATTTCAAAATGATTTGGCTTTGAGAAGGGTTTCTATAAAAATGCTTTCAACGATTAATTGAAAATGAGATTTTATCGGTTATTTTTATCAATTGTGAATTGAAGTGAACTTCATAATGAACTTCATAATGAATGTTAATGAGATTATCTGGTAAATGGACTTTGTATGATAATAGAAATGAATATAAGGGCATGATGCCATATCAGAGATCGGGTCGTGTAGTGATCGAACTTGGGGGCAGGTCCCGAAACCCAACTAGGCCACTACGGTGGTGATATCCTTATGGTTTGCCCAGGAAAAGAAAATGACGATATTTCTGGTCGACCGAATAAACTGTTTTGGTAAGAATGGTTTTATTTAAATTTATTTATCTATTTAAGGTTTCTCTTACATAATTCCCTGAATAATAAGATTTTTCTTTAAATTAAATGATTTAATAAAATATAGTCCTGCTGAGCCTTTCGCTCACATTTTTCTTGTTTTTAAATCTCCCCCTCTAGGTGGATTCCCATTTAGGTTCAAAGAGGATTCAACGGACAGGACTCAGGAGCAGTAGAAGGAATAGTTGATTATTTGTACTATTTGGACAAGGCATGTAATGTTTTTAATTTTCTTTGTGCTTGGATTGTAGTTGTATTATTATATTGCCAGTACTATGTGTGTGCACAAGTTGTGGGTCAGTGGGACCCATACTCGTGATTCTTTAATATTTTAATGTTTGCTTAATGTTTCACCGGCTTAATGTTATGAACTCTTTTATACAATGTTATTTTGAAACTTTCACATTTTTATTATTTAACTTAACCCCTAAACTCTTGATTTTAACTAAATTTTCCTTTTAATTAATTTAAATAATCTACCACATCACCTCCCGTACTCCGAGGCGTGACAATATCGCCGACGAGTCCCATATGTTGGAATTGAATATGAAAAACAACGGAAGGAATGGATTGTTGACAAACAAAAATTTTTTATAAATTTTTTATCCAGAATAGATATATAATTTTAATTAATAATAGAAAGCATTGAGAATTTTTACAAACCTTTTGAAGATCTATCTGGATATCCTAGCTTTCTTCTTTGACACAATGATCTTCCAAGCCAGGATTCCATACCAATGGAAAGATGAGTAGGTGCCAAACTATAAGAATAAATTAACCTCACACTTTTCTAGATCTGTTATATACTCAACACATGAGATAGCAGACCTTTTTTTCCAAAGAAAAACTCTCAGTTTTTCTCTATGAGTATTCTATAAAAGTTACGTGAAAGATTGATTGAGATAACTGTTATCTCTACTTTTTTATATCGAAGCAGTTAGTTATTTTTTAATTAATTTTAATTTATTTTAAATCTAAAATAACCACCATATCAAATATACGGGGAAGGGATATACTTTACATGCTTCTTATCCCTTTTCTTTAAATTAGTTACCATTCTTTAACTTATATATATATCTATATATATATATATAATATACGTTTATGAAATCGTAAACGTAATCAATTTTTTTTAACGTTTACGTTTTTTTAATATAAAATATATATAAGTTTATATGTTTAAAAAACAAAACGTAAATGAAAAGTTTACGTAATATATTATATATATAATAAAATCTAATACATATATATATTAAAATTCCAAAAATAAATCTCATTTATTTAAAATGGATTTTAAATATAATTAATTACTTAATTAACTAATGCTCATCTAAATATGACAATATTTATCACATTATATTATGTGTCACAAAGAACATTTTTTCGTATCACATTAATATCTTAAGTGTGAAATAATTAATTCAAAATTCAATAATTTCAAATTAAATATGTATAATTCATTCTATGCATTAAATCCAATATAGTGTTATAGAGGTGGCATTGGGGACCTATGGACCTATAACACAAGCTTCAATAAATTTGACAAATTAATCAAACTCTTTAATTAATGTGCCAAATTTATTAGTTTCAGTGATACTCCACTAAAAACCTGAAACTGAACTCTTGAGATTATAGTAAAATTACTCAAAAAAAACTAGCGAGGAGTCCATTGATATAATCATTACATATAAGTCAGTCCCCCATAAATAGTTCATAATAAGAGCTAGGTTCAATTTTTATTTACCTCTCTTATTACATCTTTATTCCTGAGTTCCAATAATTCTCTAATGAATAGTTAATTCATAATCTTATTATGAACGAGCACTCTACTATTCAAACCTTAAATCGTTACTCAAGAGAACTATTTTTCTAACTTCCATAAGAAAGGAATGGATTCCATATCTGTATAATATTATTCCTAGCCATTTATTGCATTATGTTTCTAAGATGCTAAGTTATGATTTGTATTTAGACAAATCTTACTATGTAAGTCAAAAAACATAATGTGACAAATAGGAGCTAATAAATACTTAGGATTAAGACTGTCAAATATATAATCATCATAGTGATAAATTTGAATACTCTATTTATAACGGATGATTATTAGAGATTCATAATTCATCTGATCTAGTCCTATATAATCTCATTATATAAAATACATCCAATCCAATGTCTCTGCATTAATAGCCTGGGTAAGACTATTTCATTCGAAATAAGATTGGATCGTATTTGTAATATTTAATTAAATATTCCAAACTTTAATTAATTGTTATAGACTATTTAGATTATTATCTATAAATTTTATCCCTAAGCTTATAACACTTATATACTAAATTTATAGTTACATAAATAATCATGGAATTTTCTTAATGTTTACAAATGTATTCATAATACATATAAGCAACCAAAATAATAATAAATGTCACTTTATTTATTTATTAACAATATGTACAATGTCACAGCTTATAAGGCTCCAAACTTAGCAATCTCCCACTTACCTAAAGCAAGTGAAACATGTTTCTAAGACCTAAGCCTTCTAAGTGTCCCTCGAAGCGCTTTGCAGGTAACGTCTTGGTGAATGGGGCAGCAAGGTTGTAATTCGACACTATCCTCACAACTTCCACATCGCCTTGATGTACTATCCCTCTAATCAAATAGTACTTTCACTTTATATGCTTTCCTCTTTTGTGGCTCTCGGTTCTCTTGAATTTGCCACTGCACTACTGTTATCACAATACATTGTGAGTGGTTTATCCACGCGTGGAACGACTTTCAGATCATTTAAGAAGTTACGGAGCCAAACAGCTTCTTTAGCTGCTTCACAAAAAGCCACATATCTAGCTTCGATAGTTGAATCAGCAGTATATGATTGTTAATGATTCTCCACTTTGGCTGCACCACCAAAAGTAAACACTGAACCAGACGTAGATTTACGTGTATCTTTGTCTGATTGAAAATTAGAATCAGTGTATTAGTAGGAATCAAATTCTCACCAGAATATACCAGGATATAGTTTCTCATTCTTCTGAGATACTCAAGAATGTGTTTAACTGCCACCCAATGATCTAATCCTAGGTTTGATTGATACTGACTGACTATACCCACCGCATAGCAAATGTCAGGTCTTGTACTCAACATGACATACATTAGACTTTCCACTGCAGATGCATAAGGTACCTGTCTCATGTTTTCTTCCACTTGAGGTGTCTTAGGACACTACTCTTTTGAAAGATAAACTCCATGATGTGTAGGTAAATTACCTTTCTTATAGTTTTGCATCGAAAATCTAACAAGCACCTTTTCAGTATAGGATGCCTGAGACATGCCAATAGTTTGTTCTTGCGATCCCTTATGAGTTGGATTCCAAAAACATAACTTGCCTCTCCCAAATCTTTCATTTGGAATTGGTTGGTGGGCCATTTCTTTACATTAGATAATACCCCTACATTATTCCTAATGAGTAGGATATCATCTACATAAAGAACTAAGAAGACTACCTTCTTATCTTTGATGTACTTATATACACAAGGTTCATCAATATTTTGATTGAAAACATAAGACTTGACCGCCTCATCAAATCTCAAGTGCCATGATCTTGAAGCTTGCTTGAGTCCACAGATGGACCTCTGCAACTTGCAAACTTTTTGCTCTTGACCTTTGACTACAAACCCTTCTAGTTACACTATATAGATGCTTTCCTCAAGATAGCCATTCAAAAAGGCAATCTTGACATCCATTTGCCATATCTCGTAATCAAAGAATCTGAATGGATTTAAACATCATAGTGATAAATTTGAATACTCTATTTATAACGATGATTATTAGAGATTCATAATTCATCTAGTCTAGTCCTATATAATCTTATTATATAAAATATCTTAATCCAATGTCTCTGCATTAATAGCTTGGATAAGACTATTTCATTCTAAATGAGATTGGTGTTGGAAAAATAATACGCAGCAAAATTTTAAAAAATTTAACATTAGAGTATTTTTCAAAACACAAGTTTGATATGCTATATGCATAAATTAACCAGATCTTACTAACCTTTGTGTGCCAAAGAACCCTCACAAAATGTGAAGAGAAGTAACGTTCCAGAAGTGCCTCAACTAACTAGTCTTCTTTGCTATTCTCTATCCATAACCGGAATGAGTGTGGGCTCACACGTACAGCTCTTCCACCAGATGACTCTCCTCCCAACCAATCGAGAGAACCCAAAGCTAGTGTTTGTGATTTGTGAACAAAAGCTCTCAGGGAGTTTTCAGATTCTCACTAGTAGAGTATCACTCTTAATCTCTCAATTGATCTAAGTAACTCTTAAGACTTACTCCCCATTTATAGAGGTTGGTCCTAGGGTCAATCCTTATTACATTAGGTCTCAAAAAATCGAACCAGAATCAAAATCGGATCAATATCTGATAAGATCCAAATAAAAATGTGTAATCTTATCCTTTACTCATCGACAGGTTGATCAAGATGTTTGGTTGGCCAAACAGGCCCATCGACAGGCCGAATTGCCGAATAAATATCTCCGCGAATCTTTTATTTTCCACTCGAGATTCTATAGGACAAAATCTCATTTTTAATTCAAATAACCCAATAAGGAAGTTATCTAAAGAAAACAACTCTATCTAGATATTCTTTAAGAAAATAAATGAATTCTCAATAATTCTACAAGTTTATCTTGATTTAATTTATCCAAAATTAAATAAACTGATAAATAGACAAGAATTATCCGATCCTAATAATTCAACAAGTTTATCTTGAATTAATTTTATCACAAAATTAATTCAACCGATAAGTAGACATGAATTATCTAATTCTTCAAAATTTTAACCAATCTGATGAATCTGACATAAGTTACCAATTATTGAAAAAGCACGCCGCATCATTACAAGATGTTGTGAGCTAGCAAAGGGGATCAAATGGACCTATATAGTTCAAGCTCTCGATAATTACGAAACCCAATATCCCAGATATACATTTCATAATTATCAACTCCAACGCTACTCCACTAAAAGCTTGAAGCTACACTCTTGAACTACATAGAATTACGAAGCCCGTATAGCTAAGTCTCCATGACATATCATAGTGTATCGGCTTAAGGACAAGTTCTGTCTTACCTTCCAAATTATTTTTATCTTACATTCTATTTTCTCACCATCAGAAAACTTAACATCTAATGACAGCATACCATTCGATTACACCTATGTATCCAAATGGTTGAGCGCTCCAGTTTTCCAATTACAGGATAACGCATATAAGAGGATATCATTACTCCTAAAGAGGTGTTATGGATTCCATATCTATGAATAACAAGTCTACGCACGCTATCAAGAGTCATGCCTCCAACCTACCGGCATGCATACCACTATTAAGATGTGGGTGTCACCCTTGGTATATCAAAAGACACAAGTCAAGAGAACGGGCCCAATATTCATCTCAGGATTAAGATACAATACAAATGATTATCAAAAGTGAATTGATTTGCCGAGACAGATTTATTAATCCAAATCAATTTACTTTATTTCCCGATCCAACACATCGTCACCTATGGCAACGTGCCAATGTTTCCATTCACGGAGTCTACTTCCGATGGTCAAGACAAACCATCTCCCAATAAGGATATAGACAACATAACAATCTTTACATGAATAAAGCGCCTAACTTTATTCTCTCGATAGCGGATCTTATGATTTAGACTGTCACTTTAAGAATCGTGTCTTTCGCATAATATGTCCATCATATGCCCAATTCTTAAGGTTTAGACCGACAGCCTCAGACTATTGTTTGCTTAACATGCATTCAACAAATATGAATGTAAAGAGGACAAGATTTGGTATATAAATAATGAATAAATTATTTATTGATAAAAATGTCTCCAAAAACTTATTACATTTTTTACTTCTTAGGGCATACATGTCTAACAATCTCCCACTTGAACTAAGTGAGTAAATACAACAAATCTCGCTTCCCCATAGCTTCCATATGTTTCTCGAAGACTCTCCCAGTAAGTGTCTTCGTAAATGGATTAGTTAAATTGTCCTCTAATACGATCTTGCACACCATGACATGCCCACTCTCAATGAAGTCCTTTATCACATGATACTTTCGATCAATATACTTACTCTTTTGGTGAAATCATGGTCCTTAGCATTAGCTACCACCGCACTGTTATCACAGTAAAGTGATACTGCCTTATCCATACCAGGAACTATCTCAAGATCCCCAAGGAACTTGCGGAGCCATACTACTTCTTTCGAAGCATCACTAGCTACCACATACTCGGCCTCCATCGTTGAATTCGAAGTGCAATCTTGCTTCACACTTCTCCAACTGATGGCACCGCCGCCCAAAGTAAACACAAAATCTAAAGTTGATTTCTTAGAATCTAGGCAGGATTGAAAATCCAAGTCAGTGTATCCTAGAGGAGTCAAATCCTCACCTGAATACACAAGCATATACCCTTGAGTCCTTCTCAGGTACTTGAAAATATGCTTTACCGCAACCCAATGGTTCGGTCCTGGATCCGCCTGAAATTGACTTACAATCTCGAACGCATAACTAATATCCGGTCGTGTGCAAAGCATGGCATACATGAGACTACGCACTGCCAAAGCAGAAGGCACCTTCTTCATGTATTCTCTTTCTTCATAAGACTTTTGAGAGTCTTTCTTAGAAAGAGTAATTTCAGACCTAGATGGTTGCCCACCTTTCTTGGAATCCTACATTGCAAACCTCCTGAGAATTTTATCTATGCAGCCGGCCTAAGACAAAGCTATAATTTTGTTCTTTCGATCCCAAAAGATCTGGATACCGAGAACAACATTAGCCTCACCCAAGTCCTTCATGTCAAACTACTTGGTCAACATAATTTGACCGATGACAATGCCCTAATGTCATTGCCAATTAACAAAATATCATCTACATAGAGCAGTAGAAAAACCACCTTCCCATCCTTTATGTGTTTATAAACACATGGTTCATCCACATTTTGTGAGAACCCATAAGTCTTGATCACCTTATCAACTCTTATGTTCCAAGAATGGGAAGCTTGCTTAAGTCCATAAATTGACTTTAGCAGTTTACAAACCTTACCCTCTTAACCTATGACCTTGAACCTGTCTGGTTGTTCTATATAAATGGACTCATCAAGAGAGCCATTCAGAAAAGCCGTCTTGACATCCATTGTCAAATCTCATACTCGAGAGCGGCAGCTATGGACAAGAGAATCCGGATGGACTTAAGCATGGCTATAGGCGAAAAGGTTTCGTCATAATCAATTCCTTCCTTTTGCATATAATCCTTAGCTACCAGTCTAGCCTTAAAGGCTTCGACCTTTCCATCCACTCCTATTTTCCTCTTGTAGATCCACTTACACCCTATGGGTTTTACCCCTTCGGGAAGATCCACAAGCTCCCAGACCTGATTAGTCTCCATAGACTTCATCTCTATGTTTATGGCCTCTATCTAGAGTTTTGAATCAACATTCACTATAGGTTCTGCGTAAGTATAAGGATCCCTGTCATATTCATTCGGTTCAGCCAAAAAGACCTCCCCATTGAACATATACCTCTCAAGTTGACGCCCAATCCTCTACTACGCCGAAGCCCCTGAGGTTATTGTTTAGGTTTGTTTGGTTTTTTTACACTGATTAGAATGGTTTCATTCGGAACCTCCGGAGTGATCGAATCACTCCTTAACTCCTCAAGCACCACTTTGCTTCGAAGTTTAAAGTCGTCCATGTAACTCTCCTCAAAGAAAGCTGCATTAGTTGAAAACACGACTTTATTTTCCTTTGGGTTATAAAAATAACCCCCTTTAGTCCCTTTTGGATATCCTATAAACATGTAAACTTCCGAACGTGCTTCCAACTTATTCGGATCCTTAAACAAGACATGAGCCGGACATGCCCATATGCGAATATGGTTTAAGGATGTCTTCCTACCCGTCCACAACTCGTTAGGAGTTTTAGAGACTGATTTTGAAGGCACATTGTTCAAAAGATAACATGCGGTTTATAGTGCATATCCCCAAAAGGATAATGACAATGATGAATAACTTATCATGGACCTGATCATGTCCAATAATGTCCTATTTCTTCTCTTTGCTACGCCATTCTGTTGCAGAGTGCCCGGCGCAGTCAAATGGAATAAAATCCCATTCTCTAATAAGTGTTCCAAGAACTCATCAGAAAGGTATTCACCACCTCAATCAAATCGAAGTGCCTTTATGGGTCTACCCAATTGTTTTTCCACTTCAGCCCAAAACTCCCTGAACTTGTCAAAAGTTTCGCTTTTGTAGTGCATTAGGTACACATACCATATCTTGAGTAATCGTCAATAAAAGTGACAAAGTACTCATACCCTCCTTGTGCCCGGTGTTCATTGGTCTGCAAACATCACTATGCATAAGTTCTAGAACCCCTTCGGCCCTATTGCTCTTAGACCTGAATGGTCTCTTGATAATTTTACCCTCGAAACAAGATTCACATTGAGGTATAGATTTCACCTTTAAGTGACTTAAAGGTCCATCCTTTACAAACCTTTGACTCCTATTCAGGTTATTATGACCAAGGTGCAAAAGCCAAAGATAAGTCTTATTGGAGTGAGAAGTTTTAAGTCTTTTAGCAGTTATTATCATTTGTCTCAGCATTAAGCAATAAGTCCATCTTAGGTTTGATAAAATATAGATTATTTTGCATCCATCCAGAACAGATAAAAGATTTGTTTTACGAATCACCACTTTATCATTAAAAGAAACCAAGTTGGAGTCTTTAAATAAACAAGCTACAGAAATTAAATTCCTTTTAAATTTAGGAACATAAAAACAATCTTTCAAAAATAAATTCCTATAATTATCAAAATAAAGATGGACGTCTCCCACTACTTCTGCTGGGACCAAGGATCCATCGCCCATCCGAAGCGTGAAGTCTTCATGCAGCAAACTTCTCATTTCTTTGAACCCCTGTAGAGAAACACAAACATGATTAGTTGCATCGGAATCTATGACCCAAATGTCACTAGATTCCTCAACCAAACAAGTTTCTAAATATAGAAGATCACACCCACCTCCTTTGGAAAGGAAGTCCTTGCAATGCTTCTTGATATGCCCGACTTTTCCATAGAAAAAACACTTAAACTTTTTCAGGTTCTTCTTCTTCTTCTTCTTGCTCTTGGTGCTAGCAGGAATAGAATACTTCTCGTTCTTGGCCTGTTGCTTCTTTCCATCCCCAGAGTTAGAATTGGAACCGGAAGCAGCTACTAAGTTGGCCTCACCACCCGTAGGAGACTCCCTAATCAGGAGTTCAAACTCCTATAACTGTTTCATCAATTTCGTCAAGGTCATATCCTAGTCTATTGCTTAAATTAAAAGTAGCTCTAAAAAGAATAAATTCCTTTGATAGAGTCTCAAAGACCATAGTCATCTGAGTTTCAGCATCGATGTCAGCTCCATTGGTTTGAACCTCAGCAAGATAACCCATGACCAACATCATGTGCTCCTTTACAGATGTCCTTGGCCTCTGCTTACAGTTAAGAAGTTTTCTAAGCGCCCCTTGTCGCATTGTTATGGCCTGGCCTCCAAACATATCCTCAAGATTATCCAAGATTTGCTTCGCAGTCTCATAATCTTGATGTTGAGCCTACAACATGTTATTCATGCTAGCCATAACATAGCAGCGGGCCTGATCATTAGCATCTTTTTAGCGATCATACGCTTGGAATTGCTCATTAGTTGAGTCTCCCGTAGGCTCGGGAGAACAAGAGGTTGTCAGTATATATTTTAGTTTCTCAAAGGAGAGGACGATATCTAGGTTCTGTTTCCAATTATTATAATTCTCTCCAGTTAATAGGTTTTTGTCAAGTATTGATGATAAAGCGTTTTTAGACATTTTGAATCTACAATAAAGAATCATATACCAAACATAAGCAAACATATAATAACAATTTAGTAAGATAACACAATCATGTAAAAAACATACAAATGTGTTTCTGTGTCAAAACCTTGAAAATATCACAACCTTACAACAATAATTCCCAACTTAGAATTCAACAAGCTCCTAAGGGAGTCATGCAAAATTCAATCAGGAACACAGATCCCCTCCTAATTAATATATGCCATCCAGAACTTGTATGATCCATCATATAGTAATAATCGTTTCTTTGGCCATTACTTTTATTAACAGAGCTCCTAGGGGAGGTTAATAATAAAATTAACGTGAGTGCATAACCATCGTTTCAATATTTTATCTATGATTTATAATCACCACCTAGGGGTGTGCAATCATAAATCATGCTAAAATACCTTATCCTCTCAGAGATCCAATCTGGTACATGATAGAAATCCCTTCCTAGGGGGTCGGGACCACCATGTTCTGCCTATGGACCAACGATGGAGGCCTTAGGTTCTTTCTTCAAAAACCTTCTCCCACTCAATCTTTTGAAATCAAGGTTTTATTTTAAGAATATACATTAACAATTTTAATATGAGCAGCACTCCCTATTCTATACGACATGTTATCAATATACATGGTAAATAATATTATAATGTAGACAAGCAAAGCAATCAAGCAAAGCTATAAGCAAAATAATAATAACCGTAATATTATGGTTCCACCCTAGAGAATAGAAAACTAAGATTACAAGAGAATAATCGAGACATATTATCGATTCTTCATCATTGAATCCTCAAGCTGTATCCTTCTTCATATAATGCCCATCTTCAAGTCTTCAATCCCATATGAATCGAATACTTCATATTTCCAGTCATATCCAAATTTAATGTTTCTCAGAATTGTCCCAAAAATAAAATTAAAACTTCACCTTTTCTGGAAATTTTCTATTTCTCAGTCGCTAGGCCGATCTAGATGATCGGCTTGCCTGTCATGCTCCATCGGCCTATCGATAAGAAAGATCAGCCTGTCGACTCATGAAAGATCGACCTTCAGATCGGAAGTTTGGCCTGCCTCCAGAGCCTCCTGATTTCTGCCCCACTGACGGCCTGCCGAACCTCACGTCCGGCCTACCAATCTGTGACCATTGGCCTATTGAACTGTGAGGTTTGGCATGCCGACCGAGCTGAAATCTCCCATTCCAGAAAATACTATTTTTAATGCAATTCATTAATTTTACTTTCAATAATTCAAAAAAATAAAATTAGAAACTCAAGGAATACCTAGGAGCACAATCATCATTCTTTTAGATCCATCTTCTTTGAATGATTATTTAATTACAAAATTCTTACAAATTTAAAATTAAATAACAATTCCTAGACGAAGATGATAGTCCGCCATCTAATTATATGAAAAAACTTAGATATATATTCTCACCTCTAAGGAACCATAACCAGTATAAATTAATTAATTAATAAATAATTAAATAACGATTTAATCAACCATAATTAGTTAATGAACATTCACCACATAATCCATGACAACATAAAATTATATAGAAACTAGAGTGCCAACTCTCTATAAAATTAAATTCAAGCATAGGAGAGATTAAGAACATAAAATTTATACATATAACATGATCACAAACTCGTAAAGATATGTAAAAACCATGGCCCTGATACCAATTCTTAGAAAAATAGTACGCAGTGGAATTTTAAAAAATTTAACATCAGCGTATTTTTCAAAACACAAGTTTGATATGCTATATGCATAAATTAACCAAATCTTACTAACCTTTGTGTGATGAAGAACCCTCGCAAAACGTGAAGAGAAGTAACGTTCCAGAAGAGCCTCAACCAACCAGTCTTCTTTGCTATTCTCCATCCACGACTGAAGTGAGTGTGGGCTCACATGTACAGCTCTTCCACCAGGTGACTCTTCTTCCAACCAATCAAGAGAACCCAAAGCTAGTGTTTGTGATTTGTGAACAAAAGCTCTCAGGGAGTTTTCAAATTCTCACCAATAGAGTATCACTCTTAATCTCTTAATTGATCTGAGTAACTCATAAGACTTACTCTCTATTTATAGAGGTTGGTCCTAGGGTCAGTCCTTATCAGATTAGGTCTCAAAAATTCAAACTAGAATCAAAATCGGATCAATATCTGATAAGATTCGTGTTAAAATGCGTAATCTTATCCTTCGCTCATCGGTAGGCCAAACACGTGGATCGCAGACCAAACTGTCGAATAAATATATTCGCGAATCTTTTATTTTCCACCCAAGATTCTATAGGATAAAGTCTCAGTTTTAATTCAAATAACCCAATATAGATGTTATCTGATCAAAACAACTTTATCTAGATATAATTTAAGAAAATAAATGAATTCCCAATAATTCTACTAAGTTTATCGTGATTTAATTTATCCAAAATTAAATCAACCGATAAACATGCAAGAATTATCCGATCCCAATAATTCAACAAGTTTATCTTGAATTAATTTTATCACAAAATTAATTCAACTGATAAACAAACATGAATTATCTAATTCTTCTAAATTTTAACCAATCTGATAAATCTGACATAAGTTACCAATTATTAGAAAAGCACGCCGTATTGTTATAGGATGTTGTGAGCTAGCAAAAGGGACCAAATGGACCTATATAGTTCAAGCTTCCGATAATTATGAAACCCAATATCCCAGATATACATTTCATAATTATCAACTCCAACGTTACTCCACTAAAAGCTTGGAGCTGCACTCTCGAACTACATAGAATTACGAAGCCCGTATAGCTAAGTCTCCATGACATATCATAGTGTATCTATCCCCATATGATTATCCATAATCGGCTTAAGGACAAGTTCTGTCTTACCTTCCCGATTATTTTTATCTTACGTTCCATTATCTCACCATCGAAAAACTTACCATCCAAAGATAGTATACCATTCGGTTACACCTATGTATCCAAATAGTTGAGCGCTCTAGTTTTTCAATTACAGGATAACGCATATAAGAGGATATCATTACTCCTAAAGAGGAGCTATGGATTCTATATCTATGAATAACAAGTCTATGCTATCAAGAGTCATGCCTTCAACGTACCCGCATAAATACTACTATTAAGATGTAGGTGTCGCCCTTTGGTATACCAAAAGACACAAGTCAAGACAACGGGGCTACTATTCATCTCAGGATTAAGATACAATACAAATGATTGTTAAAAGTGAATCGAATAGCAGAAATAGAATTATTAATCCAAATCAATTTACTTTATATCCCGATCCAACACATTGTCATTTATGACAACGTGTCAATGTTTCTATTCACGGAGTCCACTTCCAATGGTCAAGACAAACCATCTCCCAATAGGGATATAGACAACATAACAATCTTTACATGAATAAAGTGCCTAACTTTATTCCCTTGATTGCGGATCTTATGATTTAGACCATCACCTTAAGAATCGTGTCTTTCGCATAATCTGTCCATCATATGTCAAATTCTTAAGGTTTAGACTAATAGTCTCAGACTATTGTTTGCTTAACATACATTCAACAAATATGAAAGTAAAGAGGACAAGATTTGGTATATAAATAATGAATAAATTCTTTATTAATAAAAATGTCTCCAAAAACTTATTACATTTTTTACTCCTTAGGGCATACATGTTTAACAATTGGACTATACTTGTAATATTTAATTAAAGATCCCAAACTTTAATTAATTATTATAGACTATTTAGATTATTATATGTAAATTTTATCCCTAAGCATATAAAACTTATATGCTAAATTTATAGTTACCTTAATAATCATAGAATTTTCTTGATGTTTATAAATGTATTCATAATGCATATAAGCAACTAAAATAATAATAAATGTCACTTTATTTATTTATTAACAATATTTACATTGTCACAGCTTATAGGGCACCAAACCCAACACCATACACAATGGGCATAGGGGCAGCTCCATAATGCATGCCATAAAGACTCCGAGTCTTCCTCACAACTCTCACACAAAGTTACACATTGAACGCCCCTCTTTATAGGGCCTCATAACATGGGAGGATGTTATTGAAAGCCCTCCACATAAAGTTCTTGACTTTACTTGCTATCTTTAATCCCCATAACTCCATCCACCATGGTTTATCACCTCGGGTACCTGACCTTTAACTGTATGGCAAGCCCATAACCCGAATGGACCTTGTAGTAGCCTTTTGAGTCATAATGCCAAACTAAAGCCCAAGTGGTATGCTAAGAGTAGACTCCTAATCCACAGGAAGAGACACATTGGAGATAGACTCCTTATTCCAACTTCTGTTGAGAATAAGGTCATCTACTTTCCAGTCTGAGTAGTCCACTCGCTAAAAAGTAATAGGCCAAAAGGTAAACGAACGTGGTATCCAAGTATCCTAAAAAATGTCAATATGTTTGCCCAATCCTACATGCCATCTTAGCCCCTTTGATAGTAAATCTCTACCCTACACCAAGCTTCTCCAAGTATAGGAAGCATTACTCCCTAAATCCACGTCAAGGAGAGATTTAGTGGGTAATATTTGGCTTTCTAAACCTGTGCTGCCAGCAAGCAAGGATTTTTAATGAGCCTCCATAACTATTTTGCAAGTAATGCTTGGTTAAATGCCTCGACATCCCATTCCTCCTTCAGATTTTGATCAACACCAGCATTCCTATCTCAGCCAATGTAATCTCTTCTCAGTCGCATCCTCCCCCAACCAGAAGCGAGATATGTGGCCTTGTATCTTATGGCATAGTGTTTTCGAGATTCTAAAAAGGCCAAGGGTATATGTAGTTGTCACTTAGGCCACCCCTTTAATCATAATCTCTCGCCCCACCATAGAGAAGAGCTTTCCTTTCCAAATTTGCAGCTTTTTTAACACTTTGTCCTTTACGGGATTAAACGTGGCCCTCTTGTTTCTTCCCATAAATGAGGATAGACACCGGTACTTACCATGCACAACACCCAAAGATCCTAATCCAAGATATTTCTGAATCTCATTTACTATTTCGAAGCAAACATTAGAGCTAAATGTGATCATGGACTTACCAAAATTGATAAGTTGTCTAGAGGCATTTGTATATGCATCTAATACTTTGACTATAGCTCTCCTATCTTCAACTATGGCTCTACTGGAAATAATCAAATTCTCTGACTATAATAAGTGACTTACCCCTTAGGGAATGACTAGCAATGGCAGTTCCTCTAATCTCATTAGATTCCTCAACATCTTTTAGCAGAGTTGACATACCTTCAACACAAATAAGAAATAGGTAGGTTGAGATAGGGCATCCTTGTCTAACCCCACGAGATGGTCTCACCAAGCCCTAAGGGTGACCCCTTATCATAAAACAAAGCCTCATGGTCCTCACACAGTCCACAAGTAAACGCACAAACCGATCACCAAAACCCAATTTTCTCATCATAGCTTTTAGGAAGGGCCACTCAGTACAGTCATATGCTTTGCTTATTTCAACTTCAATCCCATTAATCCTTTTCTACTGTTCATTTTATGTTGAATTGAGTGTAATGCTTCAATTGCCACCAAAATATTATCTATGATCAGTCAACCCTAAACAAATGTACTCTATTTTTGGAAGATTATGGCTAGGAGAACTCACTTAAGATGATTAGCAAGAGCCTATGTAACAATCTTACGTTACATTGCGAAAGCTAATCGGTCTAAAGTCCACAACTCTTTTAGGATCCTTAATTTTTGGAATTAGGACCACATTAGTCTCGTTAAAAGTCTCCACCAACACATGTTCATCAAGAATCCGAGGACAAATAGCAGTGATGTCTCTACCAACAATTTCCCAATTCTTCTGGTAAAATCACGCATGGAAGCCATCGGGCCCCAGAGCCTTAGAAGGACCAATAAAAATGAGCGTTCTTCGCACCTCCTCAGCCGTGAATGGTTCATCAAGCATAGTTCTCATCTCCTTTGAAATCCCTAAAGCAACCAATCTAGTCACCCCATCAATGTCATCAAGACATGGTGAGCTCGAAGCAAAAATTCGATCAGAATTAACTCCCACCGTATTCCATCAAGACAAGAGCATCTTCCTCAGTAAGCCATCTTCCATCTTCACTC
The DNA here is from genome assembly GCA_025403435.1 of Artocarpus heterophyllus. Taxonomy (NCBI): domain Eukaryota; kingdom Viridiplantae; phylum Streptophyta; class Magnoliopsida; order Rosales; family Moraceae; genus Artocarpus; species Artocarpus heterophyllus. The sequence continues at coordinate 19,891,365 of CM046341.1, forward strand.
TCAAGACCCTAGATAGTATTCTTCCTCCAGTGTTTAGATGCCTTCTGATAAAAAAAAACTTGGTGCTCTTATCCCCACCTTTTAACCATTCCGCACGAGACCGTTGCTTCCAATAGTGCTTTTTGAGCGCATGCAAATGGTCATGTTCATCCTTTAGTTTTCGATGGGTTGAAAAATAAGCAGAACTATGAGGCCCATTCTCCAATCTATTCTTCCTTTTCGCTCACTAATTCTCTTCAGGATCCTCCCAAACTGGTTACCGCTCCACCTTCTTAGATCGGTTGCACACCTTCTCAAGTAATTCTTCAAAGCATAACCGCCACCCCTTATTGGAAAGCTTCCCCATGAATCAACCAAAGCATCCTTAAAAGTCTAGTTAGTCATCCTTAGTGGTTCAAACCAGAACTGTCTCTGCTTTTTGGCATTCTCCCATTACTATTTCTATCCCAGATCAGTTCTTACACCGCTCTATGGTCAGAGCTATTGAACCCAAAATTACGCACACCATAATCTGGATACAGTACTTTCCAATTTAGACATCCCAGAACACGGTCTAACCGTTCTTGAATATTGCTGTCACCATCTTGTCCATTATTCCATGTCAACATAGGACCCACATATCCCAAGTCTGTTAACTCACAATGTTCAACCGAGGTTCGAAACATGTCCATACTTGCATATAGCCGATCACATCCCTCCACTTTCTCAAACGGATAGCAAATCTCGTTTAAATCATCGGCTTGATCCATGGTAGATAAAAATGACCGTTTAGTCCAGGTAATAAATTCCAAGAACGGAGTTGATAACTCCAAGCTTGATTTCCATAAAAATCAGTAAATCTCCACCACCCTTTGTTGTCAAATTTAATAAAAGAATCAATATGGAAGCAAGAATAATTCTTGACATGAACCTCAATCTCATCATTCCATAGAAGCATGGGACTCCTGCTTCAACCCACACGATCAACATAAAAACCATTCCCATACCCCAATCTTCTTTTAATACCCTCTTCCACCACCGAACACTATTGAGTTTCCATAAGAAAAACTAAGTCGGGGGAAGTGTCCTGTATAAGCATCTGGAGATAATCGAATGCTTGGGCATTCCTCAATCCCCAAGCATTTCAGATAACACAACTCATGGCGTCCGGCGGGGTTGCATCGTAACCTCGGCCGATATTGCAAGGTTCGTAACTTCACCAAGCACAATACGTTTAATACTATAGCCACTATCTTCATTCCCTACATCTTCATCTGTATTAATCATTCGCTTTTCAGCCAACTTCTTGAAACTTCTTGAACCCTTAGTTCGTACACTTCCAACCGCCTTTCCTCATATTCTCAACCTCTTCTCAAAAGTTTCATTCCCCCATCACTTGTAGCATCTGAGAAAACAAACCCCATCACATCTTCGCGTAACGTCTTGCAAGCTTTAGAATCACTAATTTCGTTTACACCCTTCAATTCCTCTATCGAGCAATCCACTTTCACGTCCTCTTTTTTTTTTTTTTTTTTTTTGCATGATATTTGATTTCCATGCAACGAGTCATATCCCAAATCACCCATGGGATAATTGTTTAGAATATTCTCACTATTATTCCCCTCAAATATTAACACGTGGTATACTATCTCCTGTTGGTATATCATCCTCCCAATCTGCCGCTCCTGATTAGGAGTTGACTTCCCTGCCCGCTAAAAAATTGACTTTGAAATAGCTAGGGTCCGTTTGGTACTGTTTTCAAAAAGGTGAAAATTATTTTGTTTTCGAAAATGAAAATTTTTTAAAAATTATGTTGAGAGTTTTTTTTTTTAATTTTTACCTCAAAAGACGTGTAAAAACATTTTCAAAAACTCTCAAAAACATTACCAAATGAGGCCTAAGTAACTTGCCCAAAAAATCCTCTATAGCTGTCAAATTTGGAAATGATTCACATCCATCCGATCCCCAAGAATTACGTCTCCCTCTTTGTGAACCCCTACTATTGCCCAGCATCAATCTACCACTCTAGCGATCCTCCTATTGGCACTCCTCTATAACGTGACCTTTTTGTTTGCTGCTTCCAAAATCAGTCTTCGAAGCTTTCATCCAATTCCCATAAGAGAGGAGAGTCAGATCCTTAACCATACTGTTGGAAAAATGGTTAATAACTATTTTGAGGAGCCATTTTGAGGCATGATTTTGAGTGGGATCCATTTTGTAAAAGTAAAATATCTTAGCGGTTTTGCATTCTCCGTTGCAAGGAGATCGAAGTAATATATTTATATGCTCAAAATGGTAACCGAGTGAATGAGGAATTGATACTCAAAGTATACCCATTGACATTTGAATTTTGTTGGATAGAAGCATAAATATGAAGTTTTGCATTGGAAATTAAAGCTTGATATAGTTTTTATGTGGTTGCACTTTCGTATTTGGGTAAAATGTTGTACATAAGAAAATCTCTCACGCGCAGGGGGGAGGCGGTGCTCGGATAATGGCACCATGAATTAGTACCATAAAACACTTGTAACACCCAAAATTAAACCTGCTCATAAGTTTAGGTTAATGGAGGTCATAAATCTCATGTTGTGGCACCAAAATGCATGCCATTATGCTTATAAAACCCAAAATTAATTCACATCAATTTTGACTTGTAACACCCCCCATGACTTGCCCATATAAGGGAGTCTTCACAAGTTTGTAAGCACACACAAAAAACACAAGGTTTTTCTTTTGCTTTCAAGTTCTAGCTAGTGGTTGACGAGTTTTGCTCATAGAGGGAAGACGCAGTTTTTAGTTCATCAAAAACGGTATCCAATAGTGCTCAAGATTCTATTGCAAGTCCTTGTATCCTGTGAGACAAATGTTTGTCGAATCCTTGTGCACAACCAGAGGCGACGAATCTGTTTTAAGAAAACATGAGCCTCACATGCCTCGACCATTTTTTCATCAAATTATTCACTTTGATTTAGTTGAAGGTTTTGTTGTACTTATCTCTCTGATTTGAAATAATTTCAATTGAAACTTGTTCGTTTTTATCCATATTACATGCAATATTGCTAATAATCTTAAATAGACTACAATTTCAATTGAAACTTGTTCGTTATTATGTAATATTAAAATTGTGGTTTCAAGTTCGCTGCAAGCGGTATCTAATTGTCACGCCCCGGAGTACGGGAGGTGACGTGGCGGAATATTTAGATTAATTAAAAGAGGATTTAATTAAAAACCGAGAGTTTGAGAATCCAATTAAGCAAGAAATAAAGAGATTTTTCCACCACATTTGATAAAAGAATTTAAAATCATTAAACAAATAACAATAATTGAATAAAAACCGCGAATATGGGTTCCACAACCCACAACTTGTGCACACACATGGATCTGACAATATCACAAATACAATTACAGTCCAAGTACAAATAAAGTTAAGTCTTACATGCCTTGATTAATAAATACAGATTGTAAATAAATTCTCCTATTGCTCCTGAGTTCGGTCCGAAGAATCTTCTCCAAACCTAAATGGGAAACCACCTAGAAGGGGGGGAATTTAAAACAGATAAAACGTGAGCGAAAGGCTCAGTAGGACTAAGTTTTATAAAATAATTTAATACAAAGAAACATAACATTATTAGGAGTTATACAGAAAAGGAACTTGAATAAATAAATAAATAAATTGAGTAGAACCGTTCTGACACATAACAGTCTACTCGTCAAATCCAAACACCAGTTTACTTTTACCTAGGCAAACCATGATATCACCACCGTAGTGGCCCAGCTGGGTTTCGGGACCTGCCCCCAAGGTCGATCACGACCCGATCTCTGATATGGCATCATGCCCATGTGTTTATTATCATTATCATTCAAAACCCAATTACCGAGTGTTGTCAATTACATTCATTATGAAATTCATTTCATGTCACGGTATATAAAAATATAACCGATAAAACCATTTTCAAACAACCGTTGAAAACATTTTGATAGAAATCCTTTTCAAAGCCAAATCATTTCAAAACCAGGCTACCAAAGAAATAGGATAGAAGTCCTACCTCAGTACTCGTGCCGGTACCCCACACCGTAATCCCGATCCGCTATACGTTAGCTCCACGGAACCACGAACAATCCTAGATACAAACTAAGTCGATCAATATCTAGTTCGAAACATTCTATGTTACTAAATCATTTCATGATGTCCTAGTGTGCCATTTGTATCATTAAAATCATCCTATAAGGTTGGGATTTAAATCAGGGTTCAAAACAATGAAAACGGGTAAAAATCACAAAATTTTCCATGCCTCGGTCGGCCTGCCGGACGCCCTGCTTCGGCCTGCCGAACTGCACAGTTCGGCCTGCCGGAAACAAGGTTCGGCCTGCCAAACATTTCCCCAGATTCGGCCTGCCGGTCGGAAGAACACCGGCCTGCCGATCATCACTCCGGCCTGCCGAACATGAACTTCGGCCTGCCGAACTGGGAAGATCCAGAAATCCCAGCCACGGGTTTCTCGATCCCCAAAATCCAAATCTTGTTTCTAACCTGTTTTTCTCAAATCCCAGGCATGAAAAACAACTATAATTGATAGAAAAACATTCTAGAACATGTTTGGAATCATTTAAACAACATTTAAACTCAAAATCTTCAAAAATCCGAAAATGAGAAAAAGAGGAGAAAAATGAAAATCTTGAATCCAATCCGTTTTTCTTCAATCTATGTTTAGATTCTAGTTGTTCTAAGCTCATTTAACACAAATCCACGGTTTTCTAAGCTAAAACAAACTTAGATTTCAAAAACACACAAAATCGAAAATTTTGTAAAAAGTTTAGAAATTTCGAATCTAACCTCGAATCGAAGCTTCAATCCGCGTTCTCGGTTGCCGAATCACGTCCCCGAGCTTCCTCCTTGCTGTTCCGAAGCTTGGATTCGAATGGAAATCAAAAATTTTTGAAAGAGATTGAGAGAGAGAGAGAGGCTGCCGAGAGACCAAGAGAGAGGAGAGAGAGAGAGCTCGTGAGAGTGAAGAGAGAGAGAGAAGAGAGAAATAAATAGAGAAAGTCGGTGGGCGGTTTTACTGTGCGAAAACCATGTGCCGCCCACGGTTTTGTAAAACAGAGTATTTTTAACATTTTACAAATTGTTGTGTTTTAAAACTCAAAACATCATTTTAAATCAACAAGAAATCTTTTGAACACATCAATTTAACAAAACAACCAAAAACTAAAAATCCAACCAAATAATCTAATTAAAGTTAAAACTTTAATTATGGCACACTAATTCATCATTTACATTACATTAATATTAAACAAATTTCGGGACGTTACAGCTCTCCACCCCTTAAAGAAATTTCGTCCTCGAAATTTACAACTCATCTCAAAAACAAAACAAATGCGGATACAATTCCCGCATACTCGACTCTCGTTCCCAAGTGGCTTCATCAACACCGTGATGCTGCCACACGACCTTTACCAACGGTATCTCACGACGACGCAAGCTAATCACTTTCCGGTCGATGATCTGAATCGGCACTTCTTCGTACGTCGTATCCTCCTGAACCTGCACATCGCGAAACGATACTATCTTACCCTGCTCAGGTGGACACTTCCTAAGCATAGACACATGAAACACATCGTGCACATGAGAAAGTTCGGGCGGAAGATCAAGCCGATAAGCGACCACACCAACACGCTGAGTGATCTCGAACGGCCCAATATACCTCGGCGCGAGCTTCCCACTCACTCCGAACCGCATAGTTCCCTTACGAGGTGACACCCTCAAGAGAACAAAATCTCCAACCGTGAACTCTAAAGGTCTACGTCTCCTATCCGCGTAGCTCTTCTGCCGACTCTGAGCTGCTCTCAATCGATCCCGAATCACCGCGACTTTCTCGTTGCTGTCACGAATCTCATCTGGCCCAAGAATAACTCTATCTTCCGGCTCGGCCCAACACACAGGTGACCGACACGGTCGCCCATACAATGCCTCAAATGGTGCCATACCGATACTCGCCTGATAACTGTTGTTGTACGCGAACTCCGCCAAATGCAAACATTGCTTCCAATTCCCGCCGAAGTCCAACGCACAAGCACGCAACATATCCTCGAGAACCTGAATAACCCGCTCAGACTGCCCATCAGTCTGAGGATGAAACGCCGTACTGAAGTTCAAATCTGTACCCAAAGCCTCCTGAAAACTTCTCCAGTACTTAGCATTAAACCTGGTGTCTCGATCAGAGGTGATGGACAAAGGAACTCCATGCAACCTCACAATGTTCTGCATATACAGCTCCCCGAGAATCTTCCTGGAACACGTCGACCTAAACGGAATGAAATGCGCCGATTTCATCAACCTGTCGACCACAACCCAAACTGCATCATGCCGCTGCTCCGTCCTCGGCAAACCTGTGAGGAAATCCATCGTCACATGCTCCCATTTCCACCCTGGAATAGGAAGCGGCTGAAGCTGACCTGCAGGCTTCTGATGCTCGACTTTCACCTGAAGACACGTCGAACACTTGGCCACGTACTCGCGAACATCTTTCTTCATGCCTCTCCACCAATAGTGCCTCTTCAAATCACGATACATCTTGGTGCTCCCCGGATGAATAGCAAACTGAGACCTATGAGCTTCATCTAGAACGGCTTTCGTCACCTCGGCGATAACTGGAACTGCAAGACGCTCCCGAAAGTACAACGATCCATCTGCATGCACGCTCCATTCCTCAAACTGCTCCCCGTTCTGAATCCGCGACCAAATCCCCTGCAAATGTCGATCCTGCCACTGACCTTGCTTCACCATCCGAACAAGAGCTGGAGTCGCTTCCACATGATACAACAAAACTCGATCACCGTCTTCATGATACTGTAGCCGATACTCACTCACTGTCGCATCCCTGCTCCAGTCCTCAAAAATCAAACAAGCGAGAATCCCTGAAGACTTCCTGCTAAGCGCGTCCGCTACCACATTAGCTTTTCCGGGATGATACTGCAACGCGAAATCATAATCCTCCATGTACTCCACCCATCTGCGCTGCCTCAAGTTGAGATCCCTCTGAGTGAACAAATGCCTCAAACTCTTATGATCGGAGAAGACCTGAAACGATGCTCCATACAAGTAACATCTCCAAATCTTCAGCGCGTAGATCACCGCTGCCAGCTCTAAATCGTGAGTAGGATAATTCCGCTCGTGAGGTCGTAGCTGTCTCGATCCGTACGCAACCACACGTCCATGCTGCATCAACATGCATCCAAGTCCGCGCCCTGAAGCATCAGCATAAACCTCATACGGCTCGTCACTGCTAGGAATAACTAATACTGGAGCTGAAGTCAACCGGTTCTTCAATTCCTGAAAAGCAGACTCACAGTCTTCATCCCACTCAAACCTGACGTTTTTCTTGGTCAACCTCGTCAACGGAGCTGCAATCTTCAAAAAGTCCTTTACAAATTTCCTGTAATATCCAGCAAGACCTAAGAAGCTGCGAATCTCCGCTACATTCCTTGGTCGTTCCCACTCCAATATAGCTTCAATCTTGGACGGATCCACTGAAATACCATGCTCCGAAATGACATGACCCAGAAATTTGACCTCAGTCAACCAGAACTCACATTTTTCTCTCTTAGCATACAACTGGTGCTCCCGCAGAGTCTGAAGCACGATCCGAAGATGCTGCTCATGCTCCTCCCAAGTCTTAGAATACACAAGAATGTCATCGATGAACACGATCACAAACTGATCCAGATACGGCCTAAATATCCTGTTCATCAAGTCCATAAAAGCTGCTGGAGCATTCGTCAACCCAAAAGACATAACCAGAAACTCGAAGTGCCCATACCGAGTCCTAAAAGCTGTCTTGGGAATATCCTCTTCCTTGATCCTGAGCTGATGATAACCTGAACGCAAATCAATCTTCGAGAAGTATCGCGAACCTCCCAACTGATCAAATAGCTCATCAATCCTAGGCAAAGGATACTTGTTCTTCACCGTAACACGATTCAGCTGCCGATAATCCACACATAACCTGAGAGTCCCATCGTGCTTCTTAGCGAACAAAACTGGTGCTCCCCACGGAGATGTGCTATTCTGAATATATCCTTTATCAGCAAGCTCCTGAAGTTGCTTCCTCAATTCCTTCATTTCTGCCGACGCCATCCGATAAGGTGCCATAGAAATCGGTGATGTCCCTGGAAACAACTCGATACCAAACTCAATCTCCCGATGCAGTGGTAACCCTGATAACTCGTCGGGGAAGACATCCTCGAACTCATCAACCACCAGAATCGCTACACTACTAATCGAAACATAGGGCTCGCAATCTAGATTGGCAAGAAAAGCAAAACAATCTAGATTCCTTCGCCCTCCTAGACATGACTTCATGAGACGCTCACTCATTAGCCAATCACCACCACCCTGGTAAGTGATTACCGTTCCCCTATCAGACACTAGGGTCACTTTTCTAAGTTGGCAGTCCACAACTGCACTATACCTGGACAACCAGTCCATCCCTAAAATCACATCATAGGAACTCATGGGGAGTACAATCAAATCACTTTTCAAAATCTCATCCCCAATCTTTATTTTACAAGATTTACACATACAATTCACACACACCCGCCCCAAGGGAGAAGTTATAACTAGGGGTTCATTAAACTCTTCTACTTCTAATCCCAAGGCATGTACAAAGGAACTCGAAATGAGAGAATGAGAGGCACCGGTATCAAATAAAACGCGAGCTAAAGATCTGGAAACCAAAACCATACCATCGACAACCGCGTTACCAATCTGAGAATCTGACCCTCCAGATGCCATTGCATGAACCTGCACTGGCGCTTTCCCTTTTCCTCTACCGATATTGCTGGGTCCTGCATTACTCGGCTGATACTACTGAGATGGAGACGACTGCACACTACCTGTACTCGGAGCTCTATACTGAGGAACACTGCGCTGAAAATACTGCGGCTGCTGTCCCCGTGCTGGATATGAGAATTGCTGAGGAGAAAACTGCAGATACTGCAACTGCGGGTACTGCGGAGGCGGAGGTAGGGTCTGAGGCTGAGGCTGAGATGAACGACTGGCATCCTCCCCGGTCTGCGATCCAAGACGAGCACTCCTGATCGGGCAATTCCTCTTGATGTGTCCGGGCTGCTGACAGAAATGACAATGAAAGCTGTAGGGATTGCTGCGCCCGCTGCCAGACGAACTGCTGCTGCCACTGGTCGCACCGCCTTGTTTGCCTTTCCCCGGAGCTGGACGACTACTGGTGCTCTTCCTGCCACTCCTCTGCGGTCCTCCTGAAGCCTTGGCTCGGTCCTCACAATACTGCACGTAATCATTCTCCACGGAGATCGCCGACGACACAAGCTCTCCGAAACCCCTAAGCCATAGAGCAACCAACTGCCGCCGAATAGGAGCCTTGAGTCCTTCCTGAAACTTGATGCATTTCTCGCGCTCCGATGCCACAGCTGATGGAGCAAACCTAGCCAACTCGTTAAACTTTGCCTCGTACTCCCGAACTGACATATCACTCTGCTGCAATCTATAAAACTCAGCTGCTTTCTGATCTCTATATCCCTGCGGAAAATACCGATCATAGAACAGATCCTCGAACTTGTCCCAACCGATATCGCCACCGCGCTCCAGACGCTTAGTTTGTTTCCACCAGGTGTTAGCGCCACCCTCGAGCTTATACGCCACAAACTCCACACGATACTCCTCAGGCACACCAAGAGTATCAAGATGCTTCAAGATCGAATCCAACCAATACTCTGCTAACTGCGGATCCCCATTGCCATCAAAAGTCAGAATAGGCGCCCGCCGAAATTCCTTAAAGAAAGCATGCCGACTACCAACACTGGAGTCTTCCGGTCTAGTCCTGGCTGCCATCTGCCGGAAAGCCGTAATCATAGACCTCATCAGGCCCTCATCATTCCCGAACTCGGCGTCAGCTGTCGAATGACGTCTAGGTGCCATTCTCTCACTTCTGAAAACAAAATTTGGACTGTCAGAGGTATTTCATTGTCAAACCTATGTGTGCACAATTCCCAAGGTTCATAACCTTGAGCTCTGATACCATTCTGTCACGCCCCGGAGTACGGGAGGTGACGTGACGGAATATTTAGATTAATTAAAAGAGGATTTAATTAAAAACCGAGAGTTTGAGAATCCAATTAAGTAAGAAATAAAGAGATTTTTCCACCACATTTGATAAAAGAATTTAAAATCATTAAACAAATAACAATAATTGAATAAAAACCGCGAATATGGGTTCCACAACCCACAACTTGTGCACACACATGGATCTGACAATATCACAAATACAATTACAGTCCAAGTACAAATAAAGTTAAGTCTTACATGCCTTGATTAATAAATACAGAATGTAAATAAATTCTCCTATTGCTCCTGAGTTCGGTCCGAAGAATCTTCTCCAAACCTAAATGGGAAACCACCTAGAAGGGGGGGAATTTAAAACAGATAAAACGTGAGCGAAAGGCTCAGTAGGACTAAGTTTTATAAAATAATTTAATACAAAGAAACATAACATTATCAGGAGTTATACAGAAAAGGAACTTGAATAAATAAATAAATAAATTGAGTAGAACCGTTCTGACACAGAACAGTCTACTCGTCAAATCCAAACACCAGTTTACTTTTACCTAGGCAAACCATGATATCACCACCGTAGTGGCCCAGCTGGGTTTTGGGACCTGCCCCCAAGGTCGATCACGACCCGATCTCTGATATGGCATCATGCCCATGTGTTTATTATCATTATCATTCAAAACCCAATTACCGAGTGTTGTCAATTACATTCATTATGAAATTCATTTCATGTCACGGTATATAAAAATATAACCGATAAAACCATTTTCAAACAACCGTTGAAAACATTTTGATAGAAATCCTTTTCAAAGCCAAATCATTTCAAAACCAGGCTACCAAAGAAATAGGATAGAAGTCCTACCTCAGTACTCGTGCCGGTACCCCACACCGTAATCCCGATCCGCTATACGTTAGCTCCACGGAACCACGAACAATCCTAGATACAAACTAAGTCGATCAATATCTAGTTCGAAACATTCTATGTTACTAAATCATTTCATGATGTCCTAGTGTGCCATTTGTATCATTAAAATCATCCTATAAGGTTGGGATTTAAATCAGGGTTCAAAACAGTGAAAACGGGTAAAAATCACAAAATTTTCCATGCCTCGGTCGGCCTGCCGGACGCCCTACTTCGGCCTGCCGAACTGCACAGTTCGGCCTGCCGGAAACAAGGTTCGGCCTGCCGAATATTTCCCCAGATTCGGCCTGCCGGTCGGAAGAACACCGGCCTGCCGATCATCACTCCGGCCTGCCGAACATGAACTTCGGCCTGCCGAACTGGGAAGATCCAGAAATCCCAGCCACGGGTTTCTCGATCCCCAAAATCCAAATCTTGTTTCTAACCTGTTTTTCTCAAATCCCAGGCATGAAAAACAACTATAATTGATAGAAAAACATTCTAGAACATGTTTGGAATCATTTAAACAACATTTAAACTCAAAATCTTCAAAAATCCAAAAATGAGAAAAAGAGGAGAAAAATGAAAATCTTGAATCCAATCCGTTTTTCTTCAATCTATGTTTAGATTCTAGTTGTTCTAAGCTCATTTAACACAAATCCACGGTTTTCTAAGCTAAAACAAACTTAGATTTCAAAAACACACAAAATCAAAAATTTTGTAAAAAGTTTAGAAATTTCGAATCTAACCTCGAATCGAAGCTTCAATCCGCGTTCTCGGTCGCCGAATCACGTCCCCGAGCTTCCTCCTTGCTGTTCCGAAGCTTGGATTCGAATGGAAATCAAAATTTTTTGAAAGAGATTGAGAGAGAGAGAGGCTGCCGAGAGACCAAGAGAGAGGAGAGAGAGAGAGCTCGTGAGAGTGAAGAGAGAGAGAGGAGAGAGAAATAAATAGAGAAAGTCGGTGAGCGGTTTTACTGTGCGAAAACCATGTGCCGCCCACGGTTTTGTAAAACAGAGTATTTTTAACATTTTACAAATTGTTGTGTTTTAAAACTCAAAACATCATTTTAAATCAATAAGAAATCTTTTGAACACATCAATTTAACAAAACAACCAAAAACTAAAAACCCAACCAAATAATCTAATTAAAGTTAAAACTTTAATTATGGCACACTAATTCATCATTTACATTACATTAATATTAAATAAATTTCGGGACGTTACACTAATAGTGCTTAAGATTATGTTGTAAGTCATTATATCCTAGGAAACAAACATCCGTCGAATCCTTGCGCATAATTGGAGGGGATGAATCTATTTTAAGGAAAGCATGAACCACACATGTGTCGACAATTTATTCATCCAATTTTTCTTTTTGATTCAGTTGAAGGTTTTTGTTGTACTTTTTTTTTTCTCATTTGTAATTTTTCAATTGTAGCTTGTCCATGTTATCCATATTACATGTAATATATTGCTAACAATCTTAAAATAGATTCCAGCTTCTTTTGACGATGAACGGGTACATTGGAGTTGAAGATCTAATTTACACAATTCTGAACACGGTTGTTTTGTGTTGTTCTTTCACATTCTAGATATATACATATATAAATATATATATATATAACTGTAGTCTCGTAGTATTGTTTCCAAATTATTTGTTTACTGGTTTAACGTATGTAAAGTTTATGTTTTTGTAGTTTTGTAGTATTTGTTTATAGATTGTATCCTGTTTATGTTTTACTTTTGTTATAAAGTTTATGTTATGTAAACAGATTAGGTTTATGTTATTAATAGGTTACGTTTTGTCGTTTTGTTCTTGCTGATTACGCTTTTTTTCTTGCTTTTGTTTGTTTATGTTATAAAAGTTATATATATATTTACGTTTTTTTTGTTTTGTTTTAAGTTATATATGTACAACAGTACGAGTTAAAAGTTATACACTTATAAGTTATATACATTAAAGTTATATACTTTAAAAGTTTCAAACATTTCTTATATAACTGTAATATAAGTTACATACATTTTAGTTATATACTTAGAAGTTCAAAGCTTTTTCTTTTTAAACGTTTTCGCCTTTATATTATAAACGCTATATATATATATATAATAAATAAATAAAATAAAACAAAATAAAAACATGAATTTATCTAAGACTTAGACTTTGGTATTTGAAGAAATGGGTTATAACATGAACATTGTTCCAACTGAGAATGTTCCAACTAGGAACATTTTTGAGACACCGGTGCTGTCTTCTCAGGTTCATGCCTCGACCTCGATGCAACCTTTGTCAGTTTTTGTTCTTGTGAACTGCAACGAGAAACCTCATAAATTCAGTGGATTGAATTTCAAAACTTGGCTACAAAAGTTGTTGTTCAATTTGACAACACTGAATCTTGTCAGATTCTTAAAAGAGGATCCTCCTACTGTTAGAGAGGATGAAACAGACACTTAGACTTGCTTGCTATTAAAGCGTGGAAGCATTCTGACTTCTTGTGTAAGAATTATATTCTAAACAACTTGACTGATGCACTTTATAATGTGTATAGTTCAAAAAAAATGGCCAAAGAAGTGTAGCAGTCTTTGGATAATAAGTACAAAATAGAACATGCTGGTGTTAAAAAGTTTATAGTTGGATGGTTCATGAACTATAGAATGGTGGATTCCAAGACTATAATAAGTCAAGTTCAAGAACTTCAATTACTTATTCATGAACTTCATGTAGAAAAAATGGTAATTAGTGAGTCTTTCTAGGTAGCTGAAATTATAGAGATGCTACCCCTTGCAAATGACTTCAAGAAGTATCTGAAGCACAAGCGTAAGGAGATGAGTATTGAAGATCCTATTGTTCAACTTCACATTGAGAAAGGCAATAGAGGATCTAAGAAAAAGCTCTCTAACAAGTCTATTGCTGAGGTAAATGTGGTGGAGCATGATAAAAGCTCCAGGAATAAGAAAAACAAGTTGGGGTTCAAGCTGGCACATAAGAAAGGAATTTCAAATAAGCAGAAATTCCAAGGGAAGTATTTCAATTGTGACAAGATGGGTCACAAATCGACGGATTTAGGCTGCCGAAGAGGAACAAGGAGAAAAAGGTCAATGTGGTGGACATCATCACACAAAAAGTGTCAGACATCAGTCTTTTTACTATGGTCTCTGAAGTCAACATGGTGGACTCTAGCCCGAAGGAGTGGTGGCTAGACACTAGGGCCACATGCCATGTTTGCTACGATAGAGCTGGCTTTACTAAACTCATACTATCAGATTTTAGAAAGAAGCTGTATATGGGCAACTTTACCATATATGAGATCAAGGGCCAAGGGATAGTATTTTTAAAAATGACATATGGCAAGGATGTCAAGTAGCAAAATGTGTTGTATGTGCCTGATATCTGGAAAAATCTTATTTTTTGGAACTCTACTGAGTTCACATGGCTTCAAGATGGTCTTTGAGGCTGATAAAATAGTTTTGTCCAAAAATAGGATGTATGTAGGAAAGGGTTATGTGAAAAATGGGATGTGGAAGATGAATGTAATGGTTTTTAAGCCCAATTCCATCAATAAAAATACAAAGTCTTTTGCTTATATGCTTGAGTCTTCTAATTTATGGCATGGTAGACTAGTTCATATTAATTATAATACTTTGTGTAGATTAATTAACTTGGATCACATACCCACATTTAATATTGATCCCAAACACAAGTGTAAAACATGTGTAGAGGCAAAACTAACGAGACCTTCATTCCAAAAGATTGGGAGAAATACTCAACCACTTAATTTGATACATAGCGACGTTTGTGACTTAAAATTTGTTCAAACTAGAGATGGGAACAAATATTTTGTTACTTTCATAGATGATAGCACAAAATATTGCTATGTACATTTGCTTAAGAGCAAAGATGAAGTTATAGAGGAGTTTGGTCTTTACACTAGTAAAAATTGAGGATTACACAGTGGTTTTAAACCGTCGTGTAAAGCATTCACGACGGTCAAAAACTATCATGAAATCGTCTGTCGTGGTAGCAAAGAGACTTTTCATGATAGTTTTTTACCGTCGTGAAATGCCGCTAATGGCAGGTATTAAGTGTATTCTATAGGAGGCTACCACGATTTTTTTAAAAAAAACTGTCATGGAATGTGTAGATTATATGAAAACCATCGTATAATCTTGGTTAATTTCTACCTTCCATGATGGTTTTTTTAAAAACCATTGTATAAGGTATAGTTTCCACGATGGTTTTTGGTAAAAACTATCGTGGAAGATCAATCATCATCAAAAGAAAAAATTACCATAATTTTTAATTTCCAGGGGATGGCCAGTCTCATATATTATCCACAAATACAAGGCCCTAATTGCTAGTGATTTTTAAACAACAAAAAATATAAATAATTGCTATGATGGTCATAGAAGATTTTCATCAAATGTGTAGTGCACATCACATATACAAACACATACACAAATACATAGAAAGTAATTAAAGCTAAAACTAAAACTATAGTTAGAATTAAACAACTAAAACAGATTAGTTCAAAAAAACCATAAAGCTAAAACAATATAACTAAAAATTTAAAAAAAAAACTAAACAATAAAAAAAGAAATAGAAAGTTACCAAATGTTGGTCAAAGGCTGGCAACAGTGCGGTCATGGAGGTAATGAGCTCAAAGAGAAGAACACTTAGAGAGTTCATCAAACTGTAGTGAGCATCACATATACAAACAAATATACAAACCATAATAATTAAAACTAAAATTATATAACTAAGTTTTTTTTAAAACTAAACAATAAAAAAAGAAATGAAATTTTACTAAACAACGGAAGGATGTGGGCCATTGTGGGTTCATGGTGGCGACGAGCTTAAAGAGAAGAACCTTCACAAACGAGGTATGGTGACGGGTTCGTAGGTTGTGGAGGCCTCAAGGCTAACGGCAGCATGTCAGATCGAGGCAAAGACGACTGTGGCGGCGATAGTGGTAGCGAGGGAGAACTTGTGGGTTAGAGAGAGAGAGGTAGGACTGGGTTAGAGAGAGAAGGTTTAGCTTGAGTGCTAATTCAATAAGAAAGAGAAAGAGAGCAGGCCTTTTAAAATTTCACTGATTGTGTAAGTACGGGCTTTTTAATTTTCACTGACCACCTTGCACGATAGTTTTTATAAAAATCGTTGTATAATATGCCTCCTACCATGATGGTTTTTTAAAAAACCATCGTGGTATGTGCCGAATCTACCATGGTAGTTTTTTACAAAGCCGTTGTAGTAGATTCGACACATACCACGATGGTTTTTAGTTGGGCTTACCATGACGATTTTTAAAAAAACCATAGTGGTACATGCCGCCCATTCCATGGCGGTTTTTGTCTCTACAGGCATAACTCACTGCATTTGTTTCCTTTATCACGACAGTTTTTGAGAAAAGGTTGTTAAATAAAGGTTGTATAATCTTGAATTTGTTGTAATGTTATAAGCAAGAAGTTGAAAACTAACTTAATAAGAAAATGAAGATGGTAAGAAGTGACCATGGCGGTGAATATGTAGAACCATTTAGTGAATTTTGTGCACAATATAGTATTATTCACGAGGTCATGCCACCCTATTCACCTCAATCAAATGGTGTGGCTGAATGCAAAAATCGTACCTTAAAAGATATGATAAATGCAATCTTTATAAGTTCTGGATTGCCACAAAACTTGTGGGGGGAAGCCATTTTGTTGGCTAATTACCCTCTAAATAAGATATCCCAAAAGAAAGAAGACAAGACCTCTTATGATTGTGGAAAGGTAGAAAGCCTTCCTACAAATACTTGAGAATGTGGGGGTGTCTTACAAAGGTAATGGTACGTACACCAAAGAAGATGAGAATAGGTCCTGAAACGATTGATTGCATCTTCATTGGTTATGCCCACAATGGTAGTGCATATCAGTTCCTTGTATATGAATCTAAAAACCCTGAGATTCACAAGAATACAATAATGGAATCAAGGAATCCATCGTTTTTTAAACATGTATTTCCTTGTAAATTAAAAGGTGATAGTCCAAGTTTTTCAAAACAAACGTTTGAGACTATTGAAGAGAATAGTCAAGATCACCAAGAAGTTGAAACTAAAAACGAAGAGGAAAAGCCTAGATGAATTAAAAGGACAAGGATAGGAAAGTCATTTGAAGTAGATTTTCTAACCTACATGCTAGAGGCTGTACCTTAAACCTTCAAAGAAGCTGTAAGCTCATCTCAGGGTCCTTTATGGAAAGAAGCCATTGTTAGACATTTATGCCCTAAGGAGTAAAAATGTAATAAGTTTTTGGAGACATTTTTATCAATAAAGAATTTATTCGTTGTTTATATACCAAATCTTGTCCTCTTTACGTTCATATTTGTTGAATGTATGTTAAGCAAACAATAGTCTGAGACTGTCGGTCTAAACCTTAAGAATTGAGCATATGATGGACGGATTATGTGGAAGACACAATTCTTAAGGTGATGGTCTAAATCATACAATCTGCAATCGAGGGAATAAAGTTGGGCGCTTTATTCATGCAAAGATTGTTATGTTGTCTATATCCCTTTTGGGAGATGGTTTGTCTTGACCATTGGAGGTGGACTCCGTGAATAAAAACATTGGCACATTGTCATAGGTGACAATATAGGTCCATTTGGTCCCCTTTGCTAGCTCACAACATCATGTAATGAGACACGGCATGCTTTTTCAATAATTGGTGACTTATGTCGGATTTATCAGATTGGTTGAAATTTGGAAGAATCAAATAATTCATGTCTGTTTATCGGTTGAATTAATTTTGTGATAAAATTAATTTAAGATAAACTTGGTGAATTATTGGGATCGTATAATTCTTATCTGTTTATCGGTTGATTTAATTTTGGATAAATTAGATCAAGATAAACTTGTACAATTATTGGGAATTGATTTATTTTCCTAGAGATTATCTAGATAAAGTTGTTTTGATCAGATAACTTCTCTATTGGGTTATTTGAATTAAAACTGAGACTTTATCTTATAGAATCTCAAGTGAAAAATAAAAGATTCATGGAGATTTTTTATGGGCAGTTCGGCCTATTGATCCACATGTTCGGCATGTCGATGGGCCCTGTTCAGCCTGCCGATGAGCGAAGGATAAGATTACACATATATTCGCAGATCTTATCAGATATTGATTCGAACTTGATTTTGTTTCGAGTTTTTAAGACCTAATCTGATAAGGACTGACCCTAGGCCCAACCTCTATATAAAAGGAGTAAGTCTAAAGACTTACTAAGATCAATTGAGAGATTAAGAGTGATACTTTGCTAGTGAGAATCAGAAAACTCCCTATGAGCTTTTGTTCACAAATCAGGAACACTTGCTTTGGGTTCTCTTGATTGGTTGGAAGGAGAGTCACTTGGTGGAAGAGCTGTACATGTGAGCCCACACTCACTCCGTTCGTGGATAGAGAATAGCAAATAAGACCAGTCGGTTGAGGCTCTTCTGGAACATTACTTCTCTTCACGGATAGTGGAAGTTATTCAGCATATAAAGGTTAGTAAGATCTGGTTAATTTATATATATAGCATGTCAAACTTGTGTTTTGGAAAATACTCTGATGTAAAATTTTTAAAATTCCTCTGCGCACTCTTTTTCCAAAAGCCATAAAGAGTGAAATTGATTCCATCATGCAAAATCATACTTGGGAATTAGTGGACCTTCCTCAAGGAAGTAAACCACTTGGTTCTGAGTGGATTTTCAAATGGAAAATGAAAGTGGATGGAACAGTTGACAAGTATAAGGCTAGACTTGTTATAAAGGGTTATAGACAAAAAGAAAGCCTTGATTACTTTGATACTTTTTCTCCTATGAGATGATTTTGGCGATTGCCACATTGCAGAATCTTGAAGTACATCAAATGGATGTAAAGACTGCTTTTCTTAATGGAGATATTAAAGAAGAAATTTATATAAAATAACCTGAGGGTTGTATTGCTCTAGGACAAGAAAAGAAAGTTTGAAAATTAGTGAAGTCTTTGTATGGACTTAAACAAGCACCAAAGCAATGGCATGATGTCAAATGGTTTCAAAATTAATGAATGTGATAAGAGTGTTTATGTCGAAAGAACAGATGATGGATATGTCATTCTTGGTTTGTATGTAGTTGCCATGCTAATCATGGGTAGCAATGATCGGGTGATCAAATATACCAAAGACATGCTGAACTCTAGGTTTCACATGAAAGACATGGGACCTACTGATGTAATTTTGGGAATCAAAATCAAAAGGTCACTTGATGGACTCATCTTGAGTCAGTCACACTATGTGGACAAGATACTTGGCACATTTAGTAAAAATGACTCTAGCATGACCAGAACAACAATTAATATTATTTAACATTTGTCCAAAAAGAGAGGAGAAAATATATCCTAGGTGCAATATGCTAGATTGATAGGCAGTTTAATGTACTCAATAAGTTGAACAAGATTAGATATTGCCTACGTTGTGAGTAGTCTAAGTAGATTTACAAGTAATCTAGAAGATGACCACTAGAAAGCGATTGTTAGAGTACTTAGGTATTCACGATATACTCTTGATTATGGGCTACACTATATAAGAGATCCTACTATTCTTGAAGGATATTCTGACGCAACTTGGATATCTAATATACAGGATTCTAAAGCTATAAGTGGATATGTATTCACTTTAGGAGGCGCAACAGTCTCATGGAAGTTCTCAAAGCAGATAGTAATAGCCAGATCCACTATAGAATCTAAATTTGTAGCCCTAGATAAAAGTGGTGAAAAAGCTGAATGGCTAAGGCATTTCTTGTAACACCACCTATTTTTATGTAACGGATTACGTTAAGTTAGTAACGACGTTAAGTTATTTTATTAATAATTTATGATATATGTTATGATTTATGATTTTAATGTTACTAACTATTTATTTTAAGTGTTATGACAGGTGACAATCGCAAGGAATCGATGTGCTCAAGTGTTCATGCTAGTTACAATGTATGTTTAATTATGATGAGATCACTTGAATCCTATAATGTATGGTATTTCAAGGATAGTTCGGTAGGCCGAAATTTCATGTTCGACAGGCCGAAAAGTCTTCCAAGAATCGACAGGCCGATGGAAACCATCGGTAGACCAAACTTTGTGGAATCGGCAGGCCGATATCGGGAATCGACAGGCCGATGACAGCTGACGAGTAGTCAACAGAAATCTCTCCAAATTTGTGATTGAGATGATTACAATGATTGGATGGATTAATGTGGTTAATTAACATATTTATGGAGTAATTTTCACATTTAAGGAAATGAAATCATTGACTTTTATCAATTGAATGTAATTGTTAATGGTTTCCTATATTTAAAGGGCAAATTATGGTAAGATGAGATGATTTGTTTGACTTTTCCTCTTTTCTCTCCATTCTCCAAGCGAATTAATCCAAGATTAGTCAAAAAATTCCTGACATAATTGAGGGCATTGAAATTTTCTTTTACGTTATCCTCATACACGTAAACGCTCGTTCTCTCTCTCTTTAATCTTCTGAGACGTTTCTTTTCTCTTCTCTCTTCTTCTTCACATTTTTCTCCTCCTTTGCCTCTCAATTCCTCTGTTATTATTTGAAAACATATTGAGTTTCCATTGGGGTTAAGTTCAAGAATTTTGGGAAGAAATTTTTAAGGTAAGAACTCATTTTTTTTGGTAATTCTGAAAAGCATTTCTCCTTCTCAATCCGTCTATCGTAACTTTGTCTAGGTATTTTATTTTCTTTAGAATTTTTAATATGATGTTCATATGTGTGTTATGTTAATGTTCTTTCAAGTTTCAAGTCATTTCGATTTTTCTAAATTAAGTTATGAATTTTCTACCCTCTACCACTCAAAGTAAAATGTTACTGTTTGGTTACGATGTATGAAAATGTGATTTTTGTTCAAGTGGTAAATGTGCTTTGTTTGCTACGAAATTTGGTAAGAATGTTCATGTATATGTTATGTTATGGACTAAGAAGTTTGGTAATGTTTTGACGAGTGAATTATGTGTTATGAAATTTCTATCGAGACTAGGTCAAGAAACTCTTTTAACAATGTTAATATTGGACTTTTGTTTTATCTGATGTTTTATATGTTTAAATGATTTTATTGATGATGAAATAATTTTATGATATTGAAATATATGTTAGTAAGATGTTAGTATGAATTTTTAAAATTAAAATATATGAGCTTTAATTGTTAGAAAATGTTTTCAAAAGATTATTCACTGCCTTGCTATTGCTGACAAATTTCATGTTTGAAATGTATGGTTTGTTGTTAGATACTTAATGTAATTTTTATGACTAAATAAAAATTATGGTAATATGTTTATGTATTAACTTTACCGCTATTAAGTATGGTGTCTAAAGTATGTGTGAATATTAAGTTTTTAAGTCTTGAATCCATGTAGGTCAGTGAAGTGTATGTGATAATGATTTTATGTTTTTGATGATTATGGTTATGGATGCATGTTATGAATTATGTTTACAAGAGATGAATATATGTGTGATGTTATATGGAATGGATGTTTTATTCTATGAAGATAAGTATTAATTTTGTTTGTATCTTTAAATGAATGAATGGCATGAACACTCAAAGGAACGAGCACATCGAGACCGCGACGTCGTCACCAATACATATAAGGTTATGTAAGCTAGCTTCTAAGGTAAGTACATTCTCACCTGTAACATGATATGTTATAAAGGTTTGAAAATATGTTCTTGATGATAACTATGATGGATTTTATGATGGTTTCATATAAAGTTTCCTTATGAAATATTTTGATGTTCATAAACTTATGCATGTATGATGATGACGAATTTTCAAGGCATGAAAAATTATGTAAATATATGTATCACCTAATAAGTGTTGCACACCAATGTTATGATGTGATATTTTATGATGTCATGTTTGGTTTAGGATTAGCTACCCTTCTCCTCTCATGACGGCGCGCCTACGATGATGATTATGGTGCAACACTTGGGCCTTTAAGATAAAATGAAATAAGTTTTAATATGGTCAATGTAATGAAAGATATGTTTCTATGAAAATGTGCTTACTGCACTATTATGTTATGATGATGACAATGATGATGATGAAGATGCTTATGAAATGTTTTTAAATTGTGAGAATTATATGTACTTACTATGCTTTAGCTTATTCAAGTTTATATCGTGTTGCAGATAAGGGTAAGAAAGTCATGGATTAGGCGGAGGACATAGGAAGGCGTGTGAGCATAACGAAGATGAATTGTAACCGAAGAACGCCAATGAAGCAAGTTTTTATGATTTAAGCTATGTTTTAATTATTTGAACTTATTTTTATGATGTGTTTTAAAGAATACAAGAACTACATTTTGTTGTTTCATTTTATCATTTTAAGAATTTGATCTTCCGCATTTTGAAAAGTTGAATTTGTCTTAAAATTTAGTTTTCTAAAAGTTTCTGGCTCTGTCGGCCTACCGATCATCATTGGTCGACATGTCGATGTAGGAATGTTTGGCTTGCCGATTTCATTTTCGGTCTATCGAACTTTGAAAGTTTTAAACCCTATTTTGCAAAGCCTCTACTGGCCTGTCGGTTAACAATTTTCGGCCTGCCGGCCATGTTCGGCCTGCTGAAGTCTCCAGTTCGGCCTGCCGAACTGTGGGAGAAAATAATCTTAAATGACGTGATGTTTCATAAGTTATGATTTTACTATTTGGTATATTTACTTTATTAAAGGATATATATGGTCAATTTAATATTCAATTTAATTATTAATATGCATGTTATTGAAAGTTGTAAAAAATATATATATGTATGGATCCTGGTTAGGTTTTCCTTGACTACGTTTACAATTAAAGTTTCAAATAAGTTTAATACAATTAAAGTTCTAAATAAGTATGTAATGAATGAATGTAACGACATCTGTGACATCTGTAAGGGGGTGTTACAGGCTTTTATATCAGAGGGAATTTTCGTTTACAATTCATATTGCCACATGTCAGTCCAAGTCCTCCAAGTAAGTATGTTATAAAGTTTGATGTTTTGATGTAAGTATGAGGATAAGAATGAGGTTTAGATGTTTAATGATTAATGATTAATGATCTAGTAGTGAAAACCTGTCTTATATTAGAGGATTATTTCTAAGTTCCTAATTCCTTTAGGAAATTGATAATGGACGGCCATAGAAGGATGCAAACGCGCACCTAGACCAACGAAAGGCTTATGACAATGATCGCTGAGCTACAAAGGTAACTTGAGGATCAAAGAAGAGAAATCACAGAATTAAGGGCCAATGGCGAGAATGATGACCAGTCGAGGCAATGACGAGCCTCCTCCTCCTCCTCAGCCACAAGTCAACGACGTCCCAACTCCTGCTGTTGAACCAAGAGCAGCCTATCAGGAACCTCTTTTAGTCAGATGGAAGAGGGTTAAGCCAGCAGACTTCGAGGGTTCAAAGGACCCATTATTCGCACAAGGATGGTTGAAGACAATTGAGGCTACCCTAAGACTCATGGATTTCACAGACAATGAGAAGGTCCTCTATGCCTTGTACTACCTCACCATGGAGGCTAGAATTTGGTGGGATGGCATCGAATAGAGTCGGAATGTTGGAGAAATGACATGGGATGATTTCATTCATGAGTTTAACATGAAGTTTTTCCACATGAACGTTACAAGGAAGCATTATGAGGAGTTTGAGAACCTGCGCCAGGGGGGTATGTCAGTCACAGATGTTGTGACAAAGTTTGACCAGCTAGCTCGCCTATGCCTAGGGATGGTTATGGATGAAAGTGAAAGGGTTAGAAGATTGATCAGAGCCCTTAGGCCAAAAATTGCTACGATTGTTGATGGGGCAAGTCACCTAGGACTCAAGAACAGGTGGTGAATGAGGGCCCAACATGTAGAGTTCCACTCGTCCATGCTAAGAAGGAACCAGCGTCAGTCTGGCCAGCAAGCCAATAATACTAACAACCAGAGCTAGCCTCCGCACCGGAACAACAACAACAACAGTAGCAATAACAACAACCAGAACTAGAGAAACAACAAGAGGAAGGGTAATCCTCAGAACCAGCAGGGCCAAGGCAATAAGAGGCATAATGGTGGTCAGCCTTATAACAATAGTAGGCAGTTTCAACTATGCGCCAAATGTGGAAAGAAACATCCTGGGGAATGCCATCTAGGGACAAACCAATGTTTTATTTGTAGGCGTGAAGATCATTTTGTCAAAAACTACCCCAAACTGATGAATGCCAATGCCCCTCAAAGAGCTCCTCCTCAAGCCCAACTCCATCAGATGCAACCTTCCCTTGAAGGGCCATTAATCAGTCAAGGGAGACTTGAAGCCCCACCAACGAATGCCCATATCTATGCCATGATGAAGGAACAAGTACCTGCTGAAGCCTCAAACGTGGTCACAAGTCAGATAACAAGTTTATCTAATGATGTTTATGTCGTTTTTGATAAGGGTGTTACACATTCTTTTATATCCACGTCATTTGCTAATAAGTTAGGGGTTCATTTAGAGCCTATGAGATAGAGATTCACTACGACACTACCCTCCATGGAAGTGATATTATCTACGCACTGTCTACTGTGCAGTACCCCTATGATTTTTGATAGGAAACTTTTTGTCGACCTCATTATGATCGACATGTATGATTACGATATGATTCTTGGGATGGATTTTTTGAGTAAGTACAACGCTTCCATCGAATGCCAGAAATGAAAAGTGATTTTTCATCCAGAAGGTGATCAGAAGTTTGTGTTTGTTAGTAAGTCCAGAAAGAAACCCAGCATGTTTTTATCTATGATGAAAGTAAGGAAGTTATTAACAAGTGGCTGCATGGGCTATCTGGCGAACATTATAGACAAAAGCCAAGAAGAAAAGATAAGAATTGAAGATGTGCCTGTAGTTCATGAACATGCAGATGTGTTCCCTGACGATCTGACAAGTCTACCGCCTGAAAGAGAAGTCAAATTCGAGATTGAGCTCACTCCAGGCACTGACCCGATCTCTAAGGCACCATACAGAATGGCCCCGGCAGAGTTAAAAGAGCTTCACATGCAATTAAAGGAGCTACTTGACAAAGGCTTCATCAGGCCTAGCTACTCACCATGGGGAGCTCTAGTTCTATGTGTTAAGAAAACAGATGGCTCTATGAGACTCTGCATCGACTACAGAGAGCTAAATAAGGTGACAATCAAGAACAAGTACCCGTTGCCTCGAATTGATGATTTGTTTGATCAGCTCAAGGGTGCATCTGTGTTTTCAAAGATTGATCTACGGTCTGGTTATCACCAGCTAAAGAGTAAAGAAGGAGATATCCCCAAAACTGCCTTTAGGTCGAGGTATGGTCACTTTGAATTTGTGGTTATGCCCTTTGGTCTGAAGAATGCACCTGCGGCCTTCATGGATTTGATGAATCGGGTATTCAAGGATTTTCTCGATAAGTTTGTTGTTGTGTTTATCGATGATATTCTTGTCTATTCAAAGAATCAAGAAGAACATGAGAAGCATTTAAGGATTGTGCTGGAGACTTTAAGAAGACACCAGCTATATGCAAAGTTCTCCAAGTACAAGTTTTGGCTTGATAAAGTGTCTTTCTTAAGGCATGTTATATCGAAGGAAGGGATTATGGTTGACCCTGCTAAAGTAGAGGCTGTTCTCAACAGGAAGCAACCGATGAATGCAAGTGAAATAAGGAGCTTCTTAGGTCTAGCAGGATATTATTGGAGATTCGTAGAAGACTTCTCCAAGATAGCAGCCCCACTCATGAATTTGACTCGCAAGGGAAAGAAGTATGAATGGACAGAAGCATGCGAGAAGAGTTTTCAAGAACTGAAGAAGAGGCTAATGATAGCTCCAGTATTGGCTATTCCGGAAGGAAATGATGGATTTGTAGTTTATAGTGATGCATCCAAGATGGGCCTTGGAGCTATTTTAATGCAAAATGAAAGGTTGATTGCCTATGCATCAAGACAACTGAAGGATTACGAAAAGAACTATCCTACTCATGACCTCGAATTAGCATTAGTCATTTTTGCGTTGAAGATATGGAGACACTATTTATATGGGATCCAATGCAAGATTTTCACTAATCATCAAAGTCTAAAGTACTTCTTAACGCAAAGAGACTTGAACATGAGACAACGAATATGGCTAGAGTTGGTAAAGAATTACAATTGTAAAATCCTTTATCACCCTGGAAAAGCTAACCGAGTGGTTGATGCTCTAAGTAAGAAGTCAGTTGCCACGTTGATGTCAATGCAAGCAATGTCTCCACCTTTGAGAAAGGAAATTCTAGACTTTGGTTTGGAACTTATAGCAGGTCAGCTCTCAGCACTCATCTTGCTCCGACGATGTATGATGAAATTCAGAGAAAACAAGATGAAGATGTAAGTCTTGTAAGGATTAAGCAGGAAATGAAAGAAGGAAAATGTCAAGAGTTTCGTATAGCGAATGATGTAACTCTGTACCTCAAGGACCGCTTATGTGTTCCTAATGTTGATGGTTTAAGGGAAAAGATCTTGACCGAAATTCATGACACTCCTTAATCCATTCATCCAGGTGCAACAAAGATGTATAATGATCTAAGGGGTAACTTCTGGTGGTTTGGAATGAAACGTGATGTTGCTTTGTGTATGAAGAAATGCTTGACATGTCAACAAGTTAAAGCTGAACACCAGAGACCTGGTGGTGATTTACAGTCTATCCAGATACCGGAATAGAAATGGGAGGATATAGCAATGGATTTCATTACCGGTTTACCTAGAACTATGAATGGTTATGATGCAATTTGGGTAATTGTGGATCGACAGACTAAGATGGTGCATTTCATTCTCATCAAGGTCACTTACTCTATAGAACGGTTAGCGGAACTCTATGTCAAGGTGATTGTATGATTTCATGGAATTCCCAACTCAATCATCTCATATCGTGATGGCAGGTTCACATCTAAGTTTTGGAAGAGTGTATAGACTGCTATGGGAACCAGGCTATATTTCAGTACAGCTTTTTATCCTCAGACAGACGGCCAAACGAAGAGGACGAACTTGATTTTAGAAGATATGCTACGGGCTTGTTCTCTCGATTTTAAGTACAACTGGTGTAAAATGTTGCCATTAGTAGAGTTTGCTTACAACAACAGCTTTCAGGCGACAATTGGGATGGCACCTTATGAAGCTCTGTATGGGCAAAAATGCAGGTCGCTTATATGTTGGTACGAAGCTGGTGAGAAGCAATTGATGGAAAGCGTCGATGCTGAAAGAACTGATTTTGTTAACGAAACTTCTGAGATGATAAAGTTGATAAGAAGAAGAATAGAGACCACTCAAAGCCGTCAGAAGAGTTAGCTAACAAGAGAAGAAGACCTTTAGAATTCACCGTGGGTGAATCTGTGTTTTTAAAAGTTGCACCGATGAAAAGAGTTATGAGATTTGGGAAGAAAGGCAAGTTAAGCCCAAGATTCATTGGTCCTTATGAAATCGTGAAAAGGATAGGCAAGGTGGCTTATCAGCTGAAGTTGCCTTTAGAAATGTCAGCAATGCACGATGTGTTTCATGTCTCTATGCTCAAGAAGTATATTCCAGACCCTACGCATGTGATTGAGCCACAAGTGATTGAGATACGAGAAGACTTAAGTTATGAAGAAAAGCTAGTAGAGATACTCGATTGGAAAACCAAGACTTAAAGAATAAAGAAATTCCATTGGTCAAGGTGTTATGGCGAAACCATCAACTAGAAGAAGCTACATGGGAACGTGAAGATGACATGAGATCAAAGTATCCGCATTTTCTAAGTTTAGAGGACGAAACTTTTGTAAGGTGGGGAGAATTGTAACACCCACCTATTTTTATGTAACAGATTATGTTAAGTTAGTAACAACGTTAAGTAATTTTATTAATAATTTATGATATATGTTATGATTTATGATTTTAATGTTACTAACTATTTATTTTAAGTGTTATGATAGGTGACGATCTCAAGGAATCGATGTGCTCAAGTGTTCATGTTAGTTACAATGTATGCTTAATTATGATGCAATGATGGCTTGAATGCTATAATGTATGGTATTTTAAGGACAGTTCGACAGGCTGGACTTTCAAGTATGGCAGGCCAAAAAGTCTTCCAAGAATCGACAGGCCGATGGAAACAATCGGTAGGCCGAACTTTGTGGAACTGGCAGGCTGATATGGGGAATCGGCAGGCCGATGACAGCTGACGAATAGTCAACATAAATCTCTCCAAATTTTTCATTGAGATGATTATGATGATTGGATGGTTTAATGTCGTTAATTGACATATTTATGGATTAATTTCCTCATTTAAGGAAATGAAATCATTGACTTTTATCGATTGAATGTAATTTTTAATGGTTTCCTATATTTAGAGTGCAAATTTTGGCAAGATGAGATGATTTTGTTTGACTTTCCCTCTTTTCTCTCCATTCTCCACATGAATTAATCCAAGATTAATCAAAAAATTCTTGACATAATTGAGGGCATTGAAAATTTTTTTTACGTTATCCTTATACACGTAAACGCTCGTTCTCTCTCTCTTTAATCTTCTGAGGCGTTTCTTTTCTCTTCTCTCTTCTTCTTCACATTTTTCTCCTCCTTTTCCTCTCAATTCCTCTGTTATTATTTGAAAAACGTATTGAGTTTCCATTGGGGTTAAGTTCAAGGATTTTGAGAAGAAATTTTTAAGGTAAGAACTCATTTTTTTGGCAATTCTGAAAAGCATTTCTCCTCCCTAATCAGTCTGTCGTAAGTTTGTCTAGATATTTTATTTTGTTCTAAATTTTTAATATGATGCTCATATGTGTGTTCTGTTAATGTTCTTTTAAGTTTCAAGTTATTTCAATTTTTCTAAATAAGTTATGAATTTTCTACCCTCTACTACTCAAAGTAAAATGTTGTTGTTTGGTTAAGATGTATGAAAATGTGAATTTTGTTCAAAGGGTAAATGTGCTTTGTTTGCTAGGAAATTTTGGTAAGAATGTTCATGTATATGTTATGTTATGGGCTACGAAGTTTGGTGATAAGAACCTCGCCAATATACTGACGAAACCCGTTATCAATAAGAAGGAACCAAGACCGTTTCTACTCAGATTTGGATGGAAGTCACCGGGACCCGTTGCTTATATCGAAGCAAGAACCTTGGTATATCGAAGACGCCACAATCAAGGATGGAAGCCTGATTGATAAGTCAAGTTTGAACGCTCGGATTGATCCGATGAGTTCGTGTAGTTCGTCAAAGAACCAAAGAAAGAATTTTCTCTCTCAGAAAAATAAACATTCATTGATTCTCCATTAACCTTGGGAACGCCTATTTATAGGCCAAAATTACAAAGTATTGCCCAAAAAGAAAAGTTGAAAAATTCAAACATAATTACTAAGCCTAAAATAAAAACCAAAAGAAAGGAAAGTCTTAATGGCTGATTTTCAGCCATTTACACGCCCAACAATAAAAGGAAAGTGCAATTAATCCTCGTCAACAATTTGCATAAATGATTAGCCACGTGTGTGCCAAAATGGGAAGGTTTTCGAAAGTCTTCCATTGACTTGATCTTGCAAAATTTGAGATGATTTCAATCAGGCTTGACTCATCCAGATTCTTCTAGAACTTGGATCAAATTGACGCACCGTTGTGGTTGACGTGGGCCTAGGTCAATGGGCTTGTACAAATTTTCTTGATTCCAGATTTCGTGAATCAACACATTTAGTGCTTCCTTGAATTTCTTAGCTCGGGCTCTTGTGACTGGTCCAACAGGAATTTGTATTAGGTCAACCACCTTCCATGCATTTGAGCTCCCTAAGTCTCCATCATTCCCCTCCTCTTGAAAAGGATTTGTCCTCAAATCAGACTCTACATCAAAAGGACTCAAATCAGAAACATTGAAGGTAGCACTTACATTATACTCACCTTGCAAATCCAACTTGTAAGCATTGTCATTAATTCTTTCAAGGACTTGAAATGGACCATCTCCCCGTGGTAACAACTTTGACTTTCTTTGTTCTGGGAAACGCTCCTTTCTAAAGTGCAACCACACCCAGTCTCCAGGTTCAAAAATCAGCTTGTGTTGCCCCTTGTTGGCTTGCTTTGCATATTGTTCCGTTCTTCGCTCAATGTTGAGTCTTGCTTTCTCATGAATCTGTTTAACAAAGTCAGCCTTCCTTTTGCCATCTAAATTAACACACTCAGAAACAGGTAGTGGTGATAAATCCAGTGGTGATAAAGGATTAAGACCATAAACAATTTCTAAAGGTGAATACTTAATAGCAGAATGGACAGAGCGATTATATGCAAACTCAACATGCGGTAAACAGTCTTCCCATGATTTAATGTTCTTCCTGATGATTGCTCTTAATAAGGTTGACAAAGTCCTATTTACTACCTCAGTTTGACCATCAGTTTGTGGGTGGCAAGTAGTAGAAAACAACAGCTTAGTACCTAACTTACTCCACAAAGTCTTCCAAAAGTAGCTCAAGAACTTAGCATCTCTATCTGAAACAATTGTCCTAGGCATGCCATGTATCCTCACAATCTCCCTAAAGAACAATTCTGCAACATGCGATACATCATCAGTTTTATGACAGGGAATAAAATGTGCCATCTTAGAAAACCGATCTACAACCACAAACACACTATCCTTCCCATGTTTGGTCCTAGGTAAACCTAACACAAAGTCCATTGAAATATCAGTCCAAGGCTCACTAGGAATTGGCAAAGGTGTGTATAAACCATGGGGTTGTGCTCTCGATTTAGCTTGCCTACACGTGACACATTTGCTACATATCCTTTCAACATCCCTTTTCATGTGTGGCCAAAAGAAGTGTTCCTACAAAACATCTAAAGTTTTAGCAATTCTAAAATGCCCCATCAATCCGCCACCATGGGATTCCCTCACTAACAAATCTCTCAAAGAATAATTAGGCACACAAAGCTTATTCTCCCGAAACAAAAATCCATCATGCCTATAAAATTTACCCATTGCGTTTTTCTCACAAGCCCGATACTCCTCACTAAAATCTAGGTCTAAAGGGTATAAATCCTTAATATGCTCAAAACCAAGCAGTTTAGCGTCAAGGATAGAAAGTAATGCGTACCTGCGAGAAAGTGCATCTGCAACAACATTCTCCTTACCTTGCTTGTATCGAATGACATAAGGAAATGTCTCGATGAATTCCATCCAGTGGTCATGCCTCTTGTTCAACTTTTGTTGTCCCTTCAGATGTTTCAATGACTCGTGATCAATGTGAACCACGAATTCCTTGGGCCATAGGTAGTGTTGCCAAGTCTTTAATGCTCGAACCAACGCATACAACTCCTTGTCATAAGTCGGGTAATTTAGTGTTGACCCACTTACCTACACCAGAAGCATCACATTCAATTTCAAATGTTTTAGAAAAATCAGGTAAAGCAAGTAAAGGAGCATGAGTAAGCTTATGCTTAATAAGCCGAAATGCCTTCTCTTGTTCTTCTCCCCACTTGAACCCAACATCCTTCTTGATTACTTCTGTGAGTGGTGTAGCCAAAGTACTGAAATCCCTTGCCGCCTGTAAAAGCTAGCAAGTCCATGAAAACTCTATACTTCTCCAACGCTTATGGGACTTGGCCATTCTTGGATAGCCCTAACCTTTTCTTCGTCGACCTGTATACCTTGAGCACTAACAACAAAACCAAGAAAAACAAGCTTATCCGTGCAAAAGGTACATTTCTTAAGATTAGCATACAACTTTTCCTTCCGTAAAACATCTAAAACTAGTTTCAAATGTTCAATATGATCATCCAAATTGCTGCTATAGATCAGGATATCATTAAAATAAACAACAACAAATTTCCCAATGAAAGCTCGCAAAACATCGTTCATTAAACGCATAAATGTGCTAGGGGAATTGGTTAAACCAAAAGGCATTACCAACCACTCATACAAACCTTGTTTTGTTTTGAAAGCCGTCTTCCACTCATCTCCCTCTTTCATGCGAATTTGATGATATCCACTCTTCAGATCAATTTTAGAAAATACACAAGCACCAAGCAATTCATCTAACATGTCATCCAAGCGAGGAATGGGATGTCGATACTTTACCGTGATGTTGTTGATGGCTCGACAATCAATGCACATCCTCCAAGTCCCATCTTTCTTAGGCACGAGTAAAACTAGTACGGTGCACGGGCTCATGCTTTCTCTCACGTGTCCCTTCTCCATCAACTCACTTACCTGCCGTTGGAGTTCCTTTGTCTCTTCGGGATTACTTCTATAGGCTGGTCGGTTTGGAATTGTAGCTCCAGGTATGAAGTCAATTTGATGTTCAATCCTGCAGATTGGAGGTAAACCTTGTGGTGTTTCCTCGGGAAAGATATCCTCATACTCCTGCAAAAGAGAAACAACAGAACTATGCAAGGTGGAATCAAGATCGTTAGTGTTTAATAACGCCTCCTTGTACATGAGTAAAATCATCAGCTGATTAGAAAACAAAGCTCTTCTCACATAACTCTCTCTTGCATAAAAGTTTGTTTTTCTCTCTAATTTTACCTCATTGGCCAAATCTTCTTTTGTACTGGCTCTCTCAATGTTCTCTCCTTTTTTCTCCTTTTTCTCGGCCCCTCTATCTTTTTTCCCTCTCTGGCCGAACTTTCTCTCTGCACCCCAACACTCATTATTTTCACTCCCTTTCTCTCTCTTTTTCTCATTCTCTCCTTTTTGTTCACTCTCCTTTTGTAACCAAACTTGATCTTCATGAACCTGTTTTGGTGTCATTGGTACAAGAGTGAATGGTCTCTAGTTGTGCACAAGAGAATATTTATTGGTGTAGCCATCATGTTTGACTCGACGATCAAATTGCCATGGTCGACCTAGTAACAAGTGCTCGGCTTCCATTGGAACTACATCGCACAAAACTTCATCTTCGTACCTACCAATGCGAAATGAAATTAATGCCTGTTTAGTTACCTTCACTTCACCACTATTATTCAACCATTGCAACTTGTAAGGTCGAGGATATTTGGTCGTTGGCAGCCCTAATTTGTCAACCATAGTACTGCTAGCAACATTCGTACAACTCCCTCCATCTATTATCACACTACATACCTTGTTCTGCACGTGGCACCTAGTATGAAAAATGTTCTCACGTTGCTCTTCTTCTTCCTCTTTGGCTTGCACACTAAGGGCTCGTTGAGTGACCAACAATTCACCTTGGACAGCACACTCCTCCTCATCCACATCCTCCAATGGTGGCATGGAGTCCTCGTCCGATTCGTCATCCGTAACAACCTCTCCGTCGTCCCGTAACACCATCACCCTTTTGTTTGGACATTGGCTTGAGATGTGACCCCTGCCTTGGCATTTGAAACATTTAATATCACGGTTTGGAGAAGTGGATAAATCATATTTACCTTGGTTTGAAGGGCTAGCCGTGGCTGGTTTTGGCTCAAACTTTGGCCTAGCAACCGATTTCTCTTCTCCCTTCCCATAATTCGGCTTCCATGAAGAAGGTGTCGAACTAACATTCGCACGTGAGCTACCCCTCCTCTTGAGCTGCTGCTCTACTATGATGGCCATGTGCAACATGTCTTCTAACACTACTGCTGCTCTGATACCATATGATATGAACCCACCTAACTCTACCCCAAAAGCTAGCTCATGAGGGGAGGATTGTGAACCCATATATATAACACCCAAGACCACCCTCTCTAACCGATGTGGGACACATCATTCCCGACCCCTTTAGACTGCACGTCCTCGTGCC
Organism: Artocarpus heterophyllus; assembly: GCA_025403435.1. Taxonomy (NCBI): domain Eukaryota; kingdom Viridiplantae; phylum Streptophyta; class Magnoliopsida; order Rosales; family Moraceae; genus Artocarpus; species Artocarpus heterophyllus. Next base: position 19,925,081 of record CM046341.1, read on the forward strand.
AACTCTGTCGTTAACCCACACGAGCGGTAGGGAACCTTTGTACATGCGCCCATCGACTAGCAGAGGTTCGGCTCTGATACCAAATGATAAGAACCTCGCCAATATACTGACGAAACCTGTTATCAATAAGAAGAAACCAAGACCGTTTCTACTCAGATTTGGATGAAAGTCACCATGACCCGTTGCTTATATCGAAGCAAGAACATTGGTATATCGAAGACACCACAATCAAGGATGGAAGCTTGATTGATAAGTCAGGTTTGAACGCCCGGATTGATCCGATGAGTTCGTGTAGTTCGTCAAAGAACCAAAGAAAGAATTTTCTCTCTCAGAAAAAGAAACATTCATTGATTCTCCATTAACCTTGGGAACGCCTATTTATAGGCCAAAATTACAAAGTGTTGCCCAAAAAGAAAAGTTGACAAATTCAAACATAATTACTAAGCCTAAAATAAAAACCAAAAGAAAGGAAAGTATTAATGGCTGATTTTCAGCCATTTACATGCCCAACAATAAAAGGAAAGTGCAATTAATCCTTGTCAACAATTTGTATAAATGATTAGCCGCGTGTGTGCCAAAATGGGAAGGTTTTCGAAAGTCTTCCATTGACTTGATCTTGCAAAAATTGAGCTGATTTCAATCAGGCTTGACCCATCCGGATTCTTCTAGAACTTGGATCAAATTGACACACTGTTGTGGTTGACGTGGGCCTGGGTCAATGGGCTTGCACAAATTTTCTTGATTCCAGATTTCATGAATCAGCCCATTCAGTGCTTCCTTGAATTTCTTAGCTCGGGCTCTTGTGACTGGTCCAACAGGAATTTGTATTGGGTCAACCACCTTCCATACATTTGAGCTCCCTAAGTCTCCATCATTTGGTAATGTTTTGATGAGTGAATTATGTGTTATGAAATTTCTATCGAGACTAGGTAAAGAAACTGTTTTAACAATGTTAATATTGGACTTTTATTTTATGTGATGTTTTATATGTTTAAATGATTTTATTGATGATGAAATAATTTTATGATATTGAAATATATGTTAGTAAGATCTTTGTATGAATTTTTAAAATTAAAATATATGAGTTTTAATTGTTAGAAAATGTTTTCAAAAGATTATTCACTACCTTACTATTGCTGACAAATTTCATGTTTAAAATGTATGGTTTGTTGTTAGATACTTAATGTAATTTTTATGACTAAAGAAAAATTATGGTAATATGTTTATGTATTAACTTTACCCCTGTTAAGTATGGTGTCTAAAGTATGTGTGAATATTAAGTTTTTAAGTCTTGAATCCATGTAGGTCAGTGAAGTGTATGTGATAATGGTTTTATGTTTTTGTTCATTATGGTTATGGATGCATGTTATGAATTATGTTTACAAGAGATGAATGTATGTGTGATGTTATATGGAATGGATGTTTTATTCTATGAAGATAAGTATTAATTTTATTTGTATCTTTAAATGAATAAATGGCATGAACACTCAAAGGAACGTGCACATCGAGACCGCGGCGTCGTCACCAATACATATAAGGTTTAGTAATCTAGCTTCTAAGGTAAGTACATTCTCACCTGTAACATGATATGTTATAAAGGTTTGAAAATATGTTCTTGATGATATCTATGATGGATTTTATGATGGTTTCATATAAAGTTTCCTTATGAAATATTTTGATATTCATAAACTTATGCATGTATGATGATGACGGATTTTCAAGGCATGAAAAATTATATAAATATATGTATCACCTAATAAGTGCTGCACACCAATGTTATGATGTCATGTTTGGTTTAGGATTAGCTACCCTTCTCCTCTCATGACGGTGCGCCTACGATGATGATTATGGTGCAACACTTAGGCTCTTAAGATAAAATGGAATAAGTTTTAATATGGTCAATGTAATGAAAGATATGTTTCCATGAAAATGTGCGTACTGCACTATTACGTTATGATGATGACAATGATGATGATGAAGATGTTTATGAAATGTTTTTTTAAGTTGTGAGAATTACATATACTTACTAAGCCTTAGCTTATTCAAGTTTATATCATGTTGCAGATAAGGGTAAGAAAGTCATGGATTAGGCGAAGGACATGGGAAGGCGTGTGAGCATAACGAAGATGAATTGTAATCGGAAGAATGCCAATGAAGCAAGTTTTTACGATTTAAGCTGTGTTTTAATAATTTGAACTTATTTTTATGATGTGTTTTAAAGAATACAAGAACTATGTTTTGTTATTTCATTTTATCATTTTAAGAATTTGATCTTCCACATTTTGAAAAGTTGAATTTGTCTTAAAATTTAGTTTTCTAAAATTTTCTGGCTCTGTCGGCCTGCCGATCATCATTGGTCGACATGCCGATGTAAGAATGTTCGGCCTGCCGATTTCATTTTCGGTCTGCCAAACTTTGAAAGTTTTAAACCCTATTTTGTAAAGCCTCTACTGGCCTGCCGGTTAACAATTTCTGGCTTGCGGACCATGTTCGGCCTGTCGAAGTCTTTAGTTTGGCCTGTCGAACTGTGGGAGCAAATAATCTTAAATGACGTGATGTTTCATAAGTTATGATTTTGCTATTAGGTATATTTACTTTATTGAAGGATATTTATGATCAACTTAATTTTCAATTGAATTATTAATATGTATGGATTATATTATTGAAAGTTGTAAAAATATATATATAAGTATGGATCCTGGTTAGGTTTTCCTTAACTACGTTTGCAATTAAAGTTTCAAATAAGTTTAATACAGTTAAGGTTCTAAATAAGTATGTAATGTATGAATGTAATGACATCTGTGATGTCCGTAAGGGGGTGTTACAGGCTTTGGTATCGGAGAGAATTTCCGTTTACCATTCATATTGCCACATGTCAATCCAAGTCCTCCAAGTAAGTATGTTATAAAGTTAGATGTTTTGACGCAAGTATGAGGATAAGAATGAGATTTAGATGTTTAATGATTAATGATCTAGTAGTGAAAACCTATCTCATATTAGAGGATTATTTCTAAGTTCCTAATTCTTTTTGGAAATTGATAATGGACGGCCACAGAAGGATGCAAACGCGCACCCAAACCAACGAAAGGCTTATGACAATGATCGCTGAGCTGTAGAGGCAACTTGAGGATCAAAGAAGAGAAATCGCAGAATTAAGGGCCAATGGCCAGAATGACGACCGTCGAGGCAATGACGAGCCTCCTCCTCCTCCTCAGCCACAAGTCAACGAAGTCCCAGCTCCTGCTGCTGAACCAAGAGCGGCCTATCAGGAACCTTTTTTAGTCAAATGGAAGAGGGTTAAGCCAGCAGACTTCGAGGGTTCAAACGACCCGTTAGTCGCACAAGGATGGTTGAAGACGATTGAGGCTACACAAAGACTCATGGATTTCACAGACAATGAGAAGGTCCTCTGTGCCTCGTATTGCCTCACCATGGAGGCTAGAATTTGGTGGGATGGCATCGAACAGAGTCAGAATGTTGAAGAAATGACATGGGATGATTTCATTAATGAGTTTAACACGAAGTTTTTCCACATGAACATTACAAGGAAGCATTATGAGGAGTGCGAGAACCTGCACCAGGGGGATATGTCAGTCATAGATGTTGTGACAAAGTTCGACCAGCTAGCTCGCATATGCCCAAGGATGGTTATGCATGAAAGTGAAAGGGTCAGAAGATTGATCAGAGCCCTTATGCCAGAAATTGCTGCAATTGTTTATTGGACAAGTCCGCCCAGGACTCAAGAACAGGTGGTTATGAGGGCCCAACGTGCAGAGTTCCACTTGTCCAAGCTAAGAAGGAACCAGCCTCAGTCTGGCCAGCCAGCCAATAATGCTAACAACCAGAGCCGCCCTCCACATTGGAACAACAACAACAACAACAGTAGCAATAACAACAACCAGAACTAGAGAAACAACAAGAGGAAGGGTAATCCTCAGAACCAACAGGGCCAAGGCAATAAGAGGCATAATGGTGGTCAGCCTAATAACAATAGTAGGCAGTTTCAACCATGCGCCAAATGTGGAAAGAAACATCCTAGGGAATGCCGTCTAGGGACAAACCAATGTTTTATTTGTGGGCGTGAAGATCATTTTGTCAAAAACTGCCCCAAACTGATGAATGCCAATGCCCCTCAAAGAGCTCCTCCTCAAGTCCAACTCCATCAAATGCAAGCTTCTCTTGAAGGGCCACTAATAAGTCAAGGGAGACTTGAAGCCCCACCAACGAATGCCCGAATCTATGCCATGACGAAGGAACTAGTAGCTGCTGAAGCCTCAAATATGGTCACAGGTCAAATAACAAGTTTATCTAATGATGTTTATGTTCTTTTTGATACGGGTGCCACACATTCTTTTATATCCACGTCATTTGCTAATAAGTTAGGGGTTCGTTTAGAGCCTATGAGATAGGGATTCACTACAACACTACCCTCCGGGGAAGTGATATTTTCTACACACTGTCTACGAGCAGTACCCCTATGGATTTCTGATAGGGAACTTTTTGTCGACCTCATTGTGATCGACATGTATGATTACGATACGATTCTTGGGATGGATTTTCTGAGTAAGTACAATGCTTCCATCGAATGCCAGAAATGAAAACTGAATTTCCATTCAGAAGGTGATCAAAAGTTTGTGTTTGTTGTCGAGTCCAGAAAGAAACCCAGCATGTTTTTATCTGCGATGAAAGCAAGGAAGTTATTAAGAAGTGGCTGCATGGGCTATCTAGCGAACATTGTAGACAAAAGCCAAAAAGAAAAGATAAGACTTGAAGATGTGCCTGTAGTTCATGAATATGCGGATATGTTTCCTGACGATCTGACAAGTCTACCGCCTAAAAGAGAAGTTGAATTCGAGATTGATCTCGCTCCAGGCACTGACCTAATCTCTAAGGCACCATATAGAATGGCCCTGGCAGAGTTAAAAGAGCTTCACATGCAATTAAAGGAGCTACTTGACAAAGGCTTCATCAGGCCTAGCTACTCACCCTGGGGAGCTCCAGTTCTATTTGTTAGGAAAAAAGATGGCTCTATGAGACTCTGCATCGACTATAGAGAGCTGAATAAAGTGAAAATCAAGAACAAGTACCCGTTGCCTCGAATCGATGATTTGTTTGATCAGCTCAAGGGTGCATATGTGTTTTCAAAGATTGATCTACGGTCAGGTTATCACCAGCTGAAGATTAAAGAAGGAGATATCGCCAAAACTGCCTTCAGGTCGCAACCCCACTCACGAATCTGACTCGCAAGGGAAAGAAAAATGAATGGACAGATGCATGCGAGAAGATTTTTCAAGAACTGAAGAAGAGGCTAACGATAGCAGTAGTATTGGCTATTTCGGAAGGAAATGATGGATTTGTAATTTATAGTGATGCATCCAAGATGGGCCTCGGAGCTGTTTTAATGTAAAATAAAAGGGTGATTGCCTATGCATCAAGACAACTGAAGGATTATGAAAAAACTATCCTACTCATGACCTCGAATTAGCAGCAGTCGCTTTTGCATTGAAGATATGGAGACACTATATATGGGGTCCAATGCAAGATCTTCACTGATCATCAAAGTCTGAAGTACTTCTTCACGTAAAGAGACTTGAACATGAGACAACAAAGATGGCTAGAGTTGGTAAAGGATTATGATTGTGAAATCCTTTATCACCCTGGAAAAGCTAACCGAGTGGCTGATGCTTTAAGTAGGAAGTCAGTTGCCACGTTGATGTCAATGCAAGCAATGTCTCCACCTTTGAGAAAGGAAATTCTAGACTTCAGTTTGGAACTTATAGCAGGTCAGCTCTCAACACTCACTCTTGCTCTGATGATGTATGATGAAATTCAGAGAAAACAAGATGAAGATGTAAGTCTTGTGAGGATTAAGCAGGAAATGAAAGATGGAAATATCAAGAGTTTTGCATAGCGAATGACGTAACTCTATACCTCAATAACTGCTTATGTGTTCCTAATGTTGATGGTTTAAGGGAAAAGATCTTGATCGAAATTCATGACACTCCGTACTTTATTCATCTAGGTGCAACAAAGATGTATAATGATCTAAGGGGTAACTTCTGGTGGTTTGGAATGAAACGTGATATTGCTTTGTATACGAAGAAATGCTTGACATGTCAACAAGTTAAAGCTGAACACCAGAGACCTGGTGGTGATTTACAGTCTATGCAGATACAAAAATGGAAATGGGAGGATATAGCAATGGATTTCATTACGGGGTTATCCAAAACTATGAACGGTTATGATGCAATTTGGGTAATTGTGGATCGACTGACTAAGACAGTGCATTTCATTCCCATCAAAATCACTTACTCTATGGAACGGTTAGTGGAACTCTATGTCAAGGAGATTGTACGACTTCATGGAATTCCCAACTCAATCATCTCAGATCGTGATGGCAGGTTCACATCTAAGTTTTGGAAAAGTGTACAGACTGCTATGGGAACCAAGCTACATTTCAGTACAGCTTTTCATCCTCATACAGACGGCCAAACGGAAAGGACGAACTTGATTTTAGAAGATATGCTACGAGCTTGCTCTTTTGATTTTAAGACCAACTGCTGCAAAATGTTGCCATTAGCAGAGTTTGCTTACAACAACAGCTTTCAGGCGACAATTGGGATGGCACCTTATAAAGCTCTGTATGGGCAAAAATGCAGGTCACCTATATGTTGGCACGAAGCTGGTGAGAAGAAATTGATGGAAAGCGTCGATGCTGAAAGAACTGATTTTGTTAACGAAACTTCTGAGATAATAAAGTTGATAAGAAGAAGAATAGAGACCAGCTCAAAGCCGTCAGAAGAGTTATGCTTACAAGAGAAGAAGACCTTTAGAATTCACCGTGGGCGAATCTGTGTTTTTAAAAGTTGCACCGATGAAAGGAGTTATGAGATTTGGGAAGAAAGGCAAGTTAAGCCCAAGATTCATTGGTCCTTATGAAATCGTGAAAAGGATAGGCAAGGTGGCTTATCAGCTGATGTTGCCTTTAGAAATGTCAGCAATGCATGATGTGTTTCATGTCTCTATGCTCAAGAAGTATATTCCAGACCCTACACATGTGATTGAGCCATAAGTGATTGAGATACAAGAAGAATTAAGTTATGAAGAAAAGCTAGTAGAGATACTCGATTGGAAAACCAAGACCTTGAGGAATAAAGAAATTCCATTGGTCAAGGTGTTATGGCGAAATCATCAACTAGAAGAAGCTACATGGGAACGTGAAGATGACATGAGATCAAAGTATCCGCAATTGTTCTGAGTTTCGAGGATGAAACTTTTATAAGGTGGGGAGAATTGTAACACCCACCTATTTTTATGTAACGGATTATGTTAAGTTAGTAATGATGTTAAGTAATTTTATTAATAATTTATGATATATGTTATGATTTATGATTTTAATGTTACTAACTATTTATTTTAAGTGTTATGACAGGTGACGATCGCAAGGAATCGATGTGCTCAAGTGTTCATGTTAGTTACAATGTATGTTTAATTATGATGCAATGATGAATTGAATGCTATAATGTATGGTATTTTAAGAACAGTTCGGCAGGCTGGACTTTCAGGTTTGGCAGGCCAAAAGTCTTCCAAGAATCGGCAGGACGATGGAAACCATCGGCAGGCTAAAATTTGTGGAATCGGTAGGCCAATATGGGGAATCGGCAGGCTGATGACAGCTGACGAGTAGTCAACAAAAATCTCTCCAAATTTGGGATTGAGATGATTACGATGATTGGATGGTTTAATGTGGTTAATTGACATATTTATGGATTAATTTCCTCATTTAAGGAAATGAAATCATTGACTTTTATCGATTGAATGTAATTGTTAATGGTTTCCTATATTTAGAGGGCAAATTATGGTAAGATGAGATGATTTGTTTTACTTTCCCTCTTTTCTCTCCATTCTCCATGCGAATTAATCCAAGATTAGTCAGAAAATTCCTGACATAGTTGAGGGCATTGAAATTTTCTTTTACGTTATCCTCATACACGTAAACGCTCGTTCTCTCTCTCTTTAATCTTTTGAGACATTTCTTTTTTCTTCTCTCTTCTTCACATTTTTCTCCTCCTTTTCCCCTCAATTGCTCTGTTATTATTTGAAAAATATATTGAGTTTCCATTGGGGTTAAGTTCAAGGATTTTGAGAAGAAATTTTTAAGGTAAGAACTCATTTTTTTGGTAATTCTAAAAAGCATTTCTCCTCCTCAATCAGTCTATCGTAACTTTGTCTAGGTATATTATTTTGTTCAGAATTTTTAATATGATGTTCATATGTGTGTTGTGTTAATGTTCTTTCAAGTTTTTAGCCATTTTGATTTTTCTAAATTAAGTTATGAATTTTCTACCCTCTACCACTCAGAGTAAAATGTTGCTGTTTGGTTAAGATGTATGAAAATGTGATTTTTGCTCATGGGGTAAATGTGCTTTGTTTGCTACAAAGTTTGGTAAGAATGTTCATGTATATGTTATGTTATGGACTGCAAAGTTTGGTAATGTTTTGATGGGTGAATTATGTGTTATAAAATTTCTATCGAGACTAGGTCAAGAAACTATTTTAACAATGTTAATATTGGACTTTTGTTTTATGTGATGTTTTATATGTTTAAATGATTTTATTGATGATGAAATAATTTTATGATATTGAAATATATGTTAGTAAGATGTTAGTATGAATTTTTAAAATTAAAATATATGAGTTTTAATTGTTAGAAAATGTTTTCAGAAGATTATTCACTGCCTTACTATTGCTGACAAATTTCATGTTTGAAATGTATGGTTTGTTGTTAGATACTTAATGTAATTTTTATGACTAAAGAAAAATTATGGTAATATGTTTATGTATTAACTTTACCCCTGTTAAGTATGGTGTCTAAAGTATGTGTGAATATTAAGTTTTTAAGTCTTGAATCCATGTAGGTCAGTGAAGTGTATGTGATAATGGTTTTATGTTTTTGTTCATTATGGTTATGGATGCATGTTATGAATTATGTTTACAAGAGATGAATGTATGTGTGATGTTAGATGGAATGGATGTTTTATTCTATGAAGATAAGTATTAATTTTATTTGTATCTTTAAATGAATAAATGGCATGAACACTCAAAGGAACGTGCACATCGAGACCGCGGCGTCGTCACCAATACATATAAGGTTTAGTAATCTAGCTTCTAAGGTAAGTACATTCTCACCTGTAACATGATATGTTATAAAGGTTTGAAAATATGTTCTTGATGATATCTATGATGGATTTTATGATGGTTTCATATAAAGTTTCCTTATGAAATATTTTGATGTTCATAAAGTAATGCATGTATGATGATGACGAATTTTCAAGGCATGAAAAATTATGTAAATGTATGTATCACCTAATAAGTGTTGCACACCAATGTTATGATGTGATATCTTATGATGTCATGTTTGGTTTAGGATTAGCTAACCTTCTCCTCTCATGACGGTGTGCCTACAATGATGATTATGGTGTAACACTTAGGCCCTTAAGATAAAATGGAATAAGTTTTAATATGGTCAATGTAATGAAAGATATGTTTCTATGAAAATGTGCTTACTGCACTATTACGTTATGATGATGACAATGATGATGATGAAGATGTTTATGAAATGTTTTTAAATAGTGAGAATTATATGTACTTACTAAGCTTTAGCTTATTCAAGTTTATATCATGTTGCAGATAAGGGTAAGAAAGTCATGGATTAGGCGAAGGACATGGGAAGGCGTGTGAGCATAACGAAGATGAATTGTAATCGGAAGAACGCCAATGAAGCAAGTTTTTACGATTTAAGCTATGTTTTAATAATTTGAACTTATTTTTATGATGTGTTTTAAAGAATACAAGAACTATGTTTTGCTATTTCATTTTATCATTTTAAGAATTTGATCTTCCGCATTTTGAAAAGTTGAATTTGTCTTAAAATTTAGTTTTATAAAAGTTTCTGGCTTTGTCGGCCTGTCGATCATCATTGGTCGGCACGCCGATGTAAGAATGTTCGGCCTGTCGATTTCATTTTTGGTCTGCCGAACTTTGAAAGTTTTAAACCCTGTTTTACAGAGCTTCTGTCGGCCTGCCGGTTAACAATTTTTGGCGTACCGAAGTCTCCAGTTTGGCCTGCCTAACTGTGGGAGCAAATAATCTTAAATGACGTGATGTTTCATAAGTTATGATTTTACTATTTAGTATATTTACTGTGTTAAAGGATATTTATGATCAATTTAATATTCAATTGAATTATTAATATGTATGGATTATATTATTGAAAGTTGCAAAAAATATATATATGTATGGATCCTGGTTAGGTTTTCCTTAACTACGTTTACAATTAAAGTTTCAAATAAGTTTAATATAATTAATGTTCTAAATAAGTATGTAATGTATGAATGTAACGACATCTGTGATGTCCGTAAGGGGGTGTTATATTTCTTGGAGGATATTCCTGAATGACCTAAACCTATGCCTGCAATATGCACACATTGTGATAATCAATCTACTATTGGCAGGGCACAAATGTGATGTATAAAGGTAAGTCAAAACATATATGTCGTCGACATAATACCATAAGACTATTGATCCCGACTGGAGTCATGACAATAGACTATGTAAGGTCTAAAGAGAATATTGCAAATCCGTTAACTAAAGGACTGATTAGAGATCAAGTTAAGAAAACATCAAGAGGAATGGGACTTAAGCCCATGAAAGAATAGGTTGAAACAGTGGAAACCCAACCTTGATAATTAGAGATCCCAAGATCTAGGTTCAATGGGATAACTAAACTAAGTAGACCAAGTAGGATCATTGTGGGGGTTACCCCAACCCATTCCTATGATAAAAATAGTGATACCTGTAGGGAAAGGTTAAGCAGTTTGCTTTTAATGATTCTTATGTGTCAAATACATTGGGAATTCGAGCGGAGTAATGCAGGTTACTCTTAAAGTAAGAAATCACCTATTGAGAGAGAAGTGGGGCTACTTCAAAGGAGAATTGCTAGGGCTCAATTCTTTAGAAACTCTTGCAAAATGAGGGAAATGTTCATGGCAAAAATGAGCATAACTATGAGAATTGAAACTATGTCAAGAAAATATTCGTGTGAAGCATGTTATTGTTTATGCAAATAGTAGAATAGTTTAGGGACATTAGGTCTAATGGTCAGCTAGTAAAGTAAACATACTTGCAGAAGGGAAGGTTGAAGGGTTAACACCTACCTATCCTATGCAGGTATTAATCTAGAACTCTATCATCATGTAGTGTCTTTGTTTTCACTTGTCATTGGTCAATTTCATTCATATGGGGGATTGTTAAAAAAAATGGTTAATAACCATTTTGAGGCATAATTTTGAATGGGACCCATTTTGCAAAAGTGAAAGATCTTGACGGATTTACATTCTCTATCATGACGAGATCAAAATCATATATGTATATGCTCAAAATGGTAATTGGATGAATGAAAAATTAATACTCAAAGTGTGCCTATTGACATTTAGATTTGTCAGCCCCGGAGTATGGGAGGTGACATGGCGGATTATTTAAATTAATTAAAAGGAGAATTTAATTAAAATCAAGAATTTTAGGGGTTAAATTAAATAATAAAAATGTGAAAGTTTCGAAACAACATTGTGTAAAAGAATTCATAAACATTAAGCGAATAATAAAATATTAAAGAACCGCGAGTATGGGTCCATTGACCCACAACTTGTGCACACACATAGTATTGACAATATAATAATACAACCACAATCCAAGCATAAAGAAAATTAAAAACCTTACATGCCTTGTTCAATTAATACAAATAATCTACTAGTCCTCCTACTGCTCCTGAGTTCTGTCCGATGAGTCCTCTTTGAACCTAAGAGGAAATCCACCTAAAGGGGGAAATTTAGGAAAACAAAGAAAATGTGAGCGAAAGGCTCAATAGGACTATATTTTATTAAATCATTTAATTTAAAGAAAAATCTCATTATTTAGGGAATTATTTAAAAGAAACCTTGAATAAATAAATTTAATAAAACCATTCTTACCCAAAACAGTTTATTCAGTTGACCAGAAATACATTATTTTCTTTTCCTAGGCAAACCATAAGGATATCACCACCGTAGTGGCCTAGCTGGGTTTCGGGACCTGCCCCCAAGGTCGATCGCTACACGACCCGATCTCTGATATGGCATCATGCCCTTATATTCACTATTATCATACAAAGTCCATTTACTAGATATTCTCATTAACATCTATTATGAAGTTCACTTCAATTCACGGCTTATAATAATAACCGATAAAATCTCATTTTTCAATCAATCGTTGAAAACATTTTTATAGAAACCCTTTTCATAGCCAAATCATTTTGAAACTGGGTTACCAAAGATAGGGTAGAAGTCCTACCTCGATACTCTTGCCGGTGCCCCACACCGTAATCTCGGTCCGCAATACGTTAGCTCCGCAGAACCACGAACAATCCTAGATACACACTAAGTCAATCAATATCTAGTTTGAGACATTCTATATTACTAAACCATTTCATGATGTCCTAGTGTGCCATTTGTATCTTTAAAATCATTTTACAAGGTTGAAATTTTAATCAGGGTTCAAAATAGTGAAAACGGGTGAAAAATCACAAAATTTTTCTATGCTTTGCCTGCCTGCCGGACACCCTGCTTTGGCCGACAGAACTATGTAGTTCGGCCTGCCAGAAATCAAGTCCGGTCGGCCGGAAATTTTCTAGGTTCAGCCTGCCGAACTGGTGAGTTTGGCCTGCCGATCCTTTGAATCCAGCCTGCCGAACACGTAGTTCGGCCTACTGAACTAGAGAAACCCAGAAATCCTAGCCATGGGTTTCGGTTCTCCCAAAATCTAAATCTTGATTTTAACCTGTTTTTCTCAAATCTCAGGCATGGAAAACATTCATAGATGATAGAAAAACATAATAGAACACTTTTGAACTCATTTAAACAAGATTTAAACACAAAAATCCCAAAAATCCAAAAATGGGAGAAAATGAGGAAAAACGAAAAATCTTGAATCTAATCCATTTTTCTTCAAACCAAGCTTAGATTCTAGGTGTTCTAAGTTCCTTTAACTCAAATCAAGGGTTTTCTAAGCTCAAACAAACTTAGATTTCAAAAATGCACGAGAATTGAAAATTTTGAAAAAGTTTAAAATTTTCAAAACTAACCTCAAATCGAACCTTTAAATCCACGTTCTTGGTTGCCAAATCACGTCCCCGAGCTTCCTACCTGCTAACCCGAAGCTTGGATTCGAATTTTGTTTCAAAAATTTGAGTGAAATTGAGAGAGAAGAGGAGAAAGCGAGAGAGAACAAGAGAGAGGGACTCATGGGAAGAGAGAGAGAGAAAGAGAGAGAGTGAGAGTGAGCCAAAGAGAGGGAGACGAGAGAGAATAAATAAAGAGAAATGGTGGGCGGTTTTACTGTGCGAAACCATGTGCCACCCACGGTTTTGTAAAACGGAATATTTTTTTAACATTTTACAAACTGGTGTGTTTTAAAACTCAAAACAACATTTTAAAACAATAAGAAATCATTAGAATTTATTAAACTAACAAAACAACCTAAAATTAAAAATTTAACCAAATGATCAAATTAACATTGAAACATTAATTATGGTATACTAATTCATCATTTTACATTACGATAACATTAAAATAATTTCGGGGCGTTACAAGATTTTGCTGGAAGAAGCCTAAATGTGAAGTCCTACATTAGGTATTAAAGCTTGATATGGTTTTTATATGGTTGCACTTTTGTACTTGGGTTAGATCTTGTGCCTAAGAGGGGCTCTCACGCACAGGGGGGAGGCGATGCTTAGATAATGGCACCATGAATTAGTGCCATAAAGCTGGTTAATGGTAAATAATGGCACCTTGAATTAGTGCCATAAAACACCTGTAACTCCTAAAATTAAACCTACTCATAAGTGGAGGTTAATGGAGGTCATAAACCTCATGTTGTGACACCCAAATGCATGCCATTATGCCCATAAAACCCGAAATTAAATCTCATTAATTTCGCTTGTAACACCCCCCATGACTTGTCTATATAAGGAAGTCTTTACGAGTTTGTAAACACACACAAAAAACACAAGGTTTTTCTTTTGTTTTCAAGTTCTAGCTAATGGTAGACGAGTTCTGGTGATAGAGGGAAGATGTGGTTTCAAGTTCGTTGAAGATCATTGTATCCTAGGAGACAGACATCTATCAAATCCTCGTGCACAGCCGGAGGGGACGAATTTGTTTTAAGGAAAGCCTGAACCTCACTTGCCTTGACCGTTTTTTCGTCAAATTATCCACTTTGATTCAATTGAAGTTCTTGTTGTACTTGTCTCTCAAATTTTTAATAATTTCAATTGTAACTTGTTTGTTTTTATCCATATTCATGCAATATTGCTAACACATACCAACACCTTCTACATCACAATCCTTGAAACCATGCCCAAATCTACCACAACCATAACAAAAGTCTGGTAGTTTCTTATATTTGAGATCCGTCCACACCAAATGAACCCGATTGCCTAATTGCACCCAAACTCGCTGCCTTAGCAGTTTTGCAATGTTGAGTACTACCTAGACTCCAACAACTTCACCCCACACATTTGCCAAAGCGATCACTGTCTACAGTCACCGTCTCACCAATTATGTCTCCAACCTTCTCCCTAACCTACGGAAGCCCCCCCTCCAAAAGTTATGAAGTTGTACCCAAAATTTGGTGAAACAAAAATAATCTCTTTTAGCCAAGTCTCCATGATCTACCGGCTTCAACATAACAAGTACCTTATCAAAGCTCCATGGCTCTTGGTCCAATACCTTGTTGCGATCCTTTTCTTTTGCCTTTGGGAATAGAAAAATATCCTTTGCCACGTCCCGAGATTCCACACCATCAACTCTCCAAACCTCGATAATAGTAGATTGGAAAAAGCATTTATTATAAGGTTTGGAAGAGATAATTTTACCTAAAAAGCCATAATGCATCGCTTCACGTCCCTCTTCGATAACAATGTCGTCAATTCCGACCACATCTTCTTCCTCCACCAACCAACCAAGTCATTCCATTCTGCTATTTATCGCATGCAACTTCAAGAGCAATGACCATAAAATGAGAATAAACTCACACACACATCGGCGAGTGTCGCCTCTCACAATACACTCAAGGAAGGCTTTTAGGATGCCCTAGCAAAGCAGGAGAGAATAATTTTTCTATTCTTAAAACAATTCTGCCTTCCTTTTCCTTTTTTCCGTCCAACTTTTTTTATTCTTTCTTTCTTGTAAGTTAAGCGTATTTTTAGCTTTTTGAGGTCAAATTTAATGCAAAAAGATATAGATTTATATATTAAACTTAATCTAAAGATATACTTTTAATGAAATAAAAAACTAATGAAGTAGTTTTTGAATAAACTTAAAACACATATATAGAAAGATAAATAACTCTCGAAAATAAAAGTTTCCTTGACTTATTTTGTTAGACCTGTACTTAGTATTTACTTCAACTATGAATGTTCAAAGTCAAACACCTTTTTTTTTTTTCCTTAGAGCAGACACTTTTTTCTTTTCTGTGAACTTCAATATGTTATTGTGTATCATACCAAATGGTTTCAACTCAAAAGGACAATGTCACACCTTTTTTCGATTATTTTACAATAGTTTTTCGATTTTGACGGTAAAGAGACATTGTCACATGGCTTGTAATAATGCACCAGCTAAATCACGTGTGTCACTCAAACGAGTTATATAGACAGTGAGCACCTTTTTACTGCTAAAAACGTTACATGAAATAGTCGTTTTATGAAAAATAATTACATAATGTACTATAGCTGTTTTAAATTACAAGTGTCTAATTTTTTTTTACCAGTAAAAAAGGTCATCGGTCGAGGCTTACAACTACTTGCACTCCAACCCATTTCTTCAACAACTATTACTAGAGCGAGAGAACTTACGGAGACTATATAGATTCGAACCTTGGCAAATGAAGCAAAGAAACCTAACAAAAGCTTCCCAACTGCTAGACTACAACCTTTGGTAGCGTCTAATAGTTTATCATGTATAGCAATCTTGACGTGTGTTCTTCTTCTTCTCTATCTGTTTTATTTATTTATTTATTTATTTACTTGATAAGTAAAGTGTGTATTATGTTGGAGTTAGTTTTAGAGGTGCATGTGCTAAACCACGTGCTTGCTGCTAGCACTATATACGTTCATGAAAGAAAGAAGTATATATATTTACCAAAAAAAATAAATATTTACTAAAAACATCACCATTTTGCTCCTAAACTTTCAAATCTCCTCATTTTGTCTTTTGAATTTCTAATTTTCTATTCAAATAGACAGAACTAAGCTCAAGTAATTTACACATGGGTCATTTGTAAGGGCAAAAATAAGTTTTTATAACTCTCAGGTTTTCTTTCATATTTAAATTCTCATTTAATGTTTTCTTATTTGCTTTAATTGAAGAAGGGTTTGTATGAACATTTTTTTCTCAATATTTTTTGCCAATATCTTCTTATTTTAATGTATAACTCATCTTCTTTAATATTCAAATTTAGATATCAGTGAACAATATTGACTTATCAGATGAGGTACGCATCAAAAATGAGAAGAAATGTGCAAAAAAAACCATTCCTAAATAGGAGTTCAAATAATTAAAAAAAAAAAAACAAAGACACCACATGAAAGTGTAAACGTGAAACAAAACTTAAGAGAGATAAAATTTCATTTTTGCCCTTACATGTGACTTAGTTTCATCTAGTTAAATGAAAAATCAGAAATTTTGGAGACAAAGTGAGAAGCTTTGAAAGCTAGGGGCAAAGTGGTGATTTTTAAAATTCAGGGACAAAGTGAGGAGTTTTGAAAGTTTAGGAGTAAAGTGGTGATTTTTAAAGTTCAGGGGGCAAAGTGAGAGAGACTTTAAAGTTTAGGGGCCATTAGTATTAATAACCCATTATAAAGAAGAAAAATTAATAAAACTTATATAATAGATAAACAGAATTTAGATATTTTAACATCAAAATATATATGTTGAAAATATATATAGAGCCAAGGTCAAAATGGTCCTTTTTCTCAATCCGTGAATATTTTATATATTTAATGATGAAAGGGCCAAAAAGGGATAAGTTTTATGGTTCAAGGGTTTAATTTGTTATAGTTTAAAGTTTATGGGTCAAAATGAGACAAGTTGTACAGTTTTAGGAGCAAAAGTAAAATTATTAGCTCAATTCCGTTAATATTTAACGGAGCTCCTTACAAAAAGGCCAAAATATGACAATTTACATAGTTCAAAGGTGTGATTTGCTACGTTTTAAAGTTTAAGGGCTAAAATAGGACACGTTGCATAATTTAGGGTCTAATAGTGAAATTAACAAAAAATGAAGGAAGAGGAGAAGAAGAAGAAGAAGATAAAAAATTTTAATAAAAAATGATATTAATGTGAAACGAGGAACTCTTGTCGGCCTTTTTGAGTTCTGACTTTCTCCCATGTGAAGATGCTTCTTTGTTGGGGAAGTATCGTGCATGTACTTTCGCTCTCCATCCTTTTCTTTCAACTGCACGTGACGCTTTCTCAGGATCACTTCATCCATATCATTTCCCAACCGTAGGAAAAAATTAAATTAAGAAAAATAAGGTTATAGAAAGAATTTTTCTCTTAAGTTTACAAAGTTTTTCTTCTTTTTTTTTTTTGAATTTTTAAAAAATCCCTTCTAATGGAGGTTTTCTTTCCATCTTTAGATATTATTCATCTTAAGTTTGTATTTTCTCTTTAAATAATGATGTGAAGTAATTTTTGATAAAAAGATATAATTTTTTAGTTAAAAAAAAGTTTGGAGGTGCCCGTATTGTCCAAATATCACAATTAATAAAATATTAATTGTTTATATTATGGATCCATCTATTATTAATGTTTAGTATAGAACATTATTGATGGTCCTAGCATTATTGTTCTAGCAATATGTGCTTGGGAGTTCCCTTTCTCACGAGTGCTTTATCAACAAGGGGGATTTTCAGCATTCACACGCGCTTCTTTATCAACGTAAGGCTTTATAAAGCCATTTAATGCGGCGTCTGAAAACATTCTAGCGTTAATATATCTTTTGAAAAAACTGAAAAATGCAGGGACAATCAGCTTACAAGCTCATTATCTGGTCTTTGATTACTTTTTCGTCTCTTTTATGCCAAGGTAATTTATCAACCGTAATTCGTCTTTTCATCAACCACTAAGATAAACTACATTGCATTGTTGTCCTCATGTTGTCCGATATACACAAAAACACACACATAACGCTTTTAGTTAAATAATAAGTGGATTCTTGGTAGATTGTACTAAACAAATGCTCCATCTTCCGAGGATTTTAACCAGGTGGTTTCTAGTATGATACTCTTGACATGGTATTATAATATGATGGGAATGATTAATTTATGCTTTTCTATAATTTTTTTTTTTTAACACGTACACAAGTTTTGGCTTAGACAGACCAATAATGCTGCAGGATGGGCAGCAAACTGTGGTGCTAGTGATTACACTCCAAAGGTGCAGCAAACGAAGGTGGGGACGGGAAACCCTCCTAAATTCATGGTTGAAGTGTGCAACAACTGCTCGAAGTGCCCGATCATCAACATCCATCTGAAGTGTGGGGGTTTACCTCAAGCTCTAGTCAATCAAAGTTATCGCCTTTGATGGCTGCGTTGTCAATGGCCGGTTGCCATTGTAGCCTCTGCAAAAGCTCTCACTCAACTCTACACACAACAAGTACTTGTTGTGTCCCCAACATCTGGTACTTCTAGTGCGAGTAATAAAAACCAACGTTAACAGCTGTGTTCCTGGCTAGCTAGCATGCAGCCTTAATTCGACCTTGTCTATTCATATGTTATTCAATTCTTCTTTTTTTTTCGGTTTTCTTTGTGATGATTCAGTGTTTGATCAGGTGACCAGAATGGGAATAAGAATAATGATTTGCAATTTGTGAGTGTGAACAGCTAGAGATGAGAGCAGGATATGGTAGCCTTGGATGTTGGATCTAGTATCGTTATTGCAAAATGTGAATGATATAATCACAATGTTAGTTATGATAAGTTTCAAAAATAAAATTGCTAAATTGCCCAATGTATAACACCAATCTGGGTCCTTAAAATAATGAAACTGGTCCTACAAGGCAATAGTAGACGTTAGATCTACAATCAAATGCAAAATATGTTAATTCAGTTTAATGTGTTCCTTTTAATAGATTTGAGCCCTCAAATCACCGTTATTAAGATCTATTTAGCTTCAAAGAAAACTTATTAGACTAATTGCATAATGTAATTTAAAAACTAAGCCAAAGTGGTTTACTCTACAAAGAGAGCTACTCCACTGTTCTTCACTATGCATGAATTCAAGAGGTACAGATTATAAAGATGATAACGAGAATGAGGAGAAATTTCAACAAAGTTTTCATATAACTTCTCTATTGTGTGTCTACAAATGAGGATGACATTCCTTTATATAGAAGATGAGAAAAAGTCATGACTTCTAACTGACAGAGTGAGGATGATAGTGCTTGAAGTAATCCCAATAGTGGGGCACGTGTTAGTTCAGCGATAGAACGCAAAAATCATGCTCTGACTACATCTTAGTTCGTGGCTAGACAAGCTCATAACTATTAGATCATGTGAATCTATCCCATCGAATAAATACTTGGAAAACAAATCTATAACGACAAAATTATCCGAATAAACCATATGATTGATTTATATCTAATGAATCGATCAAACCCATCAAAACCTTAACTCGTTTATACGCTAGATAAATAGTATTTCTCACGTCAAACAGCTTTGGATCGATCTATCCTATCGGGTTTGATTTGCTCTAATTGCAACCCTGAATTCTCATTTTGGGCCTTAATAGACGATTTAAGTCTGATCAAATTGGATCCCAATAGTTAGCCCCCCACTCCTTAATCGATTTAATCGACTACAGGAGTGAACAAATCTCAAGCTTTAGTTTGATGACACGTCATCTTGATTAAAACTTTGCGTTCACACCAAAATCCTCACCCTCCCTCAGGAAATTGCGATACTCAACTACCCATAACACATGTCACAATGTAATTGGAAGGCCCTAAAATATCTCTGTAGTGCTAACATATACGCCTGACTCGAAAAGACACTGTCTCGGTTTGAGCGGGAATTCAAAAAGAAGCAAAATTTTATCCATTGGATCAAACCAATCTCAACCGTTGATCAAATTGCTTTACACAATATATGTATCTATTCTCTCTCTTTCTCTCTTCATTTCACACAATTTCCTTCGAACTTAGGGCTATTTTCCTCTGTTTTCTCAGGCTTTCCAGTGACTTCCAGGCAGGTTTCCTCTCTTTTTTGTTGATTTTCTTGCGATTTTCTTTCCATAGGTTTGTTTCTCTTACAATTTTGAATGTTTTAGTGCCATTTTCAATTCATTTGCCAAGAAAATTGATGATTTCTTCATCTGTTGGGCTCTCACGGGTTTAAAACCCTTAAGAACTCTTCGAAACTTTTTAGATCTTAAAATTTTAGCCCTCAGATATTCGAAACCATAGATTTCCTTTTAAGAATCTATTTTTATAAAGATGTGGAAGGCCATAGATATTAGTTCAAGTTCGAGTGGGGGCAACGACCCGTGGTCTAGTGGTGACGATAAGCAAATCGATAAATGGATTAAAGAACAGCCCAAAATCAAATGGAATCCCAGAATTGGTAGTACTAGGACCAGCAGAGAAGCAGAAAAGGACCTAGTGGAAAAGAGAGATAGAACTACGGGTCTGTCAAATCGAACCGAGCAAATCAAAATGCTCAAAAAGAGAAAATACACTTCACCAACAAAGGGAGTTTCCTTCTTTTTGAAAAACCCAAAATCGATTATAACTGGGGGACTTATCAACAATCAGGACAAGGTATAGGATCCCTCTTTCTGTCAATATCCAACTTACATATCTAGATGAGCAAGCAAATATGCAAAATGATAACTAGTTATGCATATATACTAAGTGGTTTGAACTTGGACTTCAATTGCCCATCCTAGAATTCAAGCTCAAAATTGTTAGTCATTATGATATCTCAATAACACAACTCATGCTAAATAGGATGCGACTACTGATCGCCTTGATAGTACTAATCAAAGAAGCTGGCATCGATTTTGATCTCCATGATTTCTTTCGGTGCTATTATCTAATGACAAACAATAAAAACAGAGGGCGCTTCTACTTTATATACCTATAATCGAAGCAACTCATCTTTGATTTTGTTAACGAGGACAAACATTAGGAAGAGAAATATTTCTTCATGTCGATTAACAATGACTTAGTTGAATTGACCACTCGATTCTTGTTTCTTTTCATTTTCGATCATATTGGTAAGTATCGATATTTGTATTTATTTTAAGCAGTAATTCCAACTAATCCTTAGCATTTTGTCCCTCTATAGATTACAAGTTAAACTATCCAGTCCTCATTGGTGAAAGGTTTCGCGCGAGGCTCAAACCTTGGCTCTCGTTGAAGGGACGGACTTGGACTGAAATCTCCCACCTTGATTGACTTGGAAAGTCATCGATTTGGAAAAGGTTCAGAGAAATCTTGATAAGTATAGCTATTCTCTTTCCAAAATGAGTCGATTGGGTCTTTGTATGTCGTGGTGCACTTTAGCGACTGTACGGTCTATCGAAATTCATTACTCCACTCTC
Organism: Artocarpus heterophyllus; assembly: GCA_025403435.1. Taxonomy (NCBI): domain Eukaryota; kingdom Viridiplantae; phylum Streptophyta; class Magnoliopsida; order Rosales; family Moraceae; genus Artocarpus; species Artocarpus heterophyllus. The sequence goes on from CM046341.1 coordinate 19,946,779, forward strand.
TAATGAAGATGCTCTTCTCGTAGATGCTATATTATCATCAATGAATATCTCATTACCTTTCTTTAGTGACACCATGAAAAAGAAGGCTACTGCAAGGACTATAGTAAAAAAGGAAAAAAAGAGGTGATGCCAGCGAATCCTCAATCCAGGAAAAATCTACTTCCCTAATCAATACTTCTAATTTCCCTCTGCCACCTCCATTCGACATTTAGCCCCCAGTGTTGAAGAAAAGAAAAGCTGTGGAGCCGTCTATTCAGATCGAAGATGCCAAAGTAAGGGTTGCTGATAAAACCCTTGATGTCTTAGAGAACGTCAACATCCTTCAGGACAAACAGCCGGCATTAAGAGCATCTAGAGCTTCAACTTCACACTAGATGAGGATATTTTTTGTGGCAAGTCATTCTCTTGGCTGAGTAACAAATCAACTTTGGCCCTAGGACAAGTAAGGCATGAAGTCTTGTCTCAAAACTTTTTTAACTTGTCACATTGATTCATACTAAGCCTTTCTCTTATATAGGCCTTTCAGCTTCATAATATTTTTGTGAACAAAGCTACTTACAAGTATGAGTGACTAATTACAAATGTTAAGGAGCTTAAAGAGAAGCTTGGGAAGGCTGAGTCCGAGAGGGACAACATGAAAAGGGAGAGAAACGATGCTATCGATGCATTAGCGAGGTAGAATGAAAAAGTTCTTAATTTGAGTAGTAGTCTCTATCTAGAGGAGGATAAGGTAAACAATTTAGCTAAGGCGATGGAGACGAAGACTCAAGAACTTGAAGAGATCAAGGAGCAACTGCTCGATATTCATAGCAATTCCTCCATTAAAACAAGGCTTGAGACACTGAAAGAGTTCAAATCAGGTTAACTTAGCAGCCTTGACATTGGCAAGGAAATCGCGAAGCTTGAGGAGCTCATGTCTCTTGATGAGTCCGATGTCGAGGAGGTTGATGCGAGTGAGGCAGTTCGCAAAGAGGCTAGGGCCGAGGCTTCCTAAGTTCCTGATTCTTCAAGGTTAGATGCATCATTGTCAAACAAGCAAGCTGTTATACCCTTATCTGTTCAGGGAACAGAGGGGGAAAAATGATCGAACAACAAAGGGGGAAATCGTCTAGACTATCTCACATATAGATTGAGTGAATGATATTTTTTTTTGGTACTAAACAATTTGTATTGAATAGTTTTATTTTGCTTCATATGTCGAATAAAAACTATCATCGTTTGCCTTATTCCCCTTGGTAATATTGATCCCCCTTCGAAGTTTAATTCATTAAGAATAATTGAACTTTAAATCCATCAGGCCTTAATATTTATGGAGATCTAGTGACAATTATAACTTCTAATATAAATCGAGCTTGAAAGAATTTGGCAGAAAATTTAAACTAATAAGATGGTTTACCAAGCCGAATAATGTTCATTCAAATGTGGGATCGAATACTAATAAATTGATTTAGGTCTGATGTAATGAACCATGATAGAGTTGTGAATAACAATCGACCAAGTATCCGACGAGTTGATCGAGTTTATTGTTAGGATAGAACGCCATGAAAATGGCAAGCCATGAAGATGGAAATTTAAGATCGAACTCGAGACAAGTAGATCGAGTTAAGTGTTTTTGGGAGCCATGATTGTGGTAGGCCATGATGATGGCAATATATGATTGAACTCAGGATGAGTTGATCGAGCCATAAAGATTACAATATAGGATCAAACCTTAGGCAAGTTGATCGACCCATAAAGATTTCGATGTAAGTTAAAACTCTGGGTAAGTTGGAGCCATAAAGATGGCGATGTAAGATCAAACTCGGGATGAGTTGATCGAGTCCACAGTTAAATAGAGAGCCATGATGATGGCGAGCCATGATAATGGCAAATAAAGATCGAACTTGGGGACCTAATAGAAAGCCTTGATGATGGCAAGCCTTGGTAAAAATGGTTGTTGTAATAATGTGGTTGCACCTGTTTATAATTCATGGGCTGCCTGCATACCCATGTGCAATTATCAAGCCGATTGTAGTTCGATTACAATTTAGCACCTTACAACTGAAATGAAATTGAATTGAATGACAAAATGTAGAACTTGAAAAACAAAAAGTAGTTCAGCATAAATTATACATAGTATTTCTGTAATTGATGGGCATTTCAGCTTTTGCTGATGATTGATCCATCGAGTTTTTCCAACTTGTAAACCCCGTCTCAAACAATAGCTCAGATTTGATATGGACCTTCCTAGTTAGCTACCAATTTCTTGGTGTAGGCTTCCCTTGTGTTTTGAAAGACTCTTTAAAGTGCTAGGCCCCCTACCTAGAACTTTATGATTATGACTTTCTTGTTGTAGTACTTAACGGCGGCTTACTGGTAACGTCAGAGGCAATAAAGTATGTTCTCCTCCTTTTCGTCGATTAGGTCTAGTGTATCCCTTATCATCTCTTTATTCGTTGCTTCATTGAGGAGTAAATAGTCGACTCGAAGATCTCAAGCGATGATTTCTACCAGGATGACTGCTTCAGTTCAATATACAAGGGAAAATAGGGATTTGCTAGTTGCACACTTGGGCATCATTCGATAGGCCCATAGAACCATCGGGAGTTCCTCAACCCATTGTCCTTTTCTAGCTTCCAACTTCTTTTCAGGTTCTTGACGATCGTCTTGTTTGTCAACTCTGCTTGCCCATTCCCTTGCTCAAAATAATGTCCTAGTCATAGCAAAACTTCTTGAAGGATGTAAATATGAACTGTGAACCATTATCAGTGATGATTTCCCTTGGTACTCTGAACCAACAGATGATATTTCTTTAGATAAATCTTTCGACATCTCACTCTTTTATATCTGCAAAAGCTGTAGCTTTGACCTATTTAGAAAAATAATCCGTAAGGACAAGAAGATACTTGACCTATCCAGGGGCCGAAGTGAATGGCCCGACAGCGTCCATCAAGTAGTTTATGAATAGATATGGCAAACTGATCAAAGAAAGTTCCTCAGCAGGTTGATGGATGGCAAGGTGAATATCTCTAGATTTTTTGGCAAAATTCTCACATTGCCCTGCATGATTAGCCAGTAGAAACCCTGCCTTTTGATCTTATTGCACAAGGATCTCCTCCCTGAGTGATTGCCACACGACCTTCATGCACTTCTTGGATGACTTTCTCGACTTTGTCTTTCCAAGGCAACAAAGATAAGGGCCTGTAAACGATCACCTATAAAGCTTTTCATCTATCAGGCAGCATCTTGCAGCTTGGACTTTGACTTTCCTCGCTATATGCTTGTTGTAAGGAAGCCATCCATCGTGTATGTACATCTCGATAGGAGCTCTCCAATCATCCCTTGGATCCACATAATTTGCCTCTTTTGCAAATTCGATGCTTAGTCAATTGATGCATTCTAACGAGATAATTCTTATCTTTCTCACTTCGATCAAAAAACCCAAGTTGGCGAGTGCATCTCCTCTAGAATTTGCTTCTGTGGCACATGCTCCACCTCGACCTGATCGAATTGGGACTTCAAATTATTTACTAGCTTCAGGTAAAAGGCCATCTTCTCATCTCATGCTTCACATTCCCTAGTAATCTGATTCATGATCAAAGTAGAATCGCTTTCCATGACAAGCTTAGTAGCCCCTAATGTTGCGGCAAGCCTCAAGCCAGCAATCATCAGTCTTGTAGTCGACTTCATTATTCTAGGCCTTGAATCCTAGTCAAAAGCTTTGCTTCATCTCTTCACCCAATAGTGATCATAACAGCTCCATCAACCTGCAAAATCCATTCTCTGGTTCATTGTCGTTTGCCTTGTATGTCAGTTCTGTAACAAAGTCTGTGAGCACTTATGCTTTCGGTGCTTTACGAGGTTTGTATTCGATGTTGAACTCCCTTAGCTTGACAACTCATTTTGTTAATCTCCCAAAGACATCAAGCTTATGCAAAATGGCATGCGTCGGGTATGATGATAGCATGATGATGGTATGACTTTGAAAGTAGGGTTGAATCTTTTGGACTGACATAACAAGTGCAAGGGCAAGCTTTTCAATCACAGATACCTCATCTTTGCATCCAACATTGTGTGGTTAACGAAGAAAACATGCTTTTGGATCGATTTTTCTTCTCTAACCAATGTTGAGCTGACCACTGTCCTTGAGACTGCCAAGTAAAGATAGAGTGGCTCTCCATCTTTGGGTTTTGACAGGATGTGTGGCAGTGGATAGATACCTTTTCAGCTCCTGGAACGCCCGCTCGCATCATTTGCTCCATTCAAATCTTGTGTTCTTCTTAAGCAACTGGAAAAAAGGTAGGCATTTGTCTGAAGACCAAGCTATAAACTGACTCAACGTGACGAATCGTCCAATGAGCCTCTAGATCTCACGCTTGGTTCTTAGGGATGGTATAAGTTGAAACGCTTTTATCTAATTTGGTTTCACCTCGATCGAATGTTTCGTAACGAGATATCTTAAGAAAATTTTTCTCACGACTCTAAAGGTGCACGTTTTTAGGTTCAGCTTTATGTTGTATCTCCAAAGTACCTCGAAGCATTCTTCTAGGTGTTGTACGTGAAGGTTGGCCTGCAATGATTTTACCAACATATCGTCAATGTAAACTTCCATGTTCTTACCAATTTGCTCCTTGAACATCATATTAACCAGCCTCTGGTACGTGGCTCCTGTGTTCTTCAACCCATAAGGCATGACTTTGAAGCAGAAGATCCCTTGTTCTGTGATGAAGGTGGTCTTCTCTTGATCTTCAGGATTCAAGAGGATTTGATTGTAACTAGAAAAAGCATCGAGAAAGCTCAAGACTTCGTGGCCAGCTATTACATCAACGAGTTGGTCGATATGTGGTAGCGGATAGTTGTCTTTAGGGCAGGCTTTATTTAAATCAGTAAAATCTATGCACATTGTCACTTCTTGTTTTTCTTTCTCATGATTACCACATTCGCTAACCAATCAGGATATTGTACAAGATGGATAAACCTAGCTTCCAATAATCTTCTCACCTCGTCTTTGACGATGTTGTTTCATTCAACGCCCAGTCTTTGCTTCTTTTGTCATACGGGTCGATGGTTAGGATCGACGTTAAGCCAATGTGAGATTATGCTAGGGTCGATTCCAAGCATATCTACATAAGACCATGCGAAACAATCATTATTAGCTTTCAAAAAGTCAACTATAGCAGATTTCACCTCTAGGTCGAGTTGCAAACTGATGCTCACTGTTCTGCTCTTGTCTTTCAAATCGATTTTAACATCGTCAAGCTGCTCCAACACCAATTTGACACAATCATAATTATTCAACCCGCTCGATGACTTTATCTATAATTGCTATAAGGTCGGTTGCTTTTGCTTTTTGCAGTGGTATAGCAGCTCCTTGTCACTTCTTGACTTCCAACTATTTCTCTAACTCCTCGCTTCATTGGGAATCTGATTTGCAAGTGGAAAGTTGACAGGACAGCCTTCATCGCATGTATCCATGGCTGCCTAAAGATGATGTTGTATCTTGAGAGACAATCTATGACGAGGAAACTCATCATCGTATTCTCTTCGGTTGCATAGATAGGCAACTTAATCTTTCCCACTGTTGTGGTTGCTTCGCCATTAAACCCTACTAGGGTGGTAATAGACTTCTCAATCTTTTTTTCATCAATATCCATCTCTTTTAGTGCCGAGAGGAACAAAATGTTAGTTGAACTTCCATTATCAACAAGTATTCTTCCAATTTCCCAATTAGCAACGTTAAGTTTGATTACCAAAGCATCGTCATGAGGACTGTAGAGCCCGAATGCCTCATCACTTCAAAACTAAATTGTATGCTCACCGTATTCATCAACGAATGAGCTAGTACTTGCTTGTCTTATTTTCCTTTGGTGTGCCTTCATTTGGTTAGCAGAGTTACGACTAAAAAAGGAGCCTCAATAAATAGCTCTAATCACTTTCCTCACGGGTGGTGGCGATGGTCTCTTCACTTGAATCTGGCAGTCATTTTGTCCCCCTCATTCTCGATGCAGCCCATAAATCTTTCTCCCTCACTCGAACAAGCATTCCATCAAATGTCATTAGTTATTTTTTAATTAATTTTAAATTTGAAATAACCACCATATCAGATATATAGGGAAATGATATATTTTACAGTATTCTTATCCTTTTGTTATTCAGAAACCAAAACCAAAAAAAATCACATTAATATATATATATATACATATGCCAAAGCACGTTTACCTATCGTAAACGTTTTTTTTTTAATTTAACGAATCACATGTGATTCATAATATATATATATATAATATATATAAAAAAATAAAAAAATGCAAATGTTTGTTTACGTAATGTGTGTGTATATATATATATTAATAAATAATAAAATCTAATATATATATATATATTAAAAATCCAAAAATAAATCTCATTCATTTAAGAATGGAAAAAATAATCAATTAATTTATTAACTAATGCAACATTTATCACATTATATTATGTATCATAGAGAACATTTTTCTGCATCACATTAATAACTCAAGTGTGAAATAATTAACTCAAAATTCAACAATTTCAAATTAAATATATATAATTCATTCTATGCATAAATCCAATATAGTGTTATAGAGGTGGCATTGGGGACCTATGGACCTATAACCTAAGCTCCAATAAATTTGACAATTAATTAAACTCATTAATTAATGTGCCAAATTTATTAGTTTCAGTATTACTTCACTAAAACCTGAAACTGAACTCTTGAGATTATAGAGACATTACTCAAAGAAAATTAGCGAGTAGTCCATTGATATAATCATTACATATAAGTCAGTCCTCCATAAATAGCTCATAATAAGAGCTAGGTTCAATTTCCATTTACCTCTCTTATTATATTTTTATCCTTGAGTTCCAATAATTCTCTAATGAATAGTTAATTCATAATCTTATTATCAACGAGCGCTCTACTGTTCAAACCTCGAATTATCACTATTTCATTCTGAATGAGACTGAACCGTACTTGTAATATTTCATTCTGAATGAGATTGGACCGTACTTGTAATATTTAATTAAAGATCCTAAATTTTAATTAATTATTATGGACTATTTAGATTATTATCTATAAGCTTTGTCCCTAAGCATATAACACTTATATGCTAAATTTATATTTACATAAATAATCATGAATTTTTTCGATGTTTATAAATGTATTCATAACATATATAAGCAACTAAAATAATAATAAATGTCACTTTATTTATTTATTAACAATATATACAATGTCACAACTTTTAGGGTACTAAACCCAACAATCTCCCACTTAGCCCTAAAGCAGGTGAGACATGTCTCTAAGACCTAGGCCTTCCAAGTGTGCCTCGAAGCTCTTTGCAAGTGGCGTCTTGGTGAATGGGTCGGTAAGGTTGTTATCCAACGCTGTCTTTGTTGGAAACAAAGTGCGCAACGAAATTTTAAAAAAATTTCATCAGAATAATTTTCAAAACACAAGTTTGACATGTTATATGTATAAATTAGATAGATCTTACTAACCTTTGTGTGAAGAACCTCCGCAACCTGTCTAGAGAAGTAACGTTCTAGAAGAGCCTCAACCAACTGGTCTTCTTTGCTGTTCTTTATCCACAACCGGAGTGAGTGCGGGCTCACACGTACAGCTCTTCCACCGGTGACTCTCCTTCCAACCAATAGAGAGAACCCAAAGCTAGTGTTCGTGATTTATGAACAAAAGCTCTCAGAGAGTTTTCAGATGCTCACTAGAAGAGTATCACTCTTAATCTTCAAATTGATCTAAGTAAATCATGAGACTCACTCCCTTTATATAGCTATTGGTCCTGGGGTCAGTCCGTATCAGATTAGGTCTCAAAAACTCGAAACAGAATCAAGTTCGGATCAATATCTGATAAGATCCGCGCGAAAACACGTAATCTTATCTCTCGCTGATCGGTAGGCCGAACAGGCCAGATCAGCCGACTGCGTCATTCGGCAGGCCGAACTCCCGAGAAAAAAATCTCCGCGAATCTTTTATTTTCCACCCGAGATTCTAAAGGATAAAGTCTCAGTTTTGATTCAAATAACCCAATAGAGAAGATATCTGATGAAAACAAACTTTATCAAGATAATCTCTAAGAAAATAAATCAATTCACAATAATTCTACAAGTTTATCTTGATCTAATTTATCCAAAATTAAATCAACCGATAAACAGACAAGAATTATCTTATCGCAATAATTCAACAAGTTTATCTTAAACTAATTTCTTACAAAATTAATTCAACCGATAAACATACATGAATTATTTGATTCTTACAAATTTTAAACCAATCTGATAATTCCGACATAAGTCACCAATTATTGAAAAAGCACGCCGTATCGTTACAGGATTTTGTGAGCTAGCAAAGGGGACCAAAATGGACCTATAAAGTTCAAGCTCATGATAATTATGAAACCCAATATCCCATATATACATTTCACAATTATCAACTCCAACGCTACTCCACTAAAAGCTTGGAGCTGCACTCTCGAACTTTATAGAATTACGAAGCTCGTGTAGCTAAGTCTCCATGACATATCATAGTGCATCGCATCCCCAAATGATAATCCATAATCGGCTCAAGGACAAGTTCTGTCTTACCTTCCCGATTATTTTTATCTTACGTTTCATTGTCTCACCATTAGAAAACTTACCATCCAAAGAAAGTATACCATTCGGTTACACCTATGTATCCAAATGGTTAAGCGCTCTAGTTTTCCAATTACAGGACAATGCATATAAGAGGATATCATTACTCCTAAAGAGGAGCTATGGATTCCATATCTATGAATAACAAGTCTACGCTATCAAGAGTCATGCCTCCAATGTACCAGTATGCATACCACTATTGAGATGTGGGAGTCACCCTTTGGCACATCAAAAGACACAAGTCGAGACAACGGGCCCACTATTCATCTCAGGATTAAGATACAATACAAATGACTGTCTAAAGTGAATCAATTTGCCAAGACAGAATTATTAATCCAAATCAATTCACTTTATGTCCCGATCCAACACATCGTCACCTATGACAGCGTGCCAATGTCTCTATTCATGGAGTCCAACTCCGATGGTCAAGACAAACCATCTCCCAAAAGGGATATAGACAACATAACAATCTTTACATGAATAAAGTGCCCAACTTTACTCCCTCGATCGCGGATCATATGTTTTAGACCATCACCTTAAGAATCATGCCTTCCGCATAATCATCTCATCATATGCCCAATTCTTAAGGTTTAGACTGACAGTCTCAGACTACTATTTGCTTATCATACATTCAACAAACATGAACGTAAAGAGGACAAGATTTGGTATATATAAATGAATAAATTCTTTATTGATAAAAAATGTTTCCAAAAACGTATTACATTTTTACTCCTTAGGACATACATGTCTAACAATCTCCCACTTGCACTTAAGTGAGTAAATACAACAAATTTCGCATCCCCATAGCTTCCACATGCCTCTCGAACACTCTCCCAATAAGTGTCTTCGTAAATGGATCAGCTAAATTGTCCTTTAACGCGATCTTGCACACCGTGACATTCCCGCCCTCAACGAAGTCCTTTATCACATGATACTTCCGATCAATATGCTTACTCTTCTTGTGAAATCTTGGTTCCTTAGCATTAGCTACAGCGGCACTGTTATCGATATCAGGAACTACCTCAAGATCCCTAAGGAACTTGCAGAGCCACACTGCTTCTTTCAAAGCATCACTAGCCGCCACATACTCGGCCTCCATCGTTGAATCCGAAGTGCAATCTTGCTTCGCACTTCTCCAACTGATGGCACCGCCACCCAGAGTAAACACAAACCCCGAAGTCAATTTCCTAGAATCCAGACAGGATTGAAAATCTGAATCAGTGTATCCTAGAGAAGTCAAGTCCTCACCCGAATACACAAGCATATACCCTTGAGTCCTTCTTAGGTACTTGAAAATATGCTTTACCGCAACCCAATGGTTCGGTCCTGGATCCGCCTGAAATCGACTTACAATCCCGACCGCATAGCTAATATCTGGTCGTGTGCAAAGCATGGTATATATGAGACTACCCACAGCAGAAGCATAAGGCACCTTCTTCATGTATTCTCTTTCTTCATAAGACTTTGGAGAGCCTTTCTTAGAAAGAGTAATTCCAAACCTAGATGGTTGCCCACCTTTCTTGGAATCCTGCATTGCAAACCTCCTGAGAATTTTATCTATGTAGCCAGCCTGAGACAAAGCTATCATTTTGTTCTTCCTATCTTGAAAGATCTGGATACCAAGAACAAAATTAGCCTCACCCAAGTCCTTCATGTCAAACTGCTTGGTCAACCATAATTTGATAGATGACGATGCCCCAACGTCATTGCCAATTAGCAGAATGTCATCTACATAGAGCAGTAGAAAAACCACCTTCCCATCCTTTATGTGTTTGTAAACACATGGTTTATCCACATTTTGTGAGAACCCATAAGTCTTGATCACTTGATCAAATCTTATGTTCCAAGAATGGGATGCCTACTTAAGTCCATAAATTGACTTTAGCAGCTTACAAACCTTACCCTCTTGACCCGCGACCTTGAACCCGCCTAGTTGTTCCATATAAATGGACTCATCAAGATAACCATTAAGGAAAGCCATCTTGACATCCATCTGCCAAATCTCATAGTCGAGAGCGGCAGCTATGGACAAGAGAATCCGGATGGACTTAAGCATGGCTACAGGCAGAAAGGTTTCCTCATAATCGATTCCTTCTTTTTGCGTATAACCCTTAGCTACCAGTCTAGCCTTAAAGGTTTCGACCTTTCCATCCACTCCTCTTTTCCTCTTGTAGATCCACTTACACCCTATGGGTTTTACCCCTTCAGGAAGATCCACAAGCTCTCAGGCCCGATTAGTCTCCATAGACTTCATCTCTATGTTCATGGCCTCTGTCCAGAGTCTTGAATCAACATCCTCCATAGATTCTGCGTAAGTATAAGGATCCCTGTCATGTTCATCCGGTTCAGCCAAGAAGACCTCCCCATTGAACATATACCTCTCAGGTTGACGCCCGATCCTCCCACTACGCCGAAGCCCTTGAGATTGTTGTTCAGGTTTGTTTGGTTTTTCTACACCTATTGGAATGGTTTCGTTCAAAACCTCCGGAGTGAACGGATCACCCCTTAACTCCTCAAGCACCACTTTGCTGTTTAAAGTCATCCATGTAACTCTCCTCAAGGAAAGTTGCATTAGTTGAAACCACGACTTTATTTTCCTTTGGGTTATAAAAATAACCCCCTTTAGTCCCTTTTGGATATCCTACAAACACACAAACTTCCAAACGTGCTTCCAACTTATTCGGATCCTTAAACAGGACATGAGCCGGACATCCCCATATAAGAATATGGTTTAAGGATGTCTTCCGCCTTGTCCACAACACCTGAGGAGTTTTAGGGACCGATTTTGAAGGCACATTGTTCAAAAGATAACATGCGGTTTGTAGTGCATATCCCCAAAAGGATAAAGGCAATGATGAATAACTCATCATGGACCGAATCATGTCCAACAAAGTCCTATTCCTTCTCTCCGCTACGCCATTCTGCTGCGGAGTGCCCGGCGCAGTCAAATGGGATAAAATCTCATTCTCTAACAAGTGTCCCAAGAACTCATCAGAAAGGTATTCCCCACCTCGATCAAATCGAAGTGCCTTTATGGGTTTACCCAATTGCTTTTCCACTTCAGCCCGAAACTCCCTAAACTTATCATAAGTTTCGCTTTTGTGGTGCATCAGGTACACATACCCATATCTTGAGTAATCGTCAATAAAAGTGACAAAGTACTCATACCCTCCTCATGCCTGTATGTTCATTGGTCCGCAAACATCACTATGCACAAGTTCTAGAACCCCTTCGGCCCTATTGCCTTTAGACCCATATGGTCTTTTGGTCATTTTACCCTCCAAACAAGATTCACATTGAGGTATAGATTCCACCTTTAAGTGACTTAAAGGTCCATCCCTTACCAACCTTTGAATCCTATTCAGGTTAATATGGCCAAGGCGCAAATGCCAAAGATAAGTCTTATTAGAGTGAGAAGTTTTAAGTCTTTTTGAGTCATTATCATTTATCTCAGCATTAAGCAATAAGTCCATCTTAGGTTTGATAAAGTATAGATTATTTTGCATCCATCCAGAACATATAAAGGATTTGTTTTAACGAATCACCACTTTTTCATTAAAAGATACCACATAGGAGTCTTTAAATAAAGAAGATACAGTAATTAAATTCCTTTTGAATTTAGGAACATAAAAACAATCTCGCAAAATTAAATTCCTATAATTATCAAAGTAAAGATGGACATCTCCCATTGCTTCTGCTAAGACCAAGGATCCATCGCCCATCCGAAGCGTTAAGTCTTCACACAGCAGACTTCTCGTTTCTTTGAATCCCTGCAGAGAAACACAAACATGATTAGTTGCACCAAAATCTATGACCTAGATGTCACTGGATTCCTCAACCAAACAAGTTTCTAAATATAGAAGATCACACCTACCTCCCTTGGAAAGGAAGTCCTTGCAATGCTTCTATATATGCTCGACCTTACCACAGAAGAAGCACTTAAGCTTCTTTGGGTTCTTCTTCTTCTTCTTCTTGCTCTTGGTAGCAACAGGATTAGAAGACTTCCCGTTCTTGGTCTGTTGCTTCTTTCCATTCCCTGAGTTAGGATTGGAACCAGAAGAAGCTACCACGTTAGCCTCACCACCAGCAGGAGACTCCCTGATCAACAGTTCAAACTCCTGTAACTGTTTCATCAGTTCTGTCAATGTCATATCCCATCTATTACTTAAATTAAAAGTAGCTCTAAACGGAATAAATTCCTTAGACAGAGTCTCAAAGACCATAGTCATCTGAGTTTCAGCATCGATGTCGGCTCCATTGGTTTGAGCCTCAGCGAGGTAACCCATGACCAACATCATGTGCTCCTTTACAGATGTCCCCGGTCCTGTCTACAGTTTAAGAGTTTCCAAAGCGCCCCTTGCCGCTTTGTTATGGCCTGGCCTCCAAACATGTCCTCAAGATTATCCAAGATCTGCTTCGCAGTCTCATAATCCTGATGTTGAGCCTGCAGCATGTTGTTCATGCTAGCCATAACATAGCAGCGGGCCTGATCATTAGCATCTTTTCAGCAGTCGTACACTTGGAATTGCTCATTACTTGAGTCTCCCATAGGCTTGGGAGGACAAGGGGTTGTCAGTACATATTTCAGTTTCTCAAAGGAAAGGACGATGTCCAGGTTCCGTTTCCAATCGTTATAATTCTCACTGGTTAATTGGTTTTTGTCAAATATCGATGATAAAGCGTTTTTAGATATTTTGAATCTACAATAAAGAATCATATACCAAACATAAGCAAACATATATAATAATTTAGTAAGATAACACAATCATGTAAAATCATACAAATGTGTTTATGTGTCAAAACCTTGAAAATATCACAACCTTACAACGATAATTCCCAACTCAGAATTCAACAAGCTCCTAGGGGAGTCATGCCAAATTCAATCAGGAACACAGATCCCCTCCTGATTAATATATGCCATCCAGGACCCGTATGATCCAGCATATACTAATAATTGTTTCTTTGGCCATTAATTTTATTAACATAGCTCTTAGGGGAGGTTAATAATAAAATTAACGCGAGTGTATAACCACCATTTCAATATTTTATCCATAATTTATAATCACCACCTCGGGGTGTCCAACCATAAATCATACTAAAATACCTTATCCTTTCAGATATCTAATCTAGTACATAATAGAAATCCCTTCCTAGGGGTCGGGACCACCATGTTCTTCCTATGGACCAACGATGGAGGCCTTAGGTCCTCTCTTCAAAAACCTTCCCCCACTCAATCTTTTGAAGTCAAGGTTTTATTTTAAAATCATGCATGAACAATTTTAATATGAGCGGCACTCCCTATTCTATATCCACAACCAGAGTGAGTGTGGGCTCACTCGTACAGCTCTTCTACCGGTGACTCTCCTTCCAACCAATAGAGAGAACCCAAAGCTAGTGTTCGTGATTTATGAACAAAAGCTCTCAGGAAATTTTTAGACGCTCACTAGAAGAGTATCACTCTTAATCTCTCAAATTGATCTGAGTAAATCATGAGACTCACTCCCTTTATATAGCTATTCGTCTTAGGGTCAGTCCGTATCAGATTAGGTCTTAAAAACTCAAAACAGAATCAAGTTCTGATCAATATTTGATAAGATCCACGTGAAAATGCGTAATCTTATCTCCCGCTGATCGACAGGCCGAACAGGCCAGTTCGGCAGGCCGAACTCCTGAGAAAAAAATCTCCACGAATCTTTTATTTTCCACCCAAGATTCTAAAGGATAAAGTCTCAGTTTTGATTCAAATAACCCAATAGAGAAGATATCTGATCAAAACAAACTTTAACAAGATAATCTCTAAGAAAATAAATCAATTCACAATAATTCTACAAGTTTATCTTGATCTAATTTATCCAAAATTAAATCAACCGATAAACAGACAAGAATTATCTTATCGCAATAATTCAACAAGTTTATCCTGAACTAATTTCTTACAAAATTAATTCAACCGATAAACAGACATGAATTATTTGATTCTTACAAATTTTAAACCAATCTGATAATTCTGACATAAGTCACCAATTATTGAAAAAGCACGCCATGTCATTATAGGATTTTGTGAGCTAGCAAAGGGGACCAAAATGGACCTATAAAGTTCAAGCTCATGATAATTATGAAACCCAATATCCTAGATATACATTTCACAATTATCAACTCCAACGCTACTCCACTAAAAGCTTGGAGCTGCACTCTCGAACTTTATAGAATTACGAAGCTCGTGTAGCTAAGTCTCCATGACATATCATAGTGCATCATATCCGCATATGATAATCCATAATCGGCTTAAGGACAAGTTCTGTCTTACATTCCCGATTATTTTTATCTTACGTTCCATTGTCTCACCATTAGAAAACTTACCATCCAAAGAAAGTATACCATTCGGTTACACCTATGTATCCAAATGGTTAAGCGCTCCAGTTTTTCAATTACAGGACAACGCATATAAGAGGATATCATTACTCCTAAAGAGGAGCTATGGATTCCATATCTATGAATAACAAGTCTACGCTATCAAGAGTCATGCCTCCAATGTACCGGTATGCATACCACTATTGAGATGTGGGTGTCACCCTTTGGCACATCAAAAGACACAAGTCGAGACAACGGGCCCACTATTCATCTCAGGATTAAGATACAATACAAATGATTGTCTAAAGTGAATCGATTTGCCAAGACAGCATTATTAATCCAAATCAATTCACTTTATGTCCTGATCCAACACATTGTCACCTATGACAACATGCCAATGTTTCTATTCACGGAGTCCAACTCCGATGGTCAAGACAAACCATCTCCCAAAAGGTATATAGACAACATAACAATCTTTACATGAATAAAGCACCCAACTTTACTCCCTCGATTGCGGATCATATGTTTTAGACCATCACCTTAAGAATCGTGCCTTCCGCATAATCATCCCATCATATGCCCAATTCTTAAGGTTTAGACTGACAGTCTCAGACTACTATTCGCTTATCATACATTCAACAAACATGAACGTAAGATTTGGTATATATAAATGAATAAATTCTTTATTGATAAAAAAATGTCTCCAAAAACGTATTACATTTTTACTCCTTAGGGCATACATGTCTAACAGTCTTCACAACTTCCACATCGCCTTGATGTACTATTTCTCTAATCAAATGATATTTTCTATCTACCTGCTTTCCTCTTTTGTGGTTTCTATGTCCTCTTGAATTTGCCACTGCACCACTATTGTCACAATACAGTGTGAGTAGTTTATCCATGCCTGGAACGACTTCCAGATCATTTAAGAACTTACGGAGCCAAACAGCTTCTTTAGCTGCTTCACAAGCAGCCACATATTTAGCTTCCTTAGTCAAATCAGCAATACATGATTGTTTAGTGCTTTTCTAATCTATGGCTCTACCACCAAAAGTAAACACTGATCCAGACGTAGATTTACTTGTGTCTTTGTTTGATTAAAAATCAAAATCAGTGTATCCAATGGGAGTCAATTTCTCATTAGAATATACCAGCATATAATTTTTCGTTCTCCTGAGATACTTGAGAATATGTTTAACCGCTACCCAATGATCTAATCCTGGGTTGGATTGATACCGACTGACTATACCCACCGCATAACAAATGTCAAGTCTTGCGCACAACATGGCATACATTAGACTTCCCACTATAGATGCATAGGGTACCCGTCTCATGTTTTCTTCCTCTTGAGGTGTCTTAGGGCACTGCTCTTTTGAAAGATAAACTCTATGATGTGTAGGTAAATTACCTTTCTTGTAGTTTTACATCGAAAATCTGATAAGCACCTTATCGATATACGATGCCTGAAGACAGTGTGAACAGTTTGTTCTTACGACCTCTTATGAGTTGGATTCCAAGAACATAACTTGCCTCTCCCAAATCTTTCATTTGGAACTAGTTGCCGAGCCATTTCTTTACGTTAGATAATATCCCTACATCATTCCCAATGAGTAGGATATCATCTACATAAAGAACTAAGAAGACCACCTTTTTATGTTTGATGTACTTGTATACACATGGTTCACCAATATTTTGATCGAAACCATAAGACTTGATTGCTTCATCAAATCTTAGGTTCCAAGATCTTGAAGCTTGCTTGAGTCCATAGATGGACCTATGCAACTTGCAAACTTTTTGCTCTTGACCTTTGACTACAAACCCTTCTTGTTGCACCATGTAGATGCTTTCCTCAAGATAGCCATTCAAAAAGGCAATCTTAACATCCATTTGCCATATCTCGTAATCAAGACAAGCAGCAATGGATAAAAGAATCCGAATGGATTTAAGCATAACTATGGGCGAGAAAGTTTCTTCATAGTCAACTCCCTCCTTTTGGGTATAACCCTTTGCCACAAGCCTAGCTTTGAAAGTCTCAACTCTCCCATCAACTCCTCTTTTCTTCTTGTAAATCTATTTGCACCCTATGGGTTTTATCCCTTTAGGTAGGTCTACAAGTTCCCAGACTAAATTGGACTATATGGACTCCATTTCAAGGTTCACAGCTCTAGCCATTTCTCCTTCTTAGAATCTTCCATTGCATCACGATATGTTAATGGATCATCATCACTATTATTAGAGATAGCAACATGTGCTTCTCCAATTTTCCTATAACGAGCAGGTGGTCTCATAACCCTCCCACTACGACGAGGTGGTATGACATTCTAATTTGGAGATGTGGTCTTTTCTCCTTCGACAGCAGTTGTCAGTTGCGATCTAATCTAATCAGAAAGTAACTTTTCAAGTACAACTTTGCTACGAGGTTTATAGTTTGTCATATAATTATTCTCAAGAAAGTGGCATTTGTCGATACAAATACCTTCTTTTCTTATGGACTATAAAACAAACCTCACCTTGTTCCCTTTGGGTATCCCACAAACAAGCATATTTCAGAACATGGTTCCAGCTTCCTGGTCTTTCCTTTCAGCACATGTGCTGGACACCCCCATATACGGATATGTCACATACTAGGTTTGTGACCATTCTATAACGCTAAAGGTGTTTTTGGATAGACTTAGATGGAACTATGTTTAGAAGATATACTACAATTTGTAGTGCATATCCCCAAAATGAAGTAGGTAATGATGAATAGCTGAGCATAGATCTCACCATATCAAGTAACATCCAATTTCTTCTCTCTACAACAACATTTTGTTGTGGTGTTCTAGGTGTGGTGAGTTGTGATAGAATACCATGTTCTATCATATAGTCCTTGAATTCAATATCAAGGTATTCCCCTCCTTGATCAGATCGAAGAGTCTTCACCATCTTTCCTAATTGTTTTTCAGCTTTTGCTTAGAATTCTTTGAACTTTCCAAAAGTTTCAGATTTCCTTTCCATTAGGTACAGGTATCCATACCTTGGCAATTTCACCTTTTGCAGAGAAAGGCATCTTAGTCATTTTACCTTCAAGACAAAATTCACAAACTAAAAGAGAACTAACTTTGAATTCTTTTAAAGGACCATCCTTTACTAGTCTATTTATTCTGTCAAGGTTAACATGACCTAATCTAAGGTGCCATAGGTATGTTTCATTATTGATACGAACCCCGTCAAGAACTGACGCGACCCTAACCAAGATTGGTTTCCAAGATCAAAATTCCTAACCGGTTTTGGATGGAACCGCGACCCGATGCCTAACAAGAAGCACGAACCTTGGTATGTGAGGACGCCACAATCAGCTATGGATGGACTGATTGATAAGTCAATGAACGCCACGGAATCTTTCGATAAGTTCAAATAGTTCGTTTAGGAACCGAAGAGAATTAAACCACAAATTGTGTGTTAATACTTGTCTCCAATTGATTGAAATTCGTTACAATATACAGGCGTTCCCCTATGCGAATTTTCAGCTCCTAATTGCCCATGGAATTTCGGGCAAATCAATTACCAAATGTCAAATCTAAAGCAAATAAGGAAAGTTCCCATAATGGCTTAAAGCCTTACAATAATAGAAATAAAACAAACACAAAAAAGGAAACTAGACATTAAAAGGTCATAAGTTGATTCTTCTCGCCATGTGTCGCCTCAAAACAGGAAAGTAACTGAAATAGAAATTACTCAATCCCTTCTAGAGCTTGAATCATGCATTTGTTGGTCTGGTTGTCACATGCAATTCCCTCAATGGGCCTCCATGCAATGGCTTGAGCCCAAGTTGCTTGAATCAGCCCAATAAGCGTTTCTTTAAACTTCTTCGCACGAGCTCTTGTAACTGGACCAATGGGAACTTGAATTGGATCTGAATATGTCTCCCACGTGCTCTTGCTTGTACTAATGATGTCCTCATCATTCCCCTCCTCTTGAGAGGGATTTGTCCTCAAATCGTCGCCTGCATCAAAAGGACTTAGATCAGAAACATTAAAGGAGGCACTTACACCATACTCACCTGGCAAGTCTAGATTGTATGCATTATCATTGATCCTTTCAAGAATTTGAAAAGGACCGTCCCCTCTAGGCAATAGCTTGGATTTCCTTTGTTTCGGAAACCGTTCCTTGCGTAAGTGCAACCACACCCAATCACCGGGCTCGAAGACGAGCTTGTGACGCCCTTTGTTGGCTTGTTCAGCATATTGTTTAGTCCTTCGCTCGATGTTGAGTCTTGCCTTCTCGTGTATCTGCTTAACAAGATCAGCTTTTCTTTTTCCATCTAAATTCACATGCTCAGACAAAGGTAATGGCATTAAATCCAAAGGAGTTAAAGGATTAAAACCATAAACAATTTCAAACGGTGAAAATTGAGTAGTAGAATGAACAGATCGATTATAAGCAAACACAACATGTGGTAAACACTCCTCCCATGTTTTGATGTTCTTTTTAATGACAGCCCGCAACAAAGTAGACAAGGTTATATTCACAACTACTATTTGACCATCGGTTTGTGGGTGACAAGTAGTTGAAAACAATAGTTTAGTCCCTAACTTAGCCCACAAAGTCTTCCAAAAGTAGCTTAAGAACTTGGTGTCCCTATCAGAAACAATTGTCCTAGGCATACCATGAAGTCTCACAATTTCCCTAAAGAACAAATCAGCAACATTGGAAGCATCATCTGTCTTGTGGCATGGAATAAAATGGGCCATCTTGGAAAACCTATCCACAACCACAAATATCGAGTCTCTTCCCCGTTTAGACCTAGGCAATCCTAACACAAAATCCATCGAAATATCAATCCAGGGTTCACTACGTATTGGTAAAGGGGTTTACAAACCATGGGGCTGCACTCTTGATTTAGCCTACCTACAAGTTACACATCTACCACAAAGCCTCTCAACATCTCATTTCATATGTGGCCAATAGAAGTGTTCCTGCAACATAGCTAAAGTCTTCATTACTCCAAAATGTCCCATCAATCCTCTCCCATGGGATTCTCTCACTAGCAAATCTCTTAATGAACAATTAGGCACACATAATTTATTCTCCTGAAACAAGTATCCCTCATGCCTAAAGTACTTACCACTAGCAAATCTCTCACAAGCTTGATACTCAGTAGTAAAGTCATGGTCATCAGCATATAACTCTTTAATGTGTTCAAAACCCAGTAGTTTAGCATTAAGAGTTGAGATTAAGACATACCTGCGAGAAAGTGCATCGGCAACGATGTTTTCCTTACCTTGCTTGTAGCGAATGACATACGAAAACGTCTCTATGAATTCTACCCAATGAGCATGCCTCTTGTTCAGCTTGTGCTGGCCCTTCAAGTGTTTCAGGGACTCATGATCGGTGTGAATCACGAACTCCTTAGGCCATAGGTAGTGCTGCCACGTCTCTAATGCCCGAACCAATGCATACATCTCTTTATCATAAGTTGGGTAATTTAGAGTTGCCCCATTCAGCTTCTCACTAAAATATGCTACTGGTCTCCCTTCCTGCATTAAAACAACACCAATTCCAACACCTAAAGCATCACATTCAATCTCAAAAGTTTTGGAAAAATTAGGTAAAGATAACAATGGAGCATTTGTCAACTTCTCCTTGAGTAGCTGAAATGCCTTTTCTTTCTCTTCTCCCCATCTAAACCCAACATTCTTCTTGATCACTTCAGTCAGTGGTGCGGCTATAGTACTGAAATCTTTCACAAACCGCCGGTAGAAACTAGCAAGTCTATGAAAACTCCGTACGTTTCCCACACTAGTTGGACTCGGCCACTCCTGGATGGCTCGCACCCTTTCTTCATCAACCTGTATACCTTGAGCACTAACAACAAAACCAAGGAACACAAGCTTATCTGTGCAAAAGGTACACTTCTTGAGGTTAGCATACAACTTTTCCTTCCGTAAAACATCTAAAACAAGTTTCAAATGTTCAATATCATCATCCAAATTACTGCTATAGATAAGGATATCATCAAAATAAACAATGACAAATTTTCCAATAAAAGCTCGCAAAACATGGTTCATTAAACGCATAAATGTGCTAGGCTCATTGGTTAAACCGAAAGGCATTACCAACCACTCATACAAGCCTTGTTTTGTTTTGAAAGCCGTCTTCCACTCGTCTCCCTCTTTCATGCGAATTTGATGATATCCACTCTTCAGATCAATTTTAGAAAACACACAAGCACCATGCAATTCATCTAACATGTCATCCAAGCGAGGAATGGGATGTCGATACTTTACCGTGATGTTGTTGATGGCTCGACAATCAACGCACATCCTCCAAGTCCCATCTTTCTTGGGCACAAGTAAAACTGGTACGGCACACGGGCTCACGCTTTCTCTCATGTGTCCCTTCTCCATCAACTCACTTACCTGCCGTTGGAGTTCCTTTGTCTCCTCGGGATTACTCCTATAGGCTGGTCGGTTTGGGATTGTAGTTCCAGGTATGAAGTCGATTTGATATTCAATCTTGCGGATTGGAGGTAAACCTTGCAGTGTTTCCTCGGGAAAGATATCCTCATATTCCTACAAAAGAGAAACAACAGAACTATGCAAGGTGGAATCAAGATCGTTAGTGTTTAATAACGCCTCCTTGTACATGAGTAAAATCATCAACTAATTAGAAAGCAAAGCTCTTCTCGCATCACTCTCTCTTGCATAAAAGTTTGTTTTTCTCTCTATTTTTACCTCATTGGCCAAATCTTCTTTTGTACTGGCTCTCTCAATGTTCTCTCCTTTTCTCTCCTTTTTCTCGGCCATCTCTTCCTTTTTTCTCTCACTGGCCGAACTCTCTCTCTGCACTCCCACTCTTGATTTTTCTCCGCTCTTCATTTTTTTATCACTTTCTCTCTGTAAGCTCACTTGGTCTTCATAGACCTGTTTTGGTGTTAACGGAACAAGAGTGATCATTTTTTGACTGTGAACAAATGAGTACTTGTTGGTGAAACCATCATGTTAACTCGCCGATCAAATTGCCATGGTTTGCCTAATAACAAGTGCCCAGCTTGCATTGGAACCACATCGCACAAAACTTCATCTTCATATCTTCCAATGCGAAAAGGAACTAACACCTGTTTATGCACCTTTACCTCACCAATATCATTTAACCATTGCAATTTATATGGTCGAGGATGCTTAATTGTTGGCAGCCCTAACTTCTCTACCATGGTTATGCTAGCAACATTAGTACAACTCCCACCATCAATAATCACACAACATACCTTGTTTTGGACATGGCACCTAGTGTGGAAGATGTTTTCCCGTTGCACCTCTTCATCTTCTTCTTTGGCTTGCACACTTAAAGCTCTCCTTGTAACCAACAATTCTCCTTGGACAGCGCACTCCTCATCGTCGGCATCCTCTAATGAAGGCATAGAATCATTGTCCGAATCCTCCTCGGTTTCAATCTCTCCATTGTCCCGCATCACCATAACTTGTTTGTTTGGACATTGGCTTGCTATGTGACCCCTGCCATGACATTTAAAACATTTAATATCACGATTCCGAGTAGTGGAAGAATCAGATTTACCTTGATTCCCATGGCTGGCCACCTCTTGTTTTTGCTCGGTCTTTGGCTTGGTGTTGGGTTGCTTCTCATACTTCTTCCATTGGTTCATTTTCCAAGCGGATCCCATTCTAGGTACGCTTTTGGATTGGATTTGCCTTGAAATGATGGTATCTTCATTTTTATGCCTCTCAAACTATCATCTTCCCGGTTCCTAACTCCTCTATCCTCTCCAAATCTTCAGTGACTGCCCGCTGAATCTTCTCCTTCGTCAAACTCTTCCCCATCAATCCTGTAGTAGTCATCAACCTCTCCTCTAACCGGAACCCTTTCTCGCCTACGCGCATGAGGAACATGTTGTGGCTGTTCCACACATGCGTTTTCTATCCGGTCTGTCCTCTCATGAAGCTGTCCTAACTCTCCCCTCAACAATCGCCTCATCTCCCCCATCATCGCTTCCATAAGAAGTTTTGGGTCTGCTGCACCCGAGGTACCCTCAATAGTGTTCTTGCTATTGTTTGACATTTTTTTTTTTTTTGCAAAACAAAATAAGAAACAATGCAAAGGTCCTTACCACACTCCCTTAAGTGTTTCACTCGTGAAATGGGTCACTCAATTTCACTCATGTTTACACTCAATACTTTCGGCTTTTGTCCATTCTAATGCTCTCGCCTCTATGCCTTTTTCCACTCGTTAATTCTCACTCAGTTCCTATAAAACTAGTCAAATCAATATCAAAAATTTCCTTGACAATTCATAAATAGATTACCAAGGAGGCTCAGATTAGAAACAAGACTATAATAGGAACAAATAATTTAGGCTTTCAGACTATAATTGATGAAAAATTTTTGGTCTATGCAAGGAATTCAATTTCGGATTCCTTAAATGATGAATAACAAGAATCTGAAGAAAAAAAAATTTAAGGAAGGTTTCCAGACTCTTTTTTTTTTTTTTGGATCCTCTTGTTTTTCTTCTTTTTCCCCCTTTTTTTTTCTTTTCTTTTCTTTCTTTTCTTTTCGGATCTTTTTTTTTAACCGACTTTGATAATGGAAATCAAAACTCATGAATAACTGAAACAAACATAAACTAAGAGAACGGATAAGCAAAACCTGATTAGAACCTCGCTCTGATACCAAATGATACGAACCCCGCCAAGAACTGACGCGACCCTAACCAAGATTGGTTTCCAAGATCACAATTCCTAACCGGTTTTGGATGAAACCGTGACCCGATGCCTAACAAGAAGCACGAACCTTGGTATCTGAGGACGCCACAATTAGCTATGGATGGACTGATTGATAAGTCAATGAACGCCACGGAATCTTCCGATAAGTTCAAATAGTTCGTTTAGGAACCGAAGAGAATTAAACCTCAAATTGTGTGTTAATACTTGTCTCCAATTGATTGAAATTCGTTACAATATATAGGGGTTCCCCTATGCGAATTTTCAGCTCCTAATTGCCCATGGAATTTCGGGCAAATCAATTACCAAATGTCAAATCTAAAGCAAATAAGGAAAGTTCCCATAATGGCTTAAAGCCTTACAATAATAGAAATAAAACAAATACAAAAAATGAAACTAGACATTAAAAGGTCATAAGCTGATTCTTCTCGCCATGTGTCGCCTCAAAACGGGAAAGTAACATAAATGGAAATTACTCAATCCCTTCTAGAGCTTGAATCACGCATTTGTTGGTCTGGTTGTCGCATGCAATTCCCTCAATGGGCCTCCATGCAATGGCTTGAGCCCAAGTTGCTTGAATCAGCCCAATAAGCGTTTCTTTAAACTTCTTCGCACGAGCTCTCGTAACTGGACCAATGGGAACTTGAATTGGATCTGAATATGTCTCCCACGTGCTCTTGCTTGTACTAATGATGTCCTCATCAATTATTAGAAGAAACCTTTTGCTTCTTGGGTTTTGGTTGTTCAACTTTAAACATTTCGATATTGAGCAGTGATTTTTTGTTGTGGCCTCAAGGTGTAAAGCCCATTTTCTAGATGGGCAGAACAAATATCCAAACCATTTCTAGAAATATTAACATAATTATTATTAAAAGAAACATTAAACATTTGTTTAAACAACTTGAAAACATAAATCAAATTTCTACGAAAACTAGGAACGTAATAAACATTGTCCAAAATTAAAAACTTATTTCTAAAATAAAGTTTAATGACTCCCACTGCTCTTGCCGAAACAACGTCTCTAGTTCCCACTTTCATCATTTATTCCCCGTTGGCCAGCTCCTTTGAAGAACTAAGCATTTACAAAGAAGAACAAACCTGGTTAGTTGCCCCTGAATCAATTATCCAAGGTGAAGTATCATCTTCAACTAAACAAGCTTCTAAAACGAGTAAATTTGATTTACCGTTATTCTTCTTTTCTTTGGCTCCTGAAGATACTTCTTGCAGTTTCTCTTCCAGTGCCTAACTATGCCTAGTGGAAACATTTTCCTTTGGGCTTCTTTTGTTTTGTGCTCTTGTTGTTGGTGTTGCTTTTGTTCTTGTTAGATTGCCCTCCACTCTTAGACTTACCACTTCTTTTAGTCCTTTTCCTCTTCTTATTCCTTTGAGCAGAAGAGGAGAGTTGAGCTTCTACAACATTTGCCTCAGCTTCTTTAGTCTTTTCTTTTGAAATAGACTCAAAGGTTTGCAGCTCATTAAGCAACTCAGTCATATTATATTTCAGCCTGTTCATGAAATAGTGGCTTTTAAACTGAAGGAACACAAGGAAGAGGGTTTTCAAAATCATCCCCACCTTTGTGGCTTCATCTATCACTGCCCCGTTCACCTCGACCTCATGGAGATAGTTAACCATGTTGAGAACATGTTCTCTGACCGAGACCCCTGCCTTCATCTTGGCATTCATCACAGCCTTGACGGCTTCATGATGTGTCTTTTCAGAAGGCTTGCCAAACATATCTTGTAGAGACTGCATTATCTCATAAGCGGTCTCCATGCTTTCGTGCTTCATCCTAAGCACGTCAGACATGCCAGCCAAAAGGAAGCAGCGGGCCTTGTTGTTTGCCTCAATCCAATGATCATATGCTTCTTGTACATTACGAGGGGCATTGGCTGTAGGTGATGGAGGACATTCCTCCGTCTGGACAAACTTATAATTTTTGCAAATTAGTACAATGTTCATGTTACTCTTCCACTTGACAAAATTATCTCCGGTTAATTTTTTATTTAAGAGAATAGTGATGATTGAATTAGACATTGTAGCTGTAATAAATAAATAAAATGACATAAATTAATTGGTTGCATAAACATCATAAATATATGTTTTGGAATAGTAAACGTGATGCATGATGCATATAGAAAAACACACAAAACCAAAAAAAAAATTTACTAATTCCACGATTATTCAATTTTAATAAATAAAGTACCGCCGTAGGGTAGATCAAATTATTTATGAATTGAATTGAGACATTCTCAATTAATAAATATATTCAAAATATCTCATATGTTCTATATTTATTAATAACCGCTTATTTTGGTCAAGATATAATTAACAATTTAATTATATTTTTATGAGTGTAACCTACTATTTCATATTTTAACAACTTAACTCAAAATGGCTGCCGTAGGGTAGGTCAATTTTGAAATATATTGTAAAATCCTATCTCTTGGAAGACAACTTTGTTATTGATTTAAGTGGACACCCTCTAGAAGGAGGACGAAATCAAAGCATTGCGAGGCGCCACCTAAATCTCATGGTGTTGTACTAATAGTGGAGACCATTCGTTATATTGTCATATTACCTTCTCCCACTTATTATTTTAAAAGATGTGTTTTATCTTATAAAACATTATATGTTTCATAACTCTAGTAACATAGAATGTCTCGAACTAGATATTGATTGACTTAGTTTGTATCTAGGATCGTTCGTGGTTCCGTGGAGCTAACGTATAGCGGACCGGGATTACGGTGTGGGGTACCGGCACGAGTATTGAGGTAGGACTTCTATCCTATTTCTTTGGTAGCCTGGTTTTGAAATGATTTGGCTTTGAAAAGGATTTCTATCTAAAATGTTTTCAACGGTTGTTTGAAAATGGTTTTATCGGTTATATTTTAATATACCGTGAACTGAAATGAATTTCATAATAAATGTAATTGACAACACTCGGTAATTGGGTTTTGAATGATAATGATAATAAACACATGGGCATGATGCCATATCAGAGATCGGGTCGTGTAGCGATCGACCTTGGGGGCAGGTCCCGAAACTCAGCTGGGCCACTACGGTGGTGATTTCATGGTTTGCCTAGGTAAAAGTAAATTGGTGTTTTGATTTGACGAATAGACTGTTCTGTGTCAGGACAGTTCTACTCAAATTGTTTATCTATTTATTTATTTAAGTTTCCTTTGAATAACTTCTAATAATGCTGTGTTCCTTTGCGTTAAACTATTTTTATAAAACATAGTCCTACTGAGCCTTTCGCTCACGTTTTATCTGTTTTAAATTTCCCCTAGGTGGTTTCCCCTTTAGGTTTGGAGAAGATTCTTCGGACCGAACTCAGGAGCAATAGGAGAATTTATTTATATTCTGTATTATTAATCAAGGCATGTAAGACTTAACCATATTTGTACTTGGGCTGTAATTGTATTTATGATATTGTCAGATCCATGTGTGTGCACAAGTTGTGGGTTGTGGAACCCATATTCGTGATTTTTATTCAATTATTATTATTTGCTAAATATTTATAAATTCGTTTATCAAATGTGGTGGAAAATCTCTTTATTTCTTACTTAATTGGATTCTTAAACACTTAATTTTAATTAAATTCTCTTTTAATTAATCTAAATATTCCGCCACGTCACCTCCCGTACTCCGGGGCGTGACAGAATGGTATCAGAGCTCAAGGTTATGAACCTTGGGAATTGTGCACACATAGGTTTGACAATGAAATACCTCTGACAGTCCAAATTTTGTTTTCAGAAGTGAGAGAATGGCACCTAGACGTCGTTCGACAGCTGACGCCGAGTTCGAAAATGATGAGGGCCTGATGAGGTCTATGATTGCGGCTTTCCGGCAGATGGCAGCCAGGACTAGACCGGAGGACTCCAGTGTTGGTAGTCGGCATGCTTTCTTTAAGGAATTTCGGCGGGCGTCTATTCCGACTTTTGATGGCAATGGGGATCCGCAGTTAGCAGAGTATTGGTTGGATTCGATCTTGAAGCATCTTGATACCCTTGGTGTGCCTGAGGAGTATCGTGTGGAATTCGCGGCGTATAAGCTCGAGGGTGGCGCCAACACCTGGTGGAAACAAACTAAGCGTCTGGAGCGCGGTGGCGATATCAGTTGGGACAAGTTCGAGGAGCTGTTCTATGATCGGTATTTTCTGCAGGGATATAGAGATCAGAAGGCAGCTGAGTTTTATAGATTGCAGCAGGGTGATATGTCAGTTCGGGAGTATGAGGCGAAGTTTAGCGAGTTGGCTAGGTTTGCTCCATCAGCTGTGGCATCGGAGCGTGAAAAATGCATCAAGTTTCAGGAAGGACTCAAGGCTCCTATTCGGCGGCAGTTGGTTGCTCTACGGCTTAGGGGTTTCGGAGAGCTTGTGTCGTCGGCGATCTCCGTGGAGAATGATTACGTGCAGTATTGTGAGGACCGAGCCAAGGCTTCAGGAGGACCGCAGAGGAGTGGCAGGAAGAGCATTAGTAGTCGTCCAGCTCCGGGGAAAGGCAAGCAAGGCGGTGCGACCAGTGGCAGTAGCAGTTCGTCTGGCAGCGGGCGCAGCAATCCCTACAGCTTTCATTGTCATTTCTGTCAGCAGCCTGGACACATCAAGAGGAATTGCCCGATCAGGAGTGCTCGTCTTGGATCGCAGACCGGGGAGGATGCCAGTCGTTCATCTCAGCCTCAGCCTCAGACCCTACCTCCGCCTCCGCAGTACCCGCAGTTGCAGTATCCGCAGTTTTCTCCTCAGCAATTCTCATATCCGGCACGGGGGCAACAGCCGCAGTATTTTCAGCGTAGTGTTCCTCAGTATAGAGCGTCGAGTACAGGTAGTGTGCAGTCGTCTCCATCTCAGCAGCATCGGCCGAGTAATCCAGGACCCAGTAATGTCGGTAGAGGAAAAGGAAAAGCGCCAGTACAGGTTCATGCAATGGTATCTAGAGGGTCAGATTCTCAGACTAGTAACGCGGTTGTCGATGGTATGATTTTGGTTTCCAGATCTTTAGCTCGCGTTTTATTTGATACCGATGCCTCTCATTCTCTCATTTCGAGTTCTTTTGTACATGCCTTGGGATTAGAAGTAGAAGAGTTTAATGAACCCCTAGTTATAACTTCTCCCTTGGGGCGGGTGTGTGTAAATTATGTGTGTAAATCTTGTAAAATAAAGATTGGGGATGAGATTTTGAATAGTGATTTGATTATACTCCCCATGAGTTCCTATGATGTGATTTTAGGGATGGACTGGTTGTCCAGGTATAGTGCAGTTGTGGACTGCCAACTTAGAAAGGTGACCCTAGTGTCTGATAGGGGGACGGTAATCACTTACCAGGGTGGTGGTGATTGGCTAATGAGTGAGCATCTCATGAAGTCGTGTTTAGGAGGGCGAAGGAATCTAGATTGTTTTGCTTTTCTTGCCAATCTAGATTGCGAGCCCTATGTTTCGAAAGGTAGTGCAGTGATTCCGGTGGTTGGTGAGTTCGAGGATGTCTTCCCCGACGAGTTATCAGGGTTACCACCGCATCGGGAGATTGAGTTTGGTATCGAGTTGTTTCCAGGGACATCACCGATTTCTATGGCACCTTATCGGATGGCGCCGGCAGAAATGAAGGAATTGAGGAAGCAACTTCAGGAGCTTGCTGATAAAGGGTATATTCGGAATAGCACATCTCCATGGGGAGCACCTGTTTTGTTTGCTAAGAAGCACGATGGGACTCTCAGGTTATGTGTGGATTATCGGCAGCTGAATCGTGTTACGGTGAAGAACAAGTATCCCTTGCCTAGGATTGATGAGCTATTTGATCAGTTGGGAGGTTCGCGATACTTCTCGAAGATTGATTTGCGTTCAGGTTATCATCAGCTCAGGATCAAGGAAGAGGATATTTCCAAGACAGCTTTTAGGACTCGGTATGGGCACTTCGAGTTTCTGGTTATGTCTTTCGGGTTGACGAATGCTCCAGCAGCTTTTATGGATATGATGAACAGGATATTTAGGCCGTATCTGGATCAGTTTATGATAGTGTTCATCGATGATATTCTTGTGTATTCTAAGCCATGGGAGGAGCATGAGCAGCATCTTCGGATCGTGCTTCAGACTCTGCGGGAGCACCAGTTGTATGCTAAGAGGGAAAAATGTGAGTTCTGGTTGACTGAGGTCAAGTTTCTGGGTCATGTCATCTCGGAGCATGGTATTTCAGTGGATCCGTCCAAGATTGAAGCTATATTGGAGTGGGAACAACCAAGGAATGTAGCGGAGATTCGTAGCTTCTTAGGTCTTGCTGGATATTACAGGAAATTTGTAAAGGACTTTTCGAAGATTGCAGCTCCATTGACGAGATTGATCAAGAAAAATGTCAGGTTTGAGTGAGATGAAGATTGTGAGTCTGCTTTTCAGGAATTGAAGAACCGGTTGACTTCAGCTCCAGTGTTGATTATTCCTAGCAGTGATGAGCCGTATGAGGTTTATGTTGATGCTTCAGGGCGCGGACTTGGATGCGTGTTGATGCAGCATGGACGTGTGGTTGGGTACGGATCGAGACAGCTGCGAGCTCACGAGCGGAATTATCCTACTCACGATTTAGAGCTTGCGGCAGTGATCTACGCGCTGAAGATTTGGAGATGTTACTTGTATGGAGCATCGTTTCAGGTCTTCTCCGATCACAAGAGTTTGAGGCATTTGTTCACTCAGAGGGATCTCAATCTGAGGCAGCGCAGATGGGTAGAGTACATGGAGGATTATGATTTCGCTTTGCAGTATCATCCCGGGAAAGCTAATGTGGTCGCGGATGCGCTTAGCAGGAAGTCTTCAGGGATTCTCACTTGTTTGATTTTTGAGGACTGGAGCAGGGATGCGACAGTGAGTGAGTATCGGCTACTATATCATGAAGACGGTGATCGAGTTTCGTTATATCATGTGGAAGCGACTCCAGCTCTTG
Organism: Artocarpus heterophyllus; assembly: GCA_025403435.1. Classification (NCBI taxonomy): domain Eukaryota; kingdom Viridiplantae; phylum Streptophyta; class Magnoliopsida; order Rosales; family Moraceae; genus Artocarpus; species Artocarpus heterophyllus. The sequence goes on from CM046341.1 coordinate 19,977,416, forward strand.
TTCGGATGGTGAAGCAAAATCAGTGGCAGGATCAGCATTTGCAGGGGATTCGGTCGCGGATTCAGAACGGGGAGCAGTTCGAGGAATGGAGCGTGCATGCAGATGGATCGTTGTACTTCCAGGAGCGTCTTGCAGTTCCAGTTATCGCCGAGGTGACGAAAGCCGTTCTAGACGAAGCTCATAGGTCTCAGTTCGCTATTCATCCGGGAAGCACCAAGATGTATCGTGATTTGAAGAGGCAATATTGGTGGAGAGGCATGAAGAAAGATGTTCGCGAGTACGTGGCCAAGTGTTCGACGTGTCTCCAGGTGAAAGCTGAGCATCAGAAGCCTGCAGGTCAGCTTCAGCCGCTTCCTATTCCAGGGTGGAAATGGGAGCATGTGACGATGGATTTCCTCACAGGTTTGCCGAGGACGGAGCAGCGGCACGATGCAGTTTGGGTTGTGGTCGACAGGTTGACGAAATCGGCGCATTTCATTCCGTTTAAGTCGACGTGTTCTAGGAAGATTCTCGGGGAGTTGTATATGCAGAACATTGTGAGGTTGCATGGAGTTCCTTTATCCATCACCTCTGATCGAGATACCAGGTTTAATGCTAAGTACTGGAGGAGTTTTCAGGAGGCTTTGGGTACGGATTTGAACTTCAGTACGGCGTTTCATCCTCAGACTGATGGGCAGTCTGAGCGGGTTATTCAGGTTCTCGAGGATATGTTGCGTGCTTGTGCGTTGGACTTCGGCGGGAATTGGAAGCAATGTTTGCATTTGGCGGAGTTCGCGTACAACAATAGTTATCAGGCGAGTATCGGTATGGCACCATTTGAGGCATTGTATGGGCGACCGTGTCAGTCACCTGTGTGTTGGGCCGAGCCGGAAGATAGAGTTATTCTTGGGCCAGATGAGATTCGTGACAGCAACGAGAAAGTCGCGGTGATTCGGGATCGGTTGAGAGCAGCTCAGAGTCGGCAGAAGAGCTACCCAGATAGGAGACGTAGACCCTTAGAGTTCGCGGTTGGAGATTTTGTTCTCTTGAGGGTGTTGCCTCGTAAGGGAACTATGCGGTTCGGAGTGAGTTGGAAGCTCGCGCCGAGGTATATTGGGCCGTTCGAGATCACTCAGCGTGTTGGTGTGGTCGCTTATCGGCTTGATCTTCCGCCCGAACTTTCTCATGTGCACGATGTGTTTCATGTGTCTATGCTTAGGAAGTGTCCACCTGGGCAGGATAAGATAGTATCGTTTCGCGATGTACAGGTTCAGGAGGATACGACGTACGAAGAAGTGCCGATTCAGATCATCGACCGGAAAGTGATTAGCTTGCGTCGTCGTGAGATACCGTTGGTAAAGATCGTGTGGCAGCATCACGGTGTTGATGAAGCCACTTGGGAATTAGAGTCGAGTATGCGGGAATTGTATCCGCATTTGTTTTGCTTTTGAGATGAGTTGTAAATTTCGAGGACGAAATTTCTTTTAGGGGTGGAGAGCTGTAACGTCCCGAAATTTATTTAATATTAATGTAATGTAAATGATGAATTAGTGTGCCATAATTAAAGTTTTAACTTTAATTAGATTATTTGGTTGGATTTTTAGTTTTTGGTTGTTTTGTTAAATTGATGTGTTCAAAAGATTTCTTATTGATTTAAAATGATGTTTTGAGTTTTAAAACACAACAATTTGTAAAATGTTAAAAATACTCTGTTTTACAAAACCATGGGCGGCACATGATTTTCGCACAGTAAAACCGCCCACCGATTTTCTCTATTTATTTCCCTCTTCTCTCTCTCTCTCCTCATTCTCACGTTCAACTCTCTCTCTCTTCTCTCTCTCTCGGCAGCTCCCTCTCTCTCTCAATCTCTTTCAAAAATTTTTTGATTTCCATTCGAATCCAAGCTTCGGAACAGCAAGGAGGAAGCTCGGGGACGTGATTCGGCAACCGAGAACGCGGATTGAAGCTTCGATTCGACGTTAGATTCAAAATTTCTAAACTTTTTACAAAATTTTCGATTTTGTGTGTTTTTGAAATCTAAGTTTGTTTTAGCTTAGAAAACCGTGGATTTGTGTTAAATGAGCTTAGAACAACTAGAATCTAAACCTAGATTGAAGAAAAACGGATTGGATTCAAGATTTTCATTTTTCTCCTCTTTTTCTCATTTTCGGATTTTTGAGGATTTCGAGTTTAAATGTTGTTTAAATGATCCCAAACATGTTCTAGAATGTTTTTCTATCAATTATAGTTGTTTTTCATGCCTGGGATTTGAGAAAAACAGGTTAGAAACAAGATTTGGATTTTGGGGATCGAGAAACCCATGGCTGGGATTTCTGGATCTTCCCAGTTCGGCAGGCCGAAGTTCATGTTCGGCAGGCCGGAGTGATGATCGGCAGGCCGGTGTTCTTCCGACCGGCAGGCCGAATCTGGGGAAATGTTCGGCAGGCCGAACTTTGCTTCCGACAGGCCGAACTGTGCAGTTCGGCAGGCCGAAGCAGGGCGTCCGGCAGGCCGACCGAGGCATGGAAAATTTTGTGATTTTTACCCGATTTCACTGTTTTGAACCCTGATTTAAATCCCAACCTTATAGGATGATTTTAATGATACAAATGGCACACTAGGACATCATGAAATGATTTAGTAACATAGAATGTCTCGAACTAGATATTGATTGACTTAGTTTGTATCTAGGATCGTTCGTGGTTCCGTGGAGCTAACGTATAGCGGACCGGGATTACGGTGTGGGGTACCGACACGAGTATTGAGGTAGGACTTCTATCCTATTTCTTTGGTAGCCTGGTTTTGAAATGATTTGGCTTTGAAAAGGATTTCTATCTAAAATGTTTTCAACGGTTGTTTGAAAATGGTTTTATCGGTTATATTTTAATATACCGTGAACTGAAATGAATTTCATAATAAATGTAATTGACAACACTCGGTAATTGGGTTTTGAATGATAATGATAATAAACACATGGGCATGATGCCATATCAGAGATCGGGTCGTGTAGCGATCGACCTTGGGGGCAGGTCCCGAAACTCAGCTGGGCCACTACGGTGGTGATTTCATGGTTTGCCTAGGTAAAAGTAAATTGGTGTTTTGATTTGACGAGTAGACTGTTCTGTGTCAGGACGGTTCTACTCAAATTGTTTATCTATTTATTTATTTAAGTTTCCTTTGAATAACTTCTAATAATGCTGTGTTCCTTTGCGTTAAACTATTTTTATAAAACATAGTCCTACTGAGCCTTTCGCTCACGTTTTATCTGTTTTAAATTTCCCCTAGGTGGTTTCCCCTTTAGGTTTGGAGAAGATTCTTCGGACCGAACTCAGGAGCAATAGGAGAATTTATTTATATTCTGTATTATTAATCAAGGCATGTAAGACTTAACCATATTTGTACTTGGGCTGTAATTGTATTTATGATATTGTCAGATCCATGTGTGTGCACAAGTTGTGGGTTGTGGAACCCATATTCGCGATTTTTATTCAATTATTATTATTTGCTAAATATTTATAAATTCGTTTATCAAATGTGGTGGAAAATCTCTTTATTTCTTACTTAATTGGATTCTTAAACACTTAATTTTAATTAAATTCTCTTTTAATTAATCTAAATATTCCGCCACGTCACCTCCCGTACTCCGGGGCGTGACATCTTCCATAAGTCAGATGCATTAAATGCACATTACTGTGTGCGCAAGATAGCTTTCAAGTGAATGTGCATTAGCTTCCCCTTTTTTTTTTTATTTAATGGTCTATCCAATCTGCACGTCAAGTGCAGTAAATGCATATTAATAGAAGGCAGCTCTTCTCGTGGAAACGTGTAGCAGGTGTAGAAAGATAAAATAAAAATAATAATAAATTAAAAAAAAGTCAATATTTTTTTATGGGCTTACACAAATTGATCTAATTAAACTAAAAATAAAATTATCAATCCAAAAAAATCATACAATTAACGACTAAAAATTCATTCATAATATTATTCTCATTCATCACATGAACAAAATAATTATATAAATACAAAGTGCCTATACAAATGCATCAAGAACATAAAATTATCAAAATAAAATCATGTTTAATTAAAATTATATATGTTATACCCTGCTCTGATGCCATTTGTTGGAATAAAATTTGAAAACGCAACAGAATAAACAGATCATTGACAAACAAAAATTTTCTGAAGACTTTATTATTCATCGGGAATAGATATATAATTTTAATTAATAATAGAAAGCTTTAGAAATTTTTACCAAACTTTTAAAAACTATCAGGGTATCCTAGCTTTCCTCTTTGACACTACGACCTTTCAAACCAGGCCTTCACACCAATGGAAAGACGAGTGGGCGTCAAATTGCAAGAATGAATTAACCTCATACTTTTTTGAATCTGCTATGTACTCAATACATGAGATAGCAAACCTTTTTTTTCAAAGAAAACTCTCAGTTTTTCTCTCTGTAAAAGTTACGTGAATGAGAATGATCTGTGGAGATAATTGTTATCTCTAGCTTTTTATATCTGAGCAATTAGTTATTTTTTAATTAATTTCAAATTTGAAGTAACCACCGTATCAAAAATACGAGGAAATGATATATACTATAGTATTCTTATCCTTTTGTTATTCAAAAACTGAAACCAAAAAAAAAATCACATTTATATATATATATATATGCCAAAGCACGTTTACCTTACGTAAACGTTTTTTTTTTTAATTTAATGAATCACATGTGATTCGTAATATATATATAATATATATAAAAATAAAAATAAAAAAACGCAAACATTTGTTTACGTAATGTGTGTGTGTATATATATATATATATATATTAGTCAATAATAAAATCTAATATATATATATATATTAAAAATCCAAAAATAAATCTTATTTATTTAATAATAGAAAAAAATAATCAATTAATTTAATTAACTAATGCCCAGTTAAATGTGACAACATTTATCACATTACTTTATGTGCTACAGAGAACATTTTTATGTGTCACATTAATAACTTAAGTGTAAAATAATTAACTCAGAATTCAACAATTCTAAATTAAATATCTATAATTCATTTTATGCATAAATTCAATATAGTGTTATAGATGTGTCATTGGAGACCTATGGACCTATAACCTAAGCTCCAATAAATTTGACAATTAATTAAACTCTTTAATTAATGTGCCAAATTTATTAGTTTCAGTATTACTCCACTAAAACCTGAAACTGAACTCTTAAGATTATAGTAAAATTACTCAAAAAAAATTAACAAGTAGTCCATTGATATAATCATTACATATAAGTCAGTCCTTCATAAATAGTTCATAATAAGATCTAGGTTCAATCTTCGTTTACCTCTCTTATTATATCTTTATCTTTGAGTTTCAATAATTCTCTAATGAACAGTTAATTCATAATCTTATTATCAACGAGCGCTCTACTGTTCAAACCTCGAATTATCACTCAAGAGAACTATTTTTCTAACTTCCATAAGGAAGGAATGGATTCCATATCTGTATAATATTATTCCTAGCTATTTACTACATTATGTTTTCAAGATGTTAAGTTATGATCTGTGCTTAAACAAATCTTACCAAGCAAGTCAAAAAACATAATATCATAAACATGAGTCTAATAAATACTTAAGATTAAGACTGACAAATATATGATCATCAAAGTGATAAATTTGAATACTCTATTTATAACGGATGATTATTAGAGACTCATAATTTTTCTGGTCCACTCCTATATAATCTCATTATATAAAATACCTCCAATTCAATGTCTCTACATTAATAGTCTGGATAATGACTATTTCATTCTGAATGAGATTGGACCGTACTTGTAATATTTAATTAAAAATCTTAAATTTTAATTAATTATTATGGACTATTTAGATTTTTGTCTATAAATTTTATCCATAAGCATATAACACTTATATGTTAAATTTATAGTCGCATAAATAATCATGAAATTTTTTTGATGTTTATAAATGTATTGAAAACACATATAAGCAACTAAAATAATAATAAATGTCAATTTATTTATTTATTAACAATATGTATAATGTCACAGCTTTTAGGGCACTAAACCCAACACTACGTCCACTGTTCTTCACTATGTATGAATTCAAGAGGTACATATTACAAAGATGATAATGAGAATAAGGAGAAATTTTGACAAAGTTTCAATATATCTTCTCTTTTGCGTGTCTACAATTGAAGATGACATTCCTTTATATAGAAGACGAGCAAAAAGTCGCGACTTCTAACTGACAGAGTGGGAATGATAATGCTTGAAGTAACCGTAATAGTAGAACATGTGTCAGCCTGTGATAGGCCACAAAAATAATGCTCTCACCACGTCTCAGTTCGTGACTGGACATGCTCATAACTATCAGATTATGTAAATCGATCCCATCGAATGAATACATGGAAAGCAAACCTGCAACGACAGAATATTATCCGAATAAACCATATGACCAATTTATATCTGATCAAATCAATCGAATTCATTGAAGCCTTAACTTGTTTATACGCTAGACGAACAGTATTTCTCACGTCGAACAACTTTGAAGAGATCGATCCTGTCATGTTCGATTCACTCTAATTGCAACCCTGAATCCTCATTGTGGGCCTTAATAGATGATTTATGCCTGACCAAATTGCACCCCAACACATATTACGTTTAGATTCGTTTTTCTTCCCCCTTTTTGAGGTTACTATCACAACACCACAACACTAAATAACATGACAAAAATGTTAATAATACGTTACTTAAGGCTGTTTCAATTTGAAAGGAATATCCCTTTAGACTTTAACCAGCACTTTTTTCATAGAAAATGGCAAAAGTAACAGTAAATATAGTGAACTATTGGAACATTACAACTGTAGATTTTCTTTCCTTTCAAATGAGTTATAGCATGTGAGAGTGTTATACTATAGCTCTTTTTTTTTTTATCACTATAGCATGTGAAAGCTTTAAACTATAGCAACCAAAAATTTTGATTAAAACTAACTTTGCCATACAACGTAGATTTGCTTGGGTCAGTTATGAGGTGTTTCTAGGCAAGAAAAAGTGAAAAAGGCGACTTTATATTTCACAAGTACAAGAAAGCATTTGTGACTTTGTATTTATTCGCACAGAAATGTTATCACATGTTTTTTTTAAAAGAATTTTTCTTCCTTTTAAGAACGCAATGTTTCTAAATAAAAAATACACTTTCATCTCAAATTTTGTCTACATGTCTTTGTTGTGATACAATTAAGGGATATTATCTTTTTATACCCTCTATTTTAGGTTAATTTAAAAACTATATATTCAGTTTTTGATCTCATCGAATATATACTTTCATATTAGATTTAATAAGCAAATTTATACCTTACCTCAATTAATAGTTGATTTTAACATTTAAAATAAACAACTTATCGTTAAATAAAATAAAAATTAAAAAAACTTTTAAAAAAGAAGACAAAAACCAAAAAAACACACAAAACTCTTATTTTTGAAAGTATTTTATACATTTTTGAAGACAAAAATCTTAGTATAGAGTTTTTTTAAGTTTCTACAATCATCTTATTTTTTAATTTGAGAGTATTTTAGTAATTTTTTAAGTAAAAATTAAATATTGATTGGACAAAAATATAAATTTATATATTAAATCTAATCTAAAGGTATAAATTTAATGAGATCAACATCCAAAGGTATATTGTTTAAATAAATTTAAAAAACAAGGTATAAAAAGGGAAATAACCTACAATTAAACCCCGGGGACATTTGGGGACAAATATAAGATCTCTAGCGCTGTCTGTGTTATATGATATTGTTCGTTACCAAGTTCACACAGCGAAAGCCCAAATGTGCTTCAAAATTGTGGAGCAAATGGACGTGAATGCACTTAGCAAAGATAAAAATTAATAAAAAAGCTACTGAAGAAATTTGAAACTGGTTATTTTGGATTGGTTCGAATACCAAACTCAAATGCCAACAAAAAGGCCTAAAAGATGATACTAGTTTAAGTTACAGGAACTGGACCCCCTTTAATCAGTTTCAAAGGGGAAAAATAAGTCTTTCATTTCATGCACAAAACGGGCATTAGCACATGCATAACAATGTTTTTCCGAGAAAATAAAGTCAGGAAAATACTACATTGACATGGTAGTTACAGCCAAGATTCACGAATGCAATGCAAAGACTTTGAGCTCTACAAATCATACAAGAAAAAGGAAAATGCAGAAGGAAAAAGAAGAAAGTATCTAATATGCCTTATTAGCTAGTTGTTGTCCAAAGTAGGTATCCAGACATTTCTAATGTGAAAAAATCCGACTGTTAAACCCATACACCAAGTTTTGAAGCGGGTCGTAAGCTTTCCGAAACTTCCTCAGATTCGCCTTCGGCAGAAAATATAACACAAAATGAAGCTTCTGACCTAGCTTGTTTCCCAAAAACATTCTAAACTACTACAGTAATTCGTGGAAAAAAAAAAATCAACTCAATTTCTCAGTTTTGACATCACCATATCATTCCTGTAGCTATATTCGACAGAATGACTAATGTAGTAGTTCGACCAGCAGGCATAAGAGTTATAAAAGAAACGTAATAAATATACTAATTCAACTATCATCATGTAATTTAGTCAGGCTTAGAACTATTATACTATTAAGGGGCATGCTTAAAATGTATTTACAAAAATGCTAGGACCTAAGCCTAGTAACAAACTCAATTTAAAAACCATATACAGTTGATGTTGAATTCAGGGTAAAAACCTACATAAATTTCTGGATTCATTTTGGTAAGAAAAATATAGCCCAAAATGAACCACCAAACACTTTGCTTTAACCTACCCCATTTCCGCACAGGTCATTTAAATGCGCAATCACAATAGTATTCTGTAGACGACTGCAATAATTTCACGGTCTCTTTCTGTATTCCAATCTATCCTTAAAGTTTGTATGTCAGCAATCACTTATGGCTATTGCGTCACAGTAAACTAAGGTGTGCAACAGCATGGCTGCCAAAAAGAAGATTATAGACCATAGGCTTTTCAAATGGCAAGCAGAAGAGATATAGTGGGAACCTACTAAATGTACCGTTCCAGTCTTCTCATCCTTTACTTTTATGTTTGACGAACCTGAAACACACCATCCAAATGTCAAAAGTTAAGCTACAAGCTCAAACAGAAAGATCCATTAATCTACAACATTAACTTTTTTTAATTATATATAACATTAATTATGTACAACGTTTCTTTTATTAGATATTAAAACTTGGGGAAATGAGACGCATACCTATTAGAAAAATTTTTTGGAAAGAGTTAAAGGGAAACTAACAAAACACTCACAATTATATTCAGTCCACCCTATTGCCTGATTTTCGAGATCATACACTACTAGCTTATTTGAAAGTACCAAATCTGCAACAAACCCAGACAACGATGATAAATACAGTGAGATTTTCATTGATCCTGTCAATTAAACCCAAATTGCCCTAACTTTAAATACAACAAAAAATAAATAAATAAAAGCCCTGCTGGAATATTTGAATAACGATTTCCCATAATAATAACTTGGAACACTCACACACACATCAAGACCAAACAGGTACACGTGTATATGTGCATGTACGTTAAAAAAAAAAAAAACAAAAAAAAACAAAAACATAAGGAGTCTATTATATAGAAATACAGTTTGAAAATTAAACTCTAGACCACATTATACTTCATAACAGCTTGCTGATCCTAAAACCTTGTTTCAAAATTTTCTAGCAAGCATTGTGCATATTCTGTGAAATATTTATTTTGAATCACTACCTCCTACGAAGGAGGACAAGTAATCCTCCAGGGGGGGAAAAAGTACGCCAAAAGCTCAAGATCCAGTCAAAAGCCTAACCAGAACAGCATGAATACATAGCAAGACAAGATTCAATGTCAACGACGCTTTAATCACATAGAATTTAGGTTTAAAAACCCAAAAATAGTGCAATCGAAATAGGAATGCAATAGAATATTCTGTTATACGAGTTAGTTAAGGGCCTTAATATGAATATTGGGTTAGTTGCTCATTGGTAAAAGCGGTTAGTTAGTGTGGAGTAAGAGGCAATTAGTAGTATAAAAGGGGACGAGTAGAGAGTTTTGGGGATGGTCTGATTAGTGGGAAAATCAGGAAAACATGGGAGAGTGGCAGCCTCTAGAATGCTGCTGTGTTACAGTGTTGTAGTTCTTGTATTTTGTTTCTTCAGTTCATTGATTTAGTCAATAAAGCTTAAATCTTTCAGTTCTATTCTCTATTCTTGTGTGAATTCTACTGTGTTTTTCCAATATTACTACTAGGATCCTATCAGAATGTTATTAAGATGGTTTAGTTGCACGAAAAGGACAGAATGCGGAATACAGATAAGGTCAGAGCAGAAATTAATGAAAAGAATTGAAATCCATACAGCAAATGTTAATGATAGACTACTGATATAATACGAAGAAAGAATTGACTTCAAATCCAATAAGGACTCGTAGACAGCACATGTGACTTAATAGTAAGCAGACAGAAAAATATTTCATGTACAGTACCAAGTGTTTAGATGACTACGACAAGAAAATTTTAAAAGGCGGGCTGGTTTTCAGCTCTCTTTCGATGAATCGGCAAATAAAACCAGTATCAGATTTATTGTCAGCAGTGAAATCACTCAAGCATGGTCATCTTAACCAACCAGAAAATAAACCACAAACTCCATTGACCCTTCACAAGCTAAGGGAATACTTTGAAACCAACGTGTGTGTGTGTGTGTGTGTAAATATAATATAATATAAAACAAAACAGTAAATATAATATAATATAAAACAAAACAAAATAAAATAAAGAAATACTTTAATAGGTATACAGTACAAGTACAGAAACACAGGAATACCATAAAATGACAATTAATTTTCAGGGTATACCTCCCAAAAGGGTCAAGTTCTTGCTATCTCTGGATTGCATCCCACTATTTTGCCAACCAATACACCACATGCCTTCCTGTAAATATCTATATATTAATAGAAGTTTAAGAAAATGGATCATGAATTTGAAGATACAAAATACAACATGAGCCGATGGATATAACACTTCAGAAGACCAAAGAATAAGGTTCAGTCATAATCTGAGCCTATTGTTAAGTTTTATATTTGCAAATACCTCGCAAAGATACTTAAGAAGCTTTAAGTTGATGCAAGAAGCCCAAAAGTGACCATCATCATTATTTTTCATTTGCTGATTGGACCTCAGCACTTGCAACAACAAATCAATAGGCTACAACAGTAATGGCTTCTAATATTATTCTCTTTCCTCATTTCAATATACTTACATAAGGGAACAGATATTCATGTGGATGAACCTTCAAAGAAAGTGAGTTTTCAAAGTAGAAAATAACGGCAGGAAATGCATCATCCAAGCTGCCATTAAAGATGAAAATTATAGATGTGAGTCACATGTCACAGAAAATGAATTCAAAAAAAATGAAATGGATAAACTCAGAACGAACTAGATCCATATAGCCTCAGGTAAAAAAATTATTAGCCCAAAACGACAGTCTAAACTAGATGGGAGGAAGGACAAAAGCATATAGCTAACAAATAAACATATGAAAAGCAGCAGCATAGAAAATGTAAATGAAACAGAGAAGTTCTTTCGGGAGGTATATATTAGACAACAAGCATATGAGACAGAGGTAGCTACGTTCTTTGAAAGTTATATGATATATTACTGTTCCAAATGAACAAGTACAAAACAATGAATTTAGATAATGCTAATAGAAAACTTGAAAATCTATACTCCCTTACATTGTAGCTAAAAGTTTCAAACTCAGTGTAAAGTCGAAAAGATTGTTTGACTTCCATTTATGTTGGCAAAAAACTAATAAAGAATTTAACTCAAGCTAGAATACATTTGCCTCACAACAAGGGTTACTAGAAGCTAGGAGGTGGGTAGTATAACGTAGATTTAAAGCCTCAAAATAAAAACGATTACAAGATATTGAAGGCATGGAACCAATCTAATAGTAAAGACAGTAATGTATAACCAATAAAAAAATTATCCAAAGGAGAACGAGCAAAGAAATCCACAGCATTCATTAAGACCATGGATTTCGATCAGAGAACTTTCAACATTCAACATTAAACAAAATATTCATAATGAAACTAGTTTTCATAGCTGCTTGCATACATAGAAGAGAAATCCTGCAAATGGCATTTCATCGTGCACCTCACCTTTCTGAGTACTGAAAGCACGTATAGTCTCCATGAACTTTATGAACCTTAAGATTAGGCTGCTGAGATATTATCTGAAAAAGGAAATATATATGATGTTAAGGTTTAGTTTTAAAAGAATATCTAACAAATTTAAGGTTTTCACACAAGAAAAAACTCTAATACGTCCTACCTTTTTTACTAATGGTTCATATACCATTTCTGGAAGATAGGCCAACGTTGTACCACTGTCAATTATAGTCCCTTTTCTGTCACCTACCTCAAATGCATAGTTTGGAAGACTTAAAAAAGTGCGACCAACTTGTACCGCTGTCATATTGACATTGTAATGCAGCCTAAAATATTTCATGCAGAATACAGCTGTCATTATCAAAATTTTATAAACCCAGCCTTAGCAGCATTAACTGAGGACAAAGGACAAAATTTAAAATATAAAAAAATAAAAGCTCTAAGCGATAGAATACGTGGCTCTCCAAATCGATCAAAGCATAGTACACCAACAACTTGAATAAAAGATAAAAATGACACATCTATGATACGTGGAAACCCATAAAAACTCCATAAAGAAGAACTCGTTTCCATATAAATCATCTTCAACTGCGACTTTTCAAAATTTCTGTCATTACCCTTTTTTTAAGTCATCTGTTGTTACTTTAGAAGCACAAAGCTTTTGACGTCTTTCAGTCAATAGCACAAAACTCAATATTATTTGCATATGAAACAGAATTGACTTCCTAAATTCGCCATGCCACAATTATAAAGCTACCAAATAATGTATAATAAAAATATGCGACCTACTCCTCCTTTGAACAATATCATATTTCATAGGGTAAACGCACTGCCTGGTTTTAATTAGCTTTAATCTGTTTAAACTCTTTACTTTTTGAGATATGAGCTTAAGTTTTTTTTTTTTTTTTTTTAAATACATTTCTAGTGTTTGTTTAGTCAATACAACACAAACTCATGTTTTGTTACTCATGATACTTGTCTTTTAGTGCATAGCACTTCATCAACAAAACCTCTCCACTTTAAGTTCTCGAAAGCGAGTGTAGCATCTTGTTAATTTACTTCCTCAAGGTAGTGCTTTGATCCCCTTAATAAGAGCAACGAAGAGAGAATCAGTTCCAGAATGATTAGACTTCTGACTAATGAAACAAAGTGAAACCAGTTAAATTTCACACTAAACACAACTAAAATAATAACCTCATAAGCAAATGCAAATGTTATGGAAAAACATATTCAAGAAAAGTGATTTTAGTTGACTACTAAAAAAAATGTACGTACTGGTTTGGTACCAAGGGCGTCATGTTAACTTTGGGTTGTACAACATGACCAATGGCAAAGATACCACCTGCATTCGTCCCATCTAGGCAGTGAGCAAACATCTTTTTCACACTTCCAGATGCAGCTAGCTGTGAAATTACAGATGAATTCGATTTTCCAAACCCAAGTATCCCATCAAGTGCTTCTTCCCCAGACGAAGCTAGATTCCCAGATTGTGTAGCACCACATCTATGAAGAGAACATAAGTCCATTACAAAAATAACCCCACAGTAAAAATTAGAGGACAAACTAAAAGAGAGGATTTCCATTGTATAATACAATCAGTAGTCTTTCCCTGTTGTCATCGCATGTAGGAGCTAAAATAAAAAACCGGTATAAGCCTATAGAGTAGAGGAGGAACCAAGAGTGTTTTTAATGGCATGTTAACATGGTGAAACACCTACTGAACCAATATAAAAGTTAAAAAGGTTATCATATAGCTGAGCCTGAACCTGATGTATATACGTGCATACACATGATAGCAGACAGTCAAGTACATTTCAACACACAGACGCACAACCTGATTTATAGAATACTTATACTAGTTGATATATCAGTTGCTGCAGAAGAAAGAATGATTTTCCTTACCCATCAATGCGAGGAGAACATGTATTAAGATCTAACATTTAGTACAAACCAAAGTTTGACCCATCACTCCTTCACACAGTTTCTAGTCTTGAACATGGCTAACTAGCAAAGACATTCATAATTAACTTTACTAAGTGTCCTCAATCACACACCACCAATTACCAAACAACGCACCCAAAAATGACACTCCCATTTGAAGACGTAGTTTCAAGGTCCCCCGACACTTGGTCATACTGCACTATATCTTTCACAAAGTAGCCAGCAGTGGAGCTTCCATCTCCGTATATCTGAAGATACGGACACGACATGTTCTTCGTGCAACCAGACAACGGACCCCCATTGAACTCCAAGCAAAATTCTTCATCACAAGGTACCAATTTCCCAGTTGAAGAGTCCTTAATATCATATAACGTCAAGTCTATCTGTTAACATGAAAACAAATCCGTTCTCTGGTTTGTTACAGTAATCTTATATAAAGGAAAGCCTTTTTCACTAGTTCTTGTGTTTGTCTTAGCCCAGTTTTTTAAATAAACAACAATGTTTGTTTCCAATTAAAGTAAACCAAAATAAAAAAGATTAACAAAAACGTACACCAAGGGAGCTTCTAGTAGGGCAATCTTTACAGTGAATACAATTCACCCACATAATATCACTTCCTGTATCTACTTGCACGTAATAGTCCTTCGGAGGAGTTCCAATCCCAATTCTAGCATAGTAAAGCCTAGGAATTAAACAAAACACAAATATTTCAACTCACGAAATGAAAAATCGAGAGCAAAGTTCGCGAGTAACAAAAGGAACAATAGAAAGAGGGAGACCCGACGGCGGCGGGACGGCCGGAACCACCCAAGGGAAGATCAACTCCGGCGAGAATTCTGAGCTGGCGGCGATCGTCGTGAGCTTTGAGAGCTCTGAGGGAGGGCTCCCGGCCAGCGTACTTGTACTTGACGCTTAAAACGCCGTTGTTGAGAGCGGAAGTAGTGGCGACCTTGTTGC
Organism: Artocarpus heterophyllus; assembly: GCA_025403435.1. Taxonomy (NCBI): domain Eukaryota; kingdom Viridiplantae; phylum Streptophyta; class Magnoliopsida; order Rosales; family Moraceae; genus Artocarpus; species Artocarpus heterophyllus. The sequence goes on from CM046341.1 coordinate 19,992,530, forward strand.
AAATCAGGAAAAGCAGGAAAATCATGGCCGCCGGGAGAGAGAAATTACTGCAGGAGCTCCGGAAAATAGTCATCATCACCATCACCGTCGTCTTCGTCGTCGTCGCCGCCGCCATAGCCGTTTTTTCGCTGACCTCGCGATCAAGGCGAAACAGGGAAGACTCAGAATTGATGAATGGTCTTTCACGGTCTTCTTCGTGTTATAGTCTCTCTCTTTCTCTCTTCTTTTTTCTCCATTTTTATTTTTTCTTTTTCTTTTTCTTTTTTGCTTAACTTTTTTCTGATCCTTTTTTAATTATTTTTTTTTAGTGTTGTGGGGCCACTGGAGACTAACGTGGTTTCGGGCGTGAAAGAATTTGTTTTGTTTGTTTTGAGCCTTTTTTTTTTTCTTTTCTTTTTGGGTCAAATTTTTGTTTTCCTCTAAGTTTTGAGCAACATTTCAGTTTGCCTCCCAAATTTTAACTACATCCTCTTCAATTGATAAAATAATTTCATGATCAGTCCTTTCGTCCAATTTTATCCATCAGTCTCTTATGAATATAGGTGTGGAGTATGGACAAAGAGAATAGTGGAATATCTGTCATGTTGAAATCAAAGACCAATGGTCACCAACGGAAATGGGTATAAGCCGATTTGGTCAGTAGCAAGAGATCAGGATTTAGTGGTGAATAGGGTTAGATGGATAGAGGGCCATGTTGCTCATGTATTATGTCTTACAAGCTAGGAGAGTTTTTTTTTTAAAAAAAAATTGATCATGTAATATAAAAGATTACTTCTATAGTTCTATAGTTTGAGCAATATTCCAATAATCATTGCCTCAATTAGGGGCATTTGTTGGCTCCGATTCATCAATTTTCACCCATCAGCCACCATATTGCTAACAAATAATTGGACTACCATCAATTGTGTTTGATTCGTTTCAGATTGTCAATTCAATTGGTCATTAAAGTTGAAAAATACATTGGCTTGATGGTTTCCACAAAGATGTATTGATAAGGTTAGGCACAATGGTAGAGACATAGCAACACTCGAGTAAGAGACAAGGGCGGAGATGTCACCCTAATCTTGTAAAATACAAAGTCTAGGATTATTTTTTGGATAATTTTCACGATGATAAAAAACCGTCATGGAAAATTTTCAAGACGGTTAAATCCTAGTGTCGTAATAGCAGGAAGGGTTTCCACGATAGCTTCTAAACGTCGTAGAATGAAGAGTTTTTTGCAAGGAGGGGATATTTGGGAACCTACTACAACGGTTGATATATGCATTGTCTATAAAAACCGTCTTGAAAAATCGGTCATTGATTTAGCTTTCACAATGGTTTTTCATTTATTTATAAAACCATTGTGTTATAACATTCTTTCATGATGGTTTTTATATTAAACCGTCATTGAAAATTGGTCAAAATTTTCAAAAAATTCTAATTTCTTACGGGATGACTAGTCCAATGTGTTATTCATTAATACAAGGCCCTCTTTATAAAATCAAATATTTACAAAGAACTAAAACAATTTTACAATACATAGTCAAATATACAAAGTTTCTTGCTAGTTTACTAACTATACCTAAGATACCCAGTTAAAGTTTAACCCACTCAATTCTAACCTTATCTATATCATCACTTACATAAAATTCCTTTTTTAAAAGTGCAAATAAACTATTATTAATAAAAATTATGTTCCACATGTAATGTAAAATTAAAAAAAAAAACCGTATTCAATATAGCCTTGTTGCTAAAAACACTTGGGGTAGGTATATAACGTTCATCTATTTGATCGCATTGTTATACCGACTCCTGCTTCAAGCTTTCGATCATTAAGGGCCCTAATAGTTTGTCTAAATAAAAAGAGTTAAGCACAATAATATAATGTAAAATCACACTTACATGTTAGTAACTTCCACAAAATCTTAATGTGGTGGACATCCAAGGGGATCAAACCAAAATACATGGTCCTCCTATGGTGAAACGAGTGCCAATATCTAATGTTCACCAACATTGTATAGAATGGAGTATAATTTCCCTTAGTGTTTTGACATTAAGCAGTAACCAGGGTTGTGGCATAGTCTCTAACATCATCATTTCTAGCTCTTGCAACATGTGAGATCAGTAGTGGTGAAATGAAGCCGAATTGTCATGCTAAGCCTCGACATTCATAACATTCCACCAAAAAACTATAATGAAAACAATGCACAAACTTATTTTTAATAACAATTAAAAAAAAGTAAGAAGTAATGATTTATTACCTAAGGTATATCATTATACAGTTCACACTAATTTTTCCAAAGTCGATGAATAATAAATATCATTGCCAGTGATTGTTGGCAGTATCAGGCACTCAATCTACAAACTTTTTGCATAACACCAAAGGCATATAAAGCTATTGCCTTAAATAGATTAGGAATTGAAGAGACATCAAATAAAGGCAAAGGCTCATTCACAATAGGTTGACAAACCCCAACGAGTTGTTTCTCAAACCCTTGACACTGTTCCACCTCATGTTGTGACTCTTTTAGTTTTTTAACATCTTTATTTTGTATCCAAATCTTTGGGATCCGTTGCATAAAAAACTTAGATTGCTTGCGATGCCATAATAAAGGGATCGCCTTTGTATCCTAACGTCAACCACTATGACGCCGTCATTATCAATCTTAACATAGTAATTATCGGCCTGCTTGCACTTAAAAAGTGTTACTTATAATCCACAATAATCTAGTTCCTAAATATCTTCAATGAAACAAAAGTAGTTCATGGTCCTATATACTGGATTCTTATCCTTCGTGGAGGTAATACTCATAGCCTCTATACGAAGAGTCATACTACTATTTTAGATAGGATACTTTTTATCTCTTTTGTAAGTGTAAAAAATACAACTATTTATAGAATATGATGTATACCTTGTAACTATCGGCTACAGTCTGCTAGCTAGCTTTATTAAGTCTTGTGAGATGCTTCTGTTGGAAAAACAGTATGCAGCGGAATTTTAAAAATTTTTTATACTAGAGTATTTTCCAAAACACAAGTTTTACACACTATATGCATAAATTAACTAGATCTTACTAACCTTGTTTGCCAAAAGCTCTGCAATCTGTAAAGAGAAGTAAGGTTCCAGAAGAGCTTCAATCAACTAGTCTTCTTTGCCATTCTCTATCCATGATCGATGTGTGTATGGGCACACTTGTACAACTTTTCCCGCAGGCGACTCTCCTTCCAACCAATTTAGAAAATCCCAAAGCTAGTGTTCGTGCCTTGTAAATAGCTTTTTGGGGAGTTTCAAAGTCTCACCAGCAGAGTATCACTCTAGATTTCTTAACTAATCTGAACAACAATGAGTCTCACTCCCTTTTTTATAGAAGTTGGGCCCAAGAGTCAGTCCTTATCAAATAAGGCCTCAAAAGTTCAAATCAAAATCAAATCAGGAACAATATCAGATAAAATCCGTATGAAAACATGTGATTTATTTATCGTTCGGTTGGCAGGCTGAACTGACAGATCGGCCTACTGAACTTGCTCCATTAGCAGGCTGAGCTTAAAGATCGGCCTGCCAAACTTACGATAAATGATCCCTGCAAATCTTTTATTTCCCACACGAGATTCTTGAGATAGAGCCTCAGTTTTAATTCAAATAACCCAATAGAAAAGTTATTTGATTAAAACAGTCATATCTAGATAATCTCTAGGAAAACAAATATTCTTAATAATTCAACAACTTTATCTTGAATTAATTTATTAAAAATTAATCCAACCGATAAACAGACATAAATTATCTGATCCCAATAATTCAACAAGTTTATCCTAAATTAATTTTCTTCAAAATTAATTCAACTGATAAACATGAAATATCTGATCTTATCAAATTTTTAGCTAATCTGACAATTTGATACAAGTCACCAATTATTGAAAAAGCACGCCGTATCATTACATGATTTTTATGAGCTAGCAAAAGGGACTTGATGGACCTATATAGTTCAAGCTCCCGATAATTATGAAACCCAATATCTTAGATATATATTTTATAATTATCAACTCTAACGCTACTCCACTAAAAGCTTAGAGCTGCACTCTCGAACTATATAGAATTATGAAGCTCGTATAGCTAAGTCTCCATGACATATCATAATGTATCGTATCCCCATAGGATTATCCATAATCGGCTTAAGGATAAATTCTATATTACCTTCTTGATTATTTTTATCTTACGTTTTATTTTCCCACCATCGAAAAACTTACCATCTAAAGACAATATACTATTCAATTACACCTATGTATCTAAATGGTTAAGCACTCCAGTTTTTCAATTACAGGAAAATACATATAAGAGGATATCAACTACTCCTAAAAAGGAGCTATGGATTCTATATCTATGAATAACAGGTCTACACTCTCAAGAATCATGCCTCCAACGTACCGATATGTGTACTGCTATTAAAATGTGGATGTAACCCTTTGGTACATAAAAATGACATAAGTTAAGATAACGGGCCCATTATTAATCTCAGGATTAAGATACAATGCATATGATTATCTAAAGTGAATTGATTTGTCAAGACAGAATTATGAATCAAAATCAATTCACTTTATGACCCGATCCAACATACCGTCACCAATGACAATGCGCCAATGTTTCTATTCACAGAGTCTACCTCCGATGGTCAAGAAAAACCATCTCCCGTTAGGGATATAGGCAACATAACAATCTTTGCATGAATAAAGTGCCTAACTTTATTCCCTCGATTACGGATCTTGTTGGAAAATAGTACGCAGCGAATTTAAAAAATTTTATATCAGAGTATTTTCTAAAAACACAAGTTTGACATACTATATGTATAAATTAACTAGATCTTACTAACCTTTATGTGCCAAAAAGCTCCTGAAATCAGGGAAGAGAAGTAACGTTCCAGAAGAGCCTCAACCAACTGGTCTTCTTTGCTATTCTCTACCCACGATTGGAGCAAGTGTGGGCTCACACGTACAGCTCTTCCACTAGGTGACTCTCCTTGCAACCAATTGAGAGAACCCAAAGCAAGTGTTTGTGATTTATGAATAAGAGCTCTCAGGGAGTTTCCAGATTCTCACTAGCAGAGTATCACTCTTAATCTCTTAATTGATCTAAATAACTCATGTGACTTACTCCCTATTTATAGAGGTAGGGTCTAGGGTTAGTCCTTATCAGATTAGGGCTCAAAATTCAAATCAAAATTAAATTTGGATCAATGTCTGATAAGATCCATGTAAAAACACATAATCTTATCATTCGCTTATCGATAGGCCGAACACGTCCATCGGCAAGCCGAACACGTGGATCGGCATATCGAACTACCGAATAAAAATCTCAGCGACTTTTTTATTTTCCACCCAATATTCTATAGGATAAAGTCTCAGTTTTAATTCAAATAACCCAATAGAAAAGTTATCTGATTAAAACAACTTTATCTAGATAATCTTTAAGAAAATAAATGAATTCTCAATAATTCTACAAGTTTATCTTGATCTAATTTATCCAAAAATTAAATCAATCAATAAATAGACAAGAATTATCCGATCCCAATAATTCAACAAGTTTATCTTGAATTAATTTTCATCACAAAATTAATTCAACTGATAAACAGACATGAATTATTTGATTCTTTCAAATTTCAACCAATTTAATTAAATCTGACATAAGTCACCAATTATTAAAAAAGCACGCCGTATCGTTACGAGATTTTGTGAGCTAGCAAAGGGGACCAAATAGACCTATATAGTTCAAGCTCCCAACAATTACGAAACCCAATATTCCAAATATACATTTCATAATTACCAACTCCAATGCTATTCCACTAAAAGCTTGGAGCTGCACTCTCGAACTACATAGAATTATGAAGCCCGTATAGCTAAGTCTCCATGACATATCATGATGTATCGTATCCTCATATGATTATCCATAATCGGCTTAAGGACAAGTTCTGTCTTACCTTCCTGATTATTTCATCTTATGTTCCATTATCTCACAATCGAAAAACTTACCATCCAAAGACAATATACCATTCGGTTACACCTATGTATCCAAATGGTTAAGCACTCTAGTTTTCCAATTACAGGATAACGCATATGAGAGGATATCACTACTCCTAAAGAGGAGCTATGGATTCCATATCTATAAATAATAGATCTATGCTATCAAGAGTCATGCATCTAACATACCGGCATGCATACCACTATTAAGATGTGGGCGTCGCCCTTTGATACATCAAAAAACACAAGTCAAGACAACGGGCCCACTATTCATCTCAAGATTAAGATACAATACAAATGATTGTCTAAAGTGAATCGATTTGCTGAGACAGAATTATTAATCCAAATCAATTCACTTTATCTCCCGATCCAACACATCGTCACCTATGACAATATGCCAATGTTTCTATTCACGGAGTCTACCTCCGATGGCCAAGACAAACCATCTCCCAATGGGGATATAGACAACATAACAATCTTTACATGATAAAGCGCCCAACTTTATTCCCTCGATTGCGGATCATATGTTTTAGACCATCACCTTAAGAATCGTGTCTTCTACATAATCATCTCATCATACGCCCAATTCTTAAGGTTTAGACCGACAGTCTCGGAACTACTATTTGCTTATCACACATTCAACAAATATGAACGTAAAGAGGACAAGATTTGGTATATATAAATGAATAAATTTTTTATTGGTAAAAATGTCTCCAAAAACATATTACATTTTTACTCCTTAGGGCATACATGTCTAACAATCTCCCACTTGCACTAAGTGAGTAAACATGACAAATCTCGCATCCCCATAGCTTCCACATGTCTCTCGAAGACTCTCCCTGTAAGTGTCTTTGTGAATGGATCAGCTAAATTGTCCTTTAACGCGACCTTGCACACCGTGACATGCCTGCCCTCAACGAAGTCCTTTATCACATAATACTTTCGATCAATATGCTTACTCTTTTTGTGAAATTTTGGTTCCTTAGCATTAGCTACCGCCGCACTGTTATCACAGTACAGTGATACCGCCTTATTCATACCAAGAACTACCTCAAGATCCCCAAAGAACTTGCGAAGCCACACTGCTTCTTTTGAAGCATCACTAGCTGCCACATACTCAGCCTCCATCATTGAATTTGAAGTGCAATATTGCTTTACACTTCTCCAACTGATGGCACCACCGCCTAAAGTAAACACAAAACCTGAAGTCGATTTCCTAGGAATCCAGATAGGATTGAAAATCCGAGTCAGTATATCCTAGACGAGTCAAGTCCTCACCCGAATATACAAGCATATACCCTTGAGTCCTTCTTAGGTACTTGAAAATATGCTTTACCGCAACCCAATGGTTAGGTCCTAGATCTGCCTGAAATCGACTTACAATCCTGACTGCATAACTAAAATCCAGTCGTGTGCAAAGCATGGCATACATGAGACTACCCAATGCTGAAGCATAAGGCACCTTCTTCATGTACTCTCCTTCTTCCTCAGACTTTGGAGAGTCTTTCTTAGAAAGAGTAATTCCAGACCTAGATGGTTGCCCACCTTTCTTGGAATCTTACATTGCAAACCTCTTGAGAAATTTATCTATGTAGCTAGCCTGGGACAAAGCTATCATTTTCTTCTTCCTATCCCAAAAAATCTGGATACCGAGAACAAAATTAGCCTCACCCAAGTCCTTCATGTCAAATGCTTGGCCAACTAAAATTTGACCGACGACAACACCCCAATGTCATTGCCAATTAGCAGAATGTTATCTACATAGAGCAGTAGAAAAATCACCTTCCCATCCTTAATGTGTTTGTAAAGACATGGCTCATCCATATTTTGTGAGAACCCATAAGTCTTGATCACTTGATCAAATCTTATGTTCCAAGAATGGGAAGCCTTCTTAAGTCCATAAATTGACTTTAGCAGCTTACAAACCTTACCCTCTTGACCCTTGACCTCGAACTTGTCTGGTTGTTCCATATAAATATAAATGGACTCATCAAGATAGCCATTCGGAAAAGCTATCTTGACATCCATCTGCCAAATTTTGTGGTCGAGAGCTGTAGCTATGGACAAGAGAATCTGGATCGACTTAAGCATGGCTACAGGCGCAAAGGTTTCCTTATAATCGCTTCCTTCCTTTTGCATATAACCCTCAGGCTACCGGTCTAGCCTTAAAGGTTTCGACCTTTCCATCCACTCCTCTTTTCCTCTTGTAGATCCACTTACACCCTATGGGTTTTACCCCTTCAGAAAGATCCACAAACTCCCAGACCTGATTAGTCTCCACAGACTTCATCTCAATGTTCATGGCCTCTGTCTAGAGTTTTGAATCAACATCCTCCATAGCTTCTACGTAAGTATAAGGATCCTTGTCATGTTCATCCGGTTCAGCCAAGAAGACCTCCTCATTGAACATATACCTCTCAAGTTGATGCCTGATCCTCCCACTATGTCGAAGCCCCATAGGTTGTTGTTCAGGTTTGTTTGGTTTTTCTACACTGATCGGAACGGTTTCATTTGGGACCTATCACTCCTTAACGCCTCAAGCACCACTTTGCTTCGAGGTTTAAAGTCGTCATTGTAACTCGCCTCAAGGGAAGTTGCATTAGTTGAAACCACAGCTTTATTTTCCTTTGGGTTATAGAAATATCCCCCTTTAGTCCCTTTTGGATATCCTACAAACACGCAAACTTCTAAACGTGATTCCAACTTATTCAGATCCTTAAACAAGACATAAGCCGCACATCCCCATATGTGAATATGGTTTAAGGATGTCTTCCTACCCGTCCACAACTCGTGAGGAGTTTTAGGGACCAATTTTGAAGGCACATTATTCAAAAGATAACATGCGGTTTGTAGTGCATATCCCCAAAAGGATAAAGGCAATGATGAATAACTCATCATGGACCTAATCATGTCCAACAATGTCCTATTTCTTCTCTCCTGCTACGCCATTCCACAGTGCCTGGCGCAGTCAAATGGGAATAAAATCCCATCCTCTAACAAGTGTCCTAAGAACTCATCAGAAAGGTATTCTCCACCTCAATCGGATCAAAGTGCTTTTATGGGTCTACCCAATTGCTTTTTCACTTCAGCCCGAAACTCCCTAAACTTGCCAAAAGTTTTGCTTTTGTGGTGCATCAGGTTCACATACCAATACCTTGAGTAATCGTCAATAAAAGTGACAAAGTACTCATACCCTTCATGTGCCTGGATGTTCATCGATCTACAAACATCAGTATGCACAAGTTCTCTAGAACCCCTTCGGCCCTATTGCCCTGAGACCCGAATGGTCTTTTGGTCATTTTACCCTCCAAACAAGATTCACATTGAGGTATAGATTTCACCTTTAAGTGGCTTAAAGGTCCATCCCTTACCAACCTTTGAATCCTATTCAAGTTAATATGACCAAGGCGCAAATGCCAAAGATAAGTCTTATAGATTGAGAAGTTTTAAGTTTTAAGTTTTTTAGAGTTATTATTATTCATCTCAGCATTAAGCAATAAGTCCATCTTAGGTTTAATAAAATATAGATTATTTTACATCCATCCAGAATAGATAAAAGATTTGTTTTTACGAATAAAAGAAACCAAATAGAAGTCTTTAAATAAACAAGCTATAGAAATTAAAATCCTTTTTAAATTTAGAAGCATAAAAATAATCTTGCAAAAATAAATTCCTATAATTATCAAAATAAAGATGGACGTCTCCCACTGCTTCCACTGAGACCAAGGATCTATCGCGCATCCAAAGCGTGAAGTCTTTATGCAGCAGACTTTTCGTTTCTTTGAACCCCTATAGAGAAACAGAAACATGATTAGTTGCACCGGAATCTATAATCCAAATGTCACTGGATTCCTCAACCAAACAAGTTTCTAAATATAGACGATCACACCTACCTCCTTTAGAAAGGAAGCCCTTGCAATGCTTCTTTATATGCCAGACCTTCCCACAGAAGAAGCACTTAAGCTTCTTCGGGTTCTTCTTCTTTTTCTTCTTGCTCTTGGTGCTAGCAGGAATAAAAGACTTCCTGTTCTTGGCCTGTTGCTTCTTTCCATTCCCAGAGTTGTGATTGGAACTAGAAGCAACTACCATGTTGGCCTCTCCACCTGCAAGAGACTCCCTGATTAGCAGTTCAAACTCCTGTAACTATTTCATTAATTCCGTCAAGGTCATAGCTCATCTATTGTTAAAATTAAAAGTAGCTCTAAATAGAATAAATTCCTTTGATAGAGCCTCAAAGACCATAGTCATCTGAGTTTCAGCATCGATGTCAGCTCCATTGGTTTAAGCCTCAACGAGGTAACCCATGACCAACATCATGTGCTCCTTTATAGATGTCCCCAGTCTCTGCTTATAGTTTAAGAGTTTCCGAAGCACCTCTTGCCGCTTTGTTATGGCTTGGCCTCCAAACATATCCTCAAGATTATCCAAGATCTGCTTCGCAGTCTCATAATCCTGATGTTGAGCCTGCATCACATTAGTCATGCTAGCCACAGCAGGCCTGATCATTAGCATATTTCCAGCGATCATACGCTTAGAATTGCTCATTAGTTGAGTCTCCCGTAGGCTCGGGAGGACAAGGGGTTGTCAGCACATACTTCAGTTTCTCAAAGGAGAGGGCGATATCTAGGTTTCGTTTCCAATCATTATAATTTTCTTCGGTTATTAGGTTTTTGTCAAATATCGAAGATAAAGCGTTTTTAGACATTTTTAATCTACAATAAAGAATCATATACCAAACATAAGCAAACATATGATAATAATTTAGTAAGATAACACAATCATGCAAAAAAAAAAAACAAATGTGTTTATGTATCAAAACCTTGAAAATATCACAACCTTACAACCATAATTCCCAACTCAGAATTCAACAAGCTCCTAGGGGAGTCATGCTAAATTCTATCAGGAACATGGATCCCCTCCTGATTAATATATGTCATCCAAGACTCGTATGATCCAGCATAAACTAATAATCGTTTCTTTGGCCATTAATTTTATTAACAAAGCTCCTAGGAGAGGTTAATAATAAAATTAACATGAGTGTATAACCATCATTTCAATATTTTATCTATGATTTATAATCACCACCTAGGGGTGTGCAACCTTAAATCATGCTAAAATACCTTATCCTCATAGAGATCCAATCTGGTACATGATAGAAATCCCTTCCTAGGGGTCAAAACCACCATGTTCTGCCTATGGACCAACGATGGAGGTCTTAGGTTCTCTTTTCGAAAACCTTCTCCCACTCAATCTTTTGAAATCAAGGTTTTATTTTAAGAACATGCATGAACAATTTTAATATGAGTAGCACTCCCTATTCTATATGACATGCTATCAATATACATGGCAAATCATATTATAATGTAGACAAGCAAAGCAATCAAGCAAAGCTACAAGTAAAATAATAAATAACCGTAATATTATGGTTCCACCCTAGAGAATAGAAAACTAAGATTACAAGAGAATAATCGAGACGCATTATTGATTTTCATCCTTGAATCCTCAAGCTGTATCCTTCTTCATGTAATGTCCATCTTCAAGTCTTCAATCCCGTATGAATCGAATACTTATATTTCCAATCATGTCAAAAATTTAATGTTTCTTAGAATTGTCCCAAAAACAAAATTAAAATTGCATTGAAAATTGCACATTTTCTGGAAAAAATTTCAGCTCTTAGTCGTAGGTTGATCTAGGTGATTGGCCTGTCGATCTGGAAGATCAGCCTTTCGACACATGAAAGTTTGGCCTATCGAATTGGAAGTTCGGCCTACCGACAGAGCCTCTGATTTCTGTTATGCTGACGACTTGCCGAACCACACGTTTGGCCTGTCGAACTGTGAGGTTCGGCATGCCGATCGAGCAGAAATCTCTCATTCTAGAAAATACAATTTTTAATGCAATTCATCAATTTTATTTTCAACATATCCCACGATCAAGACAATTGGCTGAATCCCGTGAAACCATCTCATAGAAGCTCATTGATATCCTCTTTTTATAAAGCAAATCGACTTCGATTCTTGAATAATCCACATCACTTCTGCTTCTATTGTAACAAAGGATTCCCTTTTTATGTGGAAAAGGCCCGTATCAATAATTATGATTTTACGTATGGACAATTCCTCAATATCTTGTTCATTCGCAACAAAATATTTTCTTTGCGCGGCGGTAAAAAAAAATATGCTTTTTTGGAGAGAGATACTATTTCACCAATCGAGGTGTCTAACATATTCATACCTAACGATTTTCCACAAAATGGTGACGAAAGGTATAACTTTTCCAAATCTTTCCATTTTCCAATTCGATCCGATCCATTCGTTCGTAGAGCTATTTACTCGATCGCAGACATTTCTGGAACACTTCTATGTCTATGGTTAACCAATTGCCGGGCTTGAGGAATAGTTGAAGCCATACCTAATCGAAAAAGGATGTTATCCAATCGCATTTCAAGTAATTGTAGTAAAACTTGACCTGTTGACCCTTTTGCTTTTCCGGCTATACAAACGTATTTAAGTAATTGTTGTTCTGTAAGACCATAATGAAAGCGCAATTTTTGTTTTTCTTCTAAACGAATACGATATTGAGATTTTTTACCGGGGCGTAATTGGTTTCTAAGATCGCTTCCAGCTCTAGGCTTTTTACTAGTTAGTCCCGGTAAAGCCCCCAAACGACGTATTTTTTTGAAACGAGGCCCTCTGTAACGCGAATAGGCCCTGAAAGGAGAAGGGAGCCTGGAATGCCAACAGGCGTCTATTATTGAATTCACCCGACCCGATAGTACCCATTTTGGGAACGCCCAGCGCCAAAGTCACTGAATGGGCAAGTCGCCAATCCCTAAAACGGACTATGTAATGTACTTTATCTGCTGGGTTAGGGGTGGGCATTTTACCAGAGGTTTCTATTGTATCAGTCTACCCTTGTTCACCAGGTTGTCTCTTGCCTACCCATGGATTCAGCAGCAGTTCGAAAGGTTGACCTATTCGGGAATCTCCGGATCTCCGCTTATTTTCAACTCCCCGAAGCATTTCGTCAATTCATCAATTTTATTTTCAACAATTCAAAAATATAACATTAGAGACTCAAGAAATACTTGGGAGCGCCATCATCATTCTTCTAAATTCGTTTTCTAGATCCGACTTCTCTGAATGATTATTTAATTCCAAAATTCTTATAAATTTAAAAATAAATAATAATTCCTAGACGGAGATGATAGTCCGCGATCTAATTACAGGAAAAACCTAGATACATATTCTAACCTCTAAGGAACCATAACCGGTATAAATTAATAAATTAATTAATAATAAAATAACGATTTAATCAACTATAATTAATTAATAAACATTCACCACATAATCGATGACAACATATATAATATATAGAAACCTAGAGTGCCAATTCTCTATAAAATTAAATTCAAGCATAGGAGTGATTAAGATCACAAAATTTATACATATAACATGATTACACACTCATAAATTTATGTAAAAACCATGTCTCTGATGCCAATTGTTGGAAAAATAGTACGCTGTCGAATTTTAAAAATTTTATATCAGGGTATTTTCTAAAAACACAAGTTTGACATGTTATATATATAAATTAACCAGATCTTACTAACCTTTATGTGCCAAAAAGCTCCTAAAATCAGTGAAGAGAAGTAACGTTCTAGAAGAGCCTCAACCAACTGATCATCTTTACTATTCTCTATCCACGATCGGAGCGAGTGTGGGCTCACACATACAGCTCTTCCACTAGGTGACTCTCCTTCCAACCAATTGAGAGAACCCAAAGCAAGTGTTTGTGATTTATGAACAAGAGCTCTCAGGGAGTTTCCAGATTCTCACCAGGAGAGTATCACTCTTAATCTCTCAATTGATCTAAATAACTCATGTGACTTACTCCCTATTTATAGAGGTAGGGTCTAGGTTCATTCCTTAATAGATTGGGGCTCAAAATTCGAATCAGAATCAAATTCGGATCAATATCTGATAAGATCCAACTAAAAACACGTAATCTTATCCTTCACTAATCGGTAGGTCGAACTACATAATCGACAGGCCGAACACGCCCATCGGTAGGCCAAACACGTCGCTTGACATGCCAAACTGCCGAATAAAAATCTCAATGAATCTTTTATTTTTCACCCGAGATTCTATAGGATAAAGTCTCAATTTTAATTCAAATAACCCAATAGAAAAGTCATCTGATTAAAACAACTTTATCTAGATGATCTCTAAGAAAATAAATGAATTTTCAATAATTCTACAAGTTTATCATAATCTAATATATCCAAAAATTAAATCAACCAATAAACAGGCAAGAATTATCCAATCATAATAATTCAACGAGTTTATCTTGAATTAATTTTTATCACAAAATTAATTCAACTGATAAACAGACATGAATTATTTGATTCTTTCAAATTTCAACCAATCTAATTAAATCGGACAAAAGTCACTAATTATTGGAAAAGCACGTTGTATCGTTATAGATTTTTGTGAGCTAGCAAAGGGGACCAAATGGACCTATATAGTTCAAGCTCTCGATAATTACGAAACCCAATATCCTAGATATACATTTCATAATTATCAACTCCAATGCTACTCCACTAAAAGCTTGGAGCTGCACTCTCGAACTACATAGAATTACGAAGCCTGTGTAGCTTAGTCTCAATGACATATCGTGATGTATTGTATCCCCATAAGATTATCCATAATCGGCTTAAGGACAAGTTTTGTCTCACCTTCCCAATTATTTTCATCTTACGTTCCATTATCTCACCATCGAAAAACTTACCATCCAAAGACAGTATACCATTCGGTTACACCTATGTATCCAAATGGTTGAGCGCTGTAGTTTTCCAATTACAGGATAACACATATAAGAGGATATCACTACTCCTAACGAAGAGCTATGGATTCCATACCTATGAATAATAGGTCTACGCTATCAAGAGTCATGCCTCCAACGTACGGACATGCATACCACTATTAAGATGTGGGTGTCGCCTTTTGGCACATCAAAAGATACTAGTCAAGACAATGGGCCTACTATTCATCTCAGGATTAAGTTACAATGCAAATGATTGTCTAAAATGGATTGATTTGCCAGGGCAAAATTATTAATCCAAATCAATTTACTTTATGTCCCGATCCAACACATCGTCACCTATGACAACGTGCTAATGTTTCTATTCACAGAGTCCACCTCCGATGGCCAAGACAAACCATCTCCCAATTGGGATATAGACAACATAACAATCTTTACATGAATAAAGTGCCCAACTTTATTCCCTCGATTGCGGATCTTATGATTTAGACCATCACCTTAAGAATCTTGTCTTCCGCATAATCTGTCCATCATATGCCCAATTCTTAAGGTTTAGACTGATAGTCTCAGACTATTATTTGCTTAACATACATTCAACAAATATGAACGTAAAGAGGACAAGATTTGATATATAAACAATAAATAAATTCTTTATTGATAAAAATGTCTCCAAAAACTTATTACATTTTTACTCCTTAAGGCATACATGTCTAACAGATCTTATGATTTAGACCGTCACTTTAACAATCGTGTCTTTTGCATAATTTGTCCATCATATGCCCAATTCTTAAAGGTTTGGACCGACAGTCTCAAACTTTTGTTTACTTATTATACATCCAACAAATATGAATGTAAAGAAGACAACGATTTGGAATATGAATAATAAATAAATTCTTTATTGATAAAATGTCTCCAAAAACATATTACATTTATACTCCTTAGGGCATACATGTCTAACAATCTCCCACTTACACTAAGTGGGCAAATATGACAAATCTCGCATCCCCATAGCTTCTTATGCCTCTCGAAGGCTCTCCCAATAAGTGTCTTCGTGAATGAATCAGCTAAATTGTTCTCTAATGCGATTTTGCACACAGCGACATGCCCGCCTTCTACGAAGTCTATTATCACATGATATTTTCGATCAATATGCTTACTCTTCTTTTGAAATCTTGGTTCCTTAGCTTTAGCTACCGCCACACTATTATCATAGTACAATGATATCGCCTTATCCATACCGAGAATTTCCTCAAGATCCCCAAGGAACTTGCGGAGCCACGCTACTTCTTTCGCAACATCACTAACTTCCATATACTAGGCTCCATCATTGAATCCGAAGTGCAATCTTGCTTTACACTTCTCCAACTGATGGCATAGCCGCCTAGAGTAAATACAAACCCAGAAGTCAATCTCCTCGAATCTAGATAGGATTAGAAATCTAAATCAGTGTATCCTAGAGGAGTTAAGTCCTCACCTGAATGCACAAGCATATACCCTCGAATCCTTCTTAGGTACTTGAAGATATGCCTGACTAAAACCCAATGGTTCAGTCTTGGATCCACCTAAAATCGAGTTACAATCCCGACCGCATAATAAATATTCGGTCGTGTGTAAAGCATGGCATACATGAGACTACCCATTACCGAAGCATTAGGCACCTTTTTCATGCATTCTCTTTCTTCCTCAGACTTTAGAGAGTCTTTCTTGGAAAGAGTAATTTTAGACCTAGATGGTTGCGCACCTTTTTTGGAATCCTTCGTTGCAAACCTCTTGAGAATCTTATCGATGTATCTTGCCTGAGACAAAGCTATCATTTTGTTCTTCCTATCCCAAAAGATCTAGATACCAAGAACAAAATTAGCCTCATCCAAGTCCTTCATGTCAAACTGCTTGGTTAACCATAATTTGACCGATGATAAAGCCCCTAACGTCATTGCCAATTAGCAGAATGTCATCTACATAAAGTAATAGATAAACCACCTTACCATCCTTAATGTTTTTGTACACACGTGGTTCATCCACATTTTATGCGAACCCATAAGTCTTGATCACTTGATCAAATTTTATGCTCCAAGAACAGGAAGCTTGCTTAAGTCCATAAATTAACTTTAGCAACTTACAAACCTTACCCTCTTGACCCTTGACCTTGAACCCGTCTGGTTATTCTATATAAATTGACTCATAAAGATAGCCATTTAGAAAGGCCATCTTGACATCCATCTGCCAAATCTTGTAGTCGAGAGCGGTAGCTATGGATAAGAGGATACGGATGGATTTAAGCATGGCTACAGGCGAAAAGGTTACCTCATAATCGATTCCTTCCTTTTACGTGTATCCCTTAGCTACTAGTTTAGCCTTAAAGGTTTCGACCTTTTCATTTACCACTCTCTTCCTCTTGTAAATCCACTTACACCCTATGGGTTTTACCCCTTCGGGAAGATCCACGAGCTCCCAACCCTATTAGTCTCCATAGATTTCATCTTTGTGTTCATGGCCTCTGTCTAGAGTTTCAAATCAACGTCCTCCATAGCCTCTATGTAAGTGTAAGGATCCCTATCATGTTCATATGGTTCAACCAAGAAGGCCTCACCATTAACATATACCGCTCAGGTTGACGCCCGATCCTCCCACTACGTCGAAGCCCCTTTGGTTGTTGTTCGGATTCATTTGGTTTTTCTGCACCGATTGGAGTGGATTCTACCAGAACCCCCAGAGTGATTGAATCACTCCTCAACTCCTCAAGCACCACTTCGCTTCGAGGTTTAAAATCGTCCATGTAACTTTACTCAAGGAAAGTTGTATTAGTTGAAACCATGACATTATTTTCCCTTGGGTTATAGAAATAACCCCCTTTAGTCCCTTTTGGATATCCTACAAACACACAAACTTTCGAACGTGCTTCCAACTTATTCGCATCCTAAAACAGGACATGAGTTGGACATCCCCATAACTTGTGAGGAGTTTTAGAGATCGATTTTGAAGGCACATTGTTCAAAAGATAACATCTGGTTTGTAGTGCATATCCCCAAAAGGACAAAGGCAATGATGAATAACTCATCATGGACCTGACCATGTCCAATAAAGTCCTATTTCTTCTCTTCGCTATGCCATTCTATTGTAGAGTGCCCGGTGCAGTCAAATGGGATGAAATCCCATTGGGATAAAATCCCATTCTTTAATAATTGTCCCATGAACTCATCAAAAAGGTATTTACCACCTCAATTGGATTGAAGTGCCTTTATGGGTCTACCCAATTGCATTTCCGCTTTAGCCCAAAACTCCCTAAACTTGTCATAATTTTCGTTTTTGCGGTGCATCAGGTACACATACCCATACCTTAAGTAATTGTCAATAAAAATGACGAAGTACTCATACCCTCCTCGTGCCCAGATGTTCATCGGTCTGCAAACATCACTATGCACATGTTCTAGAACCCCTTTAGCCCTGTTGCCCTTAGACACAAATGGTCTTTTGATCATTTTACCCTCCAAACAAGATTCACATTGTGGTATAGATTCCACCTTTAAGTGACTTAAAGGACCATCCCTTACCGACCTTTGAATCCTATTTAGGTTAATATAACCAAGTCGCAAATGTCAAAAATAAGTCTTATGATAGTGAGAAGTTTTAAGTCTTTTAGAGTTGTTATCATTCATCTCAGCATTAAGCAATAAGTCCATCTTAAGTTTGATAACATATAGATTATTTTACATCCATCCATAATAGATAAAAGATTTGTTTTTATGAATCACCACTTTATTATTGAAAAAACCAAATAAGAGTCTTTAAATAAATAAGCTATAGAAATTAAATTCCTTTTAAATTTAGGAACATAAAAATAATCTCACAAAATTAAATTCCTATAATTATCAAAATACAGATGATGTCTCCCACTGCTTCTGCTAAGACCAAGGATCTATCGCCCATCCAAAGCGTGAAGTCTTCATGCAATAGACTTCTCATTTATTTGAATCCCAATAGAGAAACACAAACATAATTAGTTGCTTTGGAATCTATGATCCAAACGTCACTGGATTCCTCAACCAAACAAGTTTCTAAATACAGAAGATCACACCTACCTCATCGGGAAAAAAAGTCCTTGCAATTCTTTTTTACGTGCCCAACCTTCCTGCAGAAAAAGCACTTGAGCTTCTTAGGTTCTTCTTTTTCTTCTTCTTGTTCTTACCATTTGCAGGAATAGAAGACTTCATGTTCTTAGCCCGTTGTTTCTTTCCATTCCCAGGGTTGGGATTAGAACTAGAAGCAGCCGCCAAGTTGGCCTCGCCACCAATAAGAGACTCCTTGATCAGCAGTTCAAACTCTGTAACGGTTTATCAACTCCGTCAAGGTCATATCCCGTCTATTGCTTAAATTAAATGTAGCTCTAAATGGAATAAGCTCCTTAGATAAAGTCTCAAAGACCATAATCATCTGAGTTTCAGCATCGATGTTAGCTCCATTGGTTTGAGCCTCAACAAGGTAACCCATGACCAACATATCTTTGCTTATAGTTCAAGAGTTTCCAAAACGCCCCTTACCGCTTTATTAAGGCCTGGCCTCCAAACATATCTTCTAGATTATCCAAGATCTGCCTAGCAGTCTCATAATCCTTATGTTGAGCCTATAGCGCTTTATTCATGCTGGCCATAACATAGCAACGAACCTGATCATTAGCATCTTTCCAACGATCATATGTTTGATTTGATCGTTGGTGAAATCTCCCGTAGGCTTATAGGCTTGGGAGGACAAGGTATCATCAGCATAAATTTTAGTTTCTTAAAGGACAGGACGATGTTTAGGTCTCATTTTCAATCATTATAATTCTCTCCAGTTAATTGGTTTTTGTCAAGTATCGATGATAACGTATTTTTAGACATTTTTAATCTACAGTAAAAATCATATACCAAACATAAGCAAACATATCATAATAACTTAGTAAGATAACACAATCATGTAGAACATACAAATGTGTTTATGTGTCAATACCATGAAATATCACAACCTTACAACGATAATTTCTAACTCAAAATTCAACATGCTCCTAGGGGAGTCTTGACAAATTCAATCAGGAACACGAATCTCCTCCTGATTAATATATGCCATCCAGAACCTGTATGATGCAGCATATGTTAATAATCGTTTCTTTGGCCATTAATTTTATTAATAGAGCTCCTAGGGGAGGTTAATAATAAAATTAACATGAGTGTATAAACATCAATTTAATATTTTATCCATGATTTATAATCACCACCTAAGGGTATGCAACCATGAATTATGCTAAAATATGCATACCATAAATTATGCTAAAATATCTTATCCTCTTAGAAATCCAACCCGGTACATGTTGAAGTCCCTTCCTAGGGGTCAGAACCATCATGTGCTACCTATGGACCAATGATGGAGGCCGTAGGTCCTCTCTTTGAAAACCTTCTCCCACTCAATCTTTTGAAATCAAGGTTTTATTTTATAAACATGCATGAACAATTTTTAATGAGCGGCACTCCTTACTCTATATGACATGTTATCAATACACATGGCAAATCATATTATAATGCGACATGTTATCTATATACATGGCAAATTATATTATAATATAGACAAGCAAAGCAATCATGCAAAGCCACAAATAAGATAATAATAAATAACCGTAATATTATGGTTCCACCTTAGATGAAAGAAAACAAAGATTACAAGAGAATAATCGAAACATAGTATTGATTCTTCATCCTAAATCTTCAAATTGTATCCCTCTTCATGTAACTTCCATCTTCAAATCTTCAGTCTTACATAGATCAAAGACTCCATATTTCCAGTCATATCTAAATTTAATGTTTCTCAAAATTTTAACAAAATAAAATCAAACTACACCGAAAAACTCACCTTTTTTGAAAAATTAAAGCTCTCTACCGACATGCCGATCTGTGTGATCGACCTACTGCTTATGATCCATCGGCCTACCGATCTTTTCAGGTCAGCTTGCCGATCATGACAGTTTGGCCTATCGAACTGAAAAATTTAGCCTACCACTAGAGTTGTTAGATTTCTACCCTGTGGATGGCTTGCCAATCCTAAAGGTTTGGCCTACTAGTCTATGACCATCGGCCTACCGAACCTGAGGGTTTGGCCTGCCGAACGAACAGAAATCACATCATCCAGAAAATACATCTTTTATGTAGTTTTTCAATTTTATTTTCAACAATTTAAAAACATAAAATTAGAGACACAAGAAATACCTAGAAACACTATCATCCATCATCTAGATCTGTCTTCTCCGATTAATTATTTAATTACAAATATTTTATAAATTTAAAATTAAATAATAATTCTTAGACAGAGATGATAGTTTACCATTAATTGCATGAAAAACCTAAATACACATTCTGACCTCTAAAGAACCATAACCGACATAAATTAATCAATTAATAAATATTTAAATAATAATTTAATCAACCATAATTAATTAATAAAAATTCACCATATAATCCATGACAACATATAAAGATAAAAAAGCCTTATAGTGCCAACTCTTTAAAATTAAATTCAAGCATAGAAGAGATCAAGATCACATAATTTATACGTATAACATGATCACAAACTTGCAAATTTATGTAAAAACCATGGCTCTGATACCAATTGTTGGAAAAACAGTACGTAATAGAATTTTAAAAATTTGTTATACTACAGTATTTTTCAAAACACTATTTGTCACACTATATGCATAAATTAACCAGATCTTACTAACCTTATTTTTCGAAAAGCTTCGCAATCTGTGAAGAGAAGTAAGGTTCCAAAAGAGCTTCAACTAACTAGCCTTCTTTGATATTCTCTATCCACGATCGATGTGTGTGTAGGTACACTCGTATAGCTCTTCTACCAGACGACTCTCCTTCCAACCAATTGAGAAAAACCTACAGCTAGTGTTCGTGATTTGTGTCCAGGGAGTTTTAAAGTCTCATCAGCAAAGTCTCACTCTAGATTTCTCAACTACTCTGAACAACAATGAGTCTCACTCAATTGAGAAAAACCTACAGCTAGTGTTCGTGATTTGTGTCCAGGGAGTTTTAAAGTCTCATCAGCAAAGTCTCACTCTAGATTTCTCAACTACTCTGAACAATAATGAGTCTCACTCCCCTTTTTATAGAGGTTAGGCCCAGGAGTCAGTCCTTATTAGATAAGGCCTCAAAAATTTGAATCAAAATCAAATCAGGAACAATATATGATAAAATCCACTTGGAAATGCATAATTTATTTATTGCTCGGTTGGCAAGGTCGAACTAGCAGATCGGCCTGCTGAACTTGCTCCATCGGCAGGCCTTACTTGAAGCTCGGCTTGCTGAACTTACAATAAATGATCCCTGTGAATTTTTATTTCCCACCCAAGATTCTTGGGGTAGAGCCTTAGTTTTAATTCAAATAACCCAATAGAGAAGTTATCTGATTAAAACAGTCATATCTAAATAATCTCTAAGTAAAAAAATATTCCTAATAATTCAACAAGTTTATCTTCAATTAATTTAACTGATAAACAGACATGAATTATCTGATCTAAATAATTCAACAAGTTTATCTTGAATTAATTTTCCACAAAATTAATTCAACCGATAAACATGAATTATTTGATCTTATCGAATTTTTAGCCAATTTGACAATTTGATACAAGCCACCAATTATTGGAAAAGCACGTCGTATCATTATAGAATTTTTATGAGCTAGCAAAGGGGACCTTATGGACGCTCCCAGTAATTATGAAACCTAATATCCTAGATATACATTTTATAATTATTAACTCTAATGCTACTCCACTAAAAGCTTAGAGCTGCACTCTTGAACTATATATAATTATAAAGCTCGTATAGCTAAGTCTCCATGACATATCATAATGTATCATATCCCTATAGGATTATCCATAATCGGCTTAAGGATAAATTCTGTCTTACCTTCCTGATTATTTTTATCTTATGTTTCATTTTCCCACTATCGAAAAACTTATCATCTAAAGATAGTATACTATTCAATTACATCTATATATCCAAATGGTTAAGCACTCCAGTTTTTCAATTACAGGAAAATGCATATAAGAGGATATCAACTACTCCTAAAGAGGAGCTATGGATTCCATATCTGTGAATAACAAGTCTACACTCTCAAGAATCATGCCTGCAATGTACTGACATACGTACCACTATTAAAATGTGGATGTCACCCTTTGGTATATCAAAAAACATAAGTCAAGATAACGAGCCCATTATTTATCTCAAGATTAAGATACAACACATATGATTGTCTAAAGTGAATCAATTTGCCAAGACAAAATTATTAATCCTAATCAATTCACTTTATGTCCCAATCTAACACATCGTCATCTATGACAATGAACCAATGTTTCTATTCGCGGAGTCCACCTCTGATGGTCAAAACAAACCATCTCCTGTTAGGGATATAAACAACATAAAAATCGTTGCATGAAAAAGTGCCTAACTTTATTTCCTCGATTACGGATCTTATGATTTAGACCATCACCTTAAGAATCGTATCTTTCGTATAATCTGTCCATTATATGCCCAATTCTTAAAGGTTTATACCTATAGTCTCTAACTTTTGTTTGCTTATCATATATCCAACAAATATGAATGTAAAGAGGACACCAATTTTGTATAAGAATAATAAATAAATTCTTTATTGATAAAAATTGTCTTCAAAAACATATTACATTTTTACTCCTTAGGGCATACATGTCTAACATCTTCCATCTTATTATGCGGAGTACTTGGCATAGATGTGTGCTCTAATCTACTCCCAAAAGGTTCGGTTATGTCCATCTTGCAAGCATTTCTTATTTTTTTGCTCTTTTTGGGTTTGCCTATTTCAATTCTTTCATGTAAACCTCAATAAAAGACTCCACTCTATTAGCATTATGCAAAACATAAAAATAAGCTTGCACCTATTCCACTCAATTTACTAATGAAGGGTTGCCAATAAATTGTCTTCTAGTCTCAATGTTTATTGTCTTTAGCAACTGTATTGCTTCTGTAACACCCACCTATTTTGATGTAATGGATTATGTTAAGTTAGTAACGATGTTAATAAAATCTTAATAATAATTTATGTTATATGTTATGATATATGATTTTAATGTTACTAACTTTTTATGTCAAGTTTTATGACAGACGACGACTGCATGGAATTGTTGTGCTCAAGTGTTCATGATTATTTTAATGTATGTTTAATTATGATGTATCGATGAATTGGATGTTTTAATGTATGGTATTTAAAGATAGTTCGGCAGGCCAGACTTTCAAGTTCGACAGGCCAGACTTTCAAGTTCGGCAGGCTGAATAGTCTGCCCAAGATCAGCAGGCCAAAGGAAACCATCGGCAGGCCGAACTTGGTGGAACCGGTAGGCCGAAGGGGAAAATCGGCAGGCCGAATACAGCTGACGAGTAGTCAACATAAATCTTTCCAAATTTATGGCTGAGATAATTACGTTAAATGGGTGATTTATTGTGATTAATTGGCATATTAATGGAATGATTTTGTCAGTTAAGGAAAGAAAAGGTTTGACTTCGCGTTGATTTGTATGATTTTAAATGGTTTCCTATTTTAAGAGGGCAAAACATGGCAAGTGATGAGTGATTGTTTGACTTCCCTCTTTTCTTTCCTTCCTCCACGCCATTTGCTATCAATGAGTCAGAAAAATTCTGACTTAATGGAGGGTAATAAATTTTCATTATGCTCGTTACATTAAAAAAATTCTAACGTTCTTTTCCTCAGTTTTTCTCTCATCTTCTCACTCTTCTCTCTCTTAGTTCTAAGACGTTTTCTAACTTCTTCTTCTTCTTCTCTTCTCCATGAATTCCATTCTTCTTTCTTCTCAAAAGTTCTCTGCAAATAGTTGAAAGAAAAATTGAAATTTCGTTGGTTGAATTCAAGGGTTTTGAGAAGACAATCTTTTAAGGTAAGGACTCGTTTCTTTGTGTTTTTGAAAAGCATTTCTTCTCCTCCAACCGTCTGCAATATCTTTCTCTAGGTATTGTAGTTTGTTCTAAATTTTTAATATGTTATGCATGTATGTGTTATGTGATGCTTTCTAAAGTTTCAATTCAATTCGATATTTCTATGATAAACTATGAATTTTCTATCCTCTACCCTTCACAGTAAAATATTACTGTTTGACTATGACGTATGAAAAATGTAATGTTTAGTCAAGGGGTAAATGAATGATGTTTTTCATGAATGTGCGTGTATAATGTATGATGAGTGTATTTTATGTTATGAAATTTTATGAGATTACGTCAAGAAAACTGTTTTAACAATGTTATTTTTGGATTTTGTTTTATAAAATGTTATATATGTTTAAATGATTTTTATTGATGATGAAATAATTTTATGATATTAAAATGCATGATAATAAGATGTTTTTATGAATTTTAAAATTAAAATATATGTATTTTAAATTATTAGAAAATGTTTTCAAAAGATTTTCATGATTGTAATGTATGAGATGTTTTGATGATAATAATTAAGGAAGCATGTTATGAATAATATTTAAGGAAGCATGTATATGTGATGATAATTTTATGTTTTCATAATTATGGTTATGAATTATATTTGTAATATGAGACGAATATATATATGAATATATATATGAATGAATGTTATATGAATAGATGTTTTATGATAAGTATTAATTTTATTGTATTTTTAAATAGATAAATGGCATGAACACTTAAAGGAACGAGCACATCGAGACCGTGGTGTCGTCACCAAATCATATTAAGGTTAAGTAAGCTAGCTGTTAAGGTAAGTACATTCTCACCTGCAACATGACATGTTTTACAAGGTTTGATGATATGTTCACCATGATATTTATGATGATTTTATGGTTATTTTCCTTAAAGGATTTCTTATGAAAGATTATCATGATTTAAAGTTATGCATGTATGATGATGACATGTTTCAAAGTATGAAAATTATGTATTTATGTATCACCTAATAAGTGTTGCACACCAATGTTATGAAATGATATGTTATGATGTCATGTTTGGTTTGGGATTAGCTACCCTTCTCCTCTCATGACGGCGCGCCTACAATGATGTTCATGGTGCAACACTTGGGCCCTTAAGATAAAATGGAATAAGTTTTAATATGGTCAATGTAATGAAAGATATGTTTCTATGAAATTGTGCTTAAGGCACTTTTATGATATGATGACAATGATGATGATGATGATGTATATTAAATGTTTTTAAATGTGAGAATTATATGTACTTACTAAGCATTAGCTTAATCAAGTTTTATGTCATGTTGCAGATAAGGATAAGAAAATCATGGACTAGGTGGAGGACATGGGAAGGCGTGTGAGTACAAAGCACGATGAATTGTAACCGGATGAACGCCAAGAAGAATATTTTTATGTTTTAAATCAAGTTTTATATTTTGAACATATTTTTATGTTAACTTTTAAGAATACTTGAACTATGGTTTTATATTTTATTTTAGCATTTTAAAGAATTTTGATCTTCTGCAATTTTCATGAAAAGTTAAATCTGTTTTATAAATTAAGTTTTCTCAAGGATTTTTGGCTCGGTCGGCCTGCCGAACGTCATGGGTCGGCCTACCGATGTTTGAAAGTTCGGCCTGTCGATCATGTTTTTGGCCTACCAAACGATGATGAGTTTTTAAACCTGATTTGCAAAGCCTCTGCCAGCCTGTCGGTTGAGGAACTCCGGTCTGCCGATCATGTCCGGCCTGCCAAAGTCCCAAGTTTGGCCTGCCGAACTGTGGGAGCAAATGAGTTATAATTAATGTGATGTTTTAAACGATGTGATGTTTTTATAAGTTGTGATTTTACAACTTGGTATGTCTATTTTATTAAAATAAGTTCACGATTAATTTAAAGTGTAATTGAATAAATTATGATATGGAATAAATTAAGCAATGTTATGTTATTTAAAAAAAAATGCATGAATGGATCCTGGTTATGTATGTTTTAATTATGTTTACTATTAAACGTATCTTATAAGTTTTGTATTTATGTTTATGTTTAAAGTTCAAATAAGTATGAACGTATGAATGTAACGACATCTGTGACGTCCGTAAGGGGGGCGTTACAGCTTCTACATTAGATAAGTACTTGGAGCAAAATTAAGCTGATTCTTCTACTATGTAACTTTCTAAAATACATCCCTTTGACCTATTTTGGCTTTTCACATAACCCTTCAAAACCTTCA
Source organism: Artocarpus heterophyllus (assembly GCA_025403435.1). Classification (NCBI taxonomy): domain Eukaryota; kingdom Viridiplantae; phylum Streptophyta; class Magnoliopsida; order Rosales; family Moraceae; genus Artocarpus; species Artocarpus heterophyllus. Next base: position 20,019,574 of record CM046341.1, read on the forward strand.
TATATCTTACAACAAAAATAGATCCATATCAAATACATCAATCAGCATAACTTAACTTCTTCAACTAAGTGAACTGTTTGATAAATCATGAAATGATAGTGGAAAATACTTGTGAAGCATGTACAAGATTTACACCAGCTCCGATTGTAATGAATCTAACATAAATGGGTCAACTACCTTAGAGCATATTGAATTAAAGGACATGCATGACTTGATAATTACAAATCTCACATCCTTTACTAGAACTCTCTACAACGCAAGCATAGTAATTGTTGTATCAATACATGATAATTATGTGTTTTCATGCCAATAAATTTCAAATCCTTCATCGATATCAACTTTTTAAAGCTTGAAGAATAGATGTCCCACTTTCAATTAAGCAAGCTATTCATAAAGCTTTCTCTTTTACCCTGTTGATAACGTGTGCTTTGCCAGAGGTAAGCAAGTGTGTTTCTTTTTTTTTTTTTAGGAAACAAATTAGGCCTAATCTCCATCTTCATAAGATCTAACTATGTTCTTTACCATCTTTAGTCTTACCCTTAATGTCAAGCAATGTGCTGACTACTGATTCATAAATGTTTTTCTTAATATTCATAATATCCAAGTAATGATGAACAAAAAATGTCTTTTAAAATGGAAGTTTGTAGAAGATTGATATCTTTTCTAAGGTCTATCCTTTCGCGGCTCGTTCTTACCTCACTTTGTGTTTCTGAGTACTACTTACACATCTTTTTACCATTTCAAATACTTGTTCACTCATCAAAGGTCGAGTAAGGTCTCTCTTTTCAATGTTGTCATCAAATGCTTTCCTTAGTTTGTGGTAACGATGATCTATTAGCAACCATCTTCTATGGCTAATAAAAATGGTTTTTTTACTGTTCTTCTATTGTTTGTAATATATTTTCTTCTACAAATAAGACAACTAATCGAACTCTTCACTAAATAACTGATAGATTTCCATATGCAGGGAAATTATTAATTGTCCATATATCAAAATTAGATGGAGTATGGATGTATCTTTTTAGTAATAATCTCAAACTTCAATGTCCTTTTCCCACAAGCTCTTCAGGTCATCAATGCATATTAATATCCTTCCTTAGTTGATGAGGACCCGAAATCAATAGAGTCGACAATAGGAGCTTCCGCTTCATGCATATTTTTAGAGAGATATTGTAGTTGACAAATATTGTAGACGAAATGTTATTCCCACTACTCATGTTACGATGTGGGTTCACTCCATCCGTCGGCAAACCAAAATGTAGATTTCTTGGTTCTATACTAAACTTGAGATGATTGACGTAAAAAGTCTTCCATTATGGTGAATCTACCGGATGTCTAAACACACCATTGTTGTCCCATTTGTCATGATGCCAAGTTAAATTCTTGGCATGCTTTGTATTTCTGAATAAATACCTTAAACATTGTACCAATGAAATATACCAGAACTCCTTTGTTGACATTCTTTCCTTACTATTAGGTAGCCCCTTCCCTTTCTTCCACCTTGACTTTTCACAAATCGGGCAATTATTCAAGTCCTCATACTCCTTCCTATAAAGGACACAATCATTTTCACAAGCATGCATTTTGTCACACTCCATTCCCAAAGAGTTTAAAGTCTTATTAACCTCATACATACTAGTTGGTATTTTATTATGCTCCGATAGAAGCTCTCTTAAAAGTTCCAAAAAATTTGTTAAACTATAATTTATCCACCCACCTGACGGCTGTAATACAGGCAACCTAGTTCGATCCAAAGCCACAATGCTAAAAACTTGGTCGCATGTAACCGTACACGGTCGCAAGTAATAGAGTGGTGTATACAATTGTCAACCCACAAGTATTGTCTTTAATTTGTATCAATTACAGATATTGATTGGCTTCAAGATTATTTGAATGACCAAATAGATAAACAAATAAAAGAAAATAATAAATATAACTAAGCAAATAAAATTAAGTAACGAAAACAAATAGTTATAAATACTAGGGCATCAATTTCACATAATTAATCCACATTAGTTTTATTATTGAATGAGTCTTATTATTCATTAGACAAGAATTCTTAATTGAACTAATTACCTCTAATCCCTAGCCTTAAATTCGATAATATGGTCAAAAACCTGATTCCAATATTCCCATCCAGAACCAAGTAATTAATATTCATTAAACTATAGTTCTTCTAATGACCACAAAAGAACTATAAATCTCCCAATCTTCTAGTCATGTAGGTTGCGTTTCCTATAATCCGTACTTGGAATTTCTTAGGCGTCAAACCCCACATACTAAAATCATCTAATTTATAGGCCAAATACAATAGAAGCATTAAGAATGGGACAACATAAATATATCATGAAAAACCACTTAAAATAAATTAATACTTCATAATTAAACAAAATCAAGGCTCTAGAAAACAACTATTCTATGACTAAAATTAAACAAACTAACATCAAGATTTCGACATTTACAAATCACAAAAATGAAATGAAGAGAATAGAAATGAAAAAAAAAAAAAACACACACACACACACATTTTGGAGTTGTCACAATCTCCAAGTCTTTCTTCTTGTTCTCCACTTCTACTTCTTGATCTCCAAATGCCTTCTCCCATAATGATTTATTAAAAAATAAAATAGATAATAAAAACTAAAATAAATTGTAAACTAAACTAAATTAAATATTTATTTATTTTTTTCTTTTCTTTTTCATTACCTCTTCCTTTAGAATCAGCTCACAAAATCCCCTAAAAAATGAGGCCTTCGGCCACTGTCTAAAAAAATGAGGCCTATCTGCTCATTTCCCCTCCATCAAGAAATGGGTGTGTATTTGTTGTATCATCCAAAATAATTCTTTAAACGCAAATGCTTGTAGTATAGGAAGGGGTTGCTGTATCCACATGAAGGTGAAAAATTTGTAAATTAGGAGATTGATAAAAATATACTTTCAAAAAAGCAAGCGGTTTTTCAAAATAAATATTTTTGTGATTTTTTTTATTTAAAATTTAAAACATAAAATTAAAACGATGAAGCTTTGAGATTCCTTGTATGTTTTGTAATTGATATGGAATTTTAACTCTAAATAGTTATCTTAAGCATTTGATTTATTATATGCTCTCCCGTTAATTCCAAATACTTTTACTAATTTTATAACTCAACCTAAAGCGACAAGATAGCAAGCTATAATCCAGTAAAAGTTTTCCTATAAAAAGTAGCAAAATAATCATCTCTTATCAATGATTTAGTGCATTAACTGTGAAAATTATAACTATTGTCACTACAGTTATAATTAACAAAAGTTTGAGATAGAAAAGATAATAACAAATCAAAATTATTATATTTCAATGGAATAAATTTTCACATTAATTTCGACAGAACTTCGTCTTATTATATATTTTAAGAATACAGGATGTCATCCTTTGTCAATAATAAATTAAGCATTACCAAGTATTTGCTATGCCAGTTTATATCTATGATGCAGCAAAAACTCAACTTAATAAACAAGCATGATTTTAGTATTATTAATATTAATTATGCAACACAATCAAATTACATAAAAAAAACATGACTGAATTTATGCAAGAATTGAGCAGCATAACAACATTAACAATAATGATTAAAAACATAAAAAATATAATTTATTCCATAAAAATATAAGCATTACTTGAATACTATACATACAAGATCCTCTCTCTGTCTCACAAAACTCTTGACACTAATTTAGACATTATTTTATTATTTCTAATGGGTCGGAGGAGTGCCCTAACAACATTTCCTCCAAAAAAGGGAGACTACTAGGCTAGAAGCTCAACAATTAGTTGAAGAAAGAAAGGAGGGGATGCCGAATAAAGGGGGAAACACCCCTTTTATAGTGAATGAAAATTCTTTATTTCCTTTTTTGTAATAATATTTATATACTTTTCAATTAATTAATTAAATAATTAATTAATTAATTAATTAATTAATTCTTATATTGCTTTATTCCAATGTTTAAAAGAAGAATCATGACTTTTTCAATTTTTTCTCCTTTTTTCCACACGGTTTAGCTTTGTTCAATGTGTGAATTTTCAGCTTGGATCTGGTGTGACGCGGCGACGGGTGGTATGCGTGTAGGGCAATCTCAGGCGTTATGTATGTGATCTAATGGCTACAGGGTGCTAAAGAAGAATGGGCCCATATGGGACTGTGTGGGGCTAGGCTTAGATGAATTCGGACCATAGGATCCGGCATCTGACGGATAAGATCAAGGGAGCGCGGGCAAAAACTATTATCATGCGCATAGGATTGAAAGAGCTATGAGATTCTACTGACACGTGGGCCCAGCTTGGGCGGTTGAAGCGCCTACTATCAGCACATGTAATGCATGCTCTAATCACGGCTTGCCATGTGTACTCCACTAGGCATATTCGAATCATTAAATTTTTAATGCATTGGTTGTCCAATTTTGCTCTTTTGGGTGTCGTTTTGCTCTGTTTCTTCACCAGATTTCAAATCTAAAAATAAAAAATTAAAAAAAAATTAATTATTTACAAATGTAATATTTTCAATATTTTTAAAAATATTTATTTTACATTAAAGCACACAAAGATAATTAATAACTTCTAAAATTACAGCATCTTTTGGTTTAACATAGATACGATTTGGTTTAACATAGATACGGTTTTTAAGACAGAAATATTTTTAGAAATTACAAAAAATATTATAAGATATATTTACAAACTTATAATACACTATAAAATACATTAACACTCAAAATAAAATTATCACTAATTATTTTTATAGTTTTGATTAATTACAAACTAAACTAATATTTTACATATAAAAATGATTTTAAAAATTACCGAAAATATTAGTAAACATAAAATCTTATTATAAACTTACAATTAAACATATTTTTACACTAAGATGCTAAAATAATGTTTATCACTAAAATCCTATTAAGTAAGGAGTTTAATGAAAAATATTAATGTAAAATGATTGATTTTAGCTTTAAGAAAGGTGTATTTTCTAAGTTTCATCACACACCCAACCAGTTTATTGTTAGTCCCTAGCAATCAAAATGATAGAATTTTGAAATGATTTAATGGATATCCATACAATGCAAACAATTTAATTCTAATTTGACTAACCTAATTAGGCAGACTAACAAAACAAAACTTTTATTTAAACAATTTATATGATATTAACAATATGTTTGTAAGCCAAACTTAGTGCATAAGAAGATAATAAATAATTATGAAGTTTCATAAAAAATAAGAATAAAATTGTTATGTTATTTTGCTTTAAATCACTTCTGTAGGCAGCAAGGCTTCAAATTAGTTATTTGGAACATTTAAGAGCATAAACTTAAAACTAAAATATTTATAAAAATTAAACAAATTTTACAACTATGGATAATGCAATGTCTGATTCCTTTAAGCTTTCTTCATAGCCCATTTAGCAAGCTTTGGATTAGTAACTCCCAAACCAGTTGGTCTTGGGTACTAGATGTTGAAGCACCCCTTAGAACTTACTTACTCGAGTTGAAAAGGCTACGAAGCCAAACTTATCTAACTTTATTTATTAATTTATAACTTTACACTTTATTTATTTACACTTTCTTTTTTATTTCTTTTTTATTGTTTTATGTAACTTTGGTTTATCATTTAATTTATTTAATTGATTAATTAAATTTGAAAATGTTACGGTACCTAATTGTTTATTTACACAAAATAACATAATTCAAATATTCATAGCCTTGACTTACCACCACAATTAAGCATTATAGTGTGTGTGTGTGTGAAGAATGGCTTACAACCACCTCGAAAAATAAACACATAAAAATGTTAAATAAAACCGAAGTTTTGAGAGTCTATAAAATTAGACAATTCAAAGAATAGAAAAATGATATTACGTTAATATGAAATTCAGAAATCAAAACAAAAGAATAACACATTAATTGCTAAAAAAACTAGTATTTACAAAGCTCTTTTTTCTTTTTAATTTAATTTTATGACTCACAAAAACCTAAAAAATAACACAGAAAAATGAAAAACACATAAAAATTTGGAGCAAAAATAAAAAAGGGTAAAAATAAAAAAAAATTGGCACAATTTTGCGTAGCATAAGCATAATCCTCTCCCTCTAACCTAAATTGTACTACTGTCTCCAATGTATAAAAAGAATAGTGAGAACAATAAAGATATTACCTGAATCAACACAGCTGCAGAGATGATCTGTGGCAAACTTAACAAGCCAAATTAAACAAAGTAAAATAAACACACAATAATATATTTGAAACAAGGTCTTTTAAAGTCAAATTCCTAAGGCTTTATTTTTTTTGTGTTTGAAAATTAAAAACACTTTTCAAATTCTTTAAAACGCGTTTCAAAAGGCCACAAGTATAGAATTCTTACTAATCACAATGATTATATCTTCCTTAATCTCAGCCACTAAAAATGAATTACTTAGTGATTTAATTTCAAAGAATTTTTTTCTAAGAAAAATTATAATGCAAAATCAAGATACATATTTTTTTATTGAAAATTTATTTGAAAATCTAAACAAATTGCATTTACAAAATCAATCCCATTAGAATACGTCTTGAGAGAAAATTGAAAATAGTTTGACTCCGTAACTTAGTCATTTTAAACAAATTTAATTTATAACTTTCATTTTAAATTTTTAAAATAAATTTCAACATTTTTTTGAAAGAAAATCAAAATAGCACACAACAACGCACAAAAATATATTACAAAAGAGAAAAAGTAAAGATATTACTTTGAAACTGTTTTCTCATTCTTTGATGCTTTGAATTTAGCAAATCTTTTTTCTAACTCTGCTCCTAGTGGACAGCCGTCAAAGAACGGCTTCCTCTTATAGTAAGTGTCAAAGCACACCACATATGGGTCTTGTGTGAACATGTCCTCAAGATTGACAAAATATGAAACATTTAAACTTGTGAAACTTGTACTAATTTTATGTTCTTGGTAAGTCTATAAAAACGATGCTCGAGGTAGTGGAGGAGGTGGTAGCCATATAAGATCTTAGCAAGAATGATCTTTGATGAACTATTGTAACAACTGAGGTTGAGAACCTAGGACTAAAAGTGATGATTGTTCCTCTTCTACAACTGTCTTGATTCTCTTCCTCACATTCTAATATTCCTGTTCTATGGCTAGGTATACTTTCTTTTTCTCACCTAAAGAATCTTCTTCAAACAACTCAAGAGTTTCCTCAATTGGCTCAACAAGTTCTTCTAAGTGAAAATTTTGTGCTAAGATATATTTGGCAAAAATGATTTCATTTTGTTATACCTTTGACACTAATTGACACAAAGTAGCTTTTATTTCCTCTTAGTCTTTTCGTATTTCTCTCAATTTTTTTGATAAATTTTCATAGATTCTTTTCGTGATTTCTATAAACTTTGCTAGTGTTTTTCCAAACTTTCCTTTTCTAGATTTCCTAAAGAATTGTTAGGTTGAAAAGACGGTCCTAATTTTTGGTGTTAGGCCAAGGTTCTGAATTTTTTTTTGTCTTCTCACATTGTGCCTTCTATTGTTCACCCAATGATCAAATTTGGCCATGTCTTCTATTATGAAATAGGCATCTCCAATGGTTTGTTATTAAAAAGTGATAGTAACATCTCCTCTCTCTATACCCAATTTCTTGTTTCAAGATTTAACCTATTTATGAAAAGTTTTAATAGATATTCCTTATAAAGACCATGGTGAGGATACCTATCTAACAAATCTTTTTGTCTCCACCAAGCAAGGGTTTTAGTTTGATGGTCATGGGATCGAGTCCCAATGGTGGGCCTTTTTGAAACACTTCAAAGATACTTAAAAAAATGAATAATTAATGAAACACTTCAAAGATATTTTACTAAATATATCACAAATAGAAATTTTAAAACAAAAAAAAAAGATCGGACCTCATGATGTAGATACGTTTTGAGAGTATAAAGCAAAAACATAAAAAAAGATTGGACCTCATGATGTGGATACGTTTCGAGAGTACAAAGTACTCCGTATAATCAGCTATCCTACTCATGCATGCATAGAGAATATAGAAGAATCGATAAACAAAAGATTGAACTTTAAATGGGATGCATTTCGAAAGCACTAGGTACTTCGTAATATTAGCCATCTCGATACTGGAATCAATGAATCTAAATGTTTTAACAACAGCATGCTACAAAACAAATAAACAAACATAGAAAAGAGAGAGTAAAGAATGACATCACATGAAGAAGAGCGATTATTCAAAGCACATAAACATAACTGTGAACATGTTGTGGGTAAAACCGAAAGATCACAAGTAGAGGTACAAAGCAAATGGCAACTTCTTGCTATCTTTATCCCAATCCAGCTTCAAAGTTGTAATGTTAGACTTTTGATGAACGATATGTATTTTGTCCAGCAATTCTTAGGCAGTTGGAGCGGTAATAAAGATTTGTCTTCTAGACTGTACAATAAAGTTCTCTTCCACAGTGTGATCTAAAAACTTCAACAAACTATCATAAAAATCCTTTAATATTCAAAAGTCCTAATGGTTTAGAATAAATGCCAGCAGGTTCCCACTAGCAACTTCGAACATTTTCTCAAGGGTGGCTAAACCACCAGGTAGAGCTATTAAAGCATCAACTATATTAAGCATTACTTCTATATGTTCACAGATATGGCCAACTCTTTTTTCTATACCTATGATCTTCCTACAAAGATTACCTGTAGCTAGGACTTTTGGCATAGTCGCTAGGACTTGGGCACTACTAGATTGCTTTGCTGTTGAAACACTCCCCATTAACCCTAAGCTACCTCCCCCACAAACTAGGTTAATCTTTCTACATGGTAAAACTTATCCTAAATATTCTATGACTTATAGATAGACTCTAGGACTGGAACCACATAAGACACACACAATTTCAATTTTCCTAGATAAATGAGAGGAAGACATGTTTGGTTCTATGACTATTTAATTTTTTTTAATATTTTATTTTTTTTGGGGTTTTTTGTTTTAAACTGCTCTGCCTAAACTCTTAAGTTTTGAATGGGATTTTAAGGAAGATGAAAACGCACAAGGACTAAAGAGTTAGATAATTAGGTTATGGAAGGTAACCTAAAAATTCTGGACAAGATATGTACAGGTAAAAAAAAAAACAATACAAGTTTTTCAAAAATTTTCTTAACAACTCTGCACAATTTTAGAAGAAGGACACATAATCAGATCAATTTTTGAAAATCAGGGCTAAAACTATGCAACTTTTGACCTTGTAGAATGAATCTATGAAAATCTGACAAAAGATAAGTGACACACTATAGGCTTTTTAACAAAATTAAATTCAGATCCAGAAAAATAACATTAGACACAAAATAAAATGTAGAACCTTTTTAAACATGCTACATAGACTTGAATTGTACAACTTTTGACAACTAAAAACAAAATCGACAGATTACTGTAGAACATTTGACCAATAAGACACAAATCTTGAAATGTCTACATGAGATTCAAAAATTTCAAATATATTACAATATTACAGTACAACACATGATTTATCTAACAATATCATATTTTAATAAAAGACAATAATATAAAACCAAACACTAATTTTTTAACACTCATCATGACAATCTAAAAACAAACTAATGCTCAAAGCACATAACACATTTTTTTTTTCAGAAACACTTAAACTACTTCTATGGATGAAGATTTATTCCCCATCTACATTTCTTTCAAACTGGCAAATAGGGTCTTTAAATGCCAGATTCCTGAGGCATTGTCTTTCTACATGGAATTTGGGCCAGAGTCTAGAAATTGCACCTTGGACATATCTTCTAGGATGGCTCTGAAAAGTAGCTTGGAAGTCATTTAAGTTCTCTTTGGAAAGACCACCCTTATAAAAATAGATTTTGTTCTCCCTATTTACTGACACAAATCTAAGGGAATGACACTTACCCTCACAAATTTGCCATTCACATTTGTTACAGCTGGACTTGATATCACAGGCTCTTCTTCCTATCACACTGAAACTGGTACCAATACCTGAAGGCCAACATATTGATTAAAGTCACTTGGATGAATTTTCCTTCATTCAGTATCTTTACATAATTAGGAATGCTAAAATGCATGAAAATCCATATTTGAGTGATTTTACACTTGTATTTCTATTTGAGAACCTTCTAAGAAAGTGATGGAAAATATTTTCTCAGATGATGGTATTTTGGATCCAAACAAAGAAAAAGAAAGAAGAAAGAGAAGAAATGAATAAGAAAACAAAGAAATAAAAATGGTTAGGGGTTGTGGATAAGATTCATGTATTTAAAAAGAAACAAGTGAGAAGATTTAAAAAAACTAAGAAGAAAAAAAAGAAGAAGAAGCTTAATTTAAGAGAGAAAGGGAGGGAATTCTAGAGAGAAGGGAGAACATTTGAGAACTAGAAAGAAAGGGAAATATAAAGAGAGAGCTTAGAAATCAAAGCTTTGATGGACATTGATAGAACTTATAGACATGTGATAGGGCACTATGCTAGACATATATCAAATACATGAGTGAAAGACTAGACTGGGCTAACATAGACATGACCAACTATTCTTGCTCAAATTTGGCTTAGGTATTTTGGGTTAGGCCCATATGTTTTGAATTGCTTATTCTATGGCATATTTTGACCATGTTATTAATATTGATATATTTTACTACTTAGATATAATATTGATGTCTTCCTATGTCAATATGTCATAAATTAATTTAACAAATAAAAACTGTTACATATATATACGTTTTATTATAATCTTGATAAAAAAAATTAGGCCCTTTACCAATAAATCCTGACTCCATCACTGTATACATGTATATAAACTAATTTGATATTGTAAAAATTTTTATTTTTTTGTTTAATACAACAATATTTCCTGCGGCAATGTGCAAGTTTTTTTGCTAGTATATACTATGACTTTGAATTTTAATTAAACTTGGACGTACCATAGATAGAGTGGTTCCACGGTTAACATGCTTTCTGTTTTCTACTTTTATGATCCATTTAAGTAAATATATTCATTTAGCAATCTAGTTGGAACTTATTACTTCTAACTACTGCGGTATAGAGCTCTCACATGCTACTGTACAAGAATGTCCATATTTTGAAGTCTCGACATGAATAGAGGGAATGATTTTTCTTACGGGATGTACGTAAAATATCCACAATATCCACAAATATCTGTAATATTAGTGAATATCCATGAAAATCTAGGATATTTTTGGAAATTTTCACAGAATATCTAAAGACTGAGAATTTTTTTTTTTTTTTTGCAAATAAATCAATTTTGCAGGAACTTTTTTAATTGTTTAGCAATCAAATGTAATGAATATTTTGAACTTAAAAACAATAAAAAGTTTTTATTTAGACCTATTTAGTCTTTAAATAATTTTTATTTATGAACAGTTAGTGACTCTTATGCAAAACCCTATGTCAAGTTATATGTATATGTGTATACTATATTTTTACTCTTTTTGTTTACTAGTTCCAATCATTGTTATTCAAGGAGCACATGAAGATGTGGTACGACTCAAATGAGTCAAACTGATGAGGATTTTGTTGTCCTATGTTTTGACTCCATGAGCTTAGGAACTCATCAAAGTTTTTATGGATATAATATTCTTTATAGTTCTTAATCTGGGACGAGTTTAGAAGCACAAAACCAAGATGGTTCTTTCATATATTTATGTATCCCACACCATAAATTAGTATTGAGATGTTATTACAACTCTATGAAGACTACTCATCAAGTTAGATAAATCAGGAATATCCAATTTATTGGTTAATAGTAGGAAGAGATCAAGAGATATATATATGGTACTTCAACAATTACTTCCAAAAAATAGTGTTTTACTACCTAATCCGAGCAGAGAATCTAAAAACCTATATAAGAAATCCCTTAAAGGGGAAACATCCAACTAGGAGAGAAAGTACTCAAAGTTTGCATTCAATATCTAATATTCTAGTCTTCATTACAATTAGCTTATAAGAGTATTTATAGCCCTCTAACAAAACAACAACAAATACACACTAAAATAAATGACATAATAACAAAGCAAAGCTAAAATATAAATACAACTAATAAAGCTAAAACCTTCTATAGTAGTTCTCCTTGGCTATGAAAATAACTTGTCCTTAATTTCGGTAAAAATATTTGAAAATGATCTTGTAGCAAGTGACATAATAGTGAAAAGTGTAGAATGAAGAAAACTGTAAAGAAAAGACCCCCATTTCAACTTATAGGAATGGTAGACCCCAATCGAAAAGCTCCTCTAAAGCATAAGCCATAGAGGAACCAAAACAATTGTTCACTAAAATACCAAAAATTCCCAAGTTATTTGTCATTGCAGTTGGCTCACTCCTTTGGTCTTAACATTTGCAAAATCAGGGACTAGTGTTCCAATAAATTGTTCAACAAAACTTGATAGCCTAACAACCAAATCATCACAAAGAATGCTCTCAATTTTTGTTGTACTAAGTTGTGCATCAATTAGTCTACTTTCTTTTTTAATTTGATTTGTTGGCTCACTTTGAATTCCACCAATTGTTTCGAGATCACTATGATTATCCAAGTGTTCAATTTCAACCACAACTAAAGAATCCGCTAGCTCTTCTTCAAAAATATATGGAGACCAAATGTATCATCCTCATTGTCAATTTTGTCTGAATCAAATGAACCAACCATCTTTTCTAGAGCATTAATTCCACGTTTAGTAAATTCATCCTCCATAGTTGTTGGAAAAGTAGTACGCAGGGGAAATTTAAAAATTTTTTTAGTCAGACATTTTCCAAAACACAAGTTTGACATGCTATATTCATAAATTAACCAGATCTTACTAACATTTTGTGTAGAAGAGCCCCTGCAATCTGTTTAGAGAAGAACGCTCTAGATGAGCCTCAACCAACTGGTCCTTTTTACCATTCTCTATGCATGATCGGTATATGTGTGAGCATACTCGTACATCTCTTCCCGGTGACTCTCCTTACAACCAATTGAGAAACACCCAGAACTATAGTTCATGATTTGTGAACAATAGCTCTTCAAGGGAGTTTTAAAGACTCACAAAATAGAGTACTTACTCTTGATCTCTCAACTATCTAAATAACTGTGAAGTCTCACTCCCTATTTATAGAGGTTAGACCCAGTGGTTAGTTCTTATCAGATAACGCCTCAAAAATTCAAATATGGATCAATATATGATAAAATAGGGTAAAAATACGTAATCAATTTATTGTTCAGTTGGCAGGCTCAACTGGCATATCGGCCTATCAAACTTACTCCAATGGTAGGCCGAACCTAAAGACCAGCCTATCGAACTTATGATAAATGATTCTTGCGAATCTTTTATTTCCCACTCGAGATTCTTTCGATAAAGTCTCAGTTTAAGTCAAATAACCCAATATAAAAGTTATCTAATTAAATCAACCATATCTAGATAATCTCTAGGAAAATAAATATTCCTGATAATTCAACAAGTTTATCTTGAATTAATTTTTCACAAAATTAATTTAACCGATAAACAGACATGAATTATCTGGTCCTATCAAATTTCTGCCAATCTAATAATTTAACAAAAGTCACCAATTTATTGGAAAAGCACGTTGTATCAGTACAGGATTCATTATGAGCTAACAAAAGGGACCTGATGAACCTACATAGTTCAAGCTCCCAATAATTATGTAACCTAATATCCCAGATATACATTTCATAATTATCAACTCTAATGCTACTCCACTAAAAGCTTAGAGATGCACTCTCGAACTATGTAAAATTACGAAGCCCGTATAGCTAAGTCTCCATCACATATCATAATATATCATATCCCCATAGGTGTAACACCCACCTATTTTTATGTAACGGATTATGTTAAGTTAGTAACGACGTTAAGTAATTTTATTAATAATTTATGATACATGTTATGATTTATGATTTTAATGTTACTAACTATTTATTTTAAGTGTTATGACAAGTGACAATCGCAAGAAATCGATGTGCTCAAGTGTTCATGCTAGTTACAATGTATGATTAATTATGATGCAATGATGACTTGAATGCTATAATGTATGGTACTTTAAGGACAGTTCAGCAGGCCAAAAAGTCTTCCAAGAATCGGCAGGCCGATGACAATTGACAAGCAGTCAACAAAAATCTTTCCAAATTTGTGATTGAAATGATTACGATGATTGGATGGTTTAATGTGGTTAATTGACATATTTATGGATTAATTTCCACATTTAAGGATATCATGTAATGACCGAAAAAATCCAAAAATTAATAAGTATGATTAATTAAGGATTTTCTATAATTACTTAGCTAAGTACTTAAGAAAGGACAAGATTTGAGTTTATTTACACTCAAATTTGAAGGTCTTAATAGCTATAAGACCTTAAAAATAAATAATGTTGGGAATGCACAAATTTATGTGCTTTATTTATGAAACATGTAACAATGTAATGTCATGATGGTACATTAAAATAATTAAAAATAATTATTTAATGTGCTAAACTAAAAGTTTATGATTTATTGATTTCATGTCCAAGCCAAAGAAGTGATTGTTATAAGAATCTCAATTAGAATGTTTAAATTGAGATTACTTGGTAAAAGTGGAATTTTCAACTTACTATGATGATGTGGAAAATTCTTATATGATGTCAGTTCAGTAAAAGAAACCCAGATCAAAAGTGATCATGAGCTCCATACCATAAATTGAAAATGGTGAGCACCAAGTTCAAGTATGCAAGATTTATGACATGTTTAGCTATAATTGATCTCGAAATTTATAGAGATCATAAAGTAAGATAAGAATTTTAAGAAAGTTATAAAGATCATTGGAAGTTCGAGAATTCCAATATTTTGAATGTGTATAGTTAATTATTACACACATTAATAATTATGTAAAGTTTATTATTATTGTTGTAATGACAATAATAATAATAGCAGTTGTCATAGTAATAGTAAAGAAGAAGAAGGGCATTGATTGGATCTATAAATGTTACTCTATTGCTAAGTTGTGGAACCATAAATAACTCTTTACGAGAAATAGTTCACATTATATCCGTAAAGCACGAAATTGTGCTAAGTTGGGAATTTTAAATTAAATTGACTTTTAGATAGTCAATTTAATTTACAAAACTTTTACAAAATTACAACTATTGTTTTCATAATGAAATTGAAGTTTACAATATGAAAATTCTTAGTGAGAAGTATATGTTATAAATTTTAAAATTTTAAAAGTAAAATAATAAAAATAATAATAATAATTAATAATTATAATAATAATGAAATAATTACATTGAGCAAAGTTTTAAATACATAATGTCTTTCTTAGAATTCATATACATGTATATATACATATATGTGTGTATACAGTTACAAAAAATAGTTAATCATCAGTTTTGAAGACAAATGTTTCAAAGTTTACGGTTTCAAAATTAAATCACAAAATCCATATAGTATGGATAAATTTTATGAAAATGATTTTATGACAGTATGAAGATGTTTATACGACAATGATACAATAAGAAAATTAGAATTTATGTAATATTTTAAAGAATGAGAATATTACAATTTAAAAAAAATACAGTTATGTCTATAAAAATTTCAAGTTTACGGATCAAATTTGATCAACCCGACACAACATGTATTTGACTTTGTGGACCACAAGAGGGCCTATAAATACTTGACACAAAAAAAAAAAAAATCAGGCCAATCAAACCAGCTCCCTTCTCCCTCTACTTTCTCTTTCTACTCTCTCTCTCCTCAAACTCAGTCCAAGAATCCGGCCTCCATTTGTGACACCTCCCATACCATTGGAAAGCTCTCCTCGACCTGGTTCCAACGACATGCTGAGCTGACCACAACTTTGCCAGAGCAGCCCGTACGCGCCGGTTGAAGCCGCAAAAACACATCACCTTTTTGACGTGATTTCTCCGTCATCCGACCTCCGATTGACATGATCTTGGTTTCCACAAACTCAGATTGATGAGAGGAATAAGAAGGCACTGATCACCCAGCTCGATTTCAGCTATAGCAAAACGGCGGAGCTGCCCCATTCCTGCCGTCTTGCCACACCGCGATCTTGCCGTCACCGACATCGTTGATTGACACCGCCCAGACCAAAAGAATCAGAGGGTGTTGGTGAGCAAAAGGCCCCAATCAATTGTTGGAAAACCTCACCCGTCGCCGGAGTTCGAATGGCTCCAATTCCACCGCCATGAGGAACACCGATCACGACATTTCCAGCCGCCTCGGCCCAAATTGGACGAGGGGAAATGTCCAAGCTTGCACAATGAAGCTTCCCAACACCTCAATTTTGGGGAAACATCGCTAGAAGGTGGAGATCCAAGACCCACCATGGAGCACAGCCGTGAGGAGGTGGAGCTACCGTTCCACGCCATGTCGAGCCCCACCATTAGAGGGGAAATTTTCAAAGAGCTGCGGGGAACAAAACCCCCAACTCGATTTCATGGTATATCCACCGGAGATAGGAGATCGAAGTCTCCATTTTTGGCCGCCGATATTGAGCTTCAATTAGCATAGTTTGAGGCCGAATTGGGTGAAATTGACACCATCATTGAACTCAAAAGGGTCGACTTAGGGGGGGTAGGCTCGAGCCCAGCCACCAACGGAGCCCAACAGTGGTGGTCAACGTCGGTCAACGACGGTCAACCGTCGGTCAACGGCCACTTTGGGTTTTTGTGATTCGGACCTCCGATCGATGATCCGAGACCACCTCTCGACTCGTTTCAACGCTCTAAACGTGATGGTGATCTCTGTTCAAGCTAATTCCACTCTGAGAAAAATCATCTGGTACCAACTACATGCAGATCGAGGCGACTCAGACTGTAGTAACGGAGTCCAGAATGATGTTTTCAATAATAAGAAATCTCCATGGGTCATTCCTAGCCATCCACAGTGGTCCGAGGAGCATTGCTGAGGATGCAGCGTAGACTGTGGACACAGCAAGATACAACTGGACCCGCTCAGCTCGGAGTCCAAGTAAGTAGGAATCTCGCCTACAGTATGAATAGTTTTAAAAATAAATTAATTTTAAATATTTTCATAAAATTTATGAAAATGCATGATCAGTGATTTATTACACTGTTATATGTTATGATGTGATATGTTATGTTATGACATGATGTGAAATGCTATGATGCTGTTGATATGATTAATGTGTGATGTATGCAATATATAAATTATATTGTTTAATCACTTTCAAGTCAAGTATGATAATGATTTACGACTCATGTATGATTATGATTTACGATTCATGAATTACGAAATTGTGATGTTATGGAGTGATAAGTCATACTCCATACATACAATAAGACAAGTGAAACTTATAAGACAAGTTAAGCGTGTCGTACCAACCTCCCGACCCACGGGGAGGCTCTATATTAAAGTAATGAATGATCTTGGTGTCGTTGAGACCTCGCGAACCCTAACTTCCCAAGACTCGCGCGCAACCGATACGATCACTCGGGCCCAACGTAAGAAGATAAGTTACAGCTTAAATAATTAAGTATCAATCAAGTTGATAAGCAAGCATAAAATGCTCGTGCATATTTTTATTAAAATAATTTTTAATTATGTTTTGCAAGGCTAGTTTCCTACTTGCTGAGCGAAAGCTTATTTAAGTATGTTCATGCTGTAGGTAAGAAAAAAACCTGTCAGCGGCACTTGATGGGCAGTGGTGAGCGACGAACGAATGGTGAAGATGGGAATGGATACCACTCACGCAATATAATATTTCCGCATTATTATTTTACGAATTTATGTATGTTTTATTTTACAAAATTTTGTATGCTTACACTTTACGAAAATTATGTGCATATGAATAAGTAAATAATTTACGTAATTATGTTTTAAAAATCGAGCTTGTGATTAGACAACCTTGGTCCAGAGGATTTTAAAGTTTAAAAATGTTGCAATAGATAATGCAACAAATGCACGAAATTTGTAAAAAAGAAAATTATAAGTTAATTTAGAATTACAAGGGAGTACGAGAGTTTTACGTTATGTTAAGAAATGAATTTTATGGATATGTTTTTATGAAATTATTACGAAAGTTTAAAAGAAAAGCTTTAAAAAATTAGTATCTTAATTTTAAAAGTTAAGTTATAAGAAATTATGTTTTGTTTAGTTAAGAAGGTTTACTTTAAGAAAATAATATGATATTTTTAAGACGTTAAAATTATAAGCAAAAATATAAAATAATTGCTAAGAAAGTTTTAGAGAGCATTTAAATGGGATTTTATTTTAATATTTAATTTAAAATTTGTCTTGAAAATAGTTTTATCTAAATTGAGAAATGTCTTTAAAGTAATAGTTGCTAAATAATTACTCTTATGTTTAAAAAGGAAAAGTTCAAGAAAATTACTATGGTTATGTTTCAAGAAATTAACGTTATGAGTTATGTGAAGGATCGTCATGCTTTTAGAAATTATAGCTATGTTAAGACGTAATGCTTATTATTATGTTATTATCACGTTTGAGAATTTTATGTATTATGTTAGGTTTACGCAATGAAGTTTTGAGAAATGATTATTATATCTTTTAAGGTTATGTGTTAAGAATTCTTTATCAATAAGAATTCGTTTGTTATTAAGATTTGAAAAATAGTTATTACTTCTTCTAAGGTTTCATGTTAAGGATTCCACATTAAGAATCCATTTAAAAAAAAAACTATCCCGAATTTCTCTACCTTATTTGTAAGTAAGTTTAAGTTTATGATCATGTTTAAGTTAAGTGACGGCCACGTAAGGGCGGGTCGTTACAGATGGTATCAGAGCCGGTATCCTGCCATCCTATTTCACATCGTCACGCGCCTGCTTTGCCTCAGTCCAAGAAAGTTATTATAATTAAATGTTAAGACAAGTTACGTTAAATGATAGGTGTCGATTTTTCATGTAACGACAATCAAGTTATCGGCATGCAAGTACGATTTTAGATGTCCTCTTATGATCCAATGCCTAGCTTAGCCATCAAGATGCCTCAAATCACAAGAAGCGATATTGGGTGACAACTTCCTAAGCAAGCAGGACAACTCCTAGAATCACGTGAACGCTCGAACCAACGCTTAGAGATGGTCGACACTCAAAGTACAATACAAGCGAGAATATTTGGATTTACAACCATAGAATTGGTAGATTGGCGAGTCGATAGAGGATCTAGAGGTTCCACGGAATCTTCTCCAAATTTAAAAAATGATTAATAGATCTCACCAATTTTAATGTAACCTTTTCAATGATTATATTACCAAAAAAAAATTAATTAATTAATTAATAACAAAATATTCATTTTCTAAACTTCTTTCCTATCTTTCTGAAGACTTGCTTTTTATTTGTATTTCATCCCTTATTCCACTATATTAAATATGGAGCTACAATCAAGGTGGTTACACCTCAGAAAGGAAAAGAAGCCGCAAATTCTTCACAGCTTAATTACCAACCCATGACCAAAGCCGCCCCTCATGTAGCATACAAGCAGATCTTCACAAAAAGCGGTTTCCATTGGCGGATAGACAATACTCTACACTTTGCCACGAGAATAAAGGAAGTGACAAATAGGTTATGCAAGGGGCACGAGGAACGCAGTCCTCCTCAAAGAATTACCACCAAAGGCGAGGATGTCAAGAAATTTCTTCGAAGCACGAACGAGTACTTAGTTAGAAAGAATTTTTCAGCTTGGACCATTAACGAGGCATCGATATCTGAATCAGAGATGACGTAAAAGAATAAATAGGCATAGTACTACTACGAGGTTAGTAGTGAGACACGCCATACAATTGATTAAGTATACGTATAGTATATAAAATAAGATTTATGTATGAACAATAGAAGTTTTTGATAAGAAGAACTTCATGTTATGTGACCCACTAGAGGCGAGTCAAGTCTCGATCTCAACAATGGTCTATGATATGCAAAGATTGCTAACAAAGAAAGGGTTAGCAATTTCATGATATGAAAGTATGAATGTTACAAACTATGATTGTTGTATGTATTATAAACGCAATGTGACCTATGAATATGATATGAAATAGTTGCTAACAAAAGTAAAATGTATAGCAACTCCATGATATGCAAGTATGAACGTTATGCATATGTATGATAAGAATATGCATGACATGAGTATGAATAAAATGTGAAAGTATGACATGTGAAAGTATGATTGACACATGTATGAATGTTACAAACTATGATTGCTGTATGCATTATGACCCATGAATAAGATATGAAATAGTTGCTAACAAAAGTGAAATGTATAACAACTGCATGATATTAAAGTATGAACGTTATGCATATGTATGATAAGAATATGCATGACATGAATATGAAAAAAATGTGAAAGCATGGCATGTAAAAGTATGATATGAATGACATGTATATGTATGATATGTTTGTGAATATGATGTGTATGTATGATTCATGTATGAAAGTTAGGTTTGATATTTGTTATTTGGATTATAAACATGAGATAGCTTATAAGTACCACGAAATGCATAATAAATATGCATGATTAAGCCCATAAGGAACCCAATAAGTACTTAACGTATTAGATTACGATAAAATTATAAATTCCACAAAAATCATCGTTTCGTTAAGGATGAACACATAGATCCTTATAAGAAATTGGATATAAGTAGAAGTTCAAGGTATAAGAGAAGAACTTCCCAGAGGTCATAGACTGTCTATGGGTGGTTACTTCTAAACTAGTATCCGACCAAACAGACCCCACAATAGTGATCTCAAGATGAAACAATGTCCTCCCCAACCCACAGATAATATATATATATATATATATATATATTGGAAAAAGAATAAACAATAAATAAGTTATGTGGATCGGTCGAACACCATCCTATAAGAAGTTAAGATCATGATAAGTAGAGATTGATGAAACAAAGTTGCTTCCACATACCCAAAAGATGTAAGTGACATCACAAGGATATTAGAAGAAAATAAGAATGACAATGTACAGTCATGATTATACCGGGTTAAGAAATAAGATAGGAGAAGGCTACATAATGGTTCAAAATCTGAACCCCTATAATAGAGCTACAAAACTCTGATAAAGTAACCATGACAAAGGGAAACCAATAGGAATTTCTAAACAAGAGAATACAGTCCATCATATGACTCGATGACATCTAGTCATCAATAACCATAAAACCCAGTTTAAGATAAGCAGGTAGATGTGTTGTTTCAAGAACACAGTCTACCATGTCGTTAACTGACCTTTAGTCATCACCAAGCAAAGAACCAATGTAAAGCAAGTAGACAGAGATGTCCGCTTAAGATAACAAATATAAGATTCTTAGCTGGAGCAGTAAGCTTACAAATTCAGGGTACTAAGCTAAGAAGGCCATCTCAAATAGAAGCGGTCCCCCTCTAGTTAACGAGGTCTTTAGAAAGACAAGATTCTTGGAATAAGCAAAATCAAAGACCCTAGAGTCAAACACCGAACCTTCACTAAAAACAGATGCTACGGAATACGGGCATAGGGATAATAAAAACCCTTTTGACTAGCTAAGACGTGCCATATTGAGGAGAAATCCTCTAGAATTGGTGGTAGAGCATACTAATGAGAGTATTGCTCAACCTTTTAAGAAAAACTTAGTTATGTAGCAAATGGTTGGAGTAATCCTATGTTATTTCCATCAATATATATTTATAAGTGTGCTTAGCATGTAAAATAAGCCCAACCATGACATCAGCCTAATAGTAAAATTTTTGGGACTCTTAGCAGAAGACTCCAAAGCTGAGACTACGAAGTTGTAGCAAGTCCCTCAAGAAACGATAGACATAACGGAGTGGTTCCTTCGAGAGCATCAATGCGACCTCCTTGATAAGAGTATAAATAGTAAGAATTAGAGAACTGACCATGTCTGGACAATATGATTAGTGAGTTTAAGAGTAAGATGTCGAGGCTTGGGACGTAGCGGCGGTTTAAGGGCCATTTATACGCCCCTCCCGATGCCAAATAAAAAGGTGCGCTAATATTAAGATTAGGGATAGTATGAGGGGAGGATGACACATATAGTGTCTACCAAGTAAAGTTGCGCATCTGAGGATAGATTTATAGGCACATCTCAACATTAGGAATCACACGATAGACAAGTAAGGCTTGTCGCCCTTCCAATCGCGATAGAACTAATAGGATTTGCCATTTGACGAGTTGGAATATATTGTTAATATATATATATATATATATCTATATTAACCATACCCAAGATTAGAGTGATATGGATTAACACGTTAGAATTATTATGACATAGTAAGACACATACCTCAAGTAAGGTCATAAGAATAGGTGTCCAGCCCAAATTGCTCATCTAGAAGATAGATGAACATAAAAAAAAAAAGAAAAAAAAAAGAAAAAAAATGATAGATTCCTTCCCGATAAAATATTGTAGCCATCAAAACTAATGACCTACAAGTATACCCTTCATCACATCACATGAACATAGTACATTTTAAAAGGATGTTTTTCGTTAATTTGATGTAAAATTTCAACTTACGTTTTTCCAACGAATACACTTACTACAAGCCATTTTTATAATTTTCATGAGTATAATATGAACTCTCTTATTGTCATGAACCAATCAAGTTAAAGAATGTAATGGTCAAATCCTTGAGGAAGAAGTAAGTTCCAAGATAGGGACCATCCATGTTAAGTTAAGGATTCTAACAGCTTGAGATCAATATTATACTAAAAGTACCTATGGATTAAGTAGGACCCATAAGCAGCTTTTTCTTTTATTATAAACATGTTTGGGTCCTTACTCATGAAGCACAAGATTTTGTCAAGTTTAAAAATTGATTTAAATTGTAAAAAAAAAAGTGTTTAAGAAATTATTATTACTATGTTCAACAAGTAAATAGAAGTTTATGAAATGTTTTGTTGAGACAAAAAAATGATTTTTATTAAAATGAAAATGACTGTTGTATTTTAGAAAGTTATAAATAATATATATATATACACACACAGAGAGACTTTCATAGAAACATTAAAGAAGCCTTAGAACGATATAGGACACTAAAGTGGCCTAAAAAGAAGGAACACATAGTCAACTATAGACATGAAATTCACAAGTAGAGAAAGTTAAGACACATCATGAATGTTTCCACAGTGGAAACAAAGTTGATTAGAACCCTGAAAGAGAGATAAGCTCTATAGATTTTAAAATACAGTAAGATGACACACATATGATTATGCCATTAAACAAGATGAGACAGTTAAGGCTAGAATGATACGATTTTCTATGAAAATAGGTGCTCAAAAGAGTAGAATTTCAATCCTAAGGTGGGTAGAACATATACTAGACTCTAATGAACCTTTTTATAGGTTAAAGGAGACAATATAGTTTTGCTCCTTTAGAAGAGCATACCCCACTCAGTAGCATAAGATTTAGACCGAAAATGATTTCTTACCCATAAATGGGTCGTGGAAATCCATAAAACTACCTAAGTTCTTATGATATGCCATAGTAGCATGACCTATGTTCTAGGGTAAGTATAAGTAAAGGAAATCAATAGTACGATTTCATAAACTATGAGAATCTATTACCCCGATATGTCACGATGGTATGTTAAAATGTCTAGAATAAGCCCGCCTAAGGAGAATCTTTGGTACGATCTCCACACGTTTGGGATATAATGCACCCCATTATATAGTATCACCATGAGATTTTCTATTGACAGAAAGATAAAATCTCCAATTTACCTTTAAGAGACTAGAAGAAATTGCTAAAAGACAATAGTTTTGATTAGAAATCGTGAGAATGATTTAAATAATCAAGTATAACCTAGAAATTTCCCATGACTAATATAAAGGTCACGTGAGCAAAACCAAGAGAAACCCTACGAATATGAAAAATGGGAATGAATTTCCTTTTTCTCGCACCTCGAGGAGAGGCAAGACAAGTTCAAGAGAGATATGAAAGGATAAGCGTAAATGTTATGAACCCTTAGAAGTTTTAAAACAAGTAGATAAACATGTTTTAGACAATCATTATCACTAGTTAAGGATGACTACGTGATAAAGACCTATAGATTAAGCAATAAAAAGATAAATTTCTTGGCCAGACCCTATGTACCAGATCATGATCTGGAGGCAAATACGCAACATGATCTAGAGGCAAATATGCAACCTGATCTGGAGGCAAATACGCAACCTGATCTGGAGGCAAATATGCAACCTGATCTGGAGGCAAATACGCAACCTGATCTGGAGGCAGATATGCAACCTAACATGCGAAATAGAATAAGTGCAAGACGTGAAACAAGAGAAAGAATAGATTCAAGGAAGCAAGGAAAAATTTCCATATCAAGATTTTGAGGCAAAGTTGCCAAAAGAAAGAAAAACCCCATGGGATTAGGATACAAAGCCATAAGATACCCTTAGTTTATCTCAATTCTTGAGGATGAAAATTTTATAAGGTGGGTAGATTGTAATGACCGAAAAAATCCAAAATTAATAAGTATGATTAATTAAGGATTTTCCATAATTACTTAGCTAAGTACTTAAGAAAGGACAAGATTTGAGTTTATTTACACTCAAATTTGAAGGTTTTAATAGCTCTAAGACCTTAGAAATAAATAATGTTGGGAATGCACAAATTTATGTGCTTTATTTATGAAACATGTAACAATGTAATGTCATGATGGTACATTAAAATAATTAAAAATAATTATTTAATGTGCTAAACTAAAAGTTTATGATTTATTGATTTCATGTACGAGCCAAAGAAGTAATTGTTATAAGAATCTCAATTAGAATGTTTAAATTGAGATTACTTGGCAAAAGTGGAATTTTCAACTTACTATGATGACGTGGAAAATTCCTATATGATGTCAGTTCAGTAAAAGAAGCCCAGATCAAAAGTGATCATGAGCTCCATACCATAAATTGAAAATGGTGAGCACCAAGTTCAAGTATGCAAGATTTATGACATGTTTTACTATAATTGATCTCGAAATTTATAGAGGTCATAAAGTAATATAAGAATTTTAAGAAAGTTATAAATATCATTGGAAGTTCGAGATTTCCAATATTTTGAATGTGTATAGTTAATTATTATACACATTAATAATTACGCAAAGTTTATTATTATTGTTGTAATGACAATAATAATAATAGCAGTTGTCATAGTAATAGTAAAGAAGAAGAAGGGCATTGATTGGATCCATAAATGTTAATCTATTGCTAAGTTGTGGAGCCATAAATAACTCTTTACGAGAAATAGTTCACGTTATATCCGTAAAGCACGAAATTGTGCTAAGTTGGGAATTTTAAATTAAATTGACTTTTAGATAGTCAATTTAATTTACAAAACTTTTACAAAATTACAACTATTGTTTTCATAATGAAATTGAAGTTTACAATATGAAAATTCTTAGTGAGAAGTATATGTTATAAATTTTAAAATTTTAAAAGTAAAATAATAAAAATAAAATAATAATTAATAATTATAATAATAATAAAATAATTACGTTGAGCAAAGTTTTAAATACATAATATCTTTCTTAGAATTCATATACATGTATATATACATATATGTGTGTATACAGTTACAAAAAATAGTTAATCATCAGTTTTAAAGATAAATGTTTCAAAGTTTACGGTTTCAAAATTAAATCACAAAATCCATATAGTATGGATAAATTTTATGAAAATGATTTTATGACAGTATGAAGATGTTTATACGGCAATGATACAACAAGAAAATTAGAATTTATGTAATATTTTAAAGAATGAGAATATTACAATTTTAAAAAAATACAGTTATGTCTATAAAAATTTCAAGTTTACGGATCAAATTTGATCAACCCGACACAACATGTATTTAACTGTGTGGACCACAAGAGGGCCTATAAATACTTGACAAAAAAAAAAAAAATCAGGCCAATCACACCAGCTCCCTTCTCTCTCTACTTTCTCTTTCTACTCTCTCTCTCCTCAAACTCAGTCCAAGAATCCGGCCTCCATTTGTGACACCTCCCATACCATTGGAAAGCTCTCCTCGAGCTGGTTCCAATGACATGCTGAGCCGACCATAACTCTGCCAGAGCAGCCCGTAAGCGCCGATTGAAGCCGCTGAAACACGTCACCTTTTCGACGTGATTTCTCCGTCATCCAACCTCCGATTGACATGATCTTGGTGTCCACGACTCAGATTGATGAGAGGAAGAAGAAGGCACCGATCACCCTGCTCGATTTTAGCTGTAGCAAAATGGCAGAGCTACCCCATTCCTTCCATCGTGCCACCCTGCTATCTTGTCATCACCGACTTCGTTGATTGACACCGCCTGGACCAAAAGAATCAGAGGGTGTCGGTGAGCAAAAGGCCCCAATCAATTATTGGAAAACCTCACCCATCATCGAAGTTCGAACGGCTCCAATTCCACCGTCGTGAGGAACACTGATCACGACATTTTCGACCACCTCGTCCCAAATTGGACGAGGGGAAATGTCCAGGCCTGCACGATGAAGCTTCCCAACACCTCAATTTTGGGGAAACGCCGCGAGAAGGAGGAGATCCAAGACCCACAGTGGAGCGCCACTGTGAGGAGGTGGAGCCATCATTCCACACCATGTCGAGCCCCAACATTAGAGGGGAAATGTTCAGAGAGCTACGGGGAACAAAACCCCCAACTCAATTTCACGGTAGATTCGCCGGAGATAGGAGATCGAAGTCTCCATTTTTGGCTATCGATATTGAGCTTCGATTAGCATAGTTTGAGGCCGAATTGGGTGAAATTGACACCACCATTGGACTCAAAATGGTCAACTTAGGGGGGGTAGGCTCGAGCCCAGCCACCAATGGAGCCCAACGGTGGCGGTCAACAGTCGGTCAACGGTCGCTCAACGGCCACTTTGGGTTTTTATGATCCAGACCTTCGATCGATGATCTAAGACCGCCTCTCGACTTGTTTCAACGCTCTGAACGCGATGGTGATCCCCGTTCAAGCTAATTCTACTCCGATAAAAATTGTCTGGTACCGACTGTACGTGGATCGAGGCTACTCAGACTGCAGTAACGGAGTCCAGAATGATGTTTTCAACAATAAGAAATCTCCATGGGTCATTCCTAGCCATCCACAGTGGTCCGAGGAGCACTGTGAGGATGTAGCGTAGACTGTGGACACAGCGAGATACAACTAGACCTGCTCAGCTCGGAGTCCAAGTAAGTAGGAATCTCGCCTATAGTATTAATAGTTTTAAAAATAAATTAATTTTAAATATTTTCATAAAATTTATGAAAATGCATGATCAGTGATTTATTACACTATTATATGTTATGATGTGATATGTTATGTTATGACATGATGTGAAATGCTATGATGCTGATGACATGATTAATGTGTGATGTATGCAATATATAAATTATATTGTTTAATCACTTTGAAGTCAAGTATGATAATGATTTACGACTCATGTGTGATAATGATTTACGATTCATGAATTACGAAATTGTGATGTTATGTAGTGATAAGTCATACTGCATACACACAATAAGACAAGTGAAACTTATAAGACAAGTTAAGCGTGTCGTACCAACCTCCTAACCCACGGGAAGGCTCCATGTTAAAATAATGAATGATCTTGGTGTCGTTGGGACCTTGCGAACCCTAACTTCCTAAGACTCGCGCGCAACCGGTACGATCACTCGGGCCCAAAGTAAGAAGATAAGTTACAACTTAAATAATTAAGTATCAATCAAGTTGATAAGCAAGCATAAAATGCTCATGCATATTTTTATTAAAATGATTTTTAATTATGTTTTACGAGGCTAATTTCCTACTTGCTGAGCGAAAGCTCATTTAAGTATGTTCATGCTGTAGGTAAGAAAAAAACCTGTCAGCGGCACTTGATGGGCAGTGGTGAGCGGCGAACGAATGGTGAAGATGGGAATGGATACTGCTCACGCAATGTAATATTTCTGCATTATTATTTTACGAATTTATGTATGTTTTATTTTACGAAATTTCGTATGCTTACACTTTACAAAAATTATGTGCATATGAATAAGTAAATAATTTACGTAATTATGTTTTAAAAACCGAGCTTGTGATTACGCAACCTTGGTCCAGAGAATTTTAAAGTTTAAAAATGTTGCAATAGATAATGCAACAAATGCACGAAATTTGTAAGAAAGAAAATTATAAGTTCATTTAGAATTACAATGTATTATGAGAGTTTTACGTTATGTTAAGAAATGAATTTTATGGATATGTTTTTATGAAATTATTACGAAAGTTTAAAAGAAAAGCTTTAAGAAATTAGTATCTTAAACTTAAAAGTTAAGTTATAAGAAATTGTGTTTTGTTTAGTTAAGAAGGTTTACTTTAAGAAAATAATATGATATTTTTAAGATGTTAAAATTATAAGCAAAAATATATAATAATTGCTAAATAAGTTTTAGAGAGCATTTAAATGGGATTTTATTTTTAATTTAATTTAAAATTTGTCTTGAAAATAGTTTTATCTAAATTGAAAAATGTCTTTAAAGTAATAGTTACTAAATAATTACTCTTTTGTTTAAAAATGAAAAGTTAAAGAAAATTACTATGGTTATGTTTCAAGAAATTAACGTTATGAGTTATGTGAAGGATCATCATGCTGTAAGAAATTATAACTATGTTAAGACGTAATGCTTATTATTACGTTATTATCACGTTTGAGAATTTTATGTATTACGTTAGGTTTACGCAATGAAGTTTTGAGAAATGATTATTATATCTTTTAAGGTTATGTGTTAAGAATTCTTTATCAATAAGAATCATTTGTTATTAAGATTTGAAAAATAGTTATTACTTCCTCTAAGGTTTCATGTTAAGGGTTCCACAGTAAGAATCCATTTAAAAAAAAAATTATCCCGAATTTCTCTACCTTATTTGTAAGTAAGTTTAAGTTTATGATCATGTTTAATTAAGTGACGGCCACATAAGGGCAGGGTCGTTACAAATGAAATCATTGACTTTTATCGTTTGAATGTAATTGTTAATGGTTTCCTATATTTAGAGGGCAAATTATGGTAAGATGAGATGATTTGTTTGACTTTCCCTCTTTTCTCTCCATTCTCCACGCGAATTAATCCAAGATTAGTCAGAAAATTCCTGACATAATTGAGGGCATTGAAATTTTCTTTTACGTTATCCTCATACACGTAAACGCTCATTCTCTCTCTCTTTAATCTTCTGAGACATTTCTTTTCTCTTCTCTCTTCCTCGTCATGTTTTCTCCTCCTTTTCCTCTCAATTCCTCTGTTATTATTTGAAAATATATTGAGTTTCTATTGGGGTTAAGTTCAAGGATTTTGAGAAGAAATTTTTAAGGTAAGAACTCATTTTTTTTTGGTAATTCTGAAAAGCACTTCTCCTCCTCAATCCGTCTGTCGTAACTTTGTCTAGGTATTTTATGTTGTTCTGAATTTTTAATATGATGTTCATATGTGTTTTATGTTAATGTTCTTTCAAGTTTCAAGTCATTTCAATTTTTCTAAAAAAAGTTATGAATTTTCTAGCCTCTACCACTCAAAGTAAAATGTTGTTGTTTGGTTAAGATGCATGAAAATGTGATTTTTGTTCAAGGGGTAAATGTGCTTTGCTTGCTACGAAATTTGGGAAGAATGTTCATGTATATTTATGTTATGGACTGCAAAGTTTGGTAATGTTTTGATGAGTGAATTATGTGTTATGAAATTTCTATCGAGACTAGGTCAAGAAACTATTTTAACAATGTTAATTTTGGACTTTTGTTTTATGTGATGTTTTACATGTTTAAATGATTTCATTGATGATGAAATAATTTTATAATATTGAAATATATGTCAGTAAGATGTTAGTATGAATTTTTAAAATTAAAATATATGAGTTTTAATTGTTAGAAAATGTTTTCAAAAGATTATTCACTGCCTTACTATTGTTGACAAATTTCATGTTTGAAATGTATGGTTTGTTTTTAGATACTTAATGTAATTTTTATAACTAAAGAAAAATTATGGTAATATGTTTATATATTAACTTTACCCCTATTAAGTATGTTGTCTAAAGTATGTGTAAATATTAAGTTTTTAAGTCTTGAATGCATGTAGGTCAGTGAAGTGTATGTGATAATGATTTTATGTTTTTGATGATTATGGTTATGGATGCATGTTATGAATTATGTTTACAAGAGATGAATGTATGTGTGATGTTATATGGAATGGATGTTTTATTCTATGAAGATAAGTATTAATTTTATTTGTATCTTTAAATGAATGAATGGCATGAACACTCAAAGGAACGAGCACATCGAGATAGCGGCGTCGTCACCAATACATATAAGGTTAAGTAAGCTAGCTTCTAAGGTAAGTATATTCTCACCTGCAACATGATATGTTATAAAGGTTTGAAAATATGTTCTTGATGATATCTATAATGGATTTTATGATGGCTTAATATAAAGTTTCCTTATGAAATATTTTGATGTTCATAAAGTTATGCATGTATGATGATGACGAATTTTCAAGGCATTGAAAAATTATGTAAATATATGTATCACCTAATAAGTGTTGTACACCAATGTTATGATGTGATATGTTATGATGTCATGTTTGGTTTAAGATTAGCTACCCTTCTCCTCTCATGATGGCGCTCCTACCATGATGATTATGGTACAATACTTGGGCCCTAAAGATAAAATGGAATAAGTTTTAATATGGTCAATGTAATGAAAGATATGTTTCTATGAAAATGTGCTTACTGCACTATTATGTTATGATGATGACAATAATGATGATGAAGATGTTTATGAAATGTTTTTAAATTGTGAGAATTATATGTACTTACTAAGTTTTAGCTTATTCAAGTTTATATCATGTTGCAGATAAGGGTAAAAAAGTCATGGATTAGACAAAGGACATGGGAAGGCATGTGAACATAACGAAGATGAATTGTAACCGGAAGAACGCTGATGAAGCAAGTTTTTATGATTTAAGCTATGGTTTAATAATTTGAACTTATTTTTATGATGTGTTTTAAAGAAGACAAGAACTATGTTTTGTTATTTCATTTTATCATTTTAAGAATTTGATCTTCCGCATTTTGAAAAGTTGAATTTGTCTTAAAATTTAGTTTTCTAAAAGTTCCTGGCTCTGTCGGCCTGCCGATCATCATTGGTCGGCATGCCGATGTAAGAATGTTTGGCCTGCCGATTTCATTTTTGGTCTGCCAAACTTTGAAAATTTTAAACCCTGTTTTGTAGAGCCTCTGCCGGCCTGCCGGTTAACGATTTCCAGCCTGCCGA
The DNA here is from genome assembly GCA_025403435.1 of Artocarpus heterophyllus. Taxonomy (NCBI): domain Eukaryota; kingdom Viridiplantae; phylum Streptophyta; class Magnoliopsida; order Rosales; family Moraceae; genus Artocarpus; species Artocarpus heterophyllus. The sequence goes on from CM046341.1 coordinate 20,050,868, forward strand.
AGTCTCTAGTTCGGCCTGCTGAACTGTGGGAGCAAATAATCTTAAATGATGTGATGTTTCATAAGTTATGATTTTACTATTTGGTATATTTACTTTATTAAAGGATATTTATGATCAATTTAATATTCAATTGAATTATTAATATGTATGGATTATATCATTGAAAGTTGTTAAAATATACATATATATATATATATGTATAGATCCTGGTTAGGTTTTCCTTAAGTATGTTTACAATTAAAGTTTCAAATAAGTTTAATACAATTAAAGTTCTAAATAAGTATGTAATGTATGAAGGTAACGACATCTGTGACGTCCGTAAGGGGGTGTTACAATAGGATTATCCTTAATTGACTTAAGGACAAGTTCTGTCTTACCTTTCCAATTATTTTTATCTTACATTCCATTATCTCACCATTGGAAAACTTACCATCCAAAGACAGTATAGCATTTGGTTACACCTATGTATCTAAATGGTTAAGCGCTTTAGTTTTCTAATTACAGGATAACGTATATAAAACGAGATCATCGACTCCTAAAGAGGAGCTATGGATTCCTTATCTATGAATAACAAGTCTATGCAATCAAGAGTCATATCTCCAACGTACCGGCATGCATGCCAACATAAATTGTGAATGTCCCCCTTTGGTACATCAAAAGACATAAGACAAGACAAAGGCATACTATTCATTTGAGGATTAAGATACAACACATATGATTGTCTAAAACGAATTGATTTTTCAAGACAAAATTATTAATCCAAATTAATTACACTTTATATCCCAATCCAATGCATCGTTACCTATGATAATGCACCAATGTTTCTAGTCGCGGAGTCCACCTCTGATGGCCAAGACAGACCTATCTCTCATTAGGAATATAAAGAACATAATAATATTTGCATGAATAAAGCACCAAATTTTATTCCCTCAATTGCAGATTTTATGATTTAGACTATCACCTTTAGAATAATGTCTTCCGCATAATCTATCCATCATATGCTTGATTCTATAGGCTTAGACCGACAGTCACAGACTTTTTTTTGCTTATCATACGCCCGACAAGTAAGAACATAAAGAGGACAAAAACTTGGTATATGAATAATAAATAAATTCTTTATTGATAAAAATGTCCCCAAAAATATATTACATTTTACTCTTTAGGGCATACATGTCTAAAATCTCCCACTTGTATTAAGTGAGTAAATATGACAAATCTTGCATCCCCATAGCTTTTGCATGCCTCTCAAAAACTCTCACAGTTAGTATCTTCATCAATGGATCTGTTAAATTATCCTCGGATGTGTTTTTGCATATAGCAACATGCCCGCCCTCAAAGAAGTCTTTCAACACATGATACTTCCGATCAATATGATTACTCTTCTTGTGAAATCTTGGTTCCTTAGCATTAGCTATAGCTGTAGTGCTATCACAATACAATGATACCGCCTTGTCCATGCCAGGAACTACCTCAAGATCCCTAAGGAACTTGCGAAGCCACACTGCTTTTTTTGAAGCATCACTAACTGCCACTTACTCGGCCTCTGTCATTGAATCTAAAGTGTAATCTTGCTTGAAACTTCTCCAAACAATCGCACGACACAACCAGAAGTCGATCTTCTTAAATCTAGACAAGATTGGAAATCTGAGTCAGTGTATCTTAGAGGTGTTAAATCCTCACATGAATACACAAGCATATACCCTCGAGTCCTTCTTAGGTACTTAAAAATAGGTTTGACCACAACCCAGTGATTTAGTCTTAGATTTGACTAAAATCAACTCACTATCTGGACCGCATAACTAATATCCAATCGTGTGCAAAGCATAACATACATGAGACTACCAATTGCTGAAGTATAAAGCACCTTCTTCATGTACTCTCCTTCTTTATTAGACTTCGGTGTGTCTTTCTTAGAAAGAGTAATCCTAGACTTAAATGGTTGCTCATCTTTCTTGGAATCCTACATGGTAAACCTCTTGAGAATTTCATTTATTTTGTCTACTTGGGATAAAGCTATCATTTCATTTTTCCTATCTCGAAAGATCTAGATACTAAGAACATAATTAGCTTTACGCAACTCTTTCATGTCAAACTGCTTGGTCAACCATAATTTGACCGATGACAACGCCCCAACATCATTGCCAATTAGTAGAATGTCATAGAGCAGTAGAAAAACCACCTTACCATCCTTAATGTGTTTGTAAACACATGGCTCGTCCACATTTTGTTCAAACCCATAAGGCTTGATCACTTGATCAAATCTTATGTTCCAAGAAAGAAGTCTGCTTAAGTCCATAAATTGACTTTAGCATCTTACAAACCTTACTCTCATGACCCTTAACCTTGAACCCATTTGGTTGTACCATACAAATGGACTCATCAAGATAGCCATTTAGAAAAGTTGTCTTGACATCTATCTGCCAAATCTCGTAGGCGAGAGCGGCAGCTATGGACATGAGAATGCAGATAGACTTAAGCATGGCTACAGGTGAAAAGGTTTCCTCGTAATCGATTCCTTTCTTTTGGATGTATCCCTTAGCTGCAAGTCTAGCCTTATGGTTTTGACTTTTCCATTTGCTCCTCTCTTTCTCTTATAGATCCACTTACACAAAGCCCCTTCAGGAAGATCCATAAGTTTTCAAACCCTATGAATCTCCATAGACTTAATCTCAATGTTCATGGCTTTTATACAGAGTTTTGAATTAACATCCTCTATAGCCTCTTCATAAGTGAAATGATCCCTGTCATGTTCATCTAGTTCACCAAGAAGGCTTCACCATTGAACACATACCTCTTGAGTTGACGCTCGATCCTCCCACTACATCGAAGCTCCTTATGTTGTTGTTTTATTGGTTTTTCTATACCAATTGGAATGCCTTCATTTGAAATGCTTGGAGTGATCAAATCACTTGCCAACTCCTCAAATACCACTTTACTTCGAGGCTTAAAGCCGTCCATGTAACTTTCCTCAAGGAAAGTTGCATTTTTAGAAACCACGACTTTTTTTTCCTTTGGGTTATAAAAATAAACCCCTTTGGTCCCTTTTAGATATCCTACAAACACACAAACTTTTGAACGTGCTTTCAACTTGTTTGCTTCCTTAAATAGGACATGAGACAGACATCCCTATATGCGAATATGGTTTAAGGATTTCTTTTTCCTCGTCCACAACTTGTAAGGAGTTTTAGGAGCCGATTTTGAAGGCACATTGTTCAAAAGATAACATGCGGTTTGTAATGCATGTCCCCAAAAGGATAAAGGTAATGGTGAATAACTCATCATGGACCTTACTATGTCCAATAAAGTCCTATTTCTTCTCTCAGCTATGCCATTCTATTGAGGAGTGCCCAACGTAGTCAAATGGGATAGAATTTCATTCTCTAATAAGTGTTCTAAGAACTCATCAGAAAGGTATTCTCTACCTCGATCAGATCAAAGTGGCTTTATGGGTCTACCCAATTACTTTTCTACTTAAACCCAAAACTCCCTGAACTTATTATAAGTTTCACTTTTATGGTGCATTAGGTACACATTGTTAGAGGTGTATGCCCTAAGGAGTAAAAATGTAATATATTTTTAGAGACATTTTCATCAATAAAGAATTTATTTATTATTTATATACCAAATCTTGTTCCTCTTTACATTCATATTTGTTGAATGTATGTTAAGTAAACCAAAGTTTGAGATTGTCAGTTTAAATCTTTAACAATTGGGCATATGATGGACAGATTATGCAGAAGACACGATTCTTAAGGTGACGGTCTAAATTATAAGATCTGTAATTGAGGAAATAAAGTTGACTGTTTTATTCATGCAACGATTGTTATGTTGTCTATATCCCTATTGGGAGATGGTTTGTCTTTACCATCAGAGGTAGACTCCGTGAATAGAAACATTGACGCATTGTCATAGGTAACAATGTGTTGGATTGAGACATAAAGTGAATTGATTTGGATTAATAATTTTGTCTTGGCAAATTGATTCACTTTAGACAATCATTTGTATTGTATCTTAATCTTGAGGTGAATAGTGGGCCCATTGTCTTGATTTATGTCTTTTGATGTACCAAAGGATGACATCCACATTTTCTAGTGGTACGCATGTCGGTGTAACACCCACCTATTTTTATGTAACGGATCATGTTATGTTAGTAATGACGTTAAGTAATTTTATTAATAATTTATGATATATGTCATGATTTATGATTTTAATGTTACTAACTATTTATTCTAAGTGTTTTGACAGGTGACGATCACATGGAATCGATGTGCTCAAGTGTTCATGTTAGTTACAATGTATGTTTAATTATAATGCAATGATGTTTTGAATGCTACAAGGAATTATGTTTTAAGGACAGTTCGATAGGCCGGACTTTTAAGTTCAACAGGCCGAATAGCCTTTCATGTATCGGCAGGCCGATGATATTAATCGGCAGGCCGAACCTCATGGAATCAGTAGGCCAAAGTGAAGAATCGGCAGGCCAATGACAACAGACAAATAGTTATCAGAAATCTCTCCAAATTTATGGTTGAGATAATTACATTGATTGGGTGGTTTAATGTGATTAATTGGAATAATTTTATCGTTTAAGGAAAGAAAACCATTCACTTTGCATTGATTGGTATTGTTTTAAATGGCTCTCTATTTTTAGAGGGCAAAATATGGTAAGAGATGAATGATTAAATTGACTTTCCCCAACTTCCTCTCCTTTCTCCATGAAAAATTTAGTCCAGATTAGTCAGAAAAATTCTGACATAAGTGAGGGTATTGAATTTTCTTTTTACATTATCCTCATTCACGATAATTCTCTCTCTCTTCCTCTCATGTCTTCTCTCTCTCATTCTGAGATATTTCTTTTATTCTTCTCTTCTTCTTCTCTTCTCCACGTTTTCTATTCCTCCTCTCCCTCAAAATTCTCTACAAATAATTGAAAGAAATATTGAGTTTTCATTGGTTGAATTCAAAAGAATTTGAGACGAATCATTTTGAGGTAAGAGTTCATTCTAGTATCAATGAAATCCTTCTTGACATCTGATTGCTATATCTTCCACCACAAAATTCTGTTTGCTCTGAATTTTTAATATGTTATTCATGTATGAGTTTTGTGATGTTTCTCCAACTTTCACCTTAATTGGATTTTTTATGATAAGTTATGAATTTTCTATCCTCTACCACTCATAGTAAAATATTGTTGTTTGATTATGATGCGTGAAAATGTGATTTTTGTTCAAGAGGTAAACGTGCTTTGTTTGCTACAAAATTTGGCAACAATTTTCATGTACATGTTATGTTATGGACTGCAAATTTTGGTGATGTTTTGATGAGTGAATTATGTGTTATGAAATCTTTATTGAGACTAGGTCAAGAAATTGTTTTAACAATGTTAATATTGGACTTTTGTTTTATGTGATGTTTTATATATTTAAATGATTTTATTGATGATGAAATAATTTTATGATATTGAAATATATGTTAGTATGAATTTTAAAATTAAAATATATGTGTTTTAATTGTTAGAAAATGTTTTCAAAAGATTACTCACTGCCTGTCAAATCTAAGTTAGTTTTACTACTGATTTTCAAATTTGTGTTTTGACTTATTCCGATTTTTGTTGAAGCCAATTTTTGGATATGTTAGGGTTTTATATGTCTACTGTATATGTTAATTTTTGATAGATTTTTTCTATGATGTTAGAATGCGTTAAATGGACCTGAGAATATAGTTGTTCACTGCCTTACCACTGCTGGCAGATTTCATGTTTGATATGTATGATTTGTCTTTAGATACTTAATGTAATTTTTATGACTAAAGAAAAATAATGGTAATATGTTTATGTATTAGCTTTACCCCAGTCAAGTATGGTTTCTAAAATATATGTGAATGTTAAGTTTTTAAGTCTTGAATCCATGTAGGTCAACGAAGTGTTATGTGATGATGATTTTATACTTTTGATGATTAAGGTTATGGATGCATGTTATGAATTATGTTTACAAGAGATGACTGTATGTGTGATGTTATATGGAATGGATGTTTTATTCTACGAAAATAAGTATTAATTTTATTTGTATCTATAAATGAATAAATGACATGAACACTCAAAAGAACGAGCACATCGAGACCGCTGCGTCGTCACCAATACATATAAGGTTAAGTAATCTAGCTTCTAAGGTAAGTACATTCTCACCTGCAACATAATATGTTTTATAAGGTTTGATATTATGTTCATGATGATATTTATGATAATTTTATGATGATTTCCTTAAAGGGTTTCTTATCAAAGATTTTTATGATATAAAGTTATGCATGTTTGATTATGGCAAATTTTAAAGCATGAAAGTTATATATATAAATGTATCACCTAATAAGTGTTGCACACCAATGTTATGATATGATATGTTATGATGTCATGTTTGGTTTAGGATTAGCTACCCTTCTCCTCTCATGATGGCGCGCCTAGAATGATGATTTTGGTGCAACACTTGGGCCCTTAAGATAAAATAGAATAAGTTTTAATATGGTCAATGTAATGAAAGATATGTTTCTATGAAAATGTGCTTAATGCACTATTATGATATGATGATGATGATGATGATGATGTTTATGAAATGTTTTTAAATTGTGAGAAATATATATACTTACTAAGCTTTAGCTTATTCAAGTTTATATCATGTTGCAGATAAGGGTAAGAAAGTCATGGATTAGGCGGAGGACATAGGAAGACGTGTGAGCATAAAGAACGATGAATTGCAAACGGAAGAACACCAAGAAGAAAGTTTTTAATGATTTAAGCTATGTTTTAAAAATTTAATCATGTTTAATGATAAGTTTTAAAGAATCCATGAGCTAAGTTTTATTATTTTATTTTATTTTATTTTATGGTCTTCCGCATTTTGAAAAGTTGAAATTGTCTTAAAATTAAGTTTTCTTAAAGTTTTTGTTTGTCTCGGTCGGCCTGCCGACCATCGTTGCTCAGCATGCCGATGTAAGAATGTTCGGCCTGCCGATCCCATTTTTTGGGCTGCTGAACTTAGAAAGTTTTAAACCCTATTTTACAGAGCCTCTGCCGGCCTGCCGACCATGTTTGGCCTAGCCGAAGTCTCCAGTTTGGCCTGCCGAACTGTGAGAGTAAATAGTTTTAAAATGATGTGATATTTCAATAAGTTATGATTTTACTATTTGGTATACTTACTTTATTAAAGGAAGTTTATGATCAATTTAATGCGTAATTGAATTATTAATAGTATGGATTAAATTAATGAATGTTGTAAAAAAAAAATGTATGCATGGATCCTGGTTACGATTTCTTAACTACCTTTACAAATGAAGTTCATCTTAAAAACAAGTATGTAATGAATGAATGTAACGACATCTGTGACGTCCGTAAGAGGGGTGTTACGTGCTTTGGTATTAGAGAAAATTTTCTGTTTACAATTCATATCGCCACATGTCAGTCCAAGTCCTCCAAGTAAGTATGTTTTAAAGTTAGATGTTTTGACGCAAGTATGAGGATAAGAATGAGGTTTAGATGTTTAATGATTAATGTTCTAGTAGTGAAAACCTGTCTCATAAATTAGAAGATTATTCATAAGTTCCTTAATCTTTTAGGAAATTGTTAATGGATTGGTACAGAAGAATGCAAACCTGCACTTAGACCAATGAAGGGCTTATGACGATGATCGATGAGCTCAAAGGCAGTTGGAGGATCAAAGAAGAGAGATTGCCGAATTAAGGGCCAACGGTCAAAATGGTGAACGACGTGCCTCCTCCTCCTCAACCACAAGTCAATGAAATCCTAGCTCCTGCTGCTGAACCAAGAGCGGCCTATCAGGAACCTCTTCTAGTTAGATGGAGAAGAGTTAAGCCAACGGATTTCGAGGGTTCAAAGGATCCGTTAGTCGCTCAAGGATGGTTGAAGACAATTGAGGCCACTCTAAGACTCATGGATTTCACGGACAATGAGAAGGTTCTCTGTGCCTCGTACTGCCTCACCATGGAGGCTAGAATTTGGTGGGACTGGCATTGAATAGAGTAGGAATGTGGAAGAGATGACATGGGATGATTTCATTCATGAGTTTAACATGAAGTTTTTCCACATGAGTGTTACAAGGAAGCATTATGAGGAGTTCGAGAACCTATGCCAGGGGGATATGTCAATCACAGATGTTGTGATAAAGTTTGACCAACTAGCTCACCTATGCGTAGGGATGGTTATTGATGAAAGTGAAAGGGTTAGAAGGCTGATCAGAGTCCTTAGGCCAGAAATTGCTACGATCGTTGATGAAGCTAGTCCACATAGGACACAAGAACAGGTTATTATGAGGGCCCTAATGTGCGGAGTTCCATTTGTCAAAGCTAAGAAGGAATCAACCACAGTCTGGTCAGCAAGCCAATAATGCAAACAACTAGAGCCGCCCTCCACATAGAAACAACAGCAACAACAACAACCAAAACTAGAGAAACAACAAGAGGAAGGGTAATCCTCAAAACTAGTAGGGCCAAGGCAATAAGAGGCATAATGGTGTTCAGCCTAACAATAATAGCAGACGGTTTCAACCATGCACCAAATGTGGAAAGAAACATCCAGGAGAATGTTGCCTAGGGACAAACTAATGTTTTATTTGTGGGCGTGAAGATCATTTTGTCAAGAATTGCCCCAAACTGATGAATGCTAATGTCCCTCAAAGAGCTCCTCCTTAAGCCTAACTCCATCAGATGCAAGCTTCCCTTGAAGGGCCATTAATCAGTCAAGGGAGACTTGAAGCCCCACCGACGAATGCCCGCAATTATGCCATGAAAAAAGAACAAGTGGCTACTGAAGCCTCCAATGTGGTCGCAGGTCAGATAACAAGTTTATCTAATGCTGTTTATATTCTCTTTGATACAGGTGCTACACATTCTTTTATATCCACGTCATTTGTTAAGAAGTTAGAGGTTTGTTTAGAGCCTATGAGACAAGGATTCACTACGACACTACCCTCTGGGGAAGTGATATTATCTACGCATTGTTTGCGTACGGTACCCCTATGGATTTCTGATAGGGAACTTTTTGTCGACCCCATTGTGATCAACATGTATGACTATGATATGATTCTTGGGATGGATTTCCTAAAGCAAGCACAATGCTTCTATTGAATGTCGAAAATGAAAAGTGATCTTCCATCCTAAAGGGGATCAAAAGTTCATGTATGTTGGCGAGTCCAGAAAGAAACCCAACATGTTTTTATCTACGATGAAAGCAAGGAAGTTATTAGCAAGTGGCTGCATGGGCTATCTGGTGAACATTGTAGATAAAAGCCAAGAAGAAAAGACAAGCATTGAAGATGTGCCTGTAGTTCATGATTATGCGAAAGTGTTTCCAGATGACCTGTCAAGCTTGCCACCATAAAGAGAAGTCGAATTCGAGATCGAGCTCGCTCCTGGCACCGATCCGATCTCAAAAGCGCCTTATAGAATGGCCCCGGTAGAGTTAAAGGAGCTTCACACGCAATTAAAGGAGCTACTTGACAAAGACTTCATCAGGCCGAGCTACTCACCATGGGGAGCTCCAGTTCTATTTGTTAAGAAGAAAGATGGCTCTATGAGACTTTGCATCGACTACGGAGAGCTAAATAAGGTGACAATCAAGAACAAGTACCTGTTGCCTCGAATCGATGATTTGTTTGATCAGCTCAACGGTGCTTCTATATTTTCAAAGATTGATCTACGGTCAGGTTATCACCAGCTGAAGATTAAAGAAGGAGATTTCCTCAAAACTGCCTTCAGGTCGAGGTACTGGTCACTATGAATTTGTGGTTATGCCTTTCGATCTGACAAATGCACCTGCGGCCTTCATGGATTTGATGAATCGGGTATTCAAGGATTTCCTCAATAAATTTGTTGTTTTGTTTATCGATGATATTCTTGTCAATTCAAAGAATCAAGAAGAACATGAGGAGCATTTGAAGATTGTGTTGGAAACATTAAAGAGACACAAGGTTTTTGCAAAGTTCTCTAAGTGTGAATTCTGGCTCAATAGAGTGTCTTTCTTAGGGCATGTTATATCAAAGGAAGGAATCATGGTAGATCCTGCTAAGGTAGAGGCTGTTCTCAACTGGAAGCAAGCAACCAACAAATGCAAGTGAAATAAGGAGCTTCTTGGGTTTAGCATGATATTATCGGAGATTCGTAGAAGACTTCTCCAAGATAGCAGCCCTACTCACGAATCTAACTCGCAAGGGAAAGAAGTATGAATGGACTAAGGCATGCCAGGTAAGTTTCCAAGAACTAAAGAAGAGATTGACGACAGCCCCAATATTGGCTATTCTAGAAGGAAACAATGAATTTGGGATTTACAGTGATGCATCTAAGATGGGCCTTGGAGCTGTTCTAATGCAACATGACAGGGTGATTGCTTATGCATCAAGATAATTGAAGGATTATGAAAAGAACTATCCTACACATGACCTCGAGTTAGCAACAGTTGTTTTTGCGTTGAAGATATGGAGACACTATTTATATGGGGTCCAATGCAAAATCTTCACTGATCATCAAAGTCTGAAGTACTTCTTCATGCAAAGAGACTTGAACATGAGACAACGAAGATGGCTAGAGTTGGTAAAGGATTACGATTGTGAAATCCTTTATCATCCTGGAAAAGCTAACCGAGTGGCTGATGCTCTAAGTAGGAAGTCAGTTGCCATGTTGATGTCAATGCAAGCAATGTCTCCACCTTTGAGAAATGAAATTCTAGACTTCGGTTTGGAATTATAGCAGGTCAGCTCTCAGCAATCACTCTTGCTCCGACGATGTATGATGAAATTCAGAGAAAACAAGATGAAGAAGTAAGTCTTGTAAGGATTAAGCAGGAAAGGAAAGAAGGAAAATGTCAGGAGTTTTGTGTTGCAGATGACAAAACTCTGTACCTCAAGGACCGCTTATGTGTTCCCAATGTTGATAGCTTAAGGGAAAAGATTTTGGTAGAAATTCATGACACTCCTTACTCTATTCATCCAGGTGCAACAAAGATGTATAATGATCTAAGGGGTAATTTTTGGTGGTTTGGAATGAAACGTGATGTTGCTTTGTATACGAAGAAATGCTTGTCATGTCAACAAGTTAAAGCTGAATACCAAAGACCTAGTGGTGATTTACAGTCTATACAGATACCAGAATGGAAATGGGAGGAAATAGCAATGGATTTCATTATTGGTTGCCCAAAACTATGAACGATTATGATGCAATTTGGGTAGTTGTGGATCGACTGACAAAGACGGTACATTTCATTCCCATCAAGATCACTTACTCTATAGAACGGTTAGTGAAACTTTATGTCAAGGAGAGTGTACGACTTCATGGAATTCCCAAGTCAATCATCTCAGATCATGATGGCAGGTTCACATCTAAGTTTTGGAAGAGTGTACATACTGCTATGGGAACCAGGCTACATTTCAGTACAGCTTTTCATCCTCAGATAGACAGTCAAACGGAGAAGACAAACTTGATTTTAGAAGATATGCTTCAGGCCTATACTCTCAACTTTAAGACCAGCTGGTGTAAAATGTTGTCATTAGCAGAGTTTTCTTACAACAACAGCTTTCAGGCGACAATTGGGATGGCACCTTATGAAGCTCTGTATGGGCAAAAATGTAGGTCGCCTATATGTTAGCACAAAGCTGGTGAGAAGAAGTTGATGGAAAGTGTCAATGCTAAAAGAACTGATTTTGTTAACGAAACTTCTAAGATGATAAAGTTGATAAGAAGAAGAATAGAGACCGCTCAAAGTCATCAGAAGAGTTATGCTGACAAGAGAAGAAGACCTTTATAGTTCGCCGTGGGCGAATCTGTGTTTTTAAAAGTTGCACCGATGAAAGGAGTTATGAGGTTTGGGAAGAAAGGCAAGTTAAGCCCAAGATTCATTGATCCTTACGAAATCATGAAGAGGATAGGCAAGGTGGTTTATCAACTGAAGTTGCCTTCAAAAATGTCAGCAATGCACAATGTGTTTCATGTCTCTATGCTCAAGAAGTATGTTCTAGACCCACGTATGTGATTGAGCCACAAGTGATCGAGATATGAGAAGACTTAAGTTATGAAGAAAAGCCAGTAGAGATACTCGATTGGAAAACCAAGACCTTAAGGAATAAAGAAATTCCATTGGTCAAGGTGTTATGGCAAAATCATCAAGTGGAAGAAGCTACATGAGAACGTGAAGATGACATGAGAACTAAGTATCCACAATTATTCTGAGTTTTAAGGATGAAACTTTTATAAGGTGGGGAGAATTGTAACACCCACCTATTTTTATGTAACGGATCATGTTATGTTAGTAATGACGTTAAGTAATTTTATTAATAATTTATGATATATGTCATGATTTATGATTTTAATGTTACTAACTATTTATTCTAAGTGTTATGACAAGTGACGATCACATGGAATCGATGTGCCCAAGTGTTCATGTTAGTTACAATGTATGTTTAATTATAATGCAATGATGTTTTGAATGCTATGAGGAATTATGTTTTAAGGACATTTTGGCAGGTCGGACTTTCAAGTTCGGTAGGCCGAATAGCCTTTCATGTATCGGCAGGCCGAACCTCATGGAATCGGTAGGCCGATGACAGCTGACAAACAGTTAACAGAAATCTCTCCAAATTTATGGTTGAGATAATTACATTGATTGGGTTGTTTAATGTGATTAATTGGAATAATTTTATTGTTTAAGGAAAGAAAACCATTGACTTTGCATTGATTGGTATTGTTTTAAATGGTTTCCTATTTTTAGAGGGCAAAATATGGTAAGAGATGAATGATTAAATTGACTTTCCCCAATTTCCTCTCCTTTATCCATGAAAAATTTAGTCCAGATTAGTCAGAAAATTTCTAACATAACTGAGGGGAATTTTCTTTTTACGTTATCCTCATTCACGATAATTCTCCCTCTCTTCCTCTCATGTCTTCTCTCTCTCATTCTGAGATGTTTCTTTCATTCTTCTCTTCTCCACATTTTCTATTCCTCCTCTTCCTTAAAATTCTCTACAAATAATTGAAAGAAATATTGAGTTTTCGTTGGTTGAATTCGAAAGAATTTGAGACGAATCATTTTGAGGTAAGAGTTCATTCTAGTATCAATGAAATCCTTCTTGACATCCAATTGCTATATCATCCTCCACAAAATTCCATTTGCTTTGAATTTTTAATATGTTATTCATGTATGAGTTTTGTGATGTTTCCCCAAGTTTCACCTTAATTGGATTTTTTATGATAAGTTATGAATTTTCTATCCTTTACCACTCACAGTAAAATATTGTTGTTTGGTTATGATGCATGAAAATGTGATTTTTGTTCAAGGGGTAAACGTTCTTTGTTTGCTACGAAATTTGGCAAGAATGTTCATGTATATGTTATGTTATGGACTACAAAGTTTGGTAATGTTTTGATGAGTGAATTACGTGTTATGAAATTTTTATTGAGACTAGGTCAAGAAACTATTTTAACAATGTTAATATTGGACTTTTGTTTTATGTGATGTTTTATATGTTTAAATGATTTTATTGATGATGAAATAATTTTATGATATTGAAATATATGTTAGTAAGATGTTAGTATGAATTTTAAAATTAAAATATATGTGTTTTAATTGTTAGAAAATGTTTTCAAAAGATTACTCACCGCTTGTCAAACCTAAGTTAGTTTTACTTTTGATTTTCAAATGTGTGTTTTGACTTCCTCCAATTTTTGTTGAAGCCAATCTTTGGATATGTTAGGGTTTTATATGTCTACTATATATGTTAATTTTTTATAGATTTTTTCTATGATGCTAGAATGTGTTAAATGGACCTGAGAATATAGTTGTTCATTGCCTTACCATTGCTGGCAGATTTCATGTTTAATATGTATGATTTGTTTTTAGATACTTAATGTAATTTTTATGACTAAAGAAAAATCATGATAATATGTTTATGTATTCTTTACCCTGTCTAGTATGGTGACTAAAATATGTGTGAATGTTAAGTTTTTAAGTCTTGAATCCACGTAGGTCAGTGAAGTGTTATGTGATGATGATTTTATACTTTTGATGATTAAGGTTATGGATGCATGTTATGAATTATGTTTACAAGAGTTGAATGTATGTGTGATGTTATATGGAATGGATGTTTTATTCTACGAAAATAAGTATTAATTTTATTTGTATCTTTAAATGAATAAATGGCATGAACACTCAAAGGAACGAGCACATCGAGACCGCGGCGTCGTCACCAATACATATAAGATTAAGTAAGCTAGCTTCTAAGGTAAGTACATTCTCACTTGCAACATGATATGTTTTATAAGGTTTGATATTATGTTCATGACGATATTTATGATAATTTTATGATGATTTCCTTAAAGGGTTTCTTATCAAAGATTTTTATGATTTAAAGTTATGCATGTTTGATTATGGCAAATTTTAAAACATGAAAGTTATATATATATGTATCACCTAATAAGTGTTGCACACTAATGTTATGATATGATATGTTATGATGTCATGTTTGGTTTAAGATTAGCTACCATTCTCCTCTCATGATGGCTCACCTAGAATGATGATTTTGGTGCAACACTTGGGCCCTTAAGATAAAATGGAACAAGTTTTAATATGGTCAATTTAATGAAAGATATGTTTCTATGAAAATGTGCTTAATGCACTACTATGATATGATGATGATGATGATGATGATGTTTATGAAATGTTTTTAAATTGTGAGAAATATATGTACTTACTAAGCTTTTAGCTTATTCAAGCTTATATCATGTTGTAGATAAGGGTAAGAAAGTCATGGATTAGGCGGAGGACATGGGAAGGCGTGTGAGCATAAAGAATGATGAATTGCAAACGGAAGAATGCCAAGAAGAAAGTTTTTAATGATTTAAGCTATGTTTTAAAAATTTAATCATGTTTAATGATAAGTTTTAAATAATCCATGAACTAAGTTTTATTTTTTTATTTTATTTTATGGTCTTCCGCATTTTGAAAAGTTGAAATTGTCTTAAAATTAAGTTTTCTTAAAGTTTTTGTTAGTCTCAGTCGGCCTGCCGACCATCGTTGCTTGGCATGCCGATGTAAGAATGTTCGGCCTGCCGATCCTATTGTTTAGCCTGCTGAACTTAGAAAGTTTTAAACCCTGTTTTGCAGAGCCTCTACCGGCCTACCGGTAGATGATTTATGGCCTGCCGACCTTGTTTGGCCTGCTGAAGTCTCCAGTTCGGCCTGCCGAACTGTGAGAGCAAATAGTTTTAAAATGATGTGATATTTCAATAAGTTATGATTTTACTATTTGGTATACTTACTTTATTAAAGGAAGTTTATGATCGATTTGATGCGTAATTGAATTATTAATAGTATGGATTAAATTAATGAATGTTGTAAAAAAAAAATGTATGCATGGATCCTGGTTAGGATTTCTTAACTACGTTTACAAATGAAGTTCATCTTAAAAATAAGTATGTAATGAATGAATGTAACGACATCTATGACGTCCGTAAGAGGGGCGTTACAGTTGGTACGTTGGAGGCATGATTCTTGATAGCGTAAACTTGTTATTCATAGATATGGAATCCATACTTCCCCTTTAGGAGTAGTTGATATCCTCTTATATGCGTTATCTTGTAATTGAAAACTGGAGCGCTCAACCATTTGGATACATAGGTGTAATCAAATGGTTTACTGTCTTTGGATGATAAGTTTTCCAATGGTAAGATAATAGAATGTAAGATAAAAAAAATCGAGAAGGTAAGACATAACTTGTCCTTAAGGCGATTATGGATAATCCTTTGGGGATACAATACATTATGATATGTGATGGAGACTTAGCTATATAGGTTTCGTAATTTTATATAGTTCGAGAGTGCATATCTAAGCTTTTAGTGGAGTAGCATTAGAGTTGATAATTATGAAATGTATATCCAGGATATTGGGTTACATAATTATC
Source organism: Artocarpus heterophyllus (assembly GCA_025403435.1). Taxonomy (NCBI): domain Eukaryota; kingdom Viridiplantae; phylum Streptophyta; class Magnoliopsida; order Rosales; family Moraceae; genus Artocarpus; species Artocarpus heterophyllus. Next base: position 20,066,818 of record CM046341.1, read on the forward strand.
AGAAGCTTAAACTATGTAGGTCTATCAGGTCTCCTTTGTTAGCTCTTAATGAATCTTGTAATGATACGTCGTGCTTTTCCAATAAATTGGTGACTTTTGTTAAATTATTAGATTAGCAGAAATTCGATAGGATCAAATAATTCATGTCTATTTACCGGTTGAATTAATTTTATGAAAAATTAATTCATGGTAAACTTGTTGAATTATTGGGATCGGATAATTCTTGTCTGTTTATTAGTTTATTTAATTTTGAATAATTTAAATAAAGATAAACTTGTAGAATTATCAGGAATTTATTTATCTTCCTAGAGATTATCTATATAAGGTTGTTTTAATTAGATAACTTCTCTATTAGGTTATTGGAATTAAAACTGAGACTTTATCCTATAGAATCTCGGTTGGAGAATAAAAGATTCGCTGGGATTTTTATCACTAGTTTGGCATGCCGATCCTTAGGTTCGGCCTACCGATGGGGCAAGTTTGGCATACTGATTAGACAGATCGGCATACCGGCCACGCAATAAAAAGATCATGTGTTTTGAAGCTGATTTTATCAGATTATGGTCTTAGTTTGATTCTTATTCAAATTTTTGAGACCCTATATGATAAGGACTGACTCTTGGGCCCAACCTCTATAAAAAGAGAGTAAGTCTCACCATTATTTAGATCAATTGAGAGATTAAGAGTGAGACTCTGCCGGGAGACTCTATAAACTCCCTGAGAGCTATTGTTCACAAATCACAAGCTGTAGCTTTAGGTTCTCTCAATTGGTTGGAAGGAGAATCACCTGATGGAAAAGCTGAATGACGTGAGCCCACAAAAGGTTGAGGTCAGTTGGTTGAGGTCCTTCTCGAATGTTATTTCTCTTCATTGATTGCTGGAGCTTTTCAGCACACAAAAGGTTAGTAAAATCTAGTTAATTTATGCATATAGCATATCAAACTTGTGTTTTGGAAAATACTCTGACATAAAAATTTTAAAATTCCGTTGGGTGCTATTTTTCTAACACACATACCCATACCTTGAGTAATCATCAATAAAAGTGACGAAATACTCATACCCTCTAAATGCCCGGATGTTCATAGGTACGCATGTTAGACATGTATGCCTTAAGGCGTAAAAATATAATATGTTTTTGGAGACATTTTCATCAATAAAGAATTTATATATTATTCATATACTAAATCTTGTCCTCTTTACGTTCATATTTGTTGAATGTATGTTAAGCAAACAAAAGTTTGAGACTGTCAGTTTGAACCTTTAAAAATTGGGCGTATGATGGATAGATTATGCAGAAGACATGATTCTTAAGGTGACGGTCTAAATCATACGATCCGCAATTGAGGGAATAAAGTTGGGCACTTTATTCATGCAAAGATTGTTGTGTTACTATATCCCTAACAGGAGATGGTTTGTCTTGGCCATCGGAGGTGGACTTCGTGAATAGAAACATTAGCACATTGTCATAGGTGACAATGTGTTGGATCGGGACATAAAGTGAATTTATTTGGATTAATAATTCTGTCACGGCAAATCGATTCACTTTAGACAATCATTTGTATTGTATCTTAATCCTGAGATAAATAGTAGGCCCATTGTCTTGACTTATGTCTTTTGACATACGAAAGGGTGACATCCACATTTTATGTTAGTATGCATACCGGTATATTGGAGGCATGAATCATGATAGCATAGACCTGTTATTCATTGATATAGAATCCATAGTTCCACTTTAGAAGTAGCTGATATCTTCTTTTATACGCTATCCCGTAACTGTTGATCAGGGAGTCTCCTACTAGTGGCAAGGCTAACTTGGTGGCTGCTTCTGGTTTGAATCCCAACCCAGGGAATGGAAAGAAGCAACGGGTCAAGAATCGAAAGTCTTCTATTCTTGCAAACGACAAGAACAAGAAGAAAAAGAAGAATAACTTGAAAAAGCTAAAGTGCTTGTTCTATGGGAAGGTCGGGCACATCAAGAATAATTACAAGGACTTCTTTTCCCAAGGAGGTAGGAATCTAGTAACATTTAGGTCATAGATTCCGGAGTAGCTAATCATGTTTGCGTTTCTCTATAGGGGTTCAAAGAAATGAGAAGTTTGCTTTGTGAAGACTTCACACTTCGGATGGGCGATGGATCCTTGGTCGTAACTAAAGCAGTGGGAGACGTCCATCTGTATTTTGATAATTATAGGATTTTAATTTTGCGAGATTGTTTTTATGTTCCTAAATTTAAAAGAAATTTAATTTATGTAGCTTGTTTATTTAAAGACCCCTATTTGGTTTCTTTTAATAATAAAGTGGTGATTCGTAAAAAAAAATCTTTTATCTATTCTAGATGGATGCAAAATAATCTATATTTTATCAAACCTAAGATGTACTTATTAATTAATGCTGGGACGAATGATAATAACTCTAAAGACTTAAAACTTCTCACTCTAATAATACTTATCTTTGGCATTTGCGACTTGGTCATATGAACCTAAATAGGATTCAAAGGTTTGTAAGGGATGGAACTTTAAGTCATTTAAAAGTGGAATTTATACCGCAATGTGAATCTTGTTTGGAGGGTAAAATGACCAATAGACCATTTAGGTCTAAGGGCAATAGGGCCAAAGGGGTTTTAGAACTTGTGCATAGTGATGATTGGAACCGATGAACATCCCGGCACGAGGAGGGTATGAGTACTTCGTCACTTTTATTGATGATTACTCAAGGTATGTATGTGCACCTAATGCACCACAAAAGCAAAACTTATGACAAGTTTACGGAGTTTCAGGCTAAAGTAGAAAAGCAATTGGGAAGACCCATAAAGGCACTTCGATCGATTGAGGTGGTGAATACCTTTCTGATGAGTTCTTGGGACACTTATTAGAAAATAGGATTTTATCCCATTTGACTGTGCCGGGTACTCTGCAGCAAAATGGCATGGCGGAGAGAAGGAATAGGACTTTATTGGACATGATCAGGTCCATGATAAGTTATCCATCATTGTCTTTGTTCTTTTGAGGATATGCACAACAAACCGTACGTTATCTTTTGAACAATGTGTCTTCAAAATAGGTTCCTAAAACTCCTCATGTGTTGTGGACGGGTAGGAAGACATCCTTAAACCATATTCGCATATAGGGATGTCTGGCTCATGTCCTGTTTAGGGCTGCGAATAAGTTTGAAGGACATTCGAGAGTTTGCATATTTGTAGGATATCCAAAAGGGTCTGAAGGGGGTTATTTATATAACTCAAAGGAAATTAAAGCTGTGGTTTCAACTAATATAACTCTCCTTAAGGAGAGTTACATGGACGACTTTAAACCTCAAAACAAAGTGGTGCTCAAGGAGTTAAGGAGTGATTCGATCACTCTAGGGGTTCAAACAAAAACCACTCCAATCGGTGTAGAAAAACCAAACGAACCTGAACAATAACCTAAGGAGCTTCGACGTAGTGGGAGGATCGGGCGTCAACCCGAGAGGTATATGTTCAGTGGTGAGGCGCACTTGGATGATCCGAATGAACATGATAGGGATCCTTACACTTATGTAGAGGTTATGGATGATGTTGATTTGAAACTCTAGACAAAAGCCATGAACACAGAGTAAAGTCTATGGAGACTAATCAGGTCTAGGAACTTGTGGATCTTCCCAAAGGGGTAAAACCCATAGGGTGTAAGTGGATCTACAAGAGAAAGAGAGGAGTGGATGGAGAGGTCAAAACCTTTAAGGCTAGACTGGTAGCTAAGGGATACACGCAAAAGGAAGGAATCAATTATAAAGAAACCTTTTCTCCTGTAGCCATGCTTAAGTCCATCCGCATTCTCTTGTCCATAGCTGCCGCTCTCGATTACGAGATTTGATAGATGGATGTCAAGATAGCTTTTCTAAATAGCTATCTTGATGAGTCCATTTATATGGAACAACTAGACGGGTTCAAGGTCAAGGGTCAAGAGGGTAAGGTTTGTAAGTTGCTAAAGTCAATTTATGGGCTTAAGTAGACATCTAGTTCTTGGAACATAAGATTTGATTAAGTGATCAAGACTTATAGGTTTGCACAAAATGTGGACGAACCATATGTGTACAAACACATTAAGGATAGGAAGGTGGTTTTCTATTACTCTATGTAGATCACGTTTTGCTAATTAGCAATGACGTTGGGGTATTGTCATCGGTCAAATTATGGTTGACCAAGCAGTTTAACAAGAAGAACTTGGGTGAGGCTAATTTTGTTTGAGGTATCTTGATCTTTTGAGATAGGAAGAACAAAATAATAGCTTTGTGATAGGTCGGCTATATAGATAAGATTCTCAAGAGGTTTGCAATGCAGGATTCCAAGAAAGGTGGGCAACTATCTAGGTCTAGAATTACTCTTTTTGAGAAAGACTCTCCAAAGTCTGAAGAAGAAAGAGTGGCCAGTCTCATGTATGCTATGCTGTACACGCAACCGGATATTTGTTATGCTGTCAAGATTGTAAGTCAATTTCAGGCGGATCTAGGATCGAACCATTGGGTTGTGGTCAAGCATATTTTCTGTCACAACCCGCCTTTTCGGGCTATGATAAAACTCTTTCTTACGTTCTCAAGGGCAAAAATTTAGGAAGATTTTTTTTTTAAATGGAAATAAATAATTTACTTACATTAACTTTGATAACTCCCAAAATACTTCCATACACTTGTATTTACATAATTAATACTTTTACTTTTATAACATCTTTCTTTTAAACATTTCATATCAAAATAACTTTAAACATACATAGCGGAAAATATTACAGCAGCAGACTCCATACCCAATCTGCACATCATCCACCCCTCCGCCAGCTCACCATTTGAACTTATTCCGACCTTCTCATTGGAATACTTACACCATGAAATACTTAATGAGCTAACGCCCAGTAAGTCCCATAAATCCCACATGGATATTCAATTAAATGCATGAATCAATTATGCTTTCTTATAAACTTTCCTTATCCTCATCATTTCTTATTTTTACTAGGGCCCGAGTGTTTGTACCTTTGTGCAATTTCATTTAGGTCTACGTAACACCATGACCATAACATATCCTTTAAACTCCCCTTGAGTTAGGAGTCGGTACGACACTTTTCATAATTTCTGGTGATACATTTACCAGTCTATTTATTATGGTTGACATACCGTGCATGAAGTGATAATCACATATTATCCATGAAATATAAATTCTCTTGCATAGCATAGTACACATAGGTACTTACTTTATATACACACTGGTACACATTAATATATGCACAGGTATATAGCATAATATACTCACAGGTACTTAACATAATATATACACACAAATACCTACTTTATACATACTCAAGTATTTATCATTGTACACACAGGTACGAAATCGTGATACACATGCTCATTTTCATTATTGTACATACAGGTACGTAACATATTATACACACAGGTACAAAATCATGGTACACATGCTCATTTTCATTATTGTACACACAGGTACACAACATCTTATACACACTAGTACACATTAATATGCTCACAATTTTTTATACATGACTATACCCCTAGGTATTCATATCAAGGCAAACATACAAGTTTACACTTAATTATACGCACATGTATACATTTCTTTCTAAACCTACATTTCATACTGTAGGTGGGAAGGGTACTTACTTTATGCGAATGTCGGGCAACTTAACCTCAATTTCCCTTCTCCTAGACTCCTAGGATCCTGTTGGCCAATTACAAAGCCATTAGCCAAATTCTACTATGTTTCGATACGAAACATCTGTTAGTTAATAAATTGAGTTGTATTACTATGTCCAACTTTAAAAACTAGGGGTGCACAAAAACCGCCCCGCAACTGCCGGCCGCCCGCACCCGCCCTCGGCCCGCCCTAAAAAAAAGACTATGCGGGTTCAACCCGCCCATTGACGGGTTCAACCCGCCCGCCTACATATGTTGGCGGGCGGGTACGGTTTTAAATTTTAGGGGGCGGGTTCAACCCAAACCCGCCCGCCTAATTCTTAAAAAAAAAAAAAATCTTAATCTAAACCTCCCCCACTCCTCACTCTTTAAAAAGAAAAAGAACATTTGACTTTGTTCATCATTTCATCTGTAGTATCCTGTTATTTTCGAACCCAATGAACAGGTTTTATGGAAGAACAAGAATTCTTGACTTTGTTCATCACTTCATCTATAGTTGATGTTTCTTGTTTCAATGAATGATTATGTTTCTTAATTTGTTGTGAATATGGTTATTGTCTTTAGGCATCAAACTTGGTTATTGTTGAGAATGCTTCATACATTATCGTCTTATATTTCTACAAATTTTCTTCACTTTTTTTTAATAAAAAAGAGCTCAAAAAATTATATTGTACATTAGTGTAGACCCAACCCGCCCCACCCGCCCGCACCCAAACCAAAACCGCCCGCCATTCCATGGGCGGTTTGTGGGTTGGTTAATCGCCAACCTGCCACTTAAAAAAACCGACCCACACCCGCCCAAAAACCACAAAACCGCCCGTTGTTCACCCCTACTAAAAACCACTGTTTTTTTTTCTTATTTCTATCTAACTTTACCCTATCGTTTCTAATGAAGGGTGGGAACCTTTCTAGTCATTTTCTTATTCCATTGGAAACATTTCAAAGCGGTTCTGGTTATTTGGACAAAAATGACGATTTTGCCCTTCGTGGGTCCACTAATCTTTTCGAGCTCGATTTCGTTATTCTTATAAAAATGACAACATACTAATTTCAAAATAACACCCTAGTGGGTCAAATCTCTTTATTTCTCAATTATGCCCCATTTTCATAAAACTTTGCGGTTTAGTCCCTGAACTGAAAATTTTGACGATTTTGCCCCCAGGACTAAAATTTACTTCTTTGCATCAAAATTTCCTATTTTTGTCAAGGATCATTTTTGCTCAAAGTATAATATTCAAAATCCTTTGAGAAATGATGCTTTTGCCCTTTTTAAAATTTTTCACAATTTTCGTAAATTCTTTGAAAAATAAAAATCTCACAAACGACTGAGTTTTCGAAGAACCGTCTGTCATCCGTTATAGTTTCGTCGAGATCTACAACTTTCATGTTTTAACTTTTCCCAAAATCTTACTGTACATGGGTGTTTTTGGCTATGTTTTAAATCTACGGAGAAGGAACATTTTCTTTCAATTTAGTCCCTATGGCATTTTTACAAAAATCTGTTTTAAACTTGCAATTCTACCCTTGTAGAAACCATTTCATGCCTTAATCAAAAGATTCTCATGCTCAAACATCACTTTCGCAAAGTCTAACATCAAAATTGCAAAAATTACTATTTTGCACCATAAACCAAAATTTCACAACTTAAACATGCCATACTTCACATATGGATGATTCTTCATCAAATACATGCTCAAGAACCCACATAGGTTCAAAGTTATAAAAATCAAAATAAAATTTACAAAATTTCAAAACTTTGAAAACTTACCCAAATGATACTTTTTTGATTTCTAGCCTTCAAAGTTCCTTTGAACTCCCTCCTAGGCTTCCTTTCCATGCAAAAATACCATGGATTAATTTTTGCCCTTTACCCATGAAAAATCCCTTGAAAACTCATTAAAAAGTTTAGGATTTTACCTTAAAACTTGTGGAAAATCCTTGTACTTGATTTTAAAACTTGTTTGGGGCCATTTTTGCAAAGTTTGGGGGCTGAGAAAATTTTTTTGGAAGCTTGGTTTTGGCTGCCGGATCTTGGAGCAAAAGAAAGGAAATGAAATTTTGTGATAACCATGTATTAAATGCTTCCTTATCACATTTGATGACTCATGGTCATCCATTAGACTACCCTAGGTGTCCTCATCTTATTAGGCCACATTGCATAGCTTTTTGGCACAATAGAATTCAAGCAAATGTCCACTTTATGGAATTAAAAATTTATACTGTGTAATTTTTCACCACACAGTATTTTTCTTATAATGCCTTGGTCAATTCAATGTACTTTCTATCCTTAGACTGTATAAAAATATTTAACTTACTTTTCGTTCACTTTTGGAGGCCAATCATGACATTTTTTGTATCTGCGCTTTCATTTAGCAGTATTTTTATACTGCTCTGGCCTCCTTTCTACCCCCGATTAGGGTTAGGACAGCCTCTATGTCCTATTGTAATGCCCCGAAATTTATTTAATGTTAATGTAATGTAAATAATGAATTAGTGTGCCATAACTAATGTTTTAACATTAATTTGATTATTGGGTTGGATTTTGAATTTTTGGTTGTTTTGTTAATTTGGTGAATTCAAATGATTTCTTATTGTTTTAAAATGATGTTTTGAGTTTTAAAACACAACAATTTGCAAAATGTTAAAAATACTCCGTTTTACAAAACCGTGGGCGGCACATGGTTTTCGCACAGTAAAACTGCCCACCAATTTTCTCTATTTGTTCTCTCTCTTCCTCCTCTCTCCTCACTCTCCCGATTTCACTCTCTCTCTCTCTCTCTCTCTCTTGATTTCTCTCGACAACCCAATTTCTCTCTCTATCTCTCTGAAAATTTTGAAACCCAATTTCGAATCCAAGCTTCGAGTTAGCAAGGAGGAAGCTCGAGGACGTGGTTTAGCAACCGAGAGCGCAGATTGAAGCTTCGATTCGAGGTTAGTTTTGAAATTTCTAAACTTTTTTCAAAATTTTCAATTTTGTGCATTTTTGAAATCTAGGTTTGTTTAAGCTTAGAAAACCGTGGATTTGAGTTAAATGAACTTAGAACACCAAGAATGAAAGCTTATATTGAAGAAAAATGAATTGGATTCAAGATTTTTCATTTTTCCTCAATTTTCCCTATTTTTGGATTTTCAGGATTTTGTGTTTGAATCTTGTTTAAATGAGTTTTAAAGTGTTCAAATATGTCTTTCTCTCATCTATGAATGTTTTCCATGCCTGAGATTTGAGAAAAACAAGTTAGAATCAAGATTTGGGTTTTGGGGAAATCGAAACCCGTGGCTGGAATTTCTGGGTTTTCCCAGTTCGGTAGGCCGAACTGCATGTTCGGTAGGCCGGAATAGGGATCGACAGGCCGGTGTTCTTTAGTCCGGTAGGCCGAACCTGGAAATTGTTCGGCCGACCGAACTTTGCTTCCGGCAGGCCGAAGCAGGGAGTCTGGCAGGCCGACCGAGGCATGGAAATTTTTGTGATTTTTACCCGTTTTCACTGTTTTGAACCCTGATTTAAATTCCAACCTTATAGCATGATTTTAAAGGTACAAATGGCACACTAGGACATCATGAAATGGTTTAGTAACATAGAATGTCTCGAACTAGATATTGATCGACTTAGTTTGTATCTAGGATCGTTCGTGGTTCTGTGGAGCTAACGTATAGCGGACTGGGATTGCGGTGTGGGGCACCGGCATGAGTATTAAGGTAGGACTTCTACCCCATTTCTTTGGTAGCCTGGTTTTGAAATGATTTGGCTTTGAAAAGGATTTCTATTAAAATGTTTTCAATGGTTGTTTGAAAAATGTATTTATCGGTTATATTTTAATATACCGTGAACTGAAATGAACTTCATAATGAATGTAAATGACAACACTCGGTAATTGGGTTTGAACGATAATGATATTAAAAATATAGGCATAATGCCATATCAGAGATCGGGTCGTGTAGCGATCGACCTTGGGGGCAGGTCCCGAAACCCAGCTGGGCCACTACGGTGGTGATACTATGGTTTGCCTAGGAAAAAGAAACTGATATTTCTGGTTGTCCAAGTAAACTGTTCTGGTTAAGGATGGTTTTACTTAAATTTGGTTATTTATTTATTTATTTAAAGTTTCTTTTAAATAACTCCTGAATAATGTCATGTTTCTTTAAATTAAGTTATTTTTATAAAACTTAGTCCTATTGAGCCTTTCGCTCATGTTTTATTTGTTTTAAATTTCCCCCCTCTAGGTGGTTTTCTATTTAGGTTTGAAGAGGATTCTTTGGACCGAACACAGGAGCAATAGAAGGACTAATTTATCTTTTGTATCGTTTAATCAAGGCATGTAAGATTTAACTTTATTTGTATCCTAGACTGTGATTGTATTTATGATATTGTCAGTACCATGTGTGTGCACAAGTTGTGGGTTGTGGAACCCATACTCGCGGCTTTATTATTTTAATATTTATTCGTTTAATGTTTTAAATTGCCTAATGTATATGAACTTTTTACAAAGTGTTTTAATGAATCCCACACTTTAAATTTAATTCAACCCCTTAAACTATGGATTTTTAATTAAATTCTCCTTTAATTAATTTAAATAATCCACCATGTCACCTCCTATACTTCGGGGCGTGACAGAATGGTATCAGAGCTCAAGGTTATGAACCTTGGGAATTGTACACACATAGGTTTGACAATGAAATACCTCTAACAGTCCAAATTTTGTTTTTAGAAGTGAGAGAATGGCACCTAGACGTCGTTCGACTGCTGACGCCGAGTTTGGAAATGATGAGAGCATGATGAGGTCTATGTTTGCGGCTTTCTGGCAGATGGCAGCCAGGGCTAGACCGGAAGATTCTGATGTTAGTAGTTGGCATGCGTACTTTAAGGAATTTCGGCGTACGTCTATTCTGACTTTTGATGGCAATGGGGATCCACAGTTAGCAGAGTATCGGTTGGATTCGATCTTGAAGCATTTGGATACTCTTGGTGTGCCTGAGGAGTATCGTGTGGAGTTTGCTGCGTATAAGCTCGAGGGTGGCGCTAACACTTGGTGGAAACAGGCTAAGCGTCTGGAGCGCGGTGGTGATATCAGTTGGGACAGGTTCAAGGAGCTGTTCTATGATCGGTATTTTTCGCAGGGGTATAGAGATCAGAAGGCAGCTGAGTTCTATAGGTTGCAGCAGGGTGATCTGTCAGTTCGGGAGTATGAGGCAAAGTTTAATGAGTTGGCTAGGTTTGCTCCATCAGCAGTGGCATCGGAGCGTGAGAAATGTATTAAGTTTCAGGAAGGGCGTAAGGCTCATATTCGGTGGCAGTTGGTTGCTCTACGGCTTAGGAGTTTTGGAGAGCTTGTGTCATCAGCGATCTTCGTGGAGAATGATTATGTGCAGTATTGTGAGGACCGAGCCAAGGCTTCGGGAGGACCGCAGAGGAGTGGCAGGAAGAGCACCAGTAGTTGTCGAGCTCCGGGGAAAGGCAAGCAAGGTGATGTGACTAGTGGTAGCAGCAGTTCGTCTGGCAGCGAGCGCAACAATCCCTACAGCTTTCATTGTCATTTCTGTCAGCAGCCCGGACACATCAAGAGGAATTGCCCGATCAGGAGTGCTCGTCTTGGATCTCAGACCGGGGAAGATGCTGGTCGTCAGTCTCAGCCTCAGCCTCAGACCCTACCTCCGCCTCCGCAGTACCCGCAGTTGCAGTATCCTTAGTTCTCTCCTCAGTAATTCTCATATCCGGCACGGGGGCAACAGCCGCAACATTTTCAGCGCAGTGTTCCTCAATATAGAGCGCCGAGTACAGGTAGTGTGCAGTCGTCTCCATCTCAGCAGCATCGGCCGAGTAATCCAGGACCCAGCAATGTCGGTAGAGGGAAAGGAAAGGCGCCAGTGCAGGTTCACGCAATGGAGTTCAAATCAATTCACTTTATGTCCCGATCCAACACATCGTCACCTTTGACAATGTGCCAATGTTTCTATTCATGGAGTCCAACTCCGATGGTCAAGACAAACCATCTCCCAAAAGGGATATAGACAACATAACAATCTTTACATGAATAAAGTGCCCAACTTTATTCTCTCGATTGCGGATCATATGTTTTAGACCGTCACCCTAAGAATTGCGTCTTCCGCATAATCATCCCATCATATGCCCAATTCTTAAGGTTTAGACTGACAGTCTCAGACTATTGTTTGCTTATCATACATTCAACAAATATGAACGTAAAGAGGACAATATTTGGTATATATAAATGAATAAATTCTTTATTGATAAAAATGTCTCAAAAAACGTATTACATTTTTACTCCTTAGAGCATACATGTCCAACAATCTCCCACTTGCACTAAGTGAGTAAATACTGCAAATTTTGCATCCCCATAGCTTCCACATGCCTCTCGAAGACTCTCCCAGTAAGTGTCTTCGTGAATGGATCAGCTAAATTGTCCTCTGACGCGATCGTGCACACCGTGACATTCTCACTCTCAACGAAGTCCTTTATCACATGATACTTCCGATCAATATGCTTACTCTTCTTGTGAAATCTTGGTTCCTTAGCATTAGCTACCGCCGCACTGTTATCACAGTACAATGATACCGCTTTATCCACACCAGGAACTACCTCAAGATCCCCAAGGAACTTACGGAGCCACACTGCTTCTTTCGAAGCATCACTAGCCGCCACATTCTCGGCCTCCATCGTTGAATCTGAAGTGCAATCTTGCTTCGCACTTCTCCAACTGATGGCACCGCCACCTAGAGTAAACACAAACCCCGAAGTCGATTTCTTAGAATCCGGGCAGGATTGAAAATCTGAATCAGTGTATCCTAGAGGAGTTAAATCCTCACCCAAATACACAAGCATATACCCTCGAGTCCTTCTCAGGTACTTGAAAATATGCTTTACTGCAACCCAATAGTTTGGTCCTGGATCCGCCTGAAATTGACTCACAATCCCGACCGCATAGCTAATATCCGGTCGAGTGCAAAGCATGGCATACATGAGACTACCCATTGCCGAAGCATAAGGCACCTTCTTCATGTATTCTCTTTCTTCATAAGACTTTGGAGAGTCTTTCTTAGAAAGAGTAATTCCAGACCTAGATGGTTGCCCACCTTTCTTGGAATCCTGCATTCCAAACCTCCTGAGAATTTTATCTATGTAGCTGGCCTGTGACAAAGCTATCATTTTGTTCTTCCTATCCCGAAAGATCTGGATACCGAGAACAAAATTAGCCTCACCCAAGTCCTTCATGTCAAACTGCTTGGTCAACCATAATTTGACCGATGACAATGCCCCAACGTCATTGCCAATTAGCAGAATGTCATCTACATAGAGTAGTAGAAAAACCACCTTCCCATCCTTTATGTGTTTGTAAACACATGGTTCATCCACATTTTGTGAGAACCCATAAGTCTTGATCACTTGATCAAATCTTATGTTCCAAGAACGAGAAGCCTGCTTAAGTCCATAAATAGACTTTAGCAGCTTACAAACCTTACCCTCTTGACCCGCGGCCTTGAACCCGTCTAGTTGTTCCATATAAATGGACTCATCAAGATAGCCATTCAGAAAAGCCGTCTTGACATCCATCTACCAAATCTCGTAGTCAAGAGCGGCAGCTATGGACAAGAGAATCCGGATGGACTTAAGCATGGCTACAGGCAAAAAGGTTTCCTCATAATCGATTCCTTCCTTTTGCGTATAACCCTAGCTACCAGTCTAGCCTTAAAGGTTTTGACCTTTCCATCCACTCATCTTTTTCTCTTGTAGATCCACTTACACCCTATGGGTTTTACCCCTTCGGGAAGATCCACAAGCTCCCAGACTCGATTAGTCTCCATAGACTTCATCTCTATGTTCATGGCCTCTGTCCAGAGTCTTGAATCAACATCCTCCATAGCTTCTGCGTAAGTGTAAGGATCCCTGTCATGTTCATCCGGTTCAACCAAAAAGACCTCCCCATTGAACATATACCTCTCAAGTTGACGCCCGATCCTCCCACTACGCCGAAGCCCCTGAGATTGTTGTTCCGGTTTGTTTGGTTTTTCTACACCGATTGGAATGGTTTCATTCGGAACCTCCAGAGTAAACGGATCACCCCTCAACTCCTCAAGCACCACTTTGCTTCGAGGTTTAAAGTCGTTCATGTAACTCTCCTCAAGGAAAGTTGCATTAGTTGAAACCACGACTTTATTTTCCTTTGGGTTATAAAAATAACCCCCTTTTGTCCCTTTTGGATATCCTACAAACACGCAAACTTCTGAACGTGCTTCCAACTTATTCGGATCCTTAAACAGGACATGAACTAGACATCCCCATATGCGAATATGGTTTAAGGATGTCTTCCGTCTTGTCCACAACTCGTGAGGAGTTTTAGGGACCGATTTTGAAGGCACATTGTTCAAAAGATAACATGCGGTTTGTAGTGCATATCCCCAAAAGGATAAAGGCAATGATGAATAACTCATCATGGACCGAATCATGTCCAACAAAGTCCTATTCCTTCTCTCCACTACGCCATTCTGCTGCGGAGTGCCCGGCGCAGTCAAATGGGATAAAATCCCATTCTCTAACAAGTGTCCCAAGAACTCATCAGAAAGGTATTCCCCACCTCGATCAGATCGAAGTGCCTTTATGGGTTTACCCAATTGCTTTTCCACTTCAGCCTGAAACTCCCTGAACTTATCATAAGTTTCGCTTTTGTGGTGCATTAGGTACACATACCCATATCTTGAGTGATCGTCAATGAAAGTGACGAAGTACTCATACCCTCCTCGTGCCCGGATGTTCATCGGTCCCCAAACATTACTATGCACAAGTTCTAGAACCCCTTCAGCCCTATTGCTCTTAGACCCGTATGGTCTTTTGGTCATTTTACCCTCCAAACAAGACTCACATTGAGGTATAGATTCCACCTTTAAGTGACTTAAAGGTCCATCCCTTACCAACCTTTGAATCCTATTCAGGTTAATATGGCCAAGGCGCAAATGCCAAAGATAAGTCTTATTAGAGTGAGAAGTTTTAAGTCTTTTTGAGTCATTATCATTTATCTCAGCATTAAGCAATAGGTCCATCTTAGGTTTGATAAAATATAGATTATTTTGCATCCATCCAGAACAGATAAAAGATTTGTTTTTACGAATCACCACTTTTTCATTAAAAGATACCACGTAGGAGTCTTTAAATAAAGAAGATACAGAAATTAAATTTCTTTTAAATTTAGGAACATAAAAACAGTCTCGCAAAATTAAACTCCTATAATTATCAAAGTAAAGATGGACATCTCCCACTGCTTCCGCTGAGACCAAGGATCCATTGCCCATCCGAAGCGTTAAGTCTTCACGAAGTAGACTTCTCATTTCTTTGAATCCCTGCAGAGAAACACAAACATGATTAGTTGCACCGGAATCTATGACCCAGATGTCACTGGATTCCTCAACCAAACAAGTTTCTAAATATAGAAGATCACACCTACCTCCCTTGGAAAGGAAGTCCTTGCAATGCTTCTTTATATGCCCGACCTTACCACAAAAGAAGCACTTAAGCTTCTTTGGGTTCTTCTTCTTCTTTTTCTTGCTCTTGGTTGCAGCAGGAATAGAAGACTTGCCACTCTTGGCCCGTTGCTTCTTTCCATTTCCAGAGTTAGAATTGGAACCAAAAGCAGCTACCATATTGGCCTCACCACCAGTAGGAGACTCCCTGATCAGCAGTTCAAACTCCTGTAACTGTTTCATCAGTTCTGTCAAGGTCATATCCCGTCTATTGCTTAGATTAAAAGTAGCTCTAAACGGAATAAATTCCTTAGATAGAGTCTCAAAGACCATAGTCATCTGAGTTTCAGCATCGATGTCGACTCCATTGGTTTGTGCCTCAGCGAGGTAACCCATGACCAACACATGTGCTCCTTTACAGATGTCCCCGGTCTCTGTTTACAGTTTAAGAGTTTCCGAAGCACCCCTTGCCACTTTGTTATGGCCTGGCCTCCAAACATGTCCTCAAGATTATCCAAGATCTGCTTCGCAGTCTCATAATCCTGATGTTGAGCCTGCAGCACGTTGTTCTGCTAGCCAAAACAAAGTAGCGGGCCTGATCATTAGCATCTTTCCAAAGGTCGTACGCTTGGAATTGCTCATTACTTGAGTCTCCCGTAGGCTCGGGAGGACAAGGAGTTGTCAGTACATATTTCAGTTTCTCAAAGGATAGGACGATGTCCAGGTTCCGTTTTCAATCATTATAGTTCTCATCGGTTAATTGGTTTTTGTCAAGTATCGATGATAAAGCATTTTTAGACATTTTCAATCTACAATAAAGAATCATATACCAAACATAAGCAAACACATATAATAATTTAGTAAGATAACACAATCATGTAAAATCATACAAATGTGTTTATGTGTCAAAACCTTGAAAATATCACAACCTTACAACGATAATTCCCAACTCAGAATTCAACAAGCTCCTAGGGGAGTCATGCCAAATTCAATCAGGAACACGGATCCCCTCCTGATTAATATATGCCATCCAGGGCCCGTATGATCCAGCATATACTAATAATCGTTTCTTTGGCCATTAATTTTATTAACAGAGCTCCTAGGGGAGGTTAATAATAAAATTAACGTGAGTGTATAACCACCGTTTCAATATTTTATCCATGATTTATA
This sequence comes from Artocarpus heterophyllus, assembly GCA_025403435.1. Lineage (NCBI taxonomy): Eukaryota > Viridiplantae > Streptophyta > Magnoliopsida > Rosales > Moraceae > Artocarpus > Artocarpus heterophyllus. Next base: position 20,083,129 of record CM046341.1, read on the forward strand.
ATCACCACCTAGGGGTGTGCAACCATAAATCATACTAAAATACCTTATCCTTTCAGAGATCCAATCTGGTACATGATAGAAATCCCTTCCTAGGGGTCAGGACCACCATGTTCTTCCTATGGACCAACGATGGAGGCCTTAGGTTCTCTCTTCGAAAACCTTCTCCCACTCAATCTTTTGAAGTCAAGGTTTTATTTTAAAATTATGCATGAACAATTTTAATATGAGCGGCACTCCCTATTCTATATGACATGTTATCAATATACATGGTAAATCATATTATAATGCAGACAAGCAAAGCAATCAAGCAAAGCTACAAGCATAATAATAATAATAACTGTAATATTATGGTTCCACCCTAGAGAATAGAAAAATAAGATTACAAGAGAATAATCGAGACATTTATCGATTCTTCATCCTTGAATCCTCAAGCCGTATCCTTCTTCTTGTAATATCCATCTTCAAGTCCTCAATCCCGTATGAATCGAACACTTCATATTTCCGGTCATATCCAAATTTAATGTTTCTCAGAATCGTCCCAAAAATAAAATTAAAACTGCACCGAAAAATTGCACCTTTTCTAGACACCTAGCAGCTCTCGGTCGGTAGGCCGATCTGGGTGATCGGTCTGCCGATCATGGTGGTTCGGCCTGCCGAACATGAAGGTTCGGCCTGTCGGCAGAGCACCAAAATTTCTGCCCCACTGTCGGCTTGCTGGACCGTACGTCCGGCCTGCCGATTTGTGACCTTCGGCCTGCCAAACTGTGAGGTCCGGCATGCCGACCGAGCAGAAAACCCTCAATCCAGAAAATACAATTTCAGTGCAATTCATCAATTTTATTTTCAACAATTCAAAAACATAAAATTAGAGACTCAAGAAATACCTGGAGGCGCCATCATCAATCTTTAAGATCCGACTTCTCGTTCCGTCTTCTTCGAATAATTATTTAATTACAAAATTCTTACAAATTAAAAATTAAATAACAATTCCTAGACGGAGATGATAGTCCGCCATCTAATTACATGAAAAACCTAGATACACATTCTAACCTCTAAGAAACCATAACCGGTATTAATTAATTAATAAATAATTAAACAACAATTTAATCAACCATAATTAATTAATAAACATTCACCACATAATCCATGACAACATATATATTATATAGAAACCTAGAGTGCCATCTCTCTATAAAATTCAATTCAAGCATAGGAGAGACTAAGATCACAAAATTTATGCATATAACATGATCACAAACTTGCAAATTTATGTAAAAACCTCGGCTCTGATACCAATTGTTGGAAACAAAGTGTGCAGTGGAATTTTTAAAAATTTTTCATCAGAGTATTTTCTAAAATACAAGTTTGACATGTTATATGTATAAATTAGACAGATCTTACTAACCTCAGTGTGCCGAAGAACCTCCGCGACCTGTGTAGAGAAGTAACGTTCCAGAAGAGCCTCAACCAACTGGTCTTCTTTGCTATTCTCTATCCACAACCGGAGTGAGTGTGGGCTCACATGTACAGCTCTTCCACCGGTGACTCTCCTTCCAACCAATAGAGAGAACCCAAAGCTAGTGTTCGTGATTTGTGAACAAAAGCTCTCAGGGAGTTTTTAGATGCTCACTAGAAGAGTATCACTCTTAATCTCTCAAATTGATCTGAGTAAATCATTAGACTCACTCCCTTTTTATACCTATTGGTCCTAGGGTCAGTCCATATCAGATTAGGTCTCAAAAAATCGAAATAGAATCAAGTTCGGATCAATATCTGATAAGATACGCTGTGAAAAATGCATAATCTTATATGCGCTGATAGGCAGGCCGAACTGGCCAGTTCGGCAGGCCGAACACGTTATCCGGCAGGCCGAACTGTTGAGAAAAAAATCTCCGTGAATCTTTTATTTTTCACCCGAGATTCTAAAGGATAAAGTCTCAGTTTTGATTCAAATAGCCCAATAGAAAAGATATCTGATCAAAACAAACTTTATCAAGATAATCTCTAAGAAAATAAATCAATTCACAATAATTCTACAAGTTTATCTTGTTCTAATTGTCCAAAATTAAAACAACCGATAAACAGACAAGAATTACCCGAACGCAATAATTCAACAAGTTCATCTTGAACTAATTTTCTTACATAATTAATTCAACCGATAAACAGACATGAATTATTTGATTCTTACAAATTTTAAACCAATCTGATAAAGCTGACATAAGTCACCAATTATTGGAAAAGCACGCCGTGTCGTTACAGGATTTTGTGAGCTAGCAAAGGGGACCAAAATGGACCTATAAAGTTCAAGCTCATGATAATTATGAAACCCAATATCCCAGATATACATTTCACAATTATCAACTCCAACACTGCTCCACTAAAAGCTTGGAGCTGCACTCTCGAACTTTATAGAATTACGAAGCTCGTGTAGCTAAGTCTCTATGACATATCATAGTGTATCGCATCCCCATATGATCATCCATAATTGGCTTAAGGACAAGTTCTATCTTACCTTCCCGATTATTTTTATCTTACGTTCCATTGTCTCACCATTAGAAAACTTACCATCCAAAGATAGTATACCATTCGGTTACACCTATGTATCCAAATGGTTGAGCGCTCCAGTTTTCCAATTACAGGACAACGCATATAAGAGGATATCATTACTCCTAAAGAAGAGCTATGGATTCTATATCTATGAATAACAAGTTTACGCTATCAAGAGTCATGCCTCCAACGTACCGGCATGCATGCCACTATAGAGATGTGGGAGTCACCCATTGGTACATCAAAAGACACAAGTCGAGACAACGGGCCCATTATTCATCTCAGGATTAAGATACAATACAAATGATTGTCTAAAGTGAATCGATTTGCCAAGACAGAATTATTAATCCAAATCAATTCACTTTATGTCCCGATCCAACACATCGTCACCTTTGACAACGTGCCAATGTTTCTATTCATGGAGTCCAACTTCGATGGTCAAGACAAACCATCTCCCAAAAGGGATATAGACAACATAACAATCTTTACATGAATAAAGCGCCCAACTTTATTCTCTCGATTGCGGATCATATGTTTTAGACCGTCACCCTAAGAATTGCGTCTTCCGCATAATCATCCCATCATATGCCCAATTCTTAAGGTTTAGACTGACAGTCTCAGACTATTGTTTGCTTATCATACATTCAACAAATATGAACGTAAAGAGGACAATATTTGGTATATATAAATGAATAAATTCTTTATTGATAAAAATGTCTCCAAAAACGTATTACATTTTTACTCCTTAGAGCATACATGTCCAACACAAGTATAGTGCAGTCGTGGACTGTCAACTTAGAAAAGTGACCCTAGTGTCTGATAGGGGGAAGGTGATCACTTACCAGGGTGGTGGTGATTGGTTAATCAGTGAGCGTCTCATGAAGTCGTGTCTAGGAGGGCGAAGGAATCTAGATTGTTGTGCTTTTCTTGCCAATCTAGATTGCGAGCCCTATGTTTCGAGTGGTAGTGTAGTGATTCTGGTGGTTGATGAGTTCGAGGATGTCTTCCCCGATGAGTTGCCAGGATTACCACCGCATGGGGAGATTGAGTTTGGTATCGAGTTGTTTCCAGGGACAGCACCGATTTCTATGGCACCTTATCGGATGGCGCCGGCAGAAATGAAGGAATTGAGGAAGCAACTTCAGGAGCTTGCTGATAAAAGGTATATTTGGAACAGCACATCTCCGTGGGGAGCACCGGTTTGTTTGCTAAGAAGCACGATGGGACTCTCAGGTTGTGTGTGGATTATCGACAGCTAAATCATGTTACGGTGAAGAACAAGTATCCCTTGCCTAGGATTGATGACTTGTTTGATCAGTTGGGAGGTTCGCGATACTTCTTGAAGATTGATTTGCGTTCAAGTTATCATCAGCTTAGGATCAAGGAAGAGGATATTCCCAAGACAGATTTTAGGACTCGGTATGGGCATTTTGAGTTCATGGTTATGTCGTTTGGGTTGATGAATGCTTCAACAGCTTTCATGGATTTGATGAACAGGATATTTAGGCTGTATTTGGATCAGTTCATGATCGTGTTCATCGATGATATTCTTGTGTATTCTAAGACTTGGGAGGAGTATGAGCAGCATCTTCGGATCGTGCTTCAGACTCTGCGGGAGCACCAGTTGTATGCTAAGAGGGAAAAGTGTGAGTTTTGGTTGACTAAGATCAAGTTTCTAGGTCATGTTATCTCGGAGCGTGGTATTTCTAGTGGATCCATCCAAGATTGAAGCTATATTGGAGTGGGAACGACCAAGGAATGTAGCAGAGATTCGCAGCTTCTTAGGTCTTGCTGGATATTATAGGAAATTTGTAAAGGATTTTTTGAAGATTGCAGCTCCGTTGACGAGATTGATCAAGAAAAATGTCAGGTTTGAGTGGAATGATGATTGTGAGCTTGCTTTTCAGGAATTGAAGAACCGGTTGACTTCAGCTCCAGTGTTGGTTATTCCTAGCAGTGACGAGCCATATGAGGTCGATGCGGATGCTTCAGGGTGCGGACTTGGATGCGTGTTGATGCAGCATGGACGTGTGGTTGTGTACGGATCGAGACAGCTACGACCTCACGAGCGGAATTATCCTACTCATGATTTAGAGCTTGCGGCGGTGATTTACATGCTGAAGATTTGGAGGTGTTACTTGTATGGAGCATCGTTTCAGGTCTTCTCTGATCACAAGAGTTTGAGGTATCTGTTCACTCAGAGGGATCTTAACTTGAGACAGCGTTGGTGGATCGAGTATATGGAGGATTATGATTTTGCATTGCAGTATCATCCCGGGAAAGCTAATGCGGTCGCGGACGCGCTTAGCAGGAAGTCTTCAGGGATTCTCGCTTGTTTGGTTTTTGAGGACTGGAGCAGGGATGTGACAGTAAGTGAGTATCGGCTACGGTAACATGAAGACTGTGATCGAGTTTCGGTGTATCATGTGGAAGCGACTCCAGCTCTTGTTCGGATGGTGAAGCAAAGTCAGTGGCAGGATCGGCACTTGTAGGGGATTTGGTCGCGGATTCAGAACGGGGAGCAGTTCGAGGAATGGAGCGTGCATGTAGATGGATCGTTGTACTTATGGGAGCGTCTTGTAGTTCCAACTATCGCTGAAGTGATGAAAGCCGTTTTGGACGAAGCCCATAGGTCTCAGTTCGCTATTCATCCGGGGAGCACAAAGATGTATCGCGATTTGAAGAGGCAGTATTGGTGGAGAGGCATGAAGAAAGATGTTCGCAAGTACGTGGCCAAGTGTTCGACGTGTCTTCAGGTGAAAGCCGAGCATCAAAAGCCTGCTGGTCAGCTTCAACCGCTTCCTATTCCAGGGTGGAAATGGGAGCATGTGACGATGGATTTCCTCACAGGTTTGCCAAGGACGGAGCAGCGGCACGATGCAGTTTGGGTTATGGTCGACAGGTTGATGAAATCGGTGCATTTCATTCTGTTTAGGTCGACGTGTTCTAGGAAGGTTCACGGGGATTTGTATCTGCAGAACATTGTGAGGTTGCATGGAGTTCCTTTGTCCATCACCTCTGATCGAGACACCAGGTTTAATGCTAAGTACTGGAGGAGTTTTTAGGAGGCTTTAGGTACGGATTTGAACTTCAATACGGCGTTTCATCCTCAGACTGATGGGCAGTCTGAGCGGGTCATTCAGATTCTCGAGGATATGTTGCGTGCCTGTGCGTTGGACTTCGGCGGAAATTGGAAGCAATGTTTGCATCTGGCGGAGTTCGCATATAACAATAGCTATCAGGTGAGTATTGGCATGGCACCGTTTGAGGCGTTGTATGGGCTGACCGTGTCGGTCACCTGTGTAGTTGGGCCGAGCTGGAAGATAAGGTTATTCTTGGGCCGGATGAGATCCGTGATAGCAACGAGAAAGTTGCGGTGATTTGAGATCGGTTGAGGGCAGCTCAGAGTCGGCAGAAGAGTTACGCGGATAGGAGACGTAGACCCTTAGAGTTCGCGGTTGGAGATTTCATTCTCTTGAGGGTATCACCTCGTAAGGGAAGTATGCGGTTCGGGGTGAGTGGGAAGCTTGCGCCGAGGTATATTGGGCCGTTCGAGATCACTCAGCGTGTTGGTGTGGTCACTTATCGGCTTGATCTTCCGCCCGAACTTTCTCATGTGCACGATGTGTTTCATGTGTCGATGCTTAGGAAGTGTCCACCTGAGCAGGGTAAGATAGTTTCATTCCTCAATGTGCAGGTTCAGGAAGATACGACGTACAAAGAAGTGCCGATTCAGATTATCGACCAGAAAGTGATTAGTTTGCGTCATCGTGAGATACCGTTGGTAAAAGTCGTGTGGCAGCATCATGGGGTTGATGAAGCCACTTGGGAGCTAGAGTCGAGTATGCAGGAATTGTATCTGCATTTGTTTTGTTTCTGAAATTAGTTGTAAATTTCTAGGGCAAAATTTCTTTTAGGGATGGAGAGTTGTAACGCCCCGAAATTTATTTAACGTTAATGTAATGTAAATGATGAATTAGTGTGCCATAACTAATGTTTTAACATTAATTTGATTATTGGGTTGGATTTTGAATTTTTGGTTGTTTTGTTAATTTGGTGAATTCAAATGATTTCTTATTTTTTTAAAATGATGTTTTGAGTTTTAAAACACAACAATTTGCAAAATGTTAAAAATACTCCGTTTTACCAAACCGTGGGCGGCACATGGTTTTCGCACAGTAAAACCGCCCACCGATTTTCTCTATTTATTCTCTCTCTTCCTCCTCTCTCCTCACTCTCCCGATTTCACTCTCTCTCTCTCTCTCTCTTGATTTCTCTCGGCAACCCCCTTTCTCTCTCAAAATTTTGAAACCCAATTTCGAATCCAAGCTTCGGGTTAGCAAGGAGGAAGCTCGGGGACGTGGTTTAGCAACCGAGAACGCGGATTGAAGCTTCGATTCGAGGTTAGTTTTGAAATTTCTAAACTTTTTTCAAAATTTTCAATTTTGTGCATTTTTGAAATCTAGGTTTGTTTAAGCTTAGAAAACCGTGAATTTGAGTTAAATGAACTTAGAACACCAAGAATCAAAGCTTAGATTGAAGAAAAACGAATTGGATTCAAGATTTTTCATTTTTCCTCAATTTTTCCTATTTTTAGATTTTTAGGATTTTGTGTTTGAATCTTGTTTAAATGAGTTTTAAAGTGTTCAAATATGTCTTTCTATCATCTACGAATGTTTTCCATGCCTGAGATTTGAGAAAAATAGGCTAGAATCAAGATTTGGGTTTTGGGGAAATCGAAACCCGTGGCTAGAATTTCTGGGTTTTCCCAGTTCGGTAGGCCGGAATAGGGATCGGCAGGCCGGTGTTCTTTAGTCCGACAGGCCGAACCTGGAAATTGTTCGGCCGACCGAACTTTGCTTCCGGCAGGCCGAACTGTGCAGTTCGGCAGGCCGAAGCAGGGAGTCTGGCAGGCCGACCGAGGCATGGAAATTTTTGTGATTTTTACCCGTTTTCACTATTTTGAACCCTGATTTCAATTCCAACCTTATAGCATGATTTTAAAGGTACAAATGGCACACTAGGACATCATGCAATGGTTTAGTAACATAGAATGTCTCGAACTAGATATTGATCGACTTAGTTTGTATCTAGGATCGTTCGTGGTTTCGTGGAGCTAACGTATAGCGGATCGGGATTACGGTGTGGGGCACCAGCACGAGTATTGAGGTAGGACTTCTACCCTATTTCTTTGGTAGCCTGGTTTTGAAATGATTTGGCTTTGAAAAGGATTTCTATTAAAATGTTTTCAACGGTTGTTTGAAAAATGTATTTATCGGTTATATTTTAATATACCGTGAACTGAAATGAACTTCATAATGAATGTAAATGACAACACTCGGTAATTGGGTTTGAACGATAATGATATTAAAAATATAGGCATATTGCCATATCAGAGATCGGGTCGTGTAGCGATCGACCTTGGGGGCAGGTCCCGAAACCCAGCTGGGCCACTACGGTGGTGATACTATGGTTTGCCTAGGAAAAAGAAACTGATATTTTTGGTTGTCCAAGTAAACTGTTCTGGTTAAGGATGGTTTTACTTAAATTTGCTTATTTATTTATTTATTCAAAGTTTCTTTTAAATAACTCCTGAATAATGTCATGTTTCTTTAAATTAAGTTATTTTTATAAAACTTAGTCCTACTGAGTCTTTTGCTCACGTTTTATTTTTTTAAAATTTCCCCCCTCTAGGTGATTTTCCATTTAGGTTTGGAGAGGATTCTTCAGACCGAACACAGGAGCAATAGAAGGACTAATTTATCTTTTGTATCGTTTAATCAAGGCATGTAAGATTTAACTTTATTTGTATCCTGGACTGTGATTGTATTTATGATATTGTCAGTACCATGTGTGTGCACAAGTTGTGGGTTATGGAATCCATACTCGCGGCTTTATTATTTTAATATTTATTCGTTTAATGTTTTAAATTGCCTAATGTATATGAACTTTTTACAAAGTGTTTTAATGAATCCTACACTTTATATTTAATTCAACCCCTTAAACTCTGGATTTTTAATTAAATTCTCCTTTAATTAATTTAAATAATCCGCCACGTCACCTCCCATACTCCGGGGCATGACACCTATTTACATTCTAATCATCCATTCGTTTATATCACAGTTTTACAATTAATTGTGACATAAAATTCATTTTATGGATATTATGCACAAATCTCTGAGTCATCAAACTCATAAAATTTGTGTTTTACAATATCCACCATTGCATTACATATGCCATAAAATTTGCAATCAATGCCGCTCATTCATATTTTATTGTAATTTTCACAAAAATTACTATTTTTACAAAATTTCACATTTTTAAGAATAAATTCATTAATTAAACCTAATTAAATATTAGGTTTTAGTGATGACGTTTCCTCGGTCATTACATTTTCAAGTACCTATGAAGGACTTGAGGGTATATGCTTGTGTATTTAGGTGTAGACTTAAAATTCCTCTAGGATACACTAATTCGAATTTTCAATCATGTCTAGATTCGAGGTGATCGACTTCTAGTTTTGTGTTTAGTCTGGGCAGCGGTGCCATCAATTGGAGAAGTGTGAAGCAAGATTGCACTTTGGATTCAACGATAGAGGCCGAGTATATGGTAGCTAGTAATGCTTCGAAAGAAGTAGTGTAGCTCTGCAAGGCCCTTGGAGATCTTGAGGTAGTTCCTAGTATGAATGAGGCGATATCACCATACTGTGATAATAGTGCGGCGGTAGCTAATGCTAAGTAACCAAGATTTCACAAAAAGAGTAAGCATATTGATCGAAAATATCATGTGATAAAGGACTTCGTAGAGGGCGAGGCATGTCGCTGTTTGCAAATTTGCATCCGAGGACAATTTAGCTAATCCATTCACAAAGACCCTAACTGCGAGAGTTTTCGAGAGGCAAGTGGAAGCTATGAGGATGTGAGATTTGTCATATTTACTCACTTAATACAAGTGGGAGATTGCAATATGATTGTTACACCTATGTATCCAAATGGTTGAGCACTTTAGTTTTTCAATTACAGGATAACGCATATAAGAGGATATCATCGACTCCTAAAGAGGAGTTATGGATTTCATATCTTTGAATAAGGAGTCTATGCTATTAAGTCAAGTCTCTAACGTACCAACATGCGTACCAACATAAATTGTTGATGTCACCTTTTCTTACATCAAAAGATATAAGTTAAGACAACATACTCATTATTCATTTTAGGATTAAGATACAACACATATGATTATCTAAAGTGAATTGATTTGTCGAGACATAATTATTAATTTAAATCAATTACACTTTATCTATCGATCCAATACAGCGTCACCTATGGACAATGTACCAATGTTTCTATTCGCAGAGTCCACCTTCGATGACCAAGACAAACCATCTCCCGTTAGGGATATAGGCAACATAATAATTTTTGCATGAATAAAGCGCCCAACTTTATTCTCTCGATTGTGGATCTTATGATTTAGATTGTCACTTTTAGAATCATGTCTTTTGCATAATCTATCTATCATATGCCCAATTCTTAAAGGTTTAAACCGATAGTCTCAGGCTTTTGTTTGTTTATCATACATCTAACAAATATGAATTTAAAGAGGACAACAATTTGGTTTATGAATAATAAATAAAATTCTTTATTGATAAAAATATATCCAAAAACGTATTATATTTTTACTCCTTAGGACATACATGTTTAACAATAATGTAATCAAAATTATTTTTATTTTCCTCATAATCAAGCCGATCGTAGACAAATTTCATCATATCCATTAGAGTTAAGAATTTACCTTCAGGCAGAGAGGGTCAAAGCTTATGAACTTGATCCTGGTCAACGTTCTTGCTAGGCGTTTGGTCTGATTGTATTTTGAGCTCATTAATTTGAATTGGTCTGAATTGCTTGCTGGGATCAAAGATTTCATGCCGGCCAATTTCTCTGACGGGCTGGTGATGTAAATTTGGGCCATCAAGTTCTTAGACTAGGGTAGTTTTCTTAAGCCCACTAGACTGATTTGGCACTGCACATCTCGGTGAGAAAGACAACTTCGAGAAAGGAACAATGCCGCTCTTGCAATGCAGGTCACCGCCACCGTTGTGCTCGCGCTGGTTGTGATTGGCTTCAGACTTAGGCGATGATTGAATTACTGCCAGAGACTTCGAACAAAGACCAATGCCACCGCTGCTTGGAAGTTCATCATCACCGCTACTCTGTAGCTCACCATGACGGCTGTGAATGGGGGTGAGTGAGGTTGCTGGTGTTTTAAAATCTTTTCCTCCTCCTCCTTCAATGATGGGTAGTCCCGGCATCCACGCTTCTCCATGCTTTTCTCGTTTTGCAGGTCGTGGAAATGGATAAAACAATAAATAGTCATTAATGCCGCCTTTGACGTTGTGCAAGTCACCATCAGAAATAGGCGGGATTGGAGTCGCGCGCAATCTCTAAAAATCGTAGTCATTTTTATACCAAAAACTTGAAGGTAGGAAGCTTGTCATAATCAACCCAGCACTAGAATTCCCTTGTATTTAAATCTCCATAAAGTTTGGGGATATTAAACTCAGTTAGATCATAGGCTGCAAATTGAGAGGAATACCTTAAACCTCTGACATTCCTACAATCATATTTTGAATATGCGAAGTCATTCCGGCCTAAACACCGTAGATGTGGTGTTGAAGCTTGTAATGGTGGTAGCATGTCTTCCGCCATGCTCCATTGGTGGTGGTGGCAGTGGCGAAGTGAAGAAGATGATGAAAATGGTGGTGGTGGAGAACAAGGTCATTGGTGGGCACTCCATCGTCGAGCTTGGGGTCATTAGCAGGCACTCCATCGTCGAGCTTGGTAACTCCGGTCGTACACTTCATGTTCATGGATATAGAAGTGGCTCCAATATCCGGCCATGGCTACTGTACCTCTTTAGAAAAGAACCGAATGCTCTAATACCAAATGACGCTGTAGAATTGGGAAATTAGTGTTTTACTAGCCTAACTCGGACAAAAAATCCAAAAACCTACCTAAGAAAATCCTCAAAGGGGAAACCCCCAACTAGGGAGAGAAAACATGCAAAGTTTGTATACAATATCCAATATTCTAGTCATTATTACAGTTAGCTTATAAGAGTGTTTAAAGCCCTCTAACAAAGCACTAACAAACACACACACTAAAATAAACGACATAATATACAAATAATGATAAGCTAATAGCAAAGCAAAACTAAAATATGAAAACTAATAAAGCTAAAACCTCCTACATTAGTTTCTTTGATTTGCTTATGTATCATCTACTACAAATTAGTGTTGAGATGTTATTACAACTCCATGAAGACTATTCATCAAGCTAAAATAAATGACAAAATATACAAATAATGATAAGCTAATAGCAAAGCAAAACTAAAATATGAAAAAAACTAATAAAGCTAAAACCTCCTACATTAGTTTCTTTGACATGCTTATGTATCCTCTACCACAAATTCGTGTTGAGATGTCATTACAACTCCATGAAGGCCACTCATCAAGTTGGATAAATCAACAATATCCAATATATGGGTTAATAGTAGGAAGAGATCAAGAAATATACATGTAACACATTAACAATTACTTCCAAAACTTTTCAAGGGTAATATACTGGCAGATGTATTGTTTAGATCAAAATCAAAACTTACATAATGCTTTCCTAGTAGCTAGGAAACTTCTTTTGATGTTGAAAACACTTAAAGTTTGTGTGTATTTTATAATGTTTGATGGTAGTTTTTTATGCACTCTATTATATTATTGTACCTTGTTTATAATGAGTATGTAAAATTATGTCAAAATCATAATAGATATACATATATATATAAATAATGAAGATATGTTTAATAGTAAGCAATATAACTCTCATATTACACTAAAATTGTATTATTTATGTTCTTAACATGGTTTCAAATTAAGTGATATTGATTATTTTAGCATTGTGTAAAGTTGCAAAAAAAATTACAAATTTTTCTCAAAATATCTATTTTTCCCAAATATTCGTCAACATCAACAATATCCATGACATTATATGTAAATCAAAATCTTGACAACCTCGGCGATATCGACATTTTCGTACTTGCTACAATGTAAATAAAAAATTGCTACAATACAAAGCTATCATATACTACAATATTTTAATTCTAACTTGTAGTTCCAATTATGTTTCCAAACACTCTAATAATTTGTAACCCCACCTTATAAAAGGTTCGTGCTAGGCCAACAATCTGCATGGTGTTGAACTCATGGTCCGATTAGAGGGAAACAAACATGGTGTTTAGCAAAATCTGTGTAACTAAATTTTTTGATTACTACAGTATAAACTTTTCACATGCTACAGTGTAAAACAAAAGTATAGATACAATGTAAAGCTCTCACATGTTACAGTGTTGAAATCAAAAGTTAATTCCCAAACACATTATTAGTCCCATTCTTTTAAGTTAAATTAAATTGAGTCCTTTCTATTAAGGAGCCCCCAAATTTCTTTAAAGAAAAGAAATATACACACTACATGGTGCCACAGCTGGCAATAACGATATATACGTAAGAATTGTATTAGAGTGCTATTTTTTATTTCTTTTAATTTTGGTTATGAGTTAGAAAAAGTAGCAGGTCTTTATACTAAATAATTAGTTCGGGTATGATGCAATCACTACACTGATACCTATGTATGTGTGTGTGTGTGTAATATAAACTTTGTAATTCTACTCAATATTTTCTAGTATTAAACAACGACCAAAAGGCGGCGCACGCATGATGCGAACTGTAGTGTTATCTACAGCTTTGTGTCTAAGGAAACAGCGAGGAATTGAAGAATTTAAAAGGGGGAAAAGATAAAAGAATTTCAGTACCAGATCAAGCAAAATTCCAACTTTGCTCTTTATAATATTTGAACATTATCCGGACGTTGCACCAAACTCCTCCTCGGTTTCTTGTGAGCTTCCTGATTCAGTTCAAAAGTCATTAACGCTAAAAAGAAAAAAGAACTAGAGATGATATTAGAAAACATTCGTCAACGGCCGGCTGATACTGTCCAACTTGCAATATTATTGATCAAAACTAACCACTTTATAGTTTAGTTGAATCACTTCCTCTACTGGTCATGTGTAGTAATTTGTTAGGTTTTTAATGTTAATGTTGGATTTAAGCCTCCTAGCAAGTTCAATGTGTTATTAATTGGCCCACATCATGCTTGGAGGTTTCTAAATTATATATTACATTATTATAAGGTAGAGCCATATATAGGGACGAGGGTGGACTGCCACCTCTTAACTTTTTTTTCTTATAATTTTGTATATAAAATTCTACAAAAATTGTATTTTGTCCCTCTGAATAGTACTTCATCTCCGGAAATTATTTTCACCCTTACTTCATTAGTTTAATCATATCTCTACCCTCTTTTTAGTTTTTATGCCCTTGCTTAATTAGACATTAATATGTGTGTCTATATCAATGTATGTACAAGTGTGTGTATAATAATAATAATAATAGTTCTGTACAAGTAGACCATGGATCCAGAAGTGAATGAAGTTTTTTTTTTTTTTTTCAAAATCATTTTTTTGAGCAAAAAAAGTAGACCATGGATTCACTTGAGAGAATTCAGTTTAGTCCATTTCAAAAGAGGAGCCCATAAAAAAATTTAAGTGGAAATACGTCATTGACATTTATTACGTTGATTCTCCAAAGGCAGAAACTGAATTAAAGGAATTCAAATAATTGAAAACGGAACAGACTTGGCGTTTTGTAGAGCAAGGGACGAGAATTCAAAGATCCGATTTGAGAATAAATCTGCATAGGCTGAAGCGTTAACATTTACCTCATGATTTCTTGGAGAAGTCGTGATATGCGTTTCATGCATGGTTTACGTATGGAATATCTGTTTGTGTGATGTGAAAGAGAATTTTGTTAGCGAGACGGAGAAAAAAGTCGAGGAAAAAAAGGTCAATCTGCAATAAGAACTGAAATGCATGCGAGCATTTCTTCGTTAATAATATCCCGCATGAAAGTTTATGGAGAAAAAACAATTAGCATCGAACTGTTAAAGAATGTTTAGGAACCACATTCTAACCCAAAAGTTCTAACTGTTAGTGTAAAACTCTCGTATATTACAATATAAATAAAAAATATTTTATAGTGTAATGCTTTTATATGCTATAATATTTAAGTTATAACTTCAAATTCTAACTTGATTCCAAAACACTTGAAATAGACACATAGTTAAGTAGTAACGAAATCGGAAATTAATTTTTACAGGGGAACTAATAACTACAACGAAAATTAACTAATAACTATAACAAAAATTTAATAAAACTTAATTTTTATTAATGTGCTGCAATCATCGTGGACAATTTTTATTGTCTTAGAATTGTTGCATAATAGTTTTAACCTCATTTTTCAAGGCTATTGAAGATAATTTTTTCGATATATAAATAAATTATCATTTATCAATCATTATTACATTTTATTGCACGGCGGATTCTTTATAATATTTATAGTTGAAAACACCCTTTCCAGAGTAGCAACAACTCCCGTTATACCTACTAATGAATATATCGTTTTTTTTTTCCTGTTTGAGCTATTTTTTCGCACAAGATTACTAATTCCTTTTACTCATAAAAATTTCTCATTCGAAAAAACATCGACAATATAGTTTTAAGTTAATAATCAAGTATCATAAGCTCTATAAAAGGATTAGCTTTTTCTTGTTATGTTTGAGAATGAATCATGTACATTTAAACATGATAAACACATGTTGGTATTACTTATCTCATTAAGCATTCTACACAGAAAAGTAAATTAGTATTTACACAAAGTGTGCTAGAGTTTATTAAAAAAAGTGTGAGAGGATGATATTTAATTTTTCATAGTGGGTTTTAAATTATGTAAGTTTTTAAATTTTTATTATTTGGAATATTTTTAGAAATGTGTTTATGAATTGAATTCTTGGAGTTATGAATATGTTATTTGGATTGTGATTTTAAAACGCCCCGAAATTTATTTTAATGTTATTGTAACGTAAAATGATGAATTAGTATGCCATAATTAATGTTTCAACATTAATTTGATCATTTGGTTAAATTTTGAATTTTAGGTTGTTTTGTTAATTTAATAAATTCTAATGATTTCTTATTGTTTTAAAATATTGTTTTGAGTTTTAAAACACAACAGTTTGTAAAATGTTAAAAATATTCCGTTTTACGAAACCATGGGCGGCACATAGTTTTCGCACAGTAAAACCACCCATCATTTCTCTCTATTTATTCTCTCTCTCTCTCACTCTCTTCCTCTCACTCTCTCTGATCTCTCTCTCTCTCTCTCACTCGTTCTCTCTCGGTCTCTCCTCTTCTCTCTCAATTTTTCCTCAAATTTTGAATCAAAATTCGAATCCAAGCTTCGGGTTAGCAAGAAGGAAGCTCAGGGACAAGATTTGGCAACCAAAAACGTGGATTGAAGCTTGAATTCGAGGTTAGTTTTGAAATTTCTAAACTTTTTTAAAATTTTCAATTTTTGTGCATTTTGAAATCAAAGTTTGTTTGAGCTTAGAAAACCCTTGATTTGAGTTAAAGGAACTTAGAACACCTAGAATCTAAGCTTGGTTTGAAGAAAAACAGATTAGATTCAAGATTTTTCATTTTTCCTCATTTTTTCCCATTTTTGGATTTTTAGGATTTTTGTGTTTAAATCTTGTTTAAATGAGTCCAAAAGTGTTCTATTATGTTTTTCTATCATCATGATTGTTTTCCATGCCTGAGATTTGAGAAAAATAGGTTAAAATCAAGATTTGGATTTTGGGAGAATGAAAACCCATGGCTGAGATTTCTGGGTTTCTCCAGTTCGGCAGGCCAGATAAAAGGGATCGTCAGGCCGGACTCATCCGTTCGGCAGGCCAAACTTGGAAAATGTATGGCCGACTGGACCTGATTTTCGACAGGCCGAACTGCACAGTTCGGCTGGCCGAAGCAAGGCGTCCAGCAGGCCGACAGAGCATGGGAAAATTTTATGATTTTTCACCCGTTTTCACTGTTTTGAACCCCGATTGAAATTCCTAACATTGTAAAATGATTTTAAAGATACAAATGGCACACTAGGACATCATGAAATGGTTTAGTAATATAGAATGTCTCAAACTAGATATTGATCGACTTAGTGTGTATCTAGGATCGTTCGTGGTTCCGCGGAGCTAACGTATAGCAGACCGAGATTATGGTGCGGGGCACCGGCACGAGTATCAAGGTAGGACTTCTACCCTTTCTTTGGTAACCAAGTTTCAAAATGATTTGGCTTTGAAAAGGGTTTCTATAAAAATGTTTTCAATAGTTGATTGGAAATGGAATTTATCTTTTGTATTTTTTGTAAACCATGAACTGAGATGAGCTTCATAATGAACTTCATAATGAATGATAATGAAAACATCTGGTAAATGGATTTTGAATAATGTTAGAAATGAATATAAGGGCATGACTGCCATATCAGAGATCAGGTCGTGTAGCGAGCGACCTTGGGGGCAGGTCCTGAAACCCAGCTGGGCCACTACGGTGGTGATATCCTTATGGTTTGCCTAGGAAAAGAAAATAATGTATTTCTGGTCGACCGAATAAACTGTTTTGGGTAAGAACGATTTTATTAAATTTATTTATTCAAGGTTTCTTTTCAATAATTTCCTGAATAATGATATTTTTCTTTAAATTAAATGATTTAGTAAAATATAGTCCTACTAAGCCTTTCGCTCACATTTTCTTTGTTTTTCCTAAATTTCCCCCTCTAGGTGGATTTCCTCTTAGGTTCAGAGAGGACTCAACGGACAGAACTCAAGAGCAGTAGGAGGACTAGTAGATTATTTGTATTAATTGAACAAGGCATGTAATGTTTTTTTTAACTTTCTTTGTGGTTGGATTGTAGTTATATTATTATATTGTCAGTACTATGTGTGTGCACAAGTTGTGGGTTAGTGGGATCCATACTCGCGGTTCTTTAATATTTTATTATGCGCTTAATGTTTATAAATTCTTTTATAAAATGTAGTTTTGAAACTTTCACATTTTTATACATTCGACTTAACCTTACAATTCTTGATTTTAATTAAATTCTCTGTTTAATTAATTTAAATAATCTGTCACGTCACCTCCCGTACTCCAGGGCGTGATAGAATTGTATCAGAGCTCAAGGTTATGAACCTTGGGAATTGTGCACACATAGGTATGACAATGAAATACTTCTGACAGTCTAAATTTTGTTTTCAGAAGTGAGAGAATGGCACTTATACGTCATTCGGAGAGGATTCAACGGACCGAACTCAGGAGCAGTAAAAGGATCTATTAGACTAATTGTATAAATTAAACAAGGCATGTAATGTTTTTAACTTTCTTTACGCTTGGACTGTGGTAGTATTATTATATTGTCAGTACTATGTGTGTGCACAAGTTGTGGGTCTGTGGGACCCATACTCGCGGCCCTATTGTTTTAATTATTAGTTTAATGATTTCAATTGTTTAATGTGTATGAATTCTTTTACCAAATGTTGTTTTGAAAGTTTCACATTTTGTCATTTAATTTAACCCCTAAACTCTTGATTTTAATTAAATTCCCTCTTAATTAATTTAAATAATCAGCCACGTCACCTCCCGTACTTCGAGGCGTGACAGAATGGTATCAGAGCTCAAGGTTATGAACCTTGAGAATTGTGCACACATAGGTTTGACAATGAAATACCTCTGACAGTCTAAAATTTTGTTTTCAGAAGTGAGAGAATGTCACCTAGACGTCGTTCGACAACTGATGTCGAGTTCGAAAACGATGAGGGCATGATGAGGTCTATGTTTGTGGCTTTTCGACAGATGGTAGCCAGGGCTAGATCAGAGGATTCTGATGTTGGTCATCGGCATATGTACTTTAAGGAATTTCAACGTGTGTCTATTTTGACTTTTGATGGTAATGGGGATCCGCAGTTGGCAAAATATTGGCTGGATTCGATCGTAAAGCATTTGGATACCCTTGGTGTGCCTAAGGAGTACCGTGTGGAGTTTGCTACATATAAGCTTGAGGGTGGTGCTAATACTTCGTGGAAGCAGGCTAAGCGTTTGGAGCATAGTGGTGATATCAGTTGGGACAGATTCGAGGAGATGTTCTATGATCGATATTTTCTGCAGGGGTATAGAGATCAGAAGGCAGCTGAGTTCTATAAGTTGCAGCAGGGTGATTTGTCAGTTTGAGAATATGAGGCAAGGTTTAATGAGTTGGCCAGGTTTGCTCCATCGACAGTGGCATCGGAGCGTAAGAGGTGCATTAAATTTTAGGAAGGGCTTAAGGCTTCTATTTGGTGACAGTTGGTTGCTCTGTGACAGTTGGTTGCTCTGCGACTTAAGAGTTTTGGAGAGCTTGTGTCGTCAGCAATATTCATGGAGAGTGGTTATGCGCAGTATTGCGAGGATCGTGCAAAGGCTTTAGGAGGATCGCAGAGGAGCGGTAGGAAGAGCACCTATAGTCGTCTGACTCCGAGAAAGAACAAACAGGGTGGCGCGAACAGTGGTAGCAGTAGTTCATCTGGCAGTAGGCGCAGCAATCCCTATAGCTTCCATTGTCATTTCTATCAGCAGCCTGGACACATCAAGAGGAATTGCCCGATCAGGAGTGCCCGTCTTGGATCTCAGACCGGGGAGGATGCCAGTCGTCAGTCTCAGCCTTAGACCCTACCTCTGCCTCAGCAGTACCTGCAGTTGCAGTATCCCCAGTTCTCTCCTCAGTAGTTTTCGTATTTGGTACGAGGGCAGTAGCCATAGCATTTCTAGCCTAGCGTCCCTCAGTATCGAGCGTCGAGTACAGCTAGTATGCAGTCATCTCCATCCTAGCAGCATCGACAGAATAATCCCAGACCCAGCAATGTTGGTAGAGGAAAAGGAAAGGCACCAGTGCAGGTTGATGCAATGGCATCTGGAGGTTCAGATTCTCATGTTGGTAATGCGGTTGTCGATGGTACGATCTTAGTTTCTCGATCTTTAGCTTGCGTTTTATTTGATACAGGTGCCTCTCATTCTCTAATTTCGAGTTCCTTTGTACATGCCTTGGGATTGGATATAGAAGAGTTTAATGAACCCCTAGTCATAACTTCTCCCTTGAGGCGGGTGTGTGTAAATTGTATGTGTAAAGCCTGTAAAATAAAGATTGGAGATGAGATTTTGAAAAGTGATTTGATTATACTCCCCATGAGCTCATATGATGTAATTCTAGGGATGGACTGGTTGTCCAGGTATAATACAGTTGTAGACTGCCAACTTAGAAAAGTGACCCTAGTGCCTGATAGGGGGACGATGATCACTTACCAGGGTGGTAGTGATTGGTTAATGAGTGAGCGTCTCATGAAGTCGTGTCTAGGAGGGCGAAAGAATCTTGGTTGTTGTGCTTTTCTTGCGAACCTAGAGTGCGAGCCCTATGCTTTGAGAGGAAGTGTAGCGATTCCAGTGGTTGATGAGCTCGAGGATGTCTTCCCCGACGAGTTGCCAAGATTACCACTGCATCGGGAAATTGAGTTTGGTATTGAGTTGTTTCTGGTGACAGCACCGATTTCTATGGCACCTTATCGGATGGCCCTGACAGAAATGAAAGAATTGAGGAAGCAACTTCAGGAGCTTGTTGATAAAGGGTACATTCGAAATAGCACATCTCCGTGAGGAGCATCGGTTTTGTTTGCTAAGAAACTTGATGGGACTCTCAGGTTGTGTGTGGATTATCGACAGCTGAATCGTGTTACAGTGAAGAATAAGTATCCCTTGCCTAGGATCGATGAATTGTTTGATCAATTGGGAGGTTCGCGGTACTTCTCAAAGATTGATTTGCGGTCGGGTTACCATCAGCTCAGGATTAAGGAAGAGGATATTCCCAAGACAGCTTTTAGGACCCGGTATGGACCTTTTGGGTTTCTGGTTATGTTGTTTGGGTTGACGAATGCTCCAGCAGCTTTCATGGATTTGATGAACAGGATATTTAGGCCGTATTTGGATCAGTTTGTGATCGTGTTTATCGATGATATTCTTGTGCATTCTAAGACTTGGGAGGAGCATGAGCAGCATCTTCGGATTGTGCTTCAGACTCTGCAGGAGCACCAATTGTATGCCAAGAGGGAAAAGTATGAGTTTTGGTTGACCGAGGTCAAATTTCTGGGTCATGTCATCTTGGAGCATGGTATTTCTGTGGATCTGTCCAAGATTGAAGCCATAGTGGAGTGGGAACGACCAAGGAACGTAGCAGAGATTCGCAGCTTCTTAGGACGTGCTAGTTATTACAGGAAATTTGTAAAGGATTTTTCAAAGATTGCAGCCCCATTGACGATATTGATTAAGAAAAATGTAAGGTTTGAGTGGGGTGAAGAATGTAAGCTTGCTTTTCAGGAATTGAAGAACCGATTGACTTTAGTTCCAGTGTTGGTTATTCCTAGCAGTGACGAGCCATATGAGGTTTACGCAGATGCTTCAGGATGCGGGCTTGGGTACGTGTTGATGCAGCATGGACGTGTGGTTGCATATGGATCGAGACAACTATTACCTCACGAGCGGAATTATCCTACACATGACTTGGAGCTTGCGGCGGTGATTCACGTGCTGAAGATTTGGAGGTGTTATTTGTATGGAGCGTCGTTTCAGGTCTTCTCTGATCATTAGAGTTTGAGGTATCTGTTCACCCAGAGGGATCTTAATTTGAGGCAGCGTAGATTGATAGAGTATATAGAGGATTATGATTTTGTGTTGCAATATCATCCCGGGAAAGCTAATGTGGTCGTGGATGCGCTTAGTAGGAAGTCTTCAGGGATTCTCGCTTGTTTGGCTTTTGAGGACTGGAGCAGGGATGCGACAGTGAGTGAGTATGGGTTACGATATCGTGAAGACTATGATCGAGTTTTGGTATATCATGTGGAGGCGACCCCAGCTCTTGTTTAGATGGTGAAGCAAAGTCAGTGGCAAGATCAGTATTTGTAGGGGATTTGATTGTGGATTCAGAACGGGGAGCAGTTTGAAGAATGGAGCGTGCATGCAGATGGATCGTTGTATTTCCAGGAGCGTCTTGCAGTTCTAGCTATCGCCGAGGTGACGAAAGCCATTTTGGATGAAGCCCATAGGTCTCAATTCACTATTCATCCAGGGAGCACAAAGATATATCGTGATTTGAAGAGGCAATATTGGTGGAGAGGCATGAAGAAAGATGTTCAAGAGTACGTGGCCAAGTGTACGACGTGTCTTCAGGTGAAAGCCGAGCATCAGAAGCCTGCAGGATAGCTTCAGCTGCTTCCTATTCTAGGGTGGAAATGGGAACATGTGACGATAGATTTTCTCACAGGTTTGTCGAGGACGGAGCAGCGGCATGATGCAATTTGGGTCGTGGTCAATAGGTTGACAAAATTGGCGCATTTCATTCCGTTCAGGTCGACATGTTCTAGATGGATTCTCAGGGATTTGTATCTGCATAACATAGTGAGGTTGCATGGAGTTCCTTTGTCCATCACTTCTGATCGAGACACCAGGTTTAATGCTAAGTACTGGAGGAGTTTTCAGGAGGCTTTGGGTACGGATTTGAACTTCAGTACGGCGTTTCATCCTCAGACTAATGGGCAGTCTGAGCAGGTTATTTAGATTCTCGAGGATATGTTGCGTGCCTGTGTGTTAGACTTCGACGAAAATTGGAAGAAATATTTGCATCTGGTAGAGTTCGCGTACAACAACAGTTATCAAGCAAGTATTGGTATGACATCGTTTGAGGCGTTGTATGGGCGACCGTGTCGGTCACCAGTGTGTTGGGCCGGGCTAGAAGACAGGGTTATTCTTGGGCCGGATGAGATCCGTGATAGCAATGAGAGAGTCATTGTGATTTGAGATCGATTGAGGGCAACTCAGAGTCGACAGAAGAGTTATGCGGATAGGAGACGTAGACTAGGGGTGAATAACGGGCGGTTTTGTAGTTTTTGAGTGGGTGCGGGTCGGTTTTTTTAAGTGACGGGTTGGCGATTAACCAACCCACAAACCGCCCATGGAATGGCGGGCGGTTTCGGTTTGGGGGCGGGCGGGTGGGGCGGGTTGGGTCTACACTAATGTACAATATAATTTTTTGAGCTCTTTTTTATTAAAAAAAAGTGAAGAAAATTTGTAGAAATATAAGACGATAATGTATGAAGCATTCTCAACAATAACCAAGTTTGACGCCTAAAGACAATAACCATATTCACAACAAATTAAGAAACATAATCATTCATTGCAACAAGAAACATCAACTATAGATGAAGTGATGAACAAAGTCAAGAATTCTTGTTCTTCCATAAAACCTGTTCATTGGGTTCGAAAATAACAGGATACTACAGATGAAATGATGAACAAAGTCAAATGTTCTTTTTCTTTTTAAAGAGTGAGGAGTGGGGGAGGTTTAGATTAAGATTTTTTTTTTTTTTTTTAAGAATTAGGCGGGCGGGTAAGGGTTGAACCCGCCCCCTAAAATTTAAAACCGTACCTGCCCGCCAACATATGTAGGCGGGTGGGTTGAACTTGTCAATGGGCAGGTTGAACCTGCATAGTCTTTTTTTTCGGGCCGGCCGAGGGCGGGTGCGGGCGGCCAGCGGTTGCGGGGTGGTTTTTGTGCACCCCTAACGTAGACCCTTAGAGTTCGCGGTAGGAGATTTCGTTCTCTTGAAGGTATCGCCTCGTAAGGGAACTATGTGGTTCGGAGTGAGTGGAAAGCTCGCAACGAGGTATATTGGGCCGTTCGAGATCACTCAGCGTGTTGGTGTGGTTGCTTATCGGCTTGATCTTCCGCCCGAACTTTCTCATGTTCACGATGTGTTTCATGTGTCGATGCTTAGGAAGTGTCCGCCTGAGCATGGTAAGATAGTTTCATTTCGCGATGTGCAGGTTCAGGAAGATACGACGTACGAAGAAGTGCCGATTCAGATCATCGACCGAAAAGTAATTAGTTTGCGCCGTCTTGAGATACCTTTAGTAAAGGTCGTATGGCAGCATCACGGGGTTGATGAAGCCACCTGGGAACTAGAGTCGAGTATGCGGGAATTGTATACGCATTTGTTTTGTTTCTGAAATGAGTTGTAAATTTCGAGGGCGAAATTTCTTTTAGGGGTGGAGAGTTGTAACGCCCCTGAATTTATTTAATGTTATTGTGATATAAGTGATGAATTAGTGTGCCATAATTAATGTTTCAACATTAATTTGATTAATTGGTTGAATTTTGAATTTTTGGTTGTTTTGTTAATTTGATAAATCCAAATGATTTCTTATTGTTTTAAAATGATGTTTTGAGTTTTAAAGCACAACAATTTGTAAAATGTTAAAAATATCCCATTTTACAAAACCGTGGGTGGCATTTGGTTTTTGTACAGTAAAACCGTCCACCGTTTCTCTCTATTTATTCTCTCTCTCACTCTCTTCCTCTCACTCTCTCAGCTCTCACTCTCTCTCGCCCGTGGTCCCTCTCTCCTTCTCTCTTGGTTTCTCTCATTCTCTCTCAAATTTTTGAATCAAAATTTGAATCCAAGCTTCGGGTTAGCAAGAAGGAGGCTTGGGGACGAGATTTGACAACCGAGAACGCGGATTGAGGCTTCGATTCGAGGTTAGATTTTGAAATTTCTAAACTTTTTTAAAATTTTCAATTTTGCGTATTTTTGGAAATTTAAGTTCGTTTGAGCTTAGAGAACTCTTGGTTTGAGTTAAATGAGCTTACAATGCCTATAATCTATGCTTTGTTTGAAGAAAAATAGATTAGATTCAAGATTTTTCATTTTTCCTTATTTTTCCCCATTTTTGGATTTTTGGAAGCTATGTGTTTAAATCTTGTTTAAATGAGTTCAAAAGGGTCCAAACATGTTTTTCTATCATATATGAATGTTTTTTATGCCTGAGATTTGGGAAAAACAGGTTAGAATCAAGATTTGGATTTTGGGAAAACCAAAACCCGTGGCTGGGATTTTTGGGTTTTTCTAGTTCTGTAGGCCGAACTTCGTGTTCGACAGGCCGAATTCAAAGGATCGGCAGGCCGGAGTTCATCTGTCCGACAGGCCAAACCTAGAAATTGTCTGGCCGACCGGACTTGGTTTTTGGTAGGCCAAATTGCACAGTTCGGCCTGCCGAAGCAGGGCTTCCGACAGGCCGGCAAGGCATGGGCCAATTTTGTGATTTTTCACCCGTTTTCATTGTTTTGAACCCCGATTGAAATTCCAACATTTTAAAATAATTTTAAAGATACAAATGGCACACTAGGACATCATGAAATGGTTTAGTAACATAGAATGTCTCGAGCTAGATATTGATCGACTTAGTGTGTATCTAGGATCGTTTGTGGTTCCGAGGAGCTAACGTATAGCGGACTGGGATTACGATGTGGGACACCGACACGAGCATCGAGGTAGGACTTCTACCCTATCTTTTGTAACCCAGTTTCAAAATGATTTGGCTTTAAAAAGGGTTTCTATAAAAATGTTTTCAACTATTGATTGAAAAATGAGATTTTATCGGTTATTTTTATAAACCGTGAATTGAAGTGAACTTCATAATGAATGTTAATGAGAATACCTGGTAAATGGACTTTGTATGATAATAGAAATGAATATAAGGGCATGATGCCATATCAGAGATTGGGTCGTGTAGCGATCGACCTTGGGGAAAGGTCCCGAAACCCAGCTGGACCACTACAGTGGTGATATCCTTATGGTTTGCCAGGGAAAAGAAAATGATATTTCTGGTTGTTCGAGTAAACTATTTTGGGTAAGAACGGTTTTATTTAAATTAATTAATTTATTTAATGTTTCTTTTAAATAATTCCTTCAATAATGAGATTTTCCTTTAAATTAAATAATTTGATAAAATACTGTCTTACTGAGCCTTTTGCTCACATTTTCTTTGTTTTTAAATTTTCTCCCCCCTCCTAGGTGGTTTCCCATTTAGGTTCAGAGAGGATTCAACGGACCGAACTCAGGAGCAGTAAAACGATCTATTAGACTAATTGTATAAATTAAACAAGGCATGTAATGTTTTTAACTTTCTTTACGCTTGGACTGTGGTAGTATTATTATATTTATTATATTGTCAGTACTATGTGTGTGCACAAGTTGTGGGTCTGTAAGACCCATACTCGCGGCCCTATTGTTTTAATTATTAGTTTAATGATTTCAATTGTTTAATGTGTATGAATTATTTTACCAAATGTTGTTTTGAAACTTTCGCATTTTTGTCATTTAATTTAACCCCTAAACTCTTGATTTTAATTAAATTCCCTCTTAATTAATTTAAATAATCCACCATGTCACCTCCCGTACTCCGGGGCGTGACACAACCCCCCCACCTTTTTTAATTGTGTTTCAACATAACTTTTCAATATAAACATGCATGTTATAGTTTTTTAGTAAGATATTTACGCTTTGTCTAATTTCCGGTAAATTTTTATTTTCATTGTCAATATATATATAAATCAATAGCTAGTTTACATTCCATGATGATAACCAGTTAATTGCTAAAATTAATCGAATAAACTTCGTGGTGTGAGGGATGGTGTGTATCTATATATATGTATATATTATTTGAAAACACAATTAAAATTATAAATTATATAGTTCTAACTAATTTTTGTTATAATGTTTTTTCTCACAATATTTAAATTGAACCTTGGTTCATGTTATATTTTGTAATTCTAATTGAGTTCCTAAACGCATAATAAACTATAAACTTCAGTTTCATGAGCCACCGATTTTAATTATTGGAGCACATTTCTCCAAGTTCGTGCATGTCTTTCTATGCTAGAAAACGCACGTCTTTAATTTTTATTAAATATTTGAGCGGTGTATTTTCCTTTTATTATTTGAATACAAAAATCAGTCGGCCGGCCTTTTTTTCTTTTTTTTTCTGTATATAAATCTATGTGTAATCTTTTTTGGCTAGAATATATATCAAGTGATCAAAATTTACGATCCGCAAAAGCTACAGGCCTGTTTATATGAATACATTATCCAAAACCAAAAACAAACGAACAAACGTAAAAACAGTTTTCTTCCCTGAGATTGTTAGTCTAAACTAAATTTTTTTGTTGCTATAGTGTAAAGCTTTCACATATATATCAAGCAAATATACATTACAGTGTAAATCTCTCACACTTTAAGGGGTTTTTTGACATCTTGGTCAATAAACAGGGTAAACCTTTCAACAGTTACAATAAAAAATAAAACATTGCTATAGTATAAAACTCTCACAAGTAATATTTTTCAAACCAACATTTTTAGCTTCAATTGCTCTCCCAAACATCCTATCAAGTATTTTTAACTAATTGGTTCTAACCAATACTCTTAAATACTCTAAAAAAAAAAAAATTTAAGGAAATACAAAATAAAAGAACGTGAGAAAATAAAGCCGATCGAAAGCTTTTCCTTCCTATACACAGGCACTTACTCCGGTTAGCAACTCAGCGACGGAAGTCGAAGCTATTCTTCCGACAGAAGCGTCAATACACATTCTTTTTAAAGTTGTCGAATTATTGTATCCAATCGAGCACTAGTTGAATCCTATGATATCATTTTTTACTTTTCTTTCTAAAACCGTATAAGATTTTATTAGCCTAAAGGGAAAAAAAAAGTAATGAAAAAATTGGTAGCATGTTGAAAGAAAAAAGTCATAATGGAAAGGCGTTCAATCAAACAAATCAATGAAAAATTCTTGAAACACTATTATCCTTTATAATTTTACGGCGTAGTTGACTAATTGGTTGTTATCTTACAACCTATTTCAAAAGAGAGAGAGAGATCTATCTTACAACAAGAAAATATCGATGCTTTCCACGAGAATCATGATAAATATCAATAAGTGAAACAATATTGTCAATGATTTTTTATTAATCCGATGGGAATTTTATGCGCGGCAAAGCAAAAAAAAAAAAAAAAAAAAAAAAAAGATTAATCCAAATTCATTGTTGAGGTTGATGCTCTACAATTATAGATATTATACATATTGTTGATAAATTAAATGAAATAATATTTATTCATTTTTGATTGCTTATGTGTATTGTGAATATTTTAATAAACATCAGCAAAATCCCACCATTATTAGTGTGATTATAAATTTAGCATATAGTTATTATATGAATAAGGATTAAATTATAGATATAATAGTCCAAATAGGGTCCGTACTATCACCACAAGAAAAGCTACATTTAACGACATATTATTTACCATATGTAGTTTTTGAACATCGTTGAAAAGTACATATAACGACATCTCTAACAAAGATGTCGTTATGACATTTGAAATAATAATTAACGATATCTATATAGATGCAGTATTAAAGCTCTTTTTTAACGATAGTAGTTTGGTGTCATTAAATTATTTAACGACGACAACTAGGAGATATCATCAAAGCCTTGGAGATTCTACGACACCCCTTATAAATGATATTGGTCAAGATATCATCTACAAGGGGTGTCGTAGAATCTTTAAGGCTTTGGCAACATCTCTTACTTGTCGTTAAATAATTTAACGACACTAAACTATTGCCGTTAAAAAGAGACCTTTAATACGGCGTCTATATAGATGTCATCAATTATTGTTTTAAATGTCATTAATGACATGTTTGTTGGAGATGTCGTTGTATGTACTTTTCAACGACATTTAAATATTACATGTCGTTAAATGTAATTTTTCTTATAGTGTATATAATTAATTAAAGCTTGAAATCTTTAATTAAATATTACAAGTGCGGTTCAATCTCATTAAGAATGAAATAATATTATCCATACTATTAATGTGGAGACATTAATGCATTGGAGGTACCTTATATAGTAAGATTATATAGGACTAGACCAGATAAATTATAAATCTTTGATAATCTTCTGTTACAAATAGAGTATTCAAATTTGTAACAATAATAATCATATATATGATAGTATCAATCCTGTGTATTTATTAGACTCTTGTTTATGACATTTTTTTTTACTTACTTAATAAAATTTGTCTAAAGGCATATCATAACTTTGCATCTTAAAAACATAATAAAATAAATAGCTGAGAATAATAATATACAGATATAGAATCCATTCCTTTCTATTGTAAGTTAGAAAAATAGTTCTCTTAAGTGATGATTTAAGACTTGAATAATAGAGCACTCATTCATGATAAGATTATGAATTGACTGATCATTAGAGCATCATTGGAACTCAAGGATGAAGATATAATAAGAGAGACAAACAAAAATTAAACATAGCTTCTATTATGAACTGTTCATGGAGGATTGACTTATATATAATGATCATATTAACAGACTACTTACTATTTTTTTGAGTAATTATTACAATAATTTCAAAAGTATAGTTTCAAGTTTTTAGTGGTATAACACTAGAACTGATAAATTTGGTTCGTTAATTAAAGAATTTAATTAATTGTTGGAATTTATTAGAGCTCCAATTATTAGACCATAGGTCCCAATGCCACCTCTATAGACATTGTATTGAAGTAAGAGCACTAGTATAACAATGAATTATATTTAATTTAGAACTATTGAATTCTAAATTAATTGTTTCTCACTAGAGATCTTAATGTGACACAAAAAAATGTTCCTTGCGACACTTAATATAATGTGACAAATGTTGTCATATTTAAATGAGCAATAATTAATTAATTAATTACATTTAATTAATAAGATTAATTAAATATGCTTTGAATTGATTAATTAACCATATTTAATTAATTAGATTATTTTAATATACTTTAATTTTTTAGGACAAATGTGTGGTGGGACCACATTATGTCTATGTCAGTATGGATACAAAACTAATTAATTAATCAAGTTAAAGTTATATTTAAATAAAAGTGATTTATTTAAATTAACAAAAAAATGAAAAGGGATTTATGATATTAATATGGAAGTACAAGTCTACTTCCTTCACACGCCTACTTTGGAGAGTTTCTCTCCTGTTGTGGCCTTGTAAGAGTGGACTTTTAAATTTTTAGAAAATTTAAAAATTAATTCAAAATATAAATTCTCACTCATAAAACAAATCCCAAGTACAATTCTCACATATGTGATATTTCATTCTAGAGATAAAGGATTGAGAGTTCTTCTTTGAAAAAATTCTACAATCTCATATGTTGAGTACACAATAGAACTAAAAAAGTGTGAGAATTAATTTATTCTTTGCAGTTTGACACCTCCTTATTATTTTATTAGTGTGAAGGCTTAATTTGGAAGATAGTGCTGTCGCAAAAGAAAGTTAGAATACCCTTGTAGGCTTCAAAAGATTTGAATCACAATCTCCTATGTTTTCAATGAATTAAAATTACTTACTTAATCCTAGTAAACAAAGTTTGAGAAATTTTTTGTTTATTAACTAATCCATTTTTGGTTGCTTTTTCTATTAAAATTCCAACAAATGACATCAGAAAGGGTTAATAGTGCATATAACTTTAATTAACATGAATTTATGTTCATAATTATTATGTTCTTGGTACATGTTTTGTAGGTACTTTGAATTTTTGCATTTTTTGATTCATATGACGAATGGCAAATATAGAAAGATTTTTGATCGTTAATTATAGGGTGTTTTTCGATTGTTTATTTATTTTATTTTTGATTAGATCAAAATCTATGTAAACCCGTATGTAGGGTTTTTAAATTTTTCTTTTATTTTTCTTTTGTATATTTTTTGTGAAACTTGCTGCTATATGGATGATCACACCATGTCAGAGAAAGAAAAATAAAGAAGCCAACGTTGTTTTTTAAATCATCAGAGTTTGACTCTAGGTTGCAGCGGGCAGCTCGGCCTTGAGCGCCTCCTACGCCCAACCACGAGCCGCTGTCACTCGCCCTGACAAAGAGCAGTTCTCGGCCACGAGCCTCTCGACTCGGCCTTGAGCACTACAGGCCTTGACCTTGCAAAGATTGGCATTTGTGACAGTCATAGAAACCGGCGGTGTGGGCACCAGCAACAGAAACGGCTTACAACAACTCTAGTTGTAAGCACCAGCCATGGTCGGCTTAAACACTACTGCGCTTGAGTTGAAGCATAGTAACGCTTAACCTTGAGAGCTACGACACTCGGCCTAGAGTACAGATACGCCCGACAATGTGCGTAGTAGTATTCGGTTTGAGAGTAGATGGGGAAAACAAACACGGTAATCATCTATAGAGTGTAGAACTGTAGCCCGACGATTGCTGTTCTTCAACTCATTGGAACTTCTAATTTGGCGTTTCCTGGCCTAAAGCGTGGTGGTGTATGACCTAGAGTGTGGAGGCGATCGACCTGAAATACTACCGGTGTTGGCTGGGAGCAGGACGGCGGCTTGTGCATTGCAGCCAGCATAAGATGCTTGCATGCTATATGAAGTCCAAAAAGATAACGGGCTGGTTTTTCAACTTGGGCCCATCAATTTTCTTCAACAGTGCCCTTGTAGAAGTCCACATTCAATGGAGCTGAAAATACGTAAATTACGAGAAAATCCCTTGTAATTTTATTTTATTTTTTCAGGTTGTACTTTTATTATCCAAAGAACTTGGTCAAAAATCCATTATTTCTTTTGTGTTATAATTTTATGTGATGATTTTATAACATGCTAATGCATTATAATATGTCATCTAGGAAAGTGTCTACTCTTAATTAATGTAACATGACATGCCTTCATGTGCATATTATTCATATTATAAAGTTATTTATAATGTAATTAAATATGACATTAGAATTAATTTAATAAGATTAAATTAATTGGGTTGGATATTTTCTTTTGAATTAGCATAATCAACCAAATAATGTGAATTAGATTTTAATGGTTAAAATTTGAAAAAATCCACATTAAAATCTAAGTTATCTAATTTTAACTTGTTTATTTTAGGGTAGATTAGATTATTCATAATAAATTGAGATTTTTAAAAAATCTAGTGATTTATGTAAGTGTAAATAGTATATTCTATATATCACACTTTCACCTAGTGATTAAAATTGATTTTATTTACTAGATTAATAAAAGATAGGATGCTTAATAAAATAAATCATATCAATGAATCAAAAGGTTTAAATCACAATCTCCTATGTTTTCAATGAATTAAAATTACGTACTTACTCTAGTAAACAAATGACATCAGGAAGGGTTAATAGTATATATAACTTTAATTAACGTGATTTAATGTTCATAATTATTTTGTTCTTGATACATGTTTTGTAGGTACTTTGAATTTCTACATTTTTTGATTCATATGACGAATGGCGAATATAGAAGGATTTTTTATTGTTAATTATATGCCTTTTTGAATTGTTTATTTATTTTATTTTTGATTAGATCAAAATCTATGTAAACCCATATATCGGGTTTTTTAATTTTTCTTTTATTTTTTTTTGCATTTTTTTGTGAAACTTGCTGCTACATGGAGGATCACACCATGTCAGAGAAAAAAAAATGAAGAAGCCAACATTGTTTTTAAATCGTCGGAGTTTGACTCTAGGTGTAGCGGGCAGCTTGGCCTTAAGCGCCTCCTATGCCCAGCCACGAGTTACCATCACTTGCCCTAACAAAGAGCAGTTCTTGGCCTTGAGCCTCTAGACTCGACCTTGAGCACTGCAGGCCTTGACCCCGTAAAGATCGGCATCCGTGACCGTCATAGAAACCGAAGTTGTGGCACCAGCAACAGAAACGGCTTGCAGCGACTCCGATCGCAAGCACTAGCCATGGTCAGCTTAAACGCTACTAAGCTTGAGTTGAAGCAAGGTAGCGGTTAACTTTGAGAGCTACAACACTCAGCCTAGAGCAAAGATGCGCCCGACAATGTGCGTAGCAGTACTCGATTTGAGAGTAGATGGGGAAAACCAACACGGTAATCATCTGTAGAGTGTAGAATAGTAGCCCGATGTTTGCTGTTCTTTAACTCATTGGAACTTCTCATCTGGCGTTTCCCGGCCTGAAGCGTGGTGGTGTACGACCTGGAGTGTGGAGGCGATCGACCTGAAATACTACCGGTGTTGGTTGGGAGTAGGATAGCAGCTCATCCATTACAGCCAGCATGAGATGATTGCATGCTATACGAAGTCCAAAAAGATAATAGGCTGGTTTTTTCAACTTGGGCCCATAAAATTACTTCCACTGTGCCCATATAGAAGCTCACATTCAATGGAGTTGGAAATACATAAATTACGAGAAAATCGCCTGTAATTTTATTTTATTTTTTTAGGTTATACTTTTATTATCTAAAGAACCTCGTCAAGAATCCATTATTTCTCTTATGTTATAATTTTATGTGATGATTTTATAATAAGCTTATGCATTATAACATGTCATCTAGGAAAGTGTATACTTTTAGTTAATGTAATAAGACATGCATTCATGTGCATATTATTTCATATTATAAAGTTATTAATAATGTAATTAAGTATGATTTTAGAATTAATTTGATAGGATTAAGTTAATTGGGTTGGTTATTTTCTTTTGAATTAGCATTATCAACCAAATAGTGTGAATTAGATTTTAATGGTTAAAATTTGAAAAAATTAACATTAAAGTCTAAGTTATCTAACTTTAACTTGTTTATTTTTGGGTCGATTAGATTATTCATAATAAATTTAGATTATGTAAGTGTAAATAGGATAAGATTCTATATATCACACTTTCACCTGGTAATTAAAATTGATTTTATTTACTAGATTAATAACATAGGATTCTTCATGAAATAAATCGTTTCAATTTTAAAATAATGAGCGAGAGAAGGGAATATGACAACATAACCTACGGTCTCCATTATTATTGTAACACCATGAGATCTAAGTGACGTCTTGCGATGCTTTGATTTTGTCATCCCTATGGAGGAATTTTCATTTAAATAAATAAAAAGCTGACTTCCATGATTTAGGATTTTGAAATGTATTTAAAAATTGGTCTACCCTACGACGACATTTTTGAGTTAAGTTATTAAGATTCAAAATAAAGGATCATGCTTATAAAAATATTATTAAGTTGTAAACTGTATCAGTAAATCAAATGGTTGCCAATAAATATATAAAACACTAGATATTTTAAGTATATTTTTTAATTGACAATGTCTCAATTCTATTTATAAATAATATGACCTATCCTATTTACAAGTTGTTTAATCGTGTAATTAATAATTTTTTTTTTGTGTTCTTCCACATGCATCATGCATCACATTTACTATTCCAAAATATGTATATGATGCTTATGCAACCATTTATTTTATGTCATTTATTTATTTGTGTCAACAATAATGTTTAATCCAATCATCATTATTATCTTAGATGAAAAATTTAATGATAATTTTGTCAAGTGGAAGAGTAATATGAATATTATACTTGTTTATGTAGACTGTAAGTTTGTCCTAACGAAGAAGTATTCTCCACCGGCTGCTACCAATGTTGCTCACAATGTACAAAAAGCATATGATTGTTTGATCAAGGCAAATAACAAGGCCTACTATTACCTATTAGTTGGCATGTCTGACATGCTTAGGATGAAGCACAAAAATATTGAGATTGCCTATAAGATAATACAGTCCCTTCAAGACATTTTTGGAAGTCCTTCTAAAGAGGCATGATATGAAGTCGTAAAGGATGTAATAAATGTCAAAATGAACTTTGGGGTCTCGGTTACAAAACAAGGTCTCAATGTGGTCTCCATGATGCTAAAATAAATGGGGCGGTGATAGGTAAAACCAAACAGCTTTCTCCCTTGCGTTCCATCAGTTTAAAAGCAACTATTTCATAAACAGGCTTAAATACAACACGATTGATTGCTTAATGAGCTACAAACCTTCAAATCCATCTTGAAAGAGAGCAAAAAAGGCAAGGCAAATGTTGTTGAAGCTTAACCATCCTCTTTTGCTAAACAGAATAGAAGAGGAAGAAAAAAAATGAAGGGAGTGGCAAATCTAAAGGTGGAGAAAAAACAACAATAAGAAAAAATGCTCAAAGAAAAAGAAGCCCGAAGGAAATTATTTCCACTATGATACAGATGGTCACTAGAAGAGAAATTGTAAAAAGTATCTCCATGAGCTCAAAGAAAAGAAGAACAATGACAAATTAGATTTGCTTGCTTTTGAAGCTTGTTTGGTTAAAGATGATACATCAATTTCATAATTGATTCAGGGACAATTACTCATGTTTGTTTTTCTTGTAGATGCTTAGCTCTTTAAGAGGTCTTGCTGATAGGAAACACTTGACAATAGTGGGAACATGAGTGGTTGTTTTGCTAAAAGTAGTAGGAGTTATTAAACTTTATTTTGGAAACAAGTTTTTATTGTTGAAAAATGTTTATTACATTCATAGTTTTCATAGAAATTTGATTTTTGTTTCTACCTTGTTTGAACAAATATTTAATGTCTCTTTTAATAATAATTATATTATTATTTTACAAATGGTTTAGATATTTGTTATGCAAATTTGGAAAATGGGCTTCACAACTTATGGCCAAATGAAAAATCACTGCCTAATATGAAAATGTTTAAAATGAAACAACCGAAACCCAAAAGGCAAAAGGTTTTTTTTTTTTTTTTAATGATGAAACATGCCTTTGGCACCTTAGGTTTGGTCATATCAATCTAGATAAGATTAACATACGAGTAAA
This sequence comes from Artocarpus heterophyllus, assembly GCA_025403435.1. Classification (NCBI taxonomy): domain Eukaryota; kingdom Viridiplantae; phylum Streptophyta; class Magnoliopsida; order Rosales; family Moraceae; genus Artocarpus; species Artocarpus heterophyllus. Next base: position 20,118,255 of record CM046341.1, read on the forward strand.
AGATGGTCCTTTAAGAGAACTAAAAGGTTAGTTCTCTACTAGTTTGTTAATCTTGTCTAGAAGGAAAAATGACTAGAGGCCTTTCTTTGCAAAAGACAAAAGGGCCATATAACCACTTGAGTTAATGTATTTGTACATTTATGGTCCAATTGTGGAAGCACATAGTAGTTATGAATATTCCATCACATTTATTGACGACTATTCTAGTTATGGCTACGTATACCTAATGCAAAAGAAATCTAGGACTTTTGGAAAGCTCAAAAAATTCCTAGCAGAAGCTAAAAGTAATTAGGTAGGTCGGTAAGACTTTTTGATCTGATCGAGGAGAGGTTACCTTGATGTTGAGTTTAGGGATCACTTGATAGAACATGGTATTCTATTATAACTTGTTGTACTCGAAACTCCAAATTAGTGTTGTCAAAAAAAGAAATCAAACATTGGTTGATATAGGAAGATCTATGCTTAGCTTTTCATCATTATCCACTTTATTTCAGAGATACAAACCACAGTATATCTTTTGAACATAGTTCCATCTAAGTCTATTCCAAAGACACCTCTAGAGTTTTGTAATGGTCATAAACCTAGTTGACAACATATCCATACATGGAGTGACAAGGAACTTGGAACAATGTTTTAAAGTATGCTTGTTTGTAGGGTATCTAAAGGGAACAAAGGTTGGTTTGTCTTATAGTCTTCAAAAGTAAAAGGTATTTGCATCGACAAATGCCACTTTCCTTGAGAATGAGTATATGTCAAATTATAAACCTCGTAGTGAAGTTGTGTTAGAATAGTTACTTTCTAACTAGAATAAACCATAACTGACAAATGTTGTCAAAAGACAAAGTAAGGAGATCATATCTCCAGATTAGGATGTCATACCACCTTGACATAGTGGGAGGATTATGAGACAACTTACTCGCTATAGAGAAATTTGATTTCTGATAATGGTGCTAATGATTCATTAGCATATCAACATGCAATGGAAGATTTTAACAAGCAAAAATTGCTAGAGGATATAAACCTTGAAATGGAGTCTATGTACTCCAATTTTGTTTAGAAACTTATAGATCTGCCTAAAGAGATAAAACCATAGGGTATAAATGGATCTATAAGAAGAAAAGTGGAGTAGATACAAAAGTGGAGACTTTTAAAGCTATGCTTGTGGTAAAAGGTTATACCCAAAAAGAGGAAGTCGATTATAAAGAGACTTTCTCACCAATAGCTATACTTAAATCCATTCTATTCTTTTATTCATCATTTCACATCTTGATTATGTGATATGGTAGATGGATGTGAAATAGCCTTTCTAAATGGCTATCTTTAAAAAGGCATCTACATTGTACAACTAGAAGAGTTTGTGGTTTTGGAAGCTGCAAAGGTCCATTTATGGACCTAAGCAAGTTTCAAGATCATGAAACTTGAGGTTTGATAAGGCAATCGTCTTATAGTTTCGATCAAAATATTGATGAACTTTGTGTATACAAGTACATCAAAGATAAAAAGGTGGTCTTCATAGCTCTTTATATAGATGATATTCTATTCAATGAGAATGATTTGAAACTATTATCTAATAGGGTGCTTGGCAAGCATGATTAGTTTCAACTTTTTAGTTCAAAACATTACAGTGTGTAAGAGCTTTACACTATTTGGTAACTAAAAAGTTCTTTCTAACCATGCTTACCAAAACACTCTATAATGTAAAGAAATGCCTAGCCAACCAATGCCAAATGAAAGATTTGGGAGAGGCAAGTTATGTTCTTGGAATTCAACTAAAAAAAGATCCCAAGAATAGACTATATCTCAATCATCGTACATCTATGAGGTGCTTATCATATTTTATTTGTAAAACTCCAAGAAAGGTAATTACATACATGCCATAAAGCTTATATTTCCAAAGAGCAGTGTTCTAAGACACCTTAAGAGGAAGAAAACATGAGATGGGTACCCTCTATATAAGCAGTAAGAAGTCTAACATTTGCCATATTTTGTACAAGCTTGACTCTGCTGTGTAATAAGTATAGTTAGGCGGTATCGATCCAACCTAGGATTAGATCATTGGGTGGCAGTTAAGCCCATTCTCAAGTATCATAGGAGAACAAAAAACTATATACTGGTATATTCTAGTAAGAATTTGATTCAAATAGATACACTGATTTTGATTTTCAATCAAACAAAGACATATGTAAATCAAGTTTAGGCTGGTGTTTAGTCTTGGTGGTAGAGCTATAGTTTGGAGAAGCATTAAGCAATATTGTATTGCTATTCAACTATGGAAGCTAAGTATATAGATGTTTGCAAAGCAACTAAGGAAACTGTATGGCTTTGTAAATTATTAATTGATTTGAAAGTTGTTCTAGATATGGAGAAACCACTCATACTGTATTATGATAATAATGTGCAATGTTAAATTCAAAATAGCCCAGAACCAACAAAAGAGAATAGTATATCAAATGAAATATCTTTTGATATAGAGATAGTTCATCGAGGTGAAGTTGTGAAGATTGCATCAGAAAACAATCTTCCCGACCCTTTTATTAAGACATTGCCTGCAAAGAGTTTTGAGGGACATTTGAAAGGCTCATATTTGAGAGACATGTTTGACCCGTTTTAAGGCAAGTGAGAGATTATTGGGGTTGATGTTTTACAATCATAGACATCATGCATATTATTGATAAATTAAATAAAATGACATCTATTCATTTTTGGTTGCTTATGTGTATTGTGAATACTTTACAAAATCTCGTGATTATTAACATGAGTATAAATTTAGTATATAATTGTTAAATACATTAGTATTAAATTTGTAGATAATAATTTAAATAGTTTGTAATAATTAATTAAAGTTTGGGATCTTTAGTTAAATATTACAAGTGCGGTCCAATCTCATGAAGAATGAATTAGCCTTATCCAGACTATTAATGTAGAGACATTAGATTAGATGTAATTTTTATAACTAGATTATATAGGGCTAGACCATATAAATTATAAATATATGACAATCTTCCGTTACAAATAGAGTATTCAAATTTATTACAATTATAATCATTATATGATAATCTCAATCTTGAGTATTTATTGGACTCATGTTTATAACATTATATTTTTTGACTTGCTTGATAAAATTTATCTAAAGATAGCTTATAACTTTGCATCTTGGAAACATAATAGAATAAATGGTTGGGAATGATAATATATTGATATATAATCCATTTATTCCTATTGGAAGTTAGAAAAAATAATTCTTTTTGAGTGATGATTTAGGACTTGAATAGTAGAATGCTCATTCACGATAAGATTATGAATCAACTCTTAATTAAAGATTCATTAGAACTCAAGGACAAGGATGTAATAATAGAGGTAAACAAAATTGAACTTAAAACAAAATTGAACTTATCTCTTATTATGGACTATCATGGTGGATTGAGATGTAATGATTTTACAAATAGACTACTCGCTATGTTTTCTTGAGTAATTATTACTATAATTTTAAAAGTGTAGTTTTAGGGATTTGATGGAGTAACACTGGAACTAATAAATTTGACACATTAATTAAAGAGTTTAATCCATTGTCGAATTTATTGGATGTAAATTATAAGCCCATAGGTCCCCAATGCCACGTCTATAAATACTATATTGGATTAAGAACATAAGTGTAACAATGAATGTGTTTAATTTAGAATGATTGAATTCTATATTAATTGTTTCTTACTAGAGATATTAATGTGACGTAGAAAAATGATATCCGTGACACATAATATGATGTGACAAATGTCACATTTGACCGAGTAACAATTGAGTAATTAAATATATTTAACTATTGATATTATATAAATATATTTTAACTTTGTGGGACTTTTGTGTAGTGGCCATACTATATCTATGTCAATACTGACATAAATTTAATTAATTAATAAATTTAAAATTAACATGATTATATATATATAAGAGTGTTAAACATGTATACCCTAAGGAGTAAAATGTTGTGACAGGTTTTTGGAGACATTTTATCAATAAAGAGTTTATTTATTGTTCATACACCAAATATTGTCCTCTTTAAGTTCATATTTGTTGAATGTATGTTAAGCAAATAAAAGTCTAAGATTGTTAGTCTAAACCTTTAAGAATCAGGCATATTGTAGATAAATTATGCGGAAGACATGAATCTTAAAGGTGATCGTCCAAATTATAAGATCCGCAATCGAGGGAATAAAGTTCGGCCTTTTATTTATGGTAAGATTATTATGTTATCTAAATCTCTAATGGGAGATGACTTGTCTTGGCCATCGGAGTAAGACTCAGTGAGTAGAAACTTTGGCACATTATCATAGATAACGATGTATTGGATCAGGACCTAAAGTTAAATTGATTTGGATCAAGAATTCTGTCTATGCAAATCAGTTCACTTTCGGCAATCATATGTGTTGTGTCTTAATCCTTAAAGGACTAATAAGCTCGTTATCTTGACTTATGTCTTTTGATGTACCAAAGCGTGATATCTTGACTTTATGATGGTATGAATACTGGTAAATTAGAGACATGACTCTTGATAGCATAGACTTGTTATTCATAGATATGGAATCCATAGCTCTATTGGCAGAGTCAATGATATTTTCTTATATACGTTATCCTGTAATTGGAAGGCTAGAGCGCTCAACCATTTGGATGCATAAGTGTAGCCGAATGGTATACTGTCTATGGGTAGTAAGTTTTCCAAGGGTGTGATAACAGAATGTAAGATAAAAATAATCAGGAATGGAAGATGAATTTATTCTTAAGTCAATTATGAATATCTTATGGGGATATGACACATTATGATATGTCTGGACACTTAGCTTATTTAGAGGTTCGTAATTTTGTATAATTCAAGAGTGTAGCTCTAAGCTTTTAGTGGAGTAGTGTTAGAGTTGATAGTTATCAAATATATATCTGGGATATTGTATTTTATAATTATTGGACCTTGAACTATATAAGTCCATTAAGCCCCTTTTTGTTAGCTCATAATAAATCCTATAATGATACGGTGTGCTTTTCCAACAAATTGGTTACTTATGTTAAATTATTAGATAGACTAAAATTTGATAGGATCAGATAATTCATGTCTATTTATCGGTTGAATTAATTTTGTGAATTAATTTTAGATAAACTTATTGAATTATCAAGAATATTTATTTTCTATGAGATTATCCAAATATGGCTGTTTTGATCAGATAACTTCTCTATTTAGGTTATTTGAATTAAAATTGATGCTCTATCTAAAAAATCTTGGGTGAAAAATAAAAGATTCTTAGGGATCATATTATTTGCTTGTTCAGCAAGCCGATCTGCTTGTTCGACCTACTAATGGGGTAAGTTTAGCAAGCCGATCCATTAGTTTGAACTGCTGATCTAATGATTATTTAATTACGCATTTTAGACGCTATTTCATCAGAAGTTGATTTGGATTCAAATTTTTGAGGCCTTTTTTAATAAAGATTAACCCTTGGTCCGACTTGTATAAATAGGGAGTGAGTTTTCTCAGTTATTCAGATTAGTTGAGAAGTTTAGAGTGAATACCTAAGTGTGAAAAACTCTAAAACTCCATGAGAGCTATTGTTCACAATCAAGAACCTTAGCTCTAGGTCTTCTAAATTGGTTAAAAGGAAAGTCATCTGGAAGAGCTGTACGACATGTGCCTACACATACTCTGATCGTTGATAGAGAATAGCAAAAAATGCCAGTTAATTGAGGCCTTTTTGAAACATGCTTCTCTTCACTGATTGCAGGAGCTCTCCGGCATGAAACAAGTTAGTAAATTTTGATTAATTTATATATATAGCATGTCGAACTTGTATTTTGAAAAATACTCTGTTTTAAAATTTTTTAAAATTATGTCGCGTACTCATTTCCAACAAAGGGATATATGACATCAATGTGGAAGTGGAAGTCCACTTCTTTCACATGCCTACTTTGGAGAGTTTCTTTCCTGTTGTGAACGTGTAACTCACCCACTTATGAGAGAAGTGGGTGGTTTTAATTTTTTAGAAAATTTAAAATTTAATTAAAAATAACTATCTATTTAGTTATAAAATAAATACTAGGTACAATTTTGATGTAGGTGATATAATTCCATAGAGAAAAACTGAGAGTTCTTCTCTAAACAAAAGGTTCTACTATCTAATTTGCTGAATACATAACAAAATCAAAAAAGTGTTAGAATTGGCTTCTTCTTTGTAGTTTGGCATCCACTCATTGTTCTATTGGTGTGGAGGCTTTGCTTTAGCGACTATAATGTCAAAGAAAATTTTTGTTTGTCAACCAACCTATTTTTCAATTGCGTACATAAGAAGTATTTGTTTCTCAACCAATCCATTTTTTTGCTACGTTTTCTATTAAAATTCTAGCATTCATATTATATAAGAAGGATGTAAACAAGTCATAAGGAATGGACATTGATAAAAGAGTACATAACTGTTGTGTATTTTGAGTTTACAAATAAAGTCAATTCAAGATCTCCTCACAGTAGCAATCACATGGTAATAGGGATGGCAACAGTGTAGGTTTGAAATGGGATAGTCTTCCCACTAACCTGCCCTGTTAAGAAAAACTATCCTCGTCATTGCCCCCATTAATTTGCATAAGGTGGCTGGTTTTCTTGTCACAAATTTGGCATATTCGTGGTACCCTATTTATTTGATTATTAATTTTCATAATAAAATGAATAATTAATTAGTTAATTAATTAATGCTCCAGTATAAGATTTAAATTAAAATGTAAAGAAACTATAGTTTTTAATTTGTAATTGATATTATGTAATATAACATTATGCCTTAAAATTATATATAATATAGCACATTATCGCCATGTTTAGTAGCCTGTATAATAGTATTTATTATATTATTTTACAAGAATACAATGTTTATACTTACCATGTTGTATATATTATATGGACTGTAAATAATACAAAATACTATGTATTAGTTAATATGCTGCAATTAGATTGTATTGTATTGTATAAACTTGTCCTCTCTTCTTTGATTTCTTACACTCATCCAAACAAAGAAAACCCAACCTTCATGCTTTTGAGTTTGAGTTCTCTAGCGATGGATTTACGATCTCTGACGAACGATCTCCAATCTCCAATGATGAATCTCCAATCTCTTTCATAGTTATCAACTTTAACGCTACTCCATTGAAAGCTTAGAGCTGCACTCTCGAACTATATAGAATTACGAAGCCCGAATAGCTAAATCTCTATGATCTATTATAATGTATCATATCCCTATAGAATCATTCATAATCAGCTTAAGGATAAATTCTGTCTTAGTTTCTCAATAATTTTTCTCTTACATTCCATTATCTCACCATCAAAAAATTTGCTATTCAAAGACAGTATACCATTTGGTTACACCTACATATCCAAATGGTTTAGCGCTCCAGTTTTTCAATTATAGGATAATGCATATAAAAGGATACCATCGACTTCTAAAGAGGAACTATGGATTCTGTATCTATGAATAACAAGTCTATGCTATCAAGAGTCATGTCTCAATGTACTGATATGCGTACCAACATGAATTATGGATGTCACCCTTTGGTATATTAAAAGATATAAGTTAAGACAACAAACCCATTATTCATCTCAGGATTAAGATACGACATATATGATTGTCTAAAGTGAATTGATTTGCCGAGATAGAATTATTAATTCAAATCAATTACACTTTATGTCTCAATCTATTGCATCGTCACCTATGATGAAGCACCAATGTTTTTATTCATGGAGTCCACCTCTGATGACCAAGACAAACCATTTCCCGTTAGGGATACAGATAACATAACAATCTTTGCATGAATAAGGCGCCCAACTTTATTCCCTTGATTGTGGATCTTATGATTTAGACCGTCACCTTTAGAATCATGTCTTCTACATAATCTGTTCATCGTATGCCTGATTTTAAAGGTTTAGACCGATAGCCTTAGACTTTTGTTTGCTTATTATACATCCAACAAATATGAACGTAAAGAAGACAACAATTTTAGTATATGAATAATAAATAATCTCTTTATTGATAAAAATGTCTCCAAAAATATATTACATTTTTACTCCTGAGGGCATACATGTCTAACAATCTCCCACTAGCACTAAGTGAATAAATAAGACAAATCTCACATCCCCATAGCTTCCACATGCCTCTCGAAAACTCTCGTAGTTAGTGTCTTCGTGAATGGATCAGTTAAATTATCCTCAGATGCGATTTTGCATATAGCAACATGCCTGGCCTATACAAAGTCCTTTATCATATGATACTTCTGATCAATATGCTTACTCTTCTTATGAAATCTTGGTTCCTTAGCATTAGCTATTGCCACACTATTATCATAATATAGTGATACCACTTTATCCATACCAGGAACTACCTCAAGATCCGCAAGGCACCTATGAAGCCACACTGCTTCTTTCGAAGCATCATTAGCTGACACATACTCGGCCTCCATCGCTGAATCCGAAGTGCAATCTTGCTTGCACTTCTCCAAACAATGGCACCGCTGCCCAGAGTAAACACAAAGCCAGTAGTCAATCTTTTTGAATCCAGACAGGATTGAAAATCTGAGTTAGTGTATCATAGAGGTGTTAAATCCTCACTTGAATACAAAAGCATATATCCTCGAGTCCTTCTCAAGTACTTGAAATATGCTTGACCACAACCCAGTGATTTACTTTTAGATCTGACTGAAATCGACTCACTATCCTGACCGCATAACTAATATCCAATCGTGTGCAAAGCATGGCATGCATGAGACTACCCACTACTGAAGCATAAGGCACCTTCTTCATGTATTCTCTTTCTTCATCAGACTTTGGTGAGTCTTTCTTAGAAAGAGTAATTGAAGACCTAGATGGTTGCCCACCTTTCTTAGAATCCTGCATTGCAAACCTTTTGAGAATTTTATCTATGTAGCGTGCTTAGGACAAAGCTATCATTCTGTTCTTCCTATCTCGAAAGATCTAGATATGGAGAACAAAATTAGCTTCGCCCAAGTCCTTCATGTCAAACGCTTGGTCAACCATAATTTGACAGATGACAATATCCCAACGTCCTTGCCAATTAGTAGAATGTCATCTACATAGAGCAGTAGAAAAACCACCTTCCCATCTTTAATGTATTTGTAAACACATGGTTCATTCACATTTTGCACAAACCCATAAGTCTTGATCACTTGATAAAATCTTATGTTCCAAGAATGAGAAGCCTACTTAAGTCCATAAATTGAGTTTAACAGCTTACAAACCATACCCTCTTGGCCCTTAGCCTTGAACCCGTCTGGCTATCCCATATATATGGATTCATCAAGATAGCCATTTAGAAAAGTCATCTTGACATCCATCGACCAAATCTTGTAGTCGAGAGCAGCAGCTATAGACTACAGAATATGGATAGACTTAAGCATGGCTACAGCCTTATAGGTTTTGACTTTTCCATTCACTCCTCTCTTTCCCTTATAGATCGACTTACATCCTATGGGTTTTACCCCTTCAAGAATATCTACAAGCTCTCAACCTAATTAGTCTTCATAAACTTTATATCTATATTCATAGCCTCTGTCCAGAGTTTCAAATCAACATCCTCCATAGCCTCTTTGTATGAGTAAGGATCCCGATCATGTTTAACTGGTTCAGCCAAAAAGGGTTCACCATTGAACATATACGTCTCGAGTTGACGCCCGATCCTCCTACTACGCCGAAGCCCCTTAGGTTGTTGTTTGGGTTCGGTTGCTTTTTGTAAACTGATTGGAATAGTTTTATTTGGAACCCCCAAAGTGATTGAATCACTCACCAATTCCTCAAACGCCACTTTGCTTCGAGGCTTAAAGTGGTCCAAGTAACTTTCCTCAAGAAAAGTTGCATTAGTTGAAACCACAATTTTATTTTTCTTTGGGTTATAGAAATAACACCTTTTAGTCCATTTTGAATATCTTACAAATACACAAACTTCCAAACATACTTCCAACTTATTCGCTTCCTAAAATAGGACATGAGCTAGACATCCTTATATGCAAAAACGATTTAAGGATGTCTTTTTCCCATCTACAACTCATGAGGAGTTTTAGGAACCGATTTTGGAGGCACATTGTTCAAAAGATAATGTGCTATTTGTAGTGCACATCCCTAAAAGGATAGAGGCAATGATGAATAACTCATCATGAAACTGGCCATGTCCAACAAAGTCCTTTTTCTTCTCTTAGCCACGCCATTCTACTGTGGGGTACCTGACATAGTCAAATGGGATAAAATACCATTCTCTAACAAGTGTCCCAAGAACTCATCAGAAAGGTAATCTCCACCTCAATAGGATCGAAGTGCCTTTATGGGTCTACCTAATTGCTTTTCCACTTCAGCACAAAACTCCTTGAACTTGTTATAAGTTTTGCTTTTGTGGTGCATTAGGTGCACATACCTATACCTTGAGTAATCTTCAATAAAAGTGATGAAGTACTCATACCCTCCTCGTGCCCGGATGTTCATAGGTCCGTAAACATCGCTACGCACAAGTTCTAGAATGCCTTTAGCCCTATTGCCCTTAGACCCAAATAGTCTTTTGGTCATTTTACCCTCCAAACAAGATTTACATTGTGGTATAGATTCCACCTTTAAGTGACCTAAAAGTCTATCCCTCATCAACTGTTGAATCCTATTCAAGTTAATATGACCTAGTCGCAAATGCCAAAGATAAGTCTTATTAGCATGAGAAGTTTTAAGTCTTTTAGAGTTATTATCATTAACCTCAGTTATCAACAGTTGGACCATCTTAGGTTTGATAAAATACAGATTATTTTGCACCCATCCGTGACAGATAAAAGATTTATTTTTACAAATCACTACATTATTATTAAAAGAAACTAAATAAGAGTCTTTAAATAAACAAGCTAGAAAATTAAATTCCTTTTTAATTTAGGAACATAAAAACAATCTCGCAAAAATAAACTCCTATAATTATCAAAATAATGATGGATGTCTCCTCTTACTTTAGCCAACACTAAGGATCCATCTCATCCGAAGCGTTAAGTCTTCATGTAGCAGACTTCTTGCTTCTTTGAACCCTTGTAGAGAAACACAAGCATGATTTGTTGCTCCAGAATCTATGACCTAAGTGTCATTGGATTCCTCAACCAAACAAGCTTCGATAATCAAAAGATCACACCTACCTCCTCCAAAAAGGAAGTCCTTGTAATTCTTCTTAATGTGCCCGACCTTCCCATAGAAAAAGCACTTAAGCTTCTTCAGGTTCTTCTTTTTCTTCTTCTTGTTCTTGCCGTTTGTAGGAATAGAAGGCTTTTCGTTCTTGGTCCGTTGCTTCTTTCTATTCCCATGGTTGGGATTGGAACTAGAGGCAGCCACCAAGTTGGCCTCCCCACCAGCAGGAGTTTCCTTGATCCAATTTTTGAATTCTTGTAACTGCTTCATTAACTCAGTCAAGGTCATATTCCGTTTATTGCTCATATTAAATGTAGTTTTAAAAGGGATAAACTCCATAAATGGAGTCTCAAAGACCATAGTCATCTGAGTTTCAGCACAATGTCAGCTCCATTGGTTTGAGTCTCAAGAAGGTAGCCCATGACCAACATCATATGCTCCTTTATAGATGTCCCGGGTCTTTGTTTGTAGTTTAGAAGTTTTTGAAGAGCCCCTTGCCATTTTGTTAGGGCTTAGCCTCCGAACATGTCTTTAAGATTATCCAAAATCTGCTTCGTAGTCTCATAATCTTCTTGTTGAGCCTGTAGCATGTTATTCATGCTGGCCATAACATAATAGCAGGCCTAAACATTAGCATCTTTCCAGCGATCATATACTTGGATTTGCTCATTAGTGGAATCTCCCGTCGGCTTAGGAGGAAACGGAGTTGTCAGCACAAATTTTAGTTTTTCAAATGATAGGACTATATTCAGGTTCCGCTTTCAATTATTAAAATTCTCACTGGTTAATTAGTTGTTCTCAAGTATTAAAGATAAAATGTTTTTAGACATTTTAAACCTACAATAAAGAATCATATACTAAACATAAGAAAACATACCATAATAATTTAGTAAGATAGCACAATCATGTAAAACATACAATGTATTTACATGTCGAAACCTTGAAAATATCACGACCTTACAATGATAATTCTCAACTCAGAATACAACAAGTCGACTGGGGGAGACTTGCCAACTTCAATTAGGAACATGGATCCCTTCCTTATTAATATATGCCATCCAAGACCTGTATGATCTAGCATATATTAATAATCATTTCTTTGGCCATCAATTTTAGTAACAGAGGTCCTAGAGGAGGTCAATAATGAAATCAAATGAGTGTATAACCATCGTTTCAATATTTTATCCATGATTTATAATTACCACCTAGGGGTGTGTAATGATGAATCATACCAAAATACCTTATCCTCTCGGACATCTAATCTAATACATGATGAAGTCCCTTCTTAGGAGTGGGAACCACTATGTGCTACCTATAGACTAACGATGGAGGCCGTAGGTCTTCTCTTTGAAAACCTTCTCCAACTCAATGTTTAGAAATGAAGTTTTTATTCTAAGAAACATGCATGAACAATTTTTAATGAGGGGCACTCCTTGTTCCATATGACATGTTATCAACATACATGGCAAAACGTATTATAATGTAGATAAGCAAAGCAATCATGCAAAGCTACAAGCAAAATAGTAATAAATAGGCATAATATTATGGTTCTATCCTAGAGAATAGAAAATAAAGATTATAAGAGATAAGTCAAAACATATTATTGATTCTTCAATCTTGAATTTTTGAATTGTATCTTCCTTCATGTATTATTTATTTTCAAGTCTCCAATCCCTCATAGATAGAATACTCTATTTTTTTGGTCATATCCAAATTTAATGTTTCTTAGAATGGTCCTAAAAATAAAATTAAAACTGCATTGAAAAATGTGCCTTTTTTGAAAATTCATAGCTCTCTATCGACATGCTAATCTATACAATCGACCTACCGATCTTGACAGATCGGCTTCCTGAACTTGAAAGTTTGACCTGCCTCTAGATCCATCAAAATTCTGCCCTACGGACGGCCTATCAACTGAACAGAAATCACATTTTTCCAAGAAAAGCCCTTTCTATGCAATTTTCAATTTTTATTTTCAACAATTCAAAAACATAAAATTAGAGACTCAGGAAATAGTTGTGGAACAGTATCATCCATCTTCTAGATCCGTCTTTTAGATTTTTCTTCTCCATGTAATGCCCCGTTACGGACGTCACAGATCTCGTTATTTTTATCCTTGTTTTCATTACTTTTAAGATAAACTATTTAAACAAGGTAAAATTTATTAAACTTATCCCAGGATCCATGCGTACATTTTTTTAGACTAATTATTAATATTTCAAAACCTTTTGTATTTATTTAAATGATTTATCAATATCAAATTAATGAAGCCATAATGCAAATAAAATTTAAAATTATCATCTAATTTTGCTCACAATTCGGTAGGCTGAAATCCGGACACCTGTAGGCCGAACATGACTGGCAGTCCAAACTTCAACCACTGGCAGGCCATCCGAGGCTCTACAAAATCAAAATTTCAAAACACTTGGACCGACAGGCCGATACAAAGTAATCGGCAAGCCGATGCCAACATCAACAGTCTGATCTGAAATGGTTGGAAGGCCGATCCTCTATTAAAACCAAATAAAATAAAATAAAATAAATAGATGAATTTAAACAAGTCTCAATATTTTAAGGTACGAAAAATAAATTTCAGAGTAATAAGAACATAGTTCAAAACTTAAAAACTCTTTAGATAAACATACTCAAAAATAAAACATAGTTTATAAACTTTAATTCTCTTTCTTGGCGTTCTTCCGTTTTTCAATCCACTGTTCCATGCTCACACGTCCGTCTTTGCCCTCTGCCTAATCCATGGTTCTCTTACCTTTATCTACAACATGATCATAACTAAGTAAGCAAAGTGCTTAGTAAGTACATTTTCCTATCTCACAACTTAAAATGTTTATGAACATCCTTATGAAACATCATAATCATAGTCATCATTAACATAGAAGTGCCTTGGCACATTTACATATAGAACATATCTTTCATTAACGTTATCCATATTAAAACTTCATTCATTTTATCTTTAGGGCCCAAATGCTGCACCATCATCATCATCATCGTAGGCGTGCCGCCATTAGAGTTGAGGGGTAGCTAATCCTAAACCAAACATGACAAGTCCAACTTTGGATATCATAAACATAAACATAGGGTGTGCAACACTTAATTAGGTGATACATATATATATATATATATATTAACTTTGAAATGCTTTATCATCAAAACATGCATTGAACATTCTTGCACCTCAAATATTTCATAATAAAACATTATATAAAATTGTCATTAAAATCATCATGGAAATCATCATGAACATAGATTTCAAACTTTTTATAATGTTTATCATGTTGCAGGTGAGAATGTACTTACTTGACTTGCTTACTTAACCTTTTCTTTGATGACGTCACCGCGGTCTGAATGTGCTCACTTCTTAGAATGTTCATGTCATACATTCATATATAAATAAAAATTATTTTTCTCTTCTATGAACTCATCTAATAGCATAAGACATCATTCGTACTTTCATCTCAACAAATACATAAACATATGTACATTTTACCATCTTCCAAACTTTCATGCAAAATCTGTGATATTAGAAATTTGCTTGACCATAAGGGATACATAACTCAATTACTTATTACTCATACACAATTAATGCATGAGACTTTGTAGGGAAATAATTAACATAAATATAAATTACCCTAATTTTTCTTTAGCCATAAAAATTTCATTAGGCACTTAAAATAAATCACACAATACCCAACACAAAATCTGCTAGCAATAACAATACAATGAGCAGCCCTAACGAACGCTCATATAATAAAATATCGATCTCACAAAATAATCCACAAAAATCTTACATGTACTAGACACCTAAAACCACAACATATCTGAAAATTACCTTTAAATAAATTCAAAATGACTCAAAGAAGTCAGAGACAAAATAAACCCTAAATTCACAAAGCAGTGAGCAATCCCCGATCATCATACTCAAACAATTAAAATATATTTTCTTAGACACTAAAATTTTTTGACAACCTATTAACATATAAATACAGTACCACAAAAAGTTTGTTGTCAAATAAATTCATTTGTTCTTATAAAAAGATCACACAAACAAGAAGTCTAGAAGTTACTACATAGTCAGCCATAAAACCTACCCTTAAAGAAAATTCAAGAATGCATAAAATATTCATCAAATCATCACAAAAATTTCCAGTCCATAACTTAACATATACATGAACATATCTGTAAAATTTTGTGAGAAATAACTTTTGTTTGCCCTATGAACAAAGACTGCATTTTTTGATATTTTTACGATCAGCAACGAGTAGTTCAGGAGTGGCAGAGAATGAAAATTGAGTAACTTTGCATAGAAAATTCCAAATAAGGTGAAATTTTGAGCAATATCATATAACGCATACATAAACATCATACTAAAATTTCGTTGAAAAAGGAAATTCATAGACAAAGTATGGGAGTCGGAACACAAAGGAATTAAAATTTCAAGAATGAACCGAGAACGAGTTTCTTACATCAAAACGTTTCTTCTCAAATTTTCTTCAAATTCACCGAGAAAAGACTCAATGTTTTATTCAATTATTTGCAGGAAAACTTAAGGGAGAGAGGGAGAAAATTCGTGGAGGAAAGAGAGGGGAAATTTGTGTGTGAGAGAGATGGTTTACATGAAAGTTGTTGGAAAAATAGTACGCAGCGGAATTTTAAAATTTTTCATTAGAGCATTTTCCAAAACACAAGTTTGACGTGCTATATGCATAAATTAAAAAGATCTTACTAACCTTTGATTGCTGAAGAGCCTTCGTAAAACATGAGGAGAAGTAACGTTTCAGAAAAGCCTCAACCAACTGGTCTTCTTTGCTATTCTCTATCCACGATCGGAGTGAGTCTGGGCTCACACGTACAGCTCTTCCACCAGGTGACTCTCCTTCCAACTAATCGATAGAACCCAAAGCAAGTGTTCATGATTTGTAAACAATAGCTCTCAGGGAGTTTTTAGATTCTCACTAGCAGAGTATCACTCTTAATCTCTCAATTGATTTGAGTAACTCTAAAGACTTACTCCCTATTTATAGAGGTTAGGTTCAGGGTCAATCCTTATCAGATTAGGTCTCAAAATTCAAAGCAGAACCAAAATCGGATCAATATCTGATAAGATCCATGCCAAAATGCGTGATCTTACCCTTCGCTCATCGACAGGCCAATCAGGATGATGATAGGCCGAACAGGCCCCATCGGTAGGCCGAACACGTAGATCGGTAGGCCAAACTGTCGAATAAAAAATCTTAGCGAATCTTTTATTTTCCACCCAAGATTCTATAAGATAAAGTCTCAGTTTTAATTCAAATATCGCAATAGAGAAGTTATCTGATCAAAACAACTTTATCTAGATAATCTTTAAGAAAATAAATGAATTTCCAATAATTCTACAAGTTTGTCTTGATCTAATTTATCCAAAATTAAATCAATCGATAAGCAGACAAGAATTATCCGATCCCAATAATTCAACAAGTTTATCTTGAATTAATTTTTTATCATAAAATTAATTCAACCAATAAACAGACATGAATTATTTGATTGTTCCAAATTTTAACCAATCTAATAAATCCGACATAAGTTGCCAATTATTGAAAAAACACGCCGTATTGTTACAGGATGTTGTGAGCCAGCAAAGGGGACCAAATGGACCTATATAGTTCAAGCTCTCGATAATTACGAAACCCAATATCCCATATATAGATTTCATAATTATCAACTCCAACGCTACTCCACTAAAAGCTTGGAGCTGCACTCTCGAACTACATAGAATTGCGAAGCCCGTATAGCTAAGTCTCCATGACATATCATAGTGTATCGTATCCCCATATGATTATCCAAAATTGGCTTAAGGACAAGTTCGGTCTTACCTTCCCTATTATTTTTATCTTACATTCCATTATCTCACCATCGAAAAACTTACCATCCAAAGATAGTTTACCATTCGGTTACACCTATGTATCCAATTGGTTGAGCGCTCTAGATTTCCAATTATAGGATAACGCATATGAGAGGATATCATTACTCCTAAAGAGGAGCTATAGATTCCAAATCTATGAATAACAGGTCTACGCTATCAAGAGTCATGCCTCTAACGTACCAGCATGCATACCACTATTAAGATGTGGGTGTCACCCTTTGGTGCATCAAAAGACACAAGTCAAGACAATGGGCCCACTATTCATCTCAGGATTAAGATACAATACAAATGATTGTTTAAGGTGAATCAATTTGCCGAGACAGAATTATCAATCCAAATCAATTCACTTTATGTCCTGATCCAACACATCGTCACCTATGACAACGTGCCAATGTTTCTATTCATGGAGTCCACCTCAGATGGTCAAGACAAACCATCTCCCAATAGGGATATAGACAACATAACAATCTTTACATGAATAAAGTGCCCAACTTTATTCCCTCGATTGCGGATCTTATGTTTTAGACCATCACCTTAAGAATCATGTCTTCTGCATAATCTGCCCATCGTATGCCCAATTCTTAAGGTTTAGACTGACAGTTTTAGACTATTGTTTGCTTAACATACATTCAACAAATATGAACGTAAAGAGGACAAGATTTGGTATATAAATAATGAATAAATTCTTTACTGATAAAAATGTCTCCAAAAACTTATTATATTTTTACTCCTTAAAGCATACATGTCTAACAATCTCCCACTTGCACTAAGTGAGTAAATACGACAAATCTTGCATCCCCATAGCTTCCACATGCCTCTCGAAGACTATCCCAATAAGTGTCTTCGTAAATGGATCAGCTAAATTGTCCTCAGACGTGATCTTGCACACCATGACATGCCCGCCCTCAATGAAGTCCTTTATCACATCATACTTTCGATCAATATGCTTACTCTTCTTGTGAAATCTTGGTTCCTTAGCATTAGCTACCACCGCACTATTATCATAGTACAGTGATATCGCCTTATCCATATCAGAAACTACCTCAAGATACTTAAGGAACTTGTAGAGCCACACTGCTTCTTTCGAAGCATCACTAGCTGCCACATACTCGGCCTCCATCCTTGAATCCGAACTGCAATCTTGCTTAGCACTTCTCCAACTAATGACACCACCGCCTAGAGTAAACACAAAACCCAAAGTTGATTTCCTAGAATCCAGACAAGATTGAAAATCTAAGTCATTATATCCTAGAGGAGTCAGGTCCTTACCTGAATATACAAGCATATACCCTCAAGTCCTTCTTAGGTACTTGAAAATATGCTTTACCGCAACCCAATGGTTCGGTCCTAGATTCGGCTGAAATGGACTTACAATCCCGACCGTATAACTAATATCCGGTCGTGTGCAAAGCATGGCATACATGAGACTACCCACTGCCGAAGCATAAGGAACCTTTTTCATGTATTCTCTTTCTTCATCAGACTTTGGAGAGTCTTTCTTAGAAAGAGTAATTTCGACCTAGATGGTTGCCCACCTTTCTTAGAATCCTACATTACAAACTTCCTAAGAATTTTATCTATGTAGCCGGTTCGGGACAAAGCTATCATTTTGTTCTTCTTTTCCTAAAAGATCTAGATACCAAGAACAAAATTAGCCTCACCTAAGTCCTTCATGTCAAACTACTTGGTCAACCATAATTTAACCGATGACAATGCCTCAATGTCATTGCCAATTAGCAGAATGTCATCTACATAGAGTAGTAGAAAAACCACCTTCCCATCCTTTATGTGTTTGTAAACACATGGTTCATCCACATTTTGTGAGAACCCATAAGTCTTGATCACCTGATCAAATCCTATGTTCCAAGAACAGGAAGCCTGCTTAAGTCCATAAATTGACTTTAGCAGCTTACAAACCCTACCCTCTTGACCTTTGACCTTAAACCCGTATGGTTGTTCCATATAAATGGGCTCATCAAGATAGCTATTCTAAAAAGCCGTCTTGACATCCATCTGCCAAATCTCGTAGTTGAGAGCGGTAGCTATGGACAAGAGAATCCAGATGGACTTAAGTACAGCTACAGGCGAAAAAATTTCCTCATAATCGATTCCATCCTTTTGTGTATAACCCTTAGCTACCAGTCTAGCCTTAAAGGTTCGACCTTTCCATCCACTCCTTTTTTCCTCTTGTAGATCCACTTACACCATATGGGTTGTACCCCTTTGGGAAGATCCACAAGCTCCCAGACCTGATTAGTCTCCATAGACTTCATCTCTATGTTCATGGCCTCTGTCCAGAGTTTTGAATCAACAACCTCCATAGTATCTACGTAAGTATAAGGATCCCTATCATGTTCATCTGGTTCAACCAAGAAGACCTCCCCATTGAACATATACCTCTCAGGTTGACGCCTGATCCTCCCACTACAACGAAGCCCGTGAGGTTGTTGTTAAGCTTTGTTTGGTTTTTCTACATTAATCGAAATGGTTTCATTCAGAACCTCCAGAGTGATCGGATCACTCCTTAACTCCTCAAGCACCACTTTGCTTTGAGGTTTAAAGTCGTCCATGTAACTCTCCTCAAAGAAAGTAGCATTAGTTGAAACCATGACTTTATTTTCCTTTGGGTTATAGAAATAACCCCCTTTAGTCCCTTTTGGATATCCTACAAATACGCAAACTTTTGAACATGCTTCCAACTTAGTCGGATCCTTAAACAGAATATGAGTCGGACATCCCCATATGCGAATATGGTTTAAAGATGTCTTCCTACCCGTCCATAACTTGTGAGGAGTTTCAGGGACCGATTTTGAAGGCACATTGTTCAAAAGATAACATGCAGTTTGCAATGCATATCCCCAAAAGGATAAAGGCAATGATGAATTGCTCATCATGGACTTAATCATGTCCAACAAAGTCCTATTTCTTCTCTCCACCACGCCATTCTGCTGTGGAGTGTCTAGCGCAGTCAAATAGGATAAAATCCCATTCTCTAATAAGCGTTACAAGAACTCATTAGAAAGGTATTCCCCACCTTAATCAGATCAAAGTGCTTTTATGGGTCTACCCAATTGCTTTTCCACTTCAGCCCGAAACTCCCTGAACTTGTCAAAAATTTCACTTTTGTGGTGCATCAGGTACACATACCCATATCTTGGGTAATCGTCAATAAAGTTGACAAAGTACTCGTACCCTCCTCGTGCCCGGATGTTAATCGGTCTGCAAACTTCACTATGCACAAGTTCTAGAACCCCTTCAGCCCTATTGCCCTTAGACCCGAATAGTATTTTGGTCATTTTACCCTCCAAACAAAATTCACATTGAGGTAGAGATTCCACCTTTAAGTGACTTAAAGGTCCATCCCTTACCAACATTTTGAATCCATCTCAGCATTGAAGTCCATCTTAGGTTAATATGACCAAGGCACAAATGTCAAAGATATGTCTTATTAGAGTGAGAAGTTTTAAGTCTTTTAGAGTTATTATCATCCATCTCAGCATTAAGCAATAAGTCCATCTTAGGTTTGATAAAATATAGATTATTTTGCATCCATCTAGAACAGATAAAAGATTTGTTTTTACGAATCACCACTTTATCATTAAAAGAAACCAAATAGAAGTCTTTAAATAAACAAGCTATAGAAATTAAATTCCTTTTAAATTTAGGAACATAAAAACAATCTTACAAAAATAAATTTCTATAATTATCAAAATAAAGATGGACATCTCCCACTACTCCGCTGAGGCCAAGGATCCATCGCCCATTCAAAGCGTGAAGTCTTCATGTAGCAGACTTCTTGTTTCTTTGAACCCCTATAGAGAAACACAAACATGATTAGTTGCACTGGGATCTATGACCCAAATGTCACTGGATTCCTCAACCAAACAAGTTTCTAAATATAGAAGAACACACCTACCTCCTTTGGAAAGGAAGTCCTTGCAATGCTTCTTGATATGCCTGACCTTTCCACAAAAGAAGCACTTAAGCTTCTTCGGGTTCTTCTTCTTCTTCTTCTTGCTTTTGGTGCTAGCAGGAATAGAAGACTTCCCGTTCTTGGCCCGTTGCTTCTTTCCATTCCCAGAGTTAGGATTGGAACCAGAAGCAGCTACCATGTTGGCCTCACCACCTGCAGGAGACTCCCTGATCAGCAGTTCAAACTCCTGCAACTGTATCATTAATTCTGTCAAGGTCATATCCTGTCTATTGCTTAAATTTAAAGTAGCTCTAAATGGAATAAATTCCCTTGACAGAGTCTCAAAGACCATAGTCATCTGAGTTTTAGCATCGATGTCGGCTCCATTGGTTTGTGCCTCAACGAGGTAACCCATGTCCAACATCATGTGCTCCTTTACAGATGTCCCCAGTCTCTGCTTACATTTTAAGAGTTTTCGAAGCACCCTTGTGTTAGACATGTATGCCCTAAGGAGTAAAAATGTAATATGTTTTCAGAGACATTTTTATATATAAAGAATTTATTCATTTATATATAACAAATCTTGTCCTCTTTACGTTCATATTTGTTGAATGTGTGATAAGCAAACAGTAGTCTTAGACTGTCGGTCTAAACCTTAAGAATTGGGCATATGATGGGATGATTATGCGGAAGACACGATTCTTAAGGTGATGGTCCTAAAACATATGATCCGCAATCGAGGGAATAAAGTTGGGCGCTTTATTCATGTAAAGATTGTTATGTTGTCTATATCCCCTTTGGGAGATCGTTTGTCTTGGCCATCGGAGTTGGACTTCGTGAATAGAAACATTGGCGCGTTGTCATAGGTGACGATGTGTTGGATCAGGACATAAAGTGAATTGATGTGGATTAATAATTCTATCTTGGAAAATCGATTCACTTTAGACAATCACTTGTATTATATTTTAATCCTAAGATGAATAGTGGGCCTGTTGTCTCGACTTGTGTCTTTTGATGTACCAATGGGTGACTCCTACATCTCTATAGTGGTATGCATGCTAGTACGTTGGAGGCATGACTCTTGATAGCATAGACTTGTTATTCATAGATATGGAATCCATAGCTCCTCTTTAGGAGTAATGATATCCTCTTATATACGTTGTCCTGTAATTGGAAAACTGGAGCGCTCAACCATTTGAATACATAGGTGTAACCGAATGGTATACTATCTTTGGAAGGTAAGTTTTCTAATGGTGAAACAATGGAACGTGTGATAAAAATAATCGAGAAGATAAGACAGAACTTGTCCTTAAGCCAATTATGGATTATCATATGGGGAAACGATACACTTTGATATGTCATGGAGACTTAGCTACACGGGCTTTGTAATTCTATAAAGTTCGAGAGTGTAGCTCCAAGCTTTTAGTGGAGTAGCGTTAGAGTTGATAATTGTGAAATGTATATCTGGGATATTGGGTTTCATAATTATCATGAGCTTGAACTTTATAGGTCCATTTTGGTCCCCTTTGCTAGCTCACAAAATCCTGTAACAACACGGCGTGTTTTTTTGAATTATTGGTGACTTATGTCGGATTTATCGGATTAGTTTAAAATTTGTAAGAATCAAATAATTCATGTATGTTTATTGGTTGAATTAATTTTGTAATAAAATTAATTTAAGATAAACTTGTTGAATTATTGGATCAAATAATTCTTGTCTGTTTATCGGTTGATTTAATTTTGGATAAAGTAGATCAAGATAAACTTGTAGAATTATTGAGAATTGATTTATTTTCTTAGAGATTATCTTGATAAAGTTTGTTCTGATCAAATATCTTCTCTATTGGGTTATTTAAATCAAAACTTAGACTTTATTCTTTAGAATATCAGGTGAAAAATAAAAGATTCACGGAGATTTTTTCTCGGGAGTTTGATCTATCGAACTGGCCTGTTCGGCCTGCCGATCAGAATGTTCGGCCTGCCGATCAGTGGGAGATAAGATTTTGCATTTTTACGTGGATCTTATCAGATATTGATCAGAATTTGATTCTGTTTCGAGTTTTTGAGACCTAATCTGATAAGGACTGACCCTAGGACCAAGGGCTATATAAAAGGAGTGAGTCTCATGATTTACTCAGATCAATTGAGAGATTAAGAGTGATACTCTTCCAGTGAGCATCTGAAAAACTCCCTGAGAGCTTTTGTTCATAAATCACAAACACTAGCTTTGGGTTCTCTCTCTTGTTTGGAAGGAGAGTCACCGGTGGAAGAGCTGTACGTGTGAGCCCACACTCACTCTGGTTGTGGATAGAGAATAGCAAAGAAGACCAGTTGGTTGAGGCTCTTCTGGAACGTTACTTCTCTTCACAGGCTGCGGAGGTTCTTCACACAAAGGTTAGTAAGATCTGTCTAATTTATACATATAACATGTCAAACTTGTGTTTTGAAAATTACTCTAGTGAAAATTTTTAAAATTTCACTGCGCATCGTGTTTCCAACAATTGGTATCAGAGCCATGGTTTTTACATAAATTTACGAGTTTGTGATCATGTTATATGCATAAATTTTGTGATCTCTATCTCTCCTATGCTTGAATTGAATTTTATAGAGAGATGTCACTCTAGGTTTCTATATAATATATATGTTGTCATGGATTATGTGGTGAATGTTTATTAATGAATTATGGTTGATTAAATTGTTGTTTAATTATTTATTAATTAATTAATACCGGTTATGGTTCCTTAGAGGTTAGAATATGTATATAGGTTTTTCATGTAATTAGATGGGGGACTATCATCTCCGTCTAGGAATTGTTATTTAATTTTAAATTTGTAAGAATTTTTGTAATTAAATAATTATTCGGAGAAGACGGATCTAGAAGAATGATGATGGCACCCCTAGGTATTTCCTGAGTCTCTAATTTTATGTTTTTGAATTGTTGAAAATAAAATTGATAAATTGCATTAAAGTTGTATTTTTTGGAATAATTTTTCCTACTCGATCGGCATGTCTGAAGTCACAGTTCGGCAGGCCGAAGGTCACAGATTGGCAGGCCGGACGTGTGGTCTGACAGGCTGATAGTGGGGTAGAAATTTAGGTGCTCTGCTGGTAGGCCGAACCTTCATGATCAGCAGGCCGATCACCCAGATCGGCCTGTCGACCGAGAGCTGCCAAATGTCTAGAAAAGGTGCAATTTTTCTGGTGCAGTTTTAATTTTATTTTTGGGATGATTCTGAGGAACATTAAATTTGGATATGACCGGAATTATGAAGTATTTGATTCGTACGGGATTGAAGACTTGAAGATGGGTATTGCATGAAGACGGATATAGCTTGAGGATTCAAGGATGAAGAATCGATAAATGTCTCAATTATTCTCTTGTAATCTTTGTTTTTTCTATTCTCTAGGAAGGAACCATAATATGACGATTATTATTTTGCTTGTAGCTTTGCTTGATTGCTTTGCTTGTCTACATTATAATATGATTTACCATGTATATTGATAACATGTCATATAGGATAGGGAGTGCCGCTCATATTAAAATTGGTCATGCATAATTTTAAAATAAAACCTTTTCTTCAAAAGATTGAGTGGGAGAAGGTTTTCGAAGAGAGGACCTAAGGCCTCCATCGTTGGTCCATAGGAAGAACATGGTGGTCCCGACCCCTAGGAAGGGATTTCTATCATGTACCAAATTGGATCTCTGAAAAGATAAGGTATTTTAGTATGATTTATGGTTGCACACCCCTAGGTGGTGATTATAAATCATGGATAAAATATTGAAACGATGGTTATACACTCACGTTAATTTTATTATTAACCTCCCCTAGGAGCTTTGTTAATAAAATTAATGGCCAAAGAAACGATTATTAGTATATGCTGGATCATACGGGTCCTGGATGGTATATATTAATTAGGAGGGGATCCGTGTTCCTGATTGAATTTGGCATGACTCCCCTAGGAGCTTGTTGAATTTTGAGTTGGGAATTATCGTTGTAAGGTTGTGATATTTTCAAGGTTTTGACACACAAACACATTTGTATGATTTTTATAAGATTGTGTTATCTTACTAAAATATTATATATGTTTGCTTATGTTTTGTATATGATTCTCTATTGTAGATTGAAAATGTCTAAAAACGCTTTATCTTCGATACTTGACAAAAATCAATTAACCGGTGAGAATTATACTGATTGGAAACAGAACCTGGACATTGTCCTATCCTTTGAGAAACTGAAATATGTACTGACAACTCCTTGTCCTCCCGAGCCTATGGGAGACTAAAGTAATGAGCAATTTCAAGCGTACGATAGCTGGAAAGATGCTAATGATCAGGCCTACTGCTATGTTATGGCTAGCATGAACAATGTGCTGCAGGCTCAACATCAGGATTATGAGACTGTGAAGCAGATCTTGGATAATCTTGAAGATATGTTTGGAGGCCAGGCCATAACAAAGCGGCAAGGGGGGCTTCAAAAACTCTTAAACTCTAGACAGAGACCGGGGACATCTGTAAAGGAGCACATGATGTTGGTCATGGGTAACCTCGCTGAGGCTCAAACCAATGGAGCCGACATCGATGCTGAAACTCAGATGACTATGGTCTTTGAGACTCTGTCTAAGGAATTTATTACGTGTAGAGCTACTTTTAATTTAAGTAATAGACGGGATATGACCTTGACAGAACTGATGAAACAGTTATAGGAGTTCGATCTGCTGATCAGGGAGTCTCTTACTGGTGGTGAGGCCAACATGGTAGCTGCTTCTGGTTCCAATCCTAACTTAGGGAATGGAAAGAAGCAACGGGCCAAGAACGGGAAGTCTTCTATTCCTACTGCTACCAAGAGCAAGAAGAAGAAGAAGAAGAAGAACCCAAAGAAGCTTAAGTGCTTCTTTTGTGGTAAGGTCGGGCATATAAAGAAGCATTTTAATGACTTCCTTTCCAAGGGAGGTAGGTGTGATCTTCTATATTTAGAAACTTGTTTGGTTGAGGAATCCAATGACATCTAGGTCATAGATTCCGGTGCAACTAATCATATTTGTATTTCTCTGCAGGGATTCAAAGAAACGAGAAGTCTACTACGTGAAGACTTAACACTTCGGATGCGCGATGGATCCTTGGTCTGAGCGAAAGCAGTGGGAGATGTCCATCTTTACTTTAATAATTATAGGAATTTAATTTTACGAGATTGTTTTTATGTTCCTAAATTTAAAAGGAATTTAATTTCTGTATCTTCTTTATTTAAAGACTCCTACGTGGTATCTTTTAGTGAAAAAGTGGTGATTCGTAAAAACAAATCTTTTACTAGTTCTGGATGGATGCAAAATAATCTATATTTTATCAAATCTAAGATGGACTTATTGCTTAATGCTGAGATAAATAATAATGACTCAAAAAGACTTAAAACTTCTCACTCTAATACGACTTATCTTTGGCATTTGCGCCTTGGCCATATTAACCTGAATAGGATTCAAAGGTTGGTAAAGGATGGACCTTTAAGTCACTTAAAGGTAGAATCTATACCTCAATGTGAATCTTGTTTGGAGGGTAAAATGACCAAAAGACCATACGAGTCTAAGGGCAATAGGGCCCATGGGGTTCTAGAACTTGTGCATAGTGATGTTTACGGACCAATGAACATCCAGGCACGAGGAGGGTATGAGTACTTCGTCACTTTTATTGACGATTACTCAATATATGGGTATGTGTACCTGATGCACCACAAAAGTGAAACTTATGATAAGTTCAGGGAGTTTCGGGCTGAAGTGGAAAAGCAATTGGGTAGACCCAAAAAGGCACTTCGATCTGATCGAGGTGGGGAATACCTTTCTGATGAGTTCTTGGGACACTTGTTAGAGAATAGGATTTTATCCCATTTGACTGCGCCGGGCACTTTGCAGCAGAATGGCGTAGCGGAGAGAAGGAATAGGACTTTGTTGGACATGATTAGGTCCATGCTGAGTTATTCATCATTACCTTTATCCTTTTAGGGATATGCACTACAAACTGCATGTTATCTTTTGAATAATGTGCCTTCAAAATCGGTCCCTAAAACTCCTCGCGAGTTGTGGACAAGAAGGAAGACATCCTTAAACCACATTCATATATGGGGATGTCCAGCTCATGCCCTGTTTAAGGATCTGAATAAGTTGGAAGCACGTTCGGAAGTTTGCATGTTTGTAGGATATCCAAAAGGGACTAAAGGGGGTTATTTTTATAACCCAAAGGAAAATAAAGTCGTGGTTTCAACTAATGCAACTTTCCTTGAGGAGAGTTACATGGACGACTTTAAACCTCGAAGCAAAGTGGTGCTTGAGGAGTTAAGGGGTGATCCGTTCACTCCGGAGGTTCCGAACGAAACCATTCCGATCGGTGTAGAGAAACCAAACAAACCTGAACAACAACCTCAAGGGCTTCGGCATAGTGGAAAGATTGGGCGTCAACCTGAGAGGTATATGTTCAATGGAGAGGTCTTCTTGGCTGAACCAGATGAACATGACAGGGATCCTTATACTTACGCAGAAGCTATGGAGGATGTTGATTCAAGACTCTGGACAGAGGCCATGAACATAGAGATGAAGTCTATGGAGACTAATCAAGTTTGGGAGCTTGTGGATCTTCCCGAAGGGGTAAAACCCATAGAGTGTAAGTGTATCTACAAGAGGAAAAGAGGAGTGGATGGAAAGGTCAAAACCTTTAAGGCTAGACTAGTAGCTAAGGGTTATACGCAAAAGGAAGGAATCGATTATGAGGAAACCTTTTCGCCTGTAGCCACGCTTAAGTCTATCTGGATTCTCTTATCCATAGCTGCTGCTCTCGACTACGAGATTTGACAGATGGATGTCAAGACGGCTTTTTTGAATTGCTATCTTGATGAGTCCATTTATATGGAACAACCATACGGGTTCAAGGTCGCGGGTCAAGAGGGTAAGGTTTGTAAGCTGCTGAAGTCAATTTATGGACTTAAGCAGGCTTCTCGTTCTTGGAACATAAGATTTGATCAAGTGATCAAGACTTATGGGTTCTCACAAAATGTGGATGAACCATGTGTTTACAAACACATTAAGGATGGGAAGGTGGTTTTTCTACTGCTCTATGTGGATGACATTTTGCTAATTGGCAATGACGTTGGAGCATTGTAATTGGTCAAATTATGGTTGACCAAGCAGTTTGACACGAAGGAGTTAGGTGAGGCTAATTTTGTTCTTGGTATCCAGATCTTTCGGGATAGGAAGAACAAAATGATAGCTTTGTCACAGGACGGCTACATAGATAAAATTCTCAGGAGGTTTGCAATGTAGGATTCCAAGAAAGGTGGGCGACCATCTAGGTCTGGAATTACTCTTTCTAAGAAAGACTCTCCAAAGTCTCATGAAGTAAGAGAATACATGAAGAAGGTGCCTTATGCTTCGGCAGTGGGTAGTCTCATGTATGCCATGCTTTGCACACGACCGGATATTAGCTATGCGGTCGGGATTGTAAGTTGATTTCTTGCAGATCCAGGATCGAACCATTGGGTTACGGTAAAGCATATTTTCAAGTACCTAAGAAGGACTTGAGGGTATATGCTTGTGTATTCGGGTGAGGACTTAACTCCTCTAGGATACACTGATTTAGATTTTCAATCCTGTTTGGATTCTAGGAAATTGACTTCGGGGTTTGTGTTTACTCTGGGTGGCAGTGCCATCAGTTGGAGAAGTACGAAGCAAGATTGCACTTCAGATTCAATGATGGTGGCTGAGTATGTGGCGGCTAGTGATGCTTCGAAAGAAGCTGTGTGGCTCCGCAAGTTCCTTGGGGATCTTGAAGTAGTTCCTGGTATGGATAAAGCGGTATCACTGTACTGTGATAACAGTGCGGCGGTAGCTAATGCTAAGGAACCGAGATTTCACAAGAAGAGTAAGCATATTGATCGGAAGTATCATGTGATAAAGGACTTCGTTGAAGGCGGGCATGTCATGGTGTGCAAGATCACGTCAGAGGACAATTTAGCTGATCCATTTACAAAGACACTTACTTGGAGAGTCTTTGAGAGGCACGTGGAAGCTATGAGGATGCGAAATTTGCTGCATTTACTCACTTAGTGCAAGTGGGAGATTGTTAGACATGTATACCCTAAGGAGCAAAATTATAATATGTTTTTGGAGACATTTTTATCAATAAAGAATTTATTCATTTATATATACCAAATCTTGTCCTCTTTACGTTCATATTTGTTGAATGTGTGATAAGCAAACAGTAGTTTGAGACTGTCGGTCTAAACCTTAAGAATTGGGCGTATGATGGGATGATTATGTAGAAGACATGATTCTTACGGTGATGGTCTAAAACATATGATCCGCAATCGAGGGAATAAAGTTGGGTGCTTTATTAATGTAAAGATTGTTATGTTGTCTATATCCCCTTTGGGAGATGGTTTGTCTTGGCCATCGGAGTTGGACTCCGTGAATAGAAACATTGGCGCGTTGTTATAGGTGACGATGTGTTGGATTGGGACATAAAGTGAATTTGAATTGGATTAATAATTCTGTCTTGGCAAATAGATTCACTTTAGACAATCACTTGTATTGTATCTTAATCCTGAGATGAATAGTGGGCCCGTTGTCTCGACTTGTGTCTTTTGATGTACCAATGGGTGACTCCCACATCTTTATAGTGGTATGCATGCCGGTCCGTTGGAGGCATGAATCTTGATAGCGTAGACTTGTTATTCATAGATATGGAATCCATAGCTCCTCTTTAGGAGTAATGATATCCTCTTATATGCGTTGTCTTGTAATTGGAAAACTGGAGCGCTCAACCATTTGGATACATAGGTGTAACCGAATGGTATACTATCTTTGAATGGTAAGTTTTCTAATGGTGAGACAATGGAATGTGAGATAAAAATAATTGGGAAGGTAAGACAGAACTTTTCCTTAAGCCGATTATGGATTATCATATGGGGATACGATACACTTTGATATGTCATGGAGACTTAGCTGCACGAGCTTCGTAATTCTATAAAGTTCGAGAGTGTAGCTCCAAGCTTTTAGTGGAGTAGCGTTGGAATTGATAATTGTGAAATGTATATCTAGGATATTGGGTTTCATAATTATCATGAGCTTGAACTTTATAGGTCCATTTTGGTCCCCTTTGCTAGCTCACAAAATCCTGTAACGACACGGCGTGTTTTTCCAATAATTGGTGACTGATGTCGGATTTATCGGATTGGTTTAAAATTTGTAAGAATCAAATAATTCATGTATGTTTATTGGTTGAATTAATTTTGTAATAAAATTAATTTAAGATAAACTTGTTGAATTATTGGATCAGATAATTCTTGTCTGTTTATCGGTTGATTTAATTTTGGATAAATTAGATCAAGATAAACTTGTAGAATTATTGAGAATTGATTTATTTTCTTAGAGATTATCTTGATAAAGTTTGTTTTGATCAGATATCTTCTCTATTGGGTTATTTGAATCAAAACTGAGACTTTATCCTTTAGAATATCGGGTGGAAAATAAAAGATTCGCGGAGATTTTTTCTCGAAAGTTTGGCTTGTCGAATGATGTGGTCGGCCTGCCGAACTGGCCTGTTCGGCATGCCGATCAACGAGAGATAAGATTTTACGTTTTAACGCGGATCTTATCAGATATTGATCCGAACTTGATTCTGTTTCGAGTTTTTGAGACCTAATCTGTTAAGGACTGACCCCAAGACTAAGGGCTATATAAAGGGAGTGAGTCTCATGATTTACTCAGATCAATTGAGAGATTAAGAGTGATACTCTTCCAATGAGCATCTAAAAAACTCCCTGAGAGCTTTTGTTCACAAATCACGAACACTAGCTTTGGGTTCTTTCTCTTGGTTGGAAGGAGAGTCACCGATGGAAGAGCTGTACGTGTGAGCCCACACTCACTTTGGTTGTGGATAGAGAATAGCAAAGAAGACCAGTTGGTTGAGGCTCTTCTGGAACGTTACTTCTCTTCACAGGCTGCGGAGGTTCTTCACATAAAAGTTAGTAAGATCTGTTTAATTTATACATATAACATGTCAAACTTGTGTTTTGGAAATTAATCTGATGAAAATTTTTAAAATTCCGTTGCGCACCGTGTTTTCAACACCTTGCCGCTTTGTTATGGCCTGGCCTCCAAACATATCCTCAAGATTATCCAAGATCTACTTCGCAGTCTAATAATCCTAATGTTGAGCCTGCAGCACGTTATTCATGCTAGCCATAATATAGCAGCGGGCCTGATCATTAGCATCTTTCCAAGGATCAGACGCTTGAAATTGCTCATTAGTTGAGTCTCCCGTAGGCTTAGGAGGACAAGGGGTTGTTAGTACATATTTTAGTTTCTCAAAGGAGAGGACGATATCCAAGTTCCAGTTTTCAATCATTATAATTCTCTCCAGTTAATAGGTTTTTGTCAAGTATCGATGATAAAGCATTTTTAGACTTTTTTAATCTACAATAAAGAATCATATACTAAACATAAGCAAACATATAATAACAATTTAGTAAGATAACACAATCATGTAAAAAACATACAAATGTGTTTATGTGTCAAAACCTTGAAAATATCACAACCTTACAACGATAATTCCCAACTCAGAATTCAACAAGCTCCTAGGGGAGTCATGCCAAATTTAATCAGGAGCACGGATCCCCTCCTGATTAATATAGGCCATCTACGACCCGTATGATCAACATATATTAATAATTGTTTCTTTGGCCATTAGTTCTATTAACAGAGCTCCTAGAGGAGGTTAATAATAAAATTAACGTGAATGTATAACCATCATTTTAATATTTTATCCATGATTTACAATCATCACCTAGAGGTGTGTAACCATAAATCATGCTAAAATACCTTATCCTCTCAGAGATCCAACCTGGTACATGATAGAAATCCCTTCCTAGGGGTTGGGACCACCATGTTCTGCCTATGGACCAACGATGGAGGCCTTAGGTTTTCTCTTCGAAAACCTTCTCCTACTCAATCTTTTGAAATCAAGGTTTTATTTTAAGAACATGCGTGAACAATTTTAATATGAGCGGCACTCCCTATTCTATATGCCACGTTATCAATATACATGGCAAATCATATTATAATGTAGACAAGCAAAGCAATCAAGCAAAGCTACAAGCAAAATAATAATAACCGTAATATTATGGTTCCACCCTAGAGAATAGAAAGCTAAGATTACAAGAGAATAATCGAGACATATAATCGATTCTTTATCCTTGAATCCTCAAGCTGTATCCTTCTTCATGTAATGCTCATCTTTAAGTCTTCAATCAAGTATGAATCGAATACTTCATATTTTCGGTCATATCCAAATTTAATGTTTCTCAGAATTGTCCCAAAAATAAAATTAAAACTTCACCAAAAAAAAACTGCACATTTTTTTGGAAATTTTCCAACTCTCGGTCGGCAGACTGATCTGGGTGATCGGCCTACCCATCCATGAAAGTTTAGCTTGCCAAACTGGAAGTTCAGCCTGCTGTCAGAGCTACCTGATTTCTGCCCCACTGACGGCCTACCAAACCTCATGTCCAGCCTGCCGGTTTGTGACCATCGGCATGTCGAACTGTGAGGTTCAGCATGCCGACCGAGTAGAAATCTCCTATTCTAGAAAATACAATTTTTAATGCAATTCATCAATTCTATTTTCAATAATTCAAAAACATAAAATTAGACACTTAGGAAATACCTGGGAGCGCCATTATCATTCTTCTAGATCCATCTTCTCTGAACAATTATTTAATTACAAAATTCTTACAAATTTAAATTGAATAATAATTCCTAGAAGGAGATGATAGTCCGTCATCTAATTACATAAAAAACCTAGATACACATTCTAACCTCTAAGGAATCATAACGGGTATAAATTAATTAATAAATAATTAAATAACAATTTAATCAACCATAATTAATTAATGAACATTCAACATATAATCCATGACAATATATAAAATATATAGAAACCTAGAGTGCTAACTCTTTATAAAATTAAATTCAAGCATATGAGAGATTAAGATCACAAAATTTATGCATATAGTATGATCACAAACTTGTAAATTTATGTAAAAACCATCCTCTAATACCAATTGATGGATAAATAGTACGTCGCAGAATTTTAAAATTTTTTCATCAGAGTATATTCCAAAACACAAGTTTGACATGCTATATGCATAAATTAAACAGATCTTACTAACCTTTGATTGCTGAAGAACCTTCGCAAAACGTGAAGAGAAATAACGTTCCAGAAGAGCCTCAACCAACTAGTCTTCTTTGGTATTCTTTATCCATGACTGGAGTGAGTGTGGGCTCACACGTACAGCTCTTCCACCAGGTGATTCTCCTTCCAACTAATCGAGAGAACCCAAAGCAAGTGTTCGTGATTTGTAAACAATAGCTGTCAGGGAGTTTTCAGATTCTCACTAGCAAAGTATCACTCTTAATGTCTCAATTGATCTGAGTAACCTAAAGGCTTGCTCCCTATTTATAGAGGTTGGGTCTAGGGTCAGTCCTTATCAGATTAGGTCTCAAAATTGAACTAGAATCAAAATCTAATCAATATCTGATAAGATGTGCATGATCTTGTCCTTCACTCATCGATAGGCCGATCAGGATGATCGATAGGCCAAACGCGTAGATCGGCAAGCCAAACTGTCGAATAAAAAATCTTAGCGAATCTTTTATTTTCCACCCAAGATTCTATAGGATAAAGTCTCAGTTTTAATTCAAATATCCTAATAGAGAAGTTATCTGATCAAAATAACTTTGTCTAGATAATCTCTAAGAAAATAAATGAATTTCCAATAATTCTACAAGTTTATCTTGATCTAATTTATCCAAAATTAAATCAACTGATAAACAGACAAGAATTATCCGATCCTAATAATTCAACAAGTTTATCTTGAATCAATTTTTTATCATAAAATTAATTCAACCGATAAACAAACATAAATTATTTGATCCTTTTAAATTTCAATCAATCTAATAAATCCGACATAAGTTACCAATTATTGGAAAAGCATGCTGTATCATTACAGGATGTTGTGAGCTAGCGAATGGGACCAAATGGACCTATATAGTTCAAGCTCCCGATAATTACGAAACCCAATATCCTAGATATACATTTCATAAATATTAACTCCAATGCTACTCCACTAAAAGCTTAGAACTGCACTCTCGAACTACATAGAATTACGAAGCCCGTATAACTAAGTCTCTATGACATATCAGTGTATCGTATCCCCAAATGATTACCCATAATCGGATTAAGGACAAGTTTTGTCTTACCTTCCTAATTATTGTTATCTTACATTCCATTATCTCACCATCGAAAAACTTACCATCCAAAGACAGTATACCATTTGGTTACACCTATGGATCCAAATGGTTGAGCGCTCTAGTTTTTCAATTACAGGATAAAGCATATAAGAGGATATCATTACTCCTAAAGAGGAGCTATGGATTCCATATCTTTGAAAAACAGGACTACGCTATCAAGAGTCATGCCTCCAACGTACCGGCATGCATGCCACTATTAAGATGTGGGTGTCACCCTTTGGTACATCAAAAGACACAAGTCAAGGCAACAAGCCCACTATTCATCTCAGGATTAAGATACAATACAAATGATTGTTTAAAGTGAATCGATTTGCCGAGACAGAATTATTAATCCAAATCAATTCACTTTATGTCCCGATCTAACACATTGTCACCCATGACAACGTGCCAATGTTTCTATTCATGGAGTCCACCTCCGATGGTCAAAACAAACCATCTCCCAATAGGGATATAGACAACATAGCAATCTTTACATGAATAAAGCGCCCAAAATTTATTACCTCGATTGTGGATCTTATGTTTTAGACCATCACCTTAAGAATCGTGTCTTCCGTATAATCTTTCCATCATATGCCCAATTCTTAAGGTTTGGACCGATAGTCCCAGACTATTGTTTGCTTAACATATATTCAAAAAATATGAACATAAAGAGGACAAGATTTGGTATATAAATATTGAATAAATTCTTTATTGATAAAAATGTCTCTAAAAACTTATTACATTTTTACTCCTTAGGGCATACATGTCTAACAAAAAGTAGGGGTGGTTTAAAGGAAGAACTACTCTTCAAAATTTAATGCATATTTTTTATTTGGCAAGGGAAATATGCGGGCTATATAGGGAGCAAGATAAAAGAAATAGTCCAAGATTTGCTCTAACTACCAAATCTTGTCATATCAATTTAGGAAACCTTATCACAAAATCTAAATTTTTTTAAAGTCAAATTATCCCTAATTTGAATGGGAAAAGTGATAAAAATAAACCAATTATTTAAAATTTCACAACAAATCAAATTAAATCAGCAATGCCACAATTTTGAGAATTATCTGTTGATTTCTAGTCAACAATCTTCTGCCTCCTGATTATTTTCCTCGGCCTGCTGAAGCGTGAGGTTTGGCTTGCTGATGAATTCCATCGGTCTATAGTTTTGGAGAGACGATACAATGCAATAAGACATTAATAATTATCATGTATACCATAATAAATGACATGAACCTCTTGAGCACACCAATTCCACGTGACTGTCACCTGTCATAATACTTAAAATAAATAGTCAGTAATATTATTTCATAAGAAAAATACCTAACGTCATTTTATTTCTAACATTAACCTTTACACGAAAAATGGTGGGTGTTACACTCTGAATGATTATTTAATTACAAAATTCGTACATATTTAATTACATGAAAAACCTAGATACACATTCTAACCTCTAAGGAACTACAATCGGCACAAAATTAATTAATTAATAATTTAATCAATCATAATTAATTAATAAACATTCACCATATAATTCTATAACAACATCTAAATATATAAAAACCCTAAAGTACCGACTCTCTAAAAAATTAAATTCAAGCATAGGAAAGATTAAGATCATAAAATTTATACATATAGTATGATCACAAACTCGTAAATTAATGTAAAAATATGTCTCTGATACCAATTGTTAGAAAAATAGTACGCAGCAGAAATTTAAAAATTTTAATACCAGAGTATTTTTCAAAACACATGTATGACATGCTATATGCATAAATTAACTGGATCTTACTTACCTCGTATACTGGAGAGCTCCTGCAATCAATGAAGAGAAGGGCATTTAGAAGAGCCTTAACCAACTAGTCTTTTTTGCTATTCTCTATCCACGATCGGAGTGTGTGTGGGCGCACATCATACAGCTCTTCATAGGTGACTCTTCTTCCAACCAATTGAGAAAACCCAAAAGTAAGGTCCGTGATTTATGAACAAAATCTCTAAGGGGAGTTTCAGAGACTTACATACTGGAGTGCTAACTATTGTTTTCTCAACTGATCTAAATAACTTATGAGTCTCATTCTCTATTTATAGAGGTTGGACCTAAGAGTCAGTCCTTATTAGATAAGGTCTCAAAATTTTAAATTTGGATCAATATCTGATAAAATTGCATAAAAATACGTTATTAGATTATCGTTTGGTCTGCAGGTCAAACTAGTAGATCAGCCTACCGAACTTACTCTATCAGTAGGCTGAACCTGAAGATCGGCCTACTAAATTTACAATCAATGATCCCCTATAAATCTTTTATTTCCTACCCAAGATTCTTTGGATAAAGCTTAGTTTTAATTTAGATAATCCAATGGAGAAATTATCTGATTAAAATAACTATATCTAGATAATCTCTAGGAAAATAAATATTCCTAATAATTCAAGAAGTATATCTTGAATTAATTTTTCACAAAATTAATTCAACTGATAAACAAACATAAATTATCTGATCCTATCAAATTTCAGTCAATCTAATAATTTAACATAAGTCATCAATTTATTGGAAAAGCGCACTGTATCATTATAGGATTTATTATGAGCTAGCAAAGGGGACCTAAAGGACCTATATAGTTCAAGCTCCTGATAATTATGAAACTCAATATCCTAGATATATATTTCATAGTTATCAACTCTAATGCTACTCTATTAAAAGCTTAGAGCTACACTCTTGAGCTATATAAAATTACGAAGCCTGAATAGCTAAGTTTTCATGACATATCATAATGTATCATATCCCCATAGGATTATCCATAATCGGCTTAAGGATAAATTCTATCTTACCTTCCCAAATTTTTTTCTCTTACATTCCATTATCACACCATCAGAAACTTACCATCCAAAGACAACATACCATTTGGTTACACCTATGTATCCAAAAGGTTGAGTACTCTAGTTTTCAATTATAGGATAATGCATATAATAGGATATCATCGACTCTTGAAGAAGAGCCATAGATTCTGTATCTATGAATAACAAGTCTACTCTTCCAAGAGTCATGTCTCCAACGTATCAGTATACGTACCAACATGAATTGTGGATGTCACCCTTTGGTACATCAAAGGACATAAGTTAGGACAACGGACCCATTATTCGTCTCAAAATTAAGTTACGACACACATGATTGTCTAAAGTGAATTGATTTGTACAAATGAAATTATTAATCGAAATCAATTCAACTTTATGTCCCGATCTAATACATCGTCACCTATGACAATGCACCAATGTTTCTATTCATGGAGTCCAATTTTGATGGCCAAGAAAAACATCTCTTGTTAGGGATATAGACAGCATAGCAATCTTTACATGAATAAAGCGCCCCACTTTATTCCCTCGATTGTGGATCTTATGATTTAGACCATTGCCTTTAGAATCATGTATTCCGCATAATCTGCCCATCATATACCTGATTCTAAAGGTTTAGATCGGCAATCTGAGACTCTTGTTTGCTTATCATGCATCCAAGAAATATGAACGTAAAGAGGACAGCAATTTGTATGTGAATAATAAATAAACTCTTTATTGATAAAAATATCTCCAAAAGCATATTACATTTTTATTCTTTAAGGCATACATATCTAACATGTATGTCAACCATTTTGCAAGTCAACGTAGTCTTTTTTTCTTCAATTAGCCTCTCAATTGTGCTAAAGATAGATTTTGAAGACACCATTAATACATGGATAATCAAGACATCACGAGCTAAGTGTGAAAACATTGGAAATTCCAAACTATGTCCTTTCCATCACATCAAAACATTTAAATTGTCATCATTAAAGCCATTCATTAGTCAAAATTATCTTTTTATGTAGTTGTTTAGCTCGTTGTATTGCATCGTCATTGGTGTTCAAGGTGTGGGAACAAAATTTGACCTTGATGATGAGCTAGAGTGCCTGCAAGAAAACTATATAATTCCAAATATACTTTTTACTGTTCACTGTGAGAATCATATTACCCTTTTAGCCCTAGCGTTAATTTTGAAATATTTTATGTGTTTTGACTATTTTACCCTATTTTTGAAATTTTGTGTAAAAAATCATTTCTTAAAATGGAAGTTCACTTTGGAAAAACTTTTAACTATAGACTTCTAAAACTTCTTTATTAATCGTAAATGTAATTATGTCGTTAAACGAGTCTTATGGTCTAAAATTTGTGCCGCGGTAGCATTTTAAGATAGTTTAAAAATCAGAGTGTAATTGTTTGTAAAGGTAAATTTGTTAATAATTTTCTTCATGAAAGTTCCTCATTTTGAGCAGATCTAAAACTTTTGCATTTTAGACATTTGTTTTTTGTCTTAAACATATCAATGTTAAAGCATTTCTGTAATTGTATAGTATCAGAAGGCTTTCCACAAAAAGTTTGACTATTTTAAACTACATAATAGGGGTAGATTTGTGAAAGACTTTCTTCACAAAAGTCCATCATTTCGATGAGATCTAAAACTTTTGTGTTTTATTTGGAAACTGATTCGAGCTCTATAGGCCCCATTTTTTAAAAAACTCAAACTGCATTATGTTGACATAGTTTTTAAAGTAAAGAACTGGATAGGTTTGGAAGAAAGCCTGAAACCCATCTGAGATGGAATTTTAAAATTGCTATTTTGTAGAAAATTGTCTAGATCTATAAGTTTCATGTTTATTGCAACTTAAAATTCTATCCTTTAGGGCCTTATTTTACAAAAACACTAGGTGTCCCATCTCTTTTTCTTTTTGATACCGATTCAGTAAAAATAAATATACAATTTTAGAAAATCGATCAAAACTCCCTCTTGAAAGTTGGAATTTTGACATCGCTATTTCATTAACATTTGTTTGAATAGTAGAGATTTATAACTTTTATGTTTATAAAAATAAAAATTTTTCCTCTAAGATGCCTCTTTCCCTAGGCAGAAACCTACAGTAACTTGTCCACAACCAAATCATTTCTATATTCTAATATACTACACTAAACATCACTTACCATCACAAAACATACCAAACCTTTACTACAACATCATAAACAACTCTCTTATACATTATTACGTGCCTCAAATCACATAGTCTTTTCTTAAAAACAAAACTTACAAAAAGGACTAAGGAGAGTAATTACCCCCTAAAGAATCTTCTAGTCTTTTGTTCTCCTTTCTTTTATTCTTCTAATTTGTTGGTGGGTCATTTTGAGAACCAGATCTATGGTGAAGTAAAAGAAAGTTTGGAGCAAAAATGGCAAAAGTTGCTTATGTGTCTAGTTATTGACTTTTGGAAGTTTTTGCTCAGTTCTTAATCCTACCATCTTAAACTTGTAAGTGAGCTTACATGGGTCAAAAATTGGCTAAGAAATTGCTTATTGGTGGCTCCATTCTTAATGAAAGTTAAAGGACAGGCTTTGCTCTATCAAAGTTTACATTTTACTTCATATTGTAGAAGGCAAGATAAACATTTTAAGGAGACTTTTTGACCTAGTTGTCCCTAGGTCTAACAGTTCAATTTTGTTCAATTTTGGACGAACATATTCTACTTAAAATTCTGTATGAGGTCAAGTCTATGAACTGAATTCTTAGACAATTATCGGTAAATCACTTAGTATGGATTGAAATCAATTTTGAAAGCATTTCCAAACTTAAATCCAAACTTAAATCATAAAATTTCTTATTCTTAGGTCAGGCAAGGCTTGGTTGTTGGAAATGCTTGGTCTTGGTCTACTGATTTTGTTTGTTCGCAGTCTTAAAAGTAATCTTTGAATAAATTGGGAATGCTGCTTTTCCTAAGTGTTGTTCTCAAAATAGACAGTCGTTTATCTTTAATCTCTTTTCTAAACTAGATCAAACTTAATCCACACTTTTCCTACGCTTTTATCATAAATGGCAAAGTCCTTGATAGTATTCATTTTTGAGTTTTTGAACAACATATAATGTTAAATTCAGACTTGCGTAACATCTATACAAATTTGTTGTAAGACAAATAATGATTCTTATTGTATTAATGTTTCTTGGTGCAGTACTAATATTACAATGTACTTGAAATTCTCATTTATTGAATTTTTAGGTTATTTACTATTGGAACATCCTCTACCTTTAACTGTCATGAACCTCAACCCGGGTAATGACATGGCAGATTAATTAAGTTAATTAAACTAAGTTTTCTCAATTAACTAATAGCATAATAAATAAAACATAATAAAATTTAAAGCAAAATAGATAAAACAGTCAAGAACTAGCTGAACACACCAGACCCACATTTGTGCATACATATA
Organism: Artocarpus heterophyllus; assembly: GCA_025403435.1. Classification (NCBI taxonomy): domain Eukaryota; kingdom Viridiplantae; phylum Streptophyta; class Magnoliopsida; order Rosales; family Moraceae; genus Artocarpus; species Artocarpus heterophyllus. The sequence goes on from CM046341.1 coordinate 20,158,863, forward strand.
GTATCGACATAATTACATACAACCATAGTCCAAACAAAAAAAAATGATTAAACATTACATGCCTTAATTAAATAAGTAAATAACCTAATTAAAGACTCCTAGGATCCACGTGTCCGCTCGGTAGAGTCCCAATCAACCCAATGTCACAATTCACTTAGTGGGGGGGGGGGATTTTAAAACAAACAAAACTATGAGCGAAAGGCTCAATAGGACTAAAACTTTAAAAACATTAAATTTTAATATGAAATTCATTATCAACACATTGATTATAAAATGCAGTAAATTAAAATTTTCAATCTCATTCTTACCATTTGGTCCATTATTCGTTTGGGAATAATTTTATCATTCTGTCTTGGGAAAAGCCAAAATAATCACCGCCATAATGGCCTAACTAGGTTTTGAGACCTGCCTTCAAGGTCGCTCTCTGGATGACCTGATCTCTAAATGTAGCATCATGCCATAATATATATCATTCCAAATGGTATACCTAACTCGTTCAGTACTATTCATTTATTCAAGCCTCAAATTACAAAATTTCTCATTTAAATTCATCATTCCATTCATTATGATAATTTCATTATTCATCAGCTACCGACAACGACTAAATTTATTCATTTAAATCATTTCTTAGAACATTTTCAGAAAACACTTTGTGGCCAAATCCCTTTTTGAAATCATGGCTATCAAAGAAGAGGGACTAGAGTCCTACCTTGTTATCTAGTACGAGAATGTAAACACCGCAGTCCCGACCTGCTATACTTCAGCTCCCTGGAACCATGAACAACCTTAGATATGAACTAGATTCATCAATATCTAACTTAGAGTATTCTACAATACTATGCTATCTCATGGTGTCTTAGTGTGCCTTTGATATACACAAAATCATATTGCTAGGCTATGGTCTCTATTCATGTATTAAACAGTAAAACATGTGAAAAACAATCATTTTTACATAGCCTGGTTAGCCTACCAAACTCCCTGGTTTGACCTGCTGAACTTTTATAGTTCGGCCTACCGACCCTCCAAACCCAGCCTATCGAACTGCATCAATTCAACCTATTGAAAAAATGAGTCTAGCCTACCGAACTTATGAATCCAGCATGTCGATGTTCATGATCGGCTTGCCGGACTGTCAAAATCTGAAAAATTCCAGATTTCAAGCCTTAACTTTCTCGAGCTTTCTAAGCTTGATTCAACCTATTTTTCATCATTTCAAGCCTAGAAAACAGGCAAAAATCACTAGGAACACTACAAGAAATTATTGATTACACGACTTTTATTTCACGGCCATTTCCTAAAAATTGTCATGGTAAGGTCAAAAAAACGCAGCGAGTTATGCATGCAAAAATGAAGACCGTTGTGGGATGGGGCGCGAGCTACCATGATGGTTTTTTGAAAAACTATTGTAGAAGAAGTAAGCTACCATGACAATTTTTTGAAAAACCATTGGCGTAGCTCTTATATTCCATGACGGTTTTCAAAAAACTGTCATGGAATATATTAGGTACCACGACAGTTTTTCAAAAAACCGTCGTGGTATCTATTTAGCATATTCCACGAAAGCTTTTAATAAAACCATCGTGGTAGCATACTTAAAACCCTTTTTTCCCACCTCGATATTCAGACACAATTCAACAACACACTTCACAAACACAAACATAGACCTAACCAAATCAGCTGCCGCCATCTCTCTCTAGCTCCACACTCCTTAATCTCAGCCCAAATTGTAAGTTTTTGTTATAAATTGATAAATTGTTACTGATTGTGTTGTATAATTAATCTGAAATTGATAAATAGTTGTTGATTTTGTTGTTTATTCCATGAAATTTGTATTGTGGATCATGGGTATGATTTCTTCATTTTATAATGAGTATGTGTAACTTGTTTTATGATGGGTGATGTTTTTGTTTTATGAGTTATTAATATATATAGGTGGGTATATATATAAATTGTGAAATTAATTTTAATTGAATATTTGCTATTTATTATTTCGATTTAGGAATTGCAAAGTGGATAGGAAATGGATGTGGGATTTTCGATTGTCTAGAGAGTATGTGAATGGTGTGGAAGTGATGGAGACTTAGAGAGCTCAAATGCATGGAAGGTAGTTGACCCGATACAAATTCCTGTTGGACCAGTCACAAGAGCCCGAGCTAAGAAATTCAAGGAAGCACTAAATGGGCTGATTCACGAAATCTAGAATCAAGAAAATTTGTGCAAGCCCATTGACCCAGGCCCACGTCAACCACAACGGTGCGTCAATTTGATCCAAGTTCTAGAAGAATCCAGATGAGTCAAGCCTGATTGAAATCAACTCAAATTTTGCAAGATCAAGTCGATGGAAGACTTTTGAAAACCTTCCCATTTTGGCACACACGCGGCTAATCATTTATGCAAATTGTTGACGAGGATTAATTGCACTTTCCTTTTATTGTTGGGCATGTAAATGGCTGAAAATCAGCCATTAAGACTTTCCTTTCTTTTGGTTTTTATTTTAGGCTTAGTAATTATGTTTGAATTTGTCAACTTTTCTTTTTGGGCAACACTTTGTAATTTTGGCCTATAAATAGGCATTCCCAAGGTTAATGGAGAATCAATGAATGTTTATTTTTCTGAGAGAGAAAATTCTTTCTTTGGTCCTTTGACGAACTACACGAACTCATCGGATCAATCCGGGCGTTCAAACCTGACTTATCAATCAAGCTTCCATCCTTGATTGTGGCATCTTCGATATACCAAGGTTCTTACTTCGATATAAGCTACGGGTCGTGGTGACTTCCATCCAAATCTGAGTAGAAACGGTCTTGGTTCCTTCTTATTGATAACGGGTTCGTCAGTATATTGGCGAGGTTCTTATCATTTGGTATCAGTAACCTCAGTTCTAGCCTCAGGCTTGTCTATCCTTATTTGTTTTTGAATTCTAATTTATTACTTTGGTTCTATTCCGTTCAAAAAAAAAAATGGTTAGTTTGGTTTTGGGTAACTAGTATCTTGGGTTTCAAGTTTAGGTGGTAGTTTCCTGTTTTGTGTTTCTTGGTTTATTATTCTTGTTCTTGCTGAATTTCACAAAAAAAAAAGAAAAAGAAGAAAAGAAAAGAAAAGAAAAGAAAAGAAAAGAAAAACGAAAAGAAAAGAAAAATCAAGAGGATCCAAAAAAAAAAAAAGAGTCTGGAAACCCTCCTTAAAATTTTTTTGTTTCCTTTCCATTGTTTGAGTGTCCAGGTGTCCAAATTTGACCTCACCTCACAGTGAAAAAAAAAATTTGCTTCATTTTGAAATCAAAACGTGTTGCTGAATTTGTTGCCGGATAGATTTTATTGTTGTTTGTGTAATTCCAAAAGAACTGAAAGAGAGAATAAGCGAGTTAAAAAAAAAAAGGCAAGAGTGGTGAGAACATTCAAGGGTAAAAGCCAATTATTCGAGTGAAACACGAGTGAACGGAGTGACCAAGTGATAGATTGAAATACGTGAGGGAGAGAAGTAAGGTCCTTTATTATCTAACGTTGTTTTGCAGGTTTAAAAAAAAATGAATCCGAATCAAGAAAGAGAAGCTGAATATGATCTTCCACAACAAAATGTTCCCAATCTTTAGTTGCAAGCATTAATGAGGCAAATGGAACGGTTGTTGACGCGAGCTCTAGAGCCCATTCATGAGAGATTAGATGAGGTTAATGCTAGAACACACAATAGGCAGCCACAAAACATGCAAACTAGGCGGAGGGGTGGATGTGATCTTTCGGAGGAAGATGAATTAGAAGAGTTGGAGGAACCACCGATAAATAGGGGCAGATTTAGGAGTGGAAATGGGAATAGAGAAGCTAAGAATCGAAAAGACAATAATATGGGAGGTATTAAAATAAAGATTCTGCCATTCCAAGGGAAAAATGACCCCGGAGCTTACCTAGAGTGGGAGAAGAAAGTGGAGCTAGTGTTTGATTGCCATAACTATTCAGAGTTAAAGAAAGTTAAGCTTGCTGCAATTGAGTTCTCTGATTATGCGGTTGTATGGTGGGATCAGTTGGTAATGAATAGGCGACGGAACCGAGACCACCCGATTGAGACTGGGAGGAGATGAAAACAGTGATGAGAAAGCGATTTGTACCCAGCCATTACTATCGGGAATTGTACAAAAAGTTGCAAGGACTTAGACAAGGAAACAAGAGTGTGGAGGAATATTATCAAGAAATGGAAATAGCCATGATACGAGCCAATGTTGAAGAAGATCGAGAAGCAACCATGGCAAGATTTTTGCAAGGGCTAAATCTGGATATTCAAGATAGGGTGGAGATGCAACACTATGTAGAGTTAGAAGACATGTTGCACATGGCCATCACAGTAGAGCAACAGCTCAAGAGGAGGGGTAGCTCACGTGCGAATGTTAGTTCGGCACCTTCTTCATGGAAGCTGAATTATGGGAAGAGAGAAGAGAAATCGGTTGCTAGGCCAAAGTTTGAGCCAAAACCAGCCACGGCTAGCCCTTCAAACCAAGGTAAATATGATTCATCCACTTCTCGAAACCGTGAAATTAAATGTTTCAAATGCCAAGGCAGGGGTCACATCTCAAGCCAATGTCTGAACAAAAGGGTGATGGTGTTACGGGACGACGGAGAGGTTGTTACGGATGACGAATCGGACGAGGACTCCATGGCACCATTGGAGGATGTGGATGAGGAGGAGTGTGCTATCCAAGGTGAATTGTTGGTCACTCGACGAGCCCTTAGTGTGCAAGCCAAAGAGGAAGAAGAAGAGCAACGTGAGAACATTTTTCATACTAGGTGCCACGTGCAGAACAAGGTATGTAGTGTGATAATAGATGGAGGGAGTTGTACGAACGTTGCTAGCAGTACTATGGTTGACAAATTAGGGCTGCCAACGACCAAACATCCTCGACCTTACAAGTTGCAATGGTTGAATAATAGTGGTGAAGTGAAGGTAACTAAACAGGCATTAATTTCATTTTGCATTGGTAGATACGAAGATGAAGTTTTGTGCGATGTAGTTCCAATGGAAGCCGGGCACTTGTTACTAGGTCGACCATGGCAATTTGATCGTCAAGTCAAACATGATGGCTACAACAATAAATATTCTCTTGTGCACAACCAGAGACCATTCACTCTTGTACCAATGACACCAAAACAGGTTCATGAAGATCAAGTTTGGTTGCAAAAGGAGAGTGAACAAAAAGGAAAGAATGAGAAAAGGAGAGAGAAAGGTAGTGAAAATAATGAGAGTTGGAGTGCAGAGAGAGAGTTCGGCCAGAGAGGGAAAAAAGATAGAGGGGCCGAGAAAAAGGAGAGAAAAGGAGAGAACATTGAGAGAGCCAGTACAAAAGAAGATTTGGCCAATGAGGTAAAAATAGAGAGAAAAACAAACTTTTATGCAAGAGAGAGTGATGTGAGAAAAGCTTTGTTTTCTAATCAGCTGATGATTTTACTCATGTACAAGGAGGCGTTATTAAAAACTAACGATCTTGATTCCACCTTGCATAGTTCTGTTGTTTCTCTTTTGCAGGAATATGAGGAAATCTTTCTCGAGGAAACACCACAGGTTTACCTCCAATCCACGGGATTGAACATCAAATCAACTTCATACCTGGAGCTACAATTTGAAACCGACCAGCCTATAGAAGTAATCCCGAGGAGACAAAGGAACTCCACAGCAGGTAAGTGAGTTGATGGAGAAGGGAAATGTGAGAGAAAGCATGAGCCCGTGCGCCGTACCAGTTTTACTTGTGCCTAAGAAAGATGGGACTTGGAGGATGTGCGTTGATTGTCGAGCCATCAACAACATCACGGTAAAGTATCGACATCCCATTCCTCGCTTGGATGACATGTTAGATGAATTGCATGGTGCTTGTGTATTTTCTAAAATTGATCTGAAGAGTGGATATCATCAAATTTGCTTGAAAGAGGGAGACGAGTGGAAGATGGCTTTCAAAACAAAACAAGGTTTGTATGAGTGGTTGGTATTGCCTTTCGGTTTAACCAATGCGCCTAGAACATTTATGCGTTTAATGAACCATGTTTTGCGAGCTTTCATTGGGAAATTTGTCATTGTTTATTTTGATGATATCCTGATCTATAGCAGCAATTTGGATGATCATATTGAACATTTCAAACTTGTTTTAGATGTTTTACAGAAGGAAAAGTTGTATGCTAATCTTAAGAAGTGTACCTTTTGCATGGATAAGCTTGTTTTTCTTGGTTTTGTTGTTAGTGCTCAAGGTGTACAGGTCGATGAAGAAAAGATTAGGGCTATCCAAGAATGGCCAAGTCCCACAAGCATTGGAGAAGTACGGAGTTTTCATGGACTTGCCAGCTTTTACCGACGGTTTGTAAGGGATTTCAGTACTTTGGCTGCACCACTCACAGAAGTAATCAAGAATAATGTTGGGTTCAAGTGGGGAGAAGAACAAGAGAAGGCGTTTCGGCTTATTAAGCATAAGCTTACTCATGCTCCTTTACTTGCTTTACTTGATTTTTCTAAAACATTTGAAATTGAATGTGATGCTTCTGGTGTAGGTATAGGTGCTGTGATGATGCAAGGACGATGACCAGTCTCGTATTTCAGTGAAAAATTGAGTGGGTCAAAACTAAATTACCCTACTTATGTCAAGGAGTTATACGCGTTGGTTCGAGCATTAAAGACATGGCAACACTACCTATGGCCCAAGGAATTCATGATTCACACTGATCATGAGTCATTGAAACATCTGAAGGGACAACAAAAGTTGAACAAGAGGCATGCCCGCTGGGTGGAATTCATCGAGACATTTCCTTATGTCATTCGATACAAGCAAGGCAAGGAGAATGTTGTTGCGGATGCACTTTTCTCGTAGGTACGCATTACTTTCTATCCTTGACGCTAAACTGCTTGGTTTTGAGCATATTAAGGATTTATACCCTTTAGAACAAAATTTTAGTGAGGAGTATCGAGCTTGTGAGAAAAACGCAATGGGTAAATTTTATAGGCATGATGGATTTTTGTTTCGGGAGAATAAGCTTTGTGTGCCTAATTGTTCTTTGAGAGATTTGTTAGTAAGGGAATCCCATGGTGGTGGATTGATGGGGCATTTTGGAATTGCTAAAACTTTAGTCGTTTTGTAGGAACACTTCTTTTGGCCACACATGAAAAGGGATGTTGAAAGGATATGTAGTAGATGTGCCACGTGTAGGCAAGCTAAATCGAGAGCACAACCCCATGGTTTATACACACCTTTGCCAATTCCTAGTGAGCCTTGGACTGATATTTCAATGGACTTTGTGTTAGGTTTACCTAGGACCAAACGTGGGAAGGATAGTGTGTTTGTGGTTGTAGATCGGTTTTCTAAGATGGCACATTTTATTCCCTATCATAAAACTGATGATGCATCGCATGTTGCTGAATTATTCTTTAGGGAGATTGTGAGAATACATGGCATGCCTAGGACAATTGTTTTAGATAGAGATGCTAAGTTCTTGAGCTACTTTTGGAAGACTTTGTGGAGTAAGTTAGGTACTAATCTGTTGTTTTCTACTACTTGCCACCCACAAACTAATGGCCAAACTGAGGTAGTAAATAGGACTTTGTCAACCTTATTAAGAGCAATCATCAGTAAGAAAATTAAATCATGGGAAGACTGTTTATCGCATGTTGACTTTGCATATAATCGCTCTGTCTATTCTACTACTAAATATTCACCTTTCGAAATTGTTTATGGTCTTAATCCTTTATCACCACTGGATTTATCACCACTACCTATTTCTGAGTGTGTTAATTTAGATGGCAAAAGGAAGGCTGACTTTGTTAAATAGATTCATGAGAAAGCAAGACTCAACATTGAGTGAAGAATGGAACAATATGCAAAGCAAGCCAACAAGGGGCGACATAAGCTGATTTTTGAACCTGGAGACTGGGTGTGGTTGCACTTTAGAAAGGAGCATTTTCCAGAACAAAGAAAGTCAAAGTTGTTACCACGGGGAGATGGTCTATTTCAAGTCCTTGAAAGAATTAATGACAATGCTTACAAGTTGGATTTGCAAGGTGAGTATAATGCAAGTGATACCTTCAATTTTTTGATTTGAGTCCTTTTGATGCAGAGTCTAATTTGAGTACAAATCCTTTTCAAGAGGAGGGGAATGATGGAGACTTAGGGAGCTCAAATGCATGGAAGGTAGTTGACCCAATAAGGTAGTTGACCCAATACAAATTCCTGTTGGACCAGTCACAAGAGCCCGAGCTAAAAATTCAAGGAAGCACTAAATGGGCTGATTCACGAAATCTGGAATTAAGAAAATTTGTGCAAGCCCATTGACCCAAGCCCACGTCAACCACAATGGTGCGTCAATTTGATCCAAGTTCTAGAAGAATCCAGATGAGTCAAGCCTAATTGAAATCAGCTTAAATTTTGCAAGATCAAGTCAATGGAAGACTTTCGAAAACCTTCCCATTTTGGCACACACGCGGCTAATCATTTATGCAAATTGTTGACGAGGATTAATTACACTTTCCTTTCATTGTTGGGCATGTAAATGGCTGAAAATTAGCCATTAAGACTTTGCTTTCTTTTGGTTTTTATTTTAGGCTTAGTAATTATGTTTGAATTTGTCAACTTTTCTTTTTTGGCAACACTTTGTAATTTTGGCCTATAAATAGGCATTCCCAAGGTTAATGGAGAATCAATGAATGTTTATTTTTCTGAGAGAGAAAATTCTTTTTTTGGTTCTTTGACGAACTACACGAACTCATCGGATCAATCTGGGCATTCAAACCTGACTTATCAATCAAGCTTCCATCCTTGATTGTGGCATCTTCGATATACCAAGGTTCTTGCTTCGATATAAGCAACGGGTCGCGGTGACTTCCATCCAAATCTGAGTGGAAACGGTCTTGGTTCCTTCTTATTGATAACGGGTTTCGTCAATATATTGGCGAGGTTCTTATCAGGAAGCGTTCTTGGATTTTGCCAAAAGTCATGCCAATGGTGATAAAATTTGGTGTCCTTGTGTTCAATGTGGAAACCGTAGATTGCATCCAATTCCAATTGTTAAAGGACATTTATTTCGAAATGGAATTATAAGTAGTTATCAAACGTGGCATTTTCATGGTGAGTCTAGTTTCAATCCAACTTTACTAAGTAAAGAAAAACAAGCTATTGTGGAGGATAATATGGAGGATCAAGACAATATGATTGACATGGTCAACGATTTAGAAGGACACTTTGTGCACCGTCTGGATTTATTTGAGACAATGATGAATGATGCAGAGACACCCGTGTATGAGGGGTGTACCAATTTCACCAAATTGTCTGCTTTAGTTGGATTATGGAATTTGAAAGCGTCGGGTGGGTGGTCAAATTCTAGTTTCACAAAGCTGTTGGAATTTTTTGGAAGGCTTCTACCAGAAGGTAATAAATTACTAACTAGTACGTATGAGGCTAAGAAGACTTTAAGCACTTTGGGAAGGGATTATGAGAAAATTCATGCTTGTGAAAATGATTGTGTTCTCTATAGGCATGAGTATGAGGACGAGAATTATTGTCCAGTTTGTCAACAAGCAAGGTGGAAGAAAGGAAAGGAGCCAAAAGATGGCAAGAATGGAGTGCCAAAGAAAGTGTTATGGTACATTCCACTAGTACCACGTTTGAGGCGTTTATTCAAAAACCCAGAACATGCCAAGAATTTGACATGGCATCATGACAAATGGGTGGATGATGGTATGCTTAGACACCTGGCGGATTCACCACAATGGAAGACTTTTGAAGCGCATCATCTTAACTTTAGTGTGGATCCAAGAAACATACATTTCGCTTTGTCGACGGATGGCATGAACCCATATGGTAACATGAGTAGTAGGCATAGCACTTGGCCTATAATACTTGTTAACTATAATCTTCCTCTGAAGATGTGCATGAAGTAGAAGTTTTTAATGTTGTCTTTATTGATTTCGGGTCCTCATTAAGCAGGCAATGACATTGTTGTATACTTGGCACCGTTAATCGATGACCTAAAAAAGTTGTGGGAAAATGGAGTTGAAGTTAGAGATGCTTACCGAGAAGAGACGTTCACACTCCTTGCAATGTTGATATGGACAATTAATGACTTCCCCGTAAATAACAATTTATTTGGTTATTTGGTGAAGAGTTCTATTGGTTGTCCTATTTGCACGACGAAAACGTCTCATAAACGGTTGAAGAATGGAAAGAAAACCATTTTTCTTGGTCATAGAAGATGGTTGCCAAGAGATCATAGCTACCGCAAACAAAAGAAAGCCTTTGATGGCAACAGCAAAGAAAGAGACCCTCCTCGCCCTTTGACAGGTGGACAAATATTTGAAATGGTAAAAGATATAAGAGTCATATTTGGTAAGAGAAAGCGAGGTAAGGATGAGCTGCCAAATGTAAGACCATGGAAAAAAAGATCAATCTTCTTTGATCTTCCCTACTAGAAGGCACTTTTTTTTCATCATTGCTTGGATGTTATGCATATTGAGAAAAACGTTTGTGTATCCATAGTCGGCACATTGCTTGACATTTCGGGCAAGACTATGGATGGTGAAAAAACTTGGTTGGATCTCATGGAAATGGAGATTAGGCCTAATTTGTTTCTCGAGAAAAGAGGGAACCGTACTTTCTTATCTTTGGCAAAGCACACGTTATCTAAAGCGGAAAAGAGAAAGCTCTATGAATGGCTTGCTTCATTAAAAGTGCCAGACGGGTATTCTTTGAACTTCAAAAAGTTGGTGTCGATGAAGGATTTAAAAGTTATTGGCATGAAAACACACGATTGTCATGTGTTGATGCAACAATTACTACCACTTGCTTTGCGGGGAATTCTAACAAAGGATGTGAGACAATTTCCAAGTTGTGCTCGTTCTTTAATTCAATATGCTCGAAGGTCATTGATCCACTTGTGCTAGATTCACTACAATCGGAGTTGGTGCAAACCTTATGCATGCTTGAAAAGCATTTTCCACCGGTATTTTTTGACATCATGATTCATTTAACGGTGCACTTAGTACGTGAAGTTAAGTTATGCGGACCGGTGTATTGGAGATGGATGTACCCATTTGAACGATATATGAAGGTTTTAAAAGGCTATGTGAAGAATCAAAATGGCCAGAGCAATGTATTGTAGAAAGTTACATAGCTGAGGAATCGGTTGAATTTTACTCCAAGTACCTATCTAATGCAGACACAATTGGGGTGCCAAAGACTATAAACATTAAGGCTAGGGGACTATCTACGGGCAATCCTTCATCAGTAAATCAAGAAGAGTGGGAGCAATCTTGTTGTTATGTCTTGCACAATGCTAATGAAGTAGAGTCTTTCATTGAGATGCACATGAACGAATTAAAAAAAGCATACCCAAAAAGAGCAAGAAATGATAAGTGATTGCAAGATGAACACAATTGGACCTTTCGGTTGTGAATTAAAGCACACATCTATGGCAAGTGCTCAACATCACAAGATGGAGGCATGTCATAGGAGTTGAAGAACCTAGCCAGAGGACCGTGGTCGGTAGTTACAAGGTACACGTCATATTCACACTTTCTACACTCGCAAAAGGTACAAGAAGCATCCGGTGTAAAATAGCTATGTAACTCTCCTTACTGAGGCTATGCATATTGCCTCCACCAAGGACAAGAATTCGGTATATGAGACCATGAACTACTTTGGTTTCATTGAAGATATTTGAGAACTTGATTATGGGGGATTACGCATAGAACTTTTTAAGTGCAAGTGGGCCAACAATAACTATGTTAAGAATGATGATGACGGCATCACGGTGGTTGACTTTAGAAGATTGGGATACAGGAATGATCCTTTCATTATGGCATCATAAGCAATCCAAGTCTTTTGCACTACAGATCCCTAAGACATGGAGTTGTCTCTAGTCGTCACAACAAAGCCAAGAATAGTTATCGAGGGTGAAGAAGTTGATGAAGATTGCATAGACATCCCTTCATTCACAAAGGGATTGCCACTGGTTGAAGAGATAGATACTTTTGAAGATGATGCTTCGCACTTGCTTCGTGAAGATGTGGAATGGATATGTAGTGAGGAACCAATGAAAAAAAGATAAAAAGATAAGCATCAATAATTTGTATATATGTTAATTTACTTGTAACATTTTTCTTTAATTTATTGCATTTTTCAATATTTTCTTAATTTTTGTATATCTATCTATAGTTAAATTTCTGGTGAAAACGGAGATAAAGTATACATTCTGGGCCATTGGATACTTAACACATGGGCTGGCCACCCTGGGCAGCAAAGAATATTATATGTGTAAGAAATATTTAAGACAATTTTTTTACGACAGTTTTTGAGAGAACCATCGTGGATAGTATTTTCCAGGATGGTTTTTACAAAAACCGTTGTGGAAAACTTTTAACAGCGCTACAAATGCTATGGAAAGTAGTATTTTTCCACAACGGTTTTTGAAAGCTTTTAACAATGTTACAAATGCTATGGAAAGCAATATTGTTCCACAACGATTTTTGAAAAAACTATCGTGGAAAAAGTCTTCCATGATAGTTTTTTCAAAAACCGTCGTGGAAGAAGTCTTCCACGATAGTTTTTTCAAAAACCGTCATGAAACATTAGTCTTCCACGGCTGTGCAGTTTTTGGAAAAACAGTCGTGGAAGATCATCTTCATTGCAATATAACAAGGGAAAGCAACGCAGTAAGCCACGAAGGCCAACTGAATTTGATCTGAAAGTAGACTTTGAGCGAAGGGCTACATTAATGAAAAAAATTCATTGGATGAGAAAAAAAGGTTTAAGAATTGAAGTAACTTTTGATTCAAAAGGCCAACCAAAAGGCGCACCCGGCCATGAATTAAATAGTTGGGTCGGAGTCCTCAGTCGAGAGCACGTTTTGATATGGACAAAAGATTGGAGGTCTAAGGATTTAGATAAAGTAAAAGATGTGATTTGGAGAGAGATATACAGAGCTTTCACAGTAGAGTATTGGTATAGGAAAAGAGCTTTGAAGGTTTGTGGCGAATTAGCAAAGGGTTTCAGATCCGACCTCTACATTACCTTCGTACAGCCATACCTTTCCAATCCGAAGGAGGATGTAAATGTATATAAACGGCCTCCTACGGTAGGACACTACTACCCTTCCATAAATGATGACGATTGGAAAGCTTTTGTGAGGTATTGACGTTCCACCGAATTCCAACTGCTATCATCAAATGCAAGAAAAATAAGAGCAGAAAATGAATACTGCTCTATGGTTGGCCAAGTTGGATATAAAGAGCTTGAGCAATCCTTGGTACGTCACTATTTCACTCAAATTACATATATCAATCATTCTATCATTACGATGTTACTAACATAGCGTAACACAATTTGCAAAGACAGGCGTGCTACCAACACGGGAGGAGTTGTGGGTGAAATCACATCAAGGTCCCGATGGCCAGTTTAAAATCCAAAAGTAGCAAAAATTGGGAAATGAATTGTAAGTTTACTAAACACAAACAATTAATTTGTAATTTAATATGGGTGGATGAAAGATTGCTTGAATAACATGGTTGTGTTGTTGTTTTACAAGATGAATACACAATGCAACAAAGTCAAGGGAGCTTCCAATCGGTCGATAATGATGACATTTTGACAAGGGTACTAGGGAAACCGAAACATTCAGAACGTGTTCACGATCAATCGAAGTATGTGAAGCAGTCTCAATACCTCGACCTCCAATCAAGTACTTCAAAATTGAATTCCCAAATGTCAAAGATGTAGATGGAGATTGCAAAACTACAGGGTCTTGTGACCAAGCTAATTTCCCAAGGACGTGCCAAGTTGACAAATGATAGCACCTCACAACGCAACAGCTTCAAAGCTAGTTGTAACCCTCCCAATAATGTAGCAGAAGATCCAAAAGCTCCAGAAGCTCTAGAAGTCCAATTGTCAGCTCCTCGTCAGGAACCCGAACAATGTATGCTCTTCATTGAGGATAGAGTTAATGGTGGGTGTGCACTTGTTGCTCTTGGGAAGGTGTGGATGGAGAGTCTTCCAACTGATAAAGTTCATGGATGATTATTAGGGGAAGAGAACGTGCGTGTTAGCATCACCACTGTCAGAGTTAGAACAGCTAAATTGCCTATTCCAACACTTGAAGCAACAACTGTGGGTGAAGCAGCAAGAAGCTTTGTCGCATGGCCGAAGAGGTTAGTTGAAGCCATTGCATTGATGAAGACGAGTTGAGCACCTAGCCATGTTCCACAAGATCTAAGCAAAAAGAAACGCCAAAAAAAGAAAAGCTCTACAAAAGCAAGAGAACCACAACCTGAGGTAGAACAAGAACAAGAACAAACCCTTGCTAATGAGCAACTACCCGCATTTAACTTCGCTTAAGTACCTCCAAAATTTATGTAGTTGGCTCTATACACACATACTTTCATGCGTGATTGGTCGATGATTTAGTGACCGATACCGGTAAATGTCAGTGGCAATGAATTGCCTATCTATGCGGGGTATGAAGACGTTTACTACTTCATCAACTTTGATAAAATTAGGGCAAACTGTATCCTGGTATACCTCAGGTAATAACTCTAGCCTTATTTCATATTTTTAAAATATAGGTAGAGTTGTAAGGTGCTTTAAAATAATTGACTACATTGTTTTTTATTGTAGTTTTTTGGAGGAATATTGTGAACTGCAAGGCATGACGCAAAATTTTGGCTTCATATCTCCAGCCATTGTATCAAATGCTGCAAGAGACCTACAGAGTGATAGTAGAGAGCGCGCCACATCACTCCTCTACCTATTACCTCAAGCACCGATGGTGAAATTATTCTTCTTGCCATACAATGTTGGAGAACATTGGATGTTGGGACTTATTTAGCCATGGGAGGACCAAATATATTGGTTTGACCCCCTCGAACACCCACCACATGAGGATTTTGTATCAGTCAAGAGATTGTAAGTATTAGTGTTCTCTTATAAAATTAACTATTTTTAGTCCCACATAATTGTATTGTCTATTAATTTATTATTTAAACATGACACATTGTTAGGGCGCTTAACGATTGGAAGCTTCAAGCGAGAAACAATGTCATAAACCGACCTAATGGAATGCTACATTCCAAACGTAAGTGTCCAAGACACTAAGGAAACATAGAATGTGGTTTTTTATTCTACGTTTCATGCGGGATATAATTACAAGTGGTATACAAGCCTCAGGAAAACAAGATTTTTATATACATATGGATATACATGAAGTTAGATTAGAGTGGTTACAATTTGTAAATAGGTATGTGCTCTTTAGTTAGGTACACGTCATAGTAGATTAACAAATTGCTCAAAATAGCTCAAATGTAAATGATCTCATAAATACCTTGTAATTTTTAATATACACCAATTATTGTATGCAGTTAGGGCCTTGATATAATGGATAAACACATGGGACTGGCCATCCTGTAGGAAAAAAAAAATTTTTGGAGATTTTTTTTATGGAAAATACCAATTTTTCACGATGGTTTTGTCAAAAACCGTCGTCAAACACTAATTTTCCACAACGGTTTTTTGTCAAAAACCATCGTGGAAACCTATGTTTACATGACGGTTTTTGAAGAAACTGTCGTGGAAACTCTAGTTCCCATGATAGTTTCTCTTCAAACCGTCGTGAAACCATAGGGTTTCCATGATGGTTCATCAAAAACCATCGTGGCACCCTATGTTTCCACGACAGTTTTTGACAAAACCGTCGCAGAAAATCACTCCATACATTTCCTTCCCACGCCAATTCTTCTATTACACGATGGTAAAAAACCATCATGAAAACATCATGTTGTACCACGATAGAAGTTTTCACGACGGTTTTTTAACCTTAATTAAATTTTTCCATGACGGTTATAAACCATCGTGGAATCCACATTTTGTAGTAGTGGAAACAATCCTAAACCTATTAGGGACAAAATCCCCAAATTTAAACGCAATTTTGCCCTAAATTTGAAAATTCAAGAACAATGTAAAAATTTGATCAAATTTGTTTTAGCTCAAATTACGTTTAGATTAATGACAAAAACATATCCTACAACCTCAAATTAAACATTATCTAAGCTCATCTTGTTGGAAACAAAGTGCGCAGCGGAATTTTAAAATTTTTTTTCATCAGAGTATTTTCCAAAACACAAGTTTGACATGTTATATGTATAAATTAAACAGATCTTACTAACCTCAGTGTACCGAAGAACCTCCGCGACCTGTGTAGAGAAGTAACGTTCCAGAAGAGCCTCAACCAACTGGTCTTCTTTGCTATTCTCTATCCACAACCGGAGTGAGTGTGGGCTCACACGTACAGCTCTTCCACCGGTGACTCTCCTTCCAACCAATAGAGAGAACCCAAAGCTAGTGTTCGTGATTTGTTAACAAAAGCTCTCAGGGAGTTTTCAGATGCTCACTAGAAGAGTATCACTCTTAATCTCTCAAATTGATCTGAGTAAATCATTAGACTCACTCCCTTTTTATACCTATTGGTCCTTGGGGTCAGTCCATATCAGATTAGGTCTCAAAAATCAAAACAGAATCAAGTTCGAATCAATATCTGATAAGATATGCGTGAAAAATGCGTAATCTTAACTGTCGCGGTCGGCATGCCGAACTGTGTGATAGGCAGGCCGAACTGGCCAGTTCGGCAGGCCGAACTTTCTGATAGGCAGGCCGAACTGCCGAGAAAAAATCTCCGCGAATCTTTTATTTTCCACCCGAGATTCTAAAGGATAAAGTCTCAGTTTTGATTCAAATAGCCCGATAGAAAAGATATCTGATCAAAACAAACTTTATCAAGATAATCTCTAAGAAAATAAATCAATTCACAATAATTCTACAAGTTTATCTTGTTCTAATTGTCCAAAATTAAAACAACCGATAACCAGACAAGAATTATCCGAACGCCATAATTCAACAAGTTCATCTTGAACTAATTTCTTACATAATTAATTCAACCGATAAACAGACATGAATTATTTGATTCTTATAAATTTTAAACCAATCTGATAAATCCGACATAAGTCACCAATTATTGGAAAAGCACGCCGTGTCGTTACAGGATTTTGTGAGCTAGCAAAGGGGACCAAAATGGACCTATAAAGTTCAAGCTCATGATAATTATGAAACCCAATATCCCAGATATACATTTCACAATTATCAACTCCAACGCTACTCCACTAAAAGCTTGGAGCTGCACTCTCGAACTTTATAGAATTACGAAGCTCGTGTAGCTAAGTCTCCATGACATATCATAGTGTATCGCATCCCCATATGATCATCCATAATCGGCTTAAGGACAAGTTCTGTCTTACCTTCCCGATTATTTTTATCTTACGTTCCATTGTCTCACCATTAGAAAACTTACCATCCAAAGATAGTATACCATTCGGTTACACCTATGTATCCAAATGGTTGAGCGCTCCAGTTTTCCAATTATAGGACAACGCATATAAGAGGATATCATTACTCCTAAAGAGGAGCTATGGATTCCATATCTATGAATAACAAGTCTACGCTACGAAGAGTCATGCCTCCAACGTACCGGCATGCATGCCACTATAGAGATGTGGGAGTCACCCATTGGTACATCAAAAGACACAAATCGAGACAACGGGCCCATTATTCATCTCAGGATTAAGATACAATACAAATGATTGCCTAAAGTGAATCGATTTGCCAAGACAAAATTATTAATCCAAATCAATTCACTTTATGTCCCGATCCAACACATCGTCACCTATGACAACGTGCCAATGTTTCTATTCACGGAGTCCAACTCCGATGGCCAAGACAAACCATCTCCCAAAAGGGATATAGACAACATAACAATCTTTACATGAATAAAGCGCCCAACTTTATTCCCTCGATTGCGGATCATATATTTTAGTCCATCACCTTAAGAGTCGTGTCTACCGCATAATCATCCCATCATATGCCCAACTCTTAAGGTTTAGACTGACAGTCTCAGACTACTGTTTGCTTATCATACATTCAACAAATATGAACGTAAAGAGGACAATATTTGGTATATATAAATGAATAAATTCTTTATTGATAAAAATGTCTCCAAAAACGTATTACATTTTTACTCCTTAGAGCATACATGTCTGACAATCTCCCACTTGCACTAAGTGAGTAAATACTGCAAATTTCGCATCCCCATAGCTTTCACATGCCTTTCGAAGACTCTCCAAGTAAGTGTCTTCGTGAATGGATCAGCTAAATTGTCCTCTGACGCGATCTTGCATACCGTGACATGCCCGCTCTCAACGAAGTCCTTTATCACATGATACTTCCGATCAATATGCTTACTCTTCTTGTGAAATCTTGGTTCCTTGGCATTAGCTACCGCCGCACTGTTATCACAGTACAGTGATACCGCTTTATCCATACCAGGAACTACCTCAAGATCCCCAAGGAACTTGCGGAGCCACACTGCTTCTTTCGAAGCATCACTAGCCGCCACATACTTGGCCTCCATCGTTGAATCCGAAGTGCAATCTTGCTTCGCACTTCTCCAACTAATGGCACCGCCACCCAGAGTAAACACAAACCCCGATGTCAATTTCCTAGAATCCAGGCAGGATTGAAAATCCGAATCAGTGTATCCTAGAGGAGTTAAATCCTCACCCGAATACACAAGCATATACCCTCGAGTCCTTCTTAGGTACTTGAAAATATGCTTTACCGCAACCCAATGGTTCGGTCTTGGATCCGCCTGAAATCGACTCACAATCCCGACCGCATAGCTAATATCTGGTCGAGTGCAAAGCATGGCATACATGAGACTACCCACTGTCGAAGCATAAGGTACCTTCTTCATGTATTCTCTTTCTTCATAAGACTTTGGAGAGTCTTTCTTAGAAAGAGTAATTCCAGACCTAGATGGTTGCCCACCTTTCTTGGAATCCTGCATTGCAAACCTCCTGAGAATTTTATCTATGTAGCCGGCCTGTGACAAAGCTATCATTTTGTTCTTCCTATCCCGAAAGATCTGGATACCGAGAACAAAATTAGCCTCACCTAAGTCCTTCATGTCAAACTGCTTGGTCAACCATAATTTGACCGATGACAATGCCCCAACGTCATTGCCAATTAGCAGAATGTCATCTACATAGAGTAGTAGAAAAACCACCTTCCCATTCTTAATGTGTTTGTAAACACATGGCTCATCCACATTTTGTGAGAACCTATAAGTCTTGATCACATGATCAAATCTTATGTTCCAAGAACGAGAAGCCTGCTTAAGTCCATAAATAGACTTTAGCAACTTACAAACCTTACCCTCTTGACCCGTGACCTTGAACCCGTCTAGTTGTTCCATATAAATGGACTCATCAAGATAGCCATTCAGAAAAGCCGTCTTGACATCCATCTGCCAAATCTCGTAGTCGAGAGCGGTAGCTATGGACAAGAGAATCCGGATGGACTTAAGCATGGCTACAGGCGAAAAGGTTTCCTCATAATCGATTCCTTCCTTTTGCGTATAACCCTTAGCTACCAGTCTAGCCTTAAAGGTTTCGACCTTTCCATCCACTCCTCTTTTCCTCTTGTAGATCCACTTACTCCCTATGGGTTTTACCCCTTCGGGAAGATCCACAAGCTCCCAGACCCGATTAGTCTCCATAGACTTCATCTCAATGTTCATGGCCTCTGTCCAGAGTCTTGAATCAACATCCTCCATAGCTTCTGCGTAAGTATAAGGATCCCTGTCATGTTCATCCGGTTAAGCCAAAAAGACCTCCCCATTGAACATATACCTCTCAGGTTGACGCCCGATCCTCCCACTACGCCGAAGCCCCTGAGGTTGTTGTTCAGGTTTGTTTGGTTTTTCTACACCGATCAGAATGGTTTCGTTCGGAACCTCCAGAGTAAACGGATTACCCCTCAACTCCTCAAGCACCACTTTGCTTTGAGGTTTAAAGTCGTTCATGCAACTCTCCTCTAGGAAAGTTGCATTAGTTGAAACCACGACTTTATTTTCCTTTGGGTTATAAAAATAACCCCCTTTAGTCCCTTTTGGATATCCTACAAACACGCAAACTTCTGAACGTGCTTCCAACTTATTCGGATCCTTAAACAGGACATGAGCTGGACATCCCCATATGCGAATATGGTTTAAGGATGTCTTCCGTCTTGTCCACAACTCGTGAGGAGTTTTAGGGACCGATTTTGAAGGCACATTGTTCAAAAGATAACATGCGGTTTGTAGTGCATATCCCCAAAAGGATAAAGGCAATGATGAATAACTCATCATGGACCGAATCATGTCCAACAAAGTCCTATTCCTTCTCTCTGCTACGCCATTCTGCTGCGGAGTACCCGGCGCAGTCAAATGGGATAAAATCCCATTCTCTAACAAGTGTCCCAAGAACTCATCAGAAAGGTATTCCCCACCTCGATCAGATCGAAGTGCCTTTATGGGTCTACCCAATTGCTTTTCCACTTCAGCCCGAAACTCCCTGAACTTATCATAAGTTTCGCTTTTGTGGTGTATTAGGTACACATACCCATATCTTGAGTAATCGTCAATAAAAGTAACGAAGTACTCATACCCTCCTCGTGCCCGGATGTTCATCGGTCCGCAAACATCACTATGCACAAGTTCTAGAACCCCTTCGGCCCTATTGCCCTTAGACCCGTATGGTCTTTTGGTCATTTTACCCTCCAAACTAGACTCACATTGAGGTATAGATTCCACCTTTAAGTGACTTAAAGGTCCATCCCTTACCAACCTTTGAATCCTATTTAGGTTAATATGGCCAAGGCGCAAATGCCAAAGATAAGTCTTATTAGAGTGAGAAGTTTTAAGTCTTTTTGAGTCATTATCATTTATCTCAGCATTAAGCAATAGGTCCATCTTAGGTTTGATAAAATATAGATTATTTTGCATCCATCCAGAACAGATAAAAGATTTGTTTTTACGAATCACCACTTTTTCATTAAAAGATACCACGTAGGAGTCTTTAAATAAAGAAGATACAGAAATTAAATTCCTTTTAAATTTAGGAACATAAAAACAATCTCGCAAAATTAAACTCCTATAATTATCAAAATAAAGATGGACATCTCCCACTGCTTCCGCTGAGACCAAGGATCCATCGCCCATCCGAAGCGTTAAGTCTTCACGAAGTAGACTTCTCGTTTCTTTGAATCCCTGCAGAAAAACACAAACATGATTAGTTGCACCGGAATCTATGACCCAAATGTCACTAGATTCCTCAACCAAACAAGTTTCTAAATATAGAAGATCACACCTACCTCCCTTGGAAAGGAAGTCCTTGCAATGCTTCTTTATATGCCCGACCTTACCACAAAAGAAGCACTTAAGCTTCTTTGGGTTCTTCTTCTTCTTCTTCTTGCTCTTGGTAGCAATAGGAATAGAAGACTTCCCACTTTTGGCCCGTTGCTTCTTTCCATTCCCAGAGTTAGGATTGGAACCAGAAGCAGCTACCATATTGGCCTCTCCACCAGCAGGAGACTCCCTGATCAGCAGTTCAAACTCTTGTAACTGTTTCATCAGTTCTGTCAAGGTCATATCCCGTCTATTGCTTAGATTAAAAGTAGCTCTAAACGGAATAAATCCTTAGACAGAGTCTCAAAGACCATAGTCATCTGAGTTTCAGCATCGATGTCGGCTCCATTGGTTTGAGCCTCAGTGAGGTAACCCATGACCAACATCATGTGCTCCTTTACAGATGTCCCCGGTCTCTGTCTACAGTTTAAGAGTTTCTGAAGCGCCCCTTGCCGCTTTGTTATGGCCTGGCCTCCAAACATGTCCTCAAGATTATCCAAGATCTGCTTCGCAGTCTCATAATCCTGATGTTGAGCCTGCAGCACGTTATTCATGCTAGCCATAACATAGCAGCGGGCCTGATCATTAGCATCTTTCCAGCGGTCCTATGCTTGGAATTGCTCATTACTTGAGTCTCCTGTAGGCTCGGGAGGACAAGGAGTTGTCAGAACATATTTCAGTTTCTCAAAGGAAAGGACGATGTCCAGGTTCCGTTTCCAATCATTATAGTTCTCACCGGTTAATTGGTTTTTGTCAAGTATCGATGATAAAGCATTTTTAGACATTTTCAATCTACAATAAAGAGTCATATACCAAACATAAGCAAACATATATAATAATTTAGTAAGATAACACAATCATGTAAAATCATACAAATGTGTTTATGTGTCAAAACATTGAAAATATCACAACCTTACAACGATAATTCCCAACTCAGAATTCAACAAGCTCCTAGGGGAGTCATGCCAAATTCAATCAGGAACACGGATCCCCTCCTGATTAATATATGCCATCCAGGACCCGTATGATCCAGCATATACTAATAATCATTTCTTTGGCCATTAATTTTATTAACAGAGCTCCTAGGGGAGGTTAATAATAAAATTAACGTGAGTGTATAACCACCGTTTTAATATTTTATCCATGATTTATAATCACCACCTAGGGGTGTGCAACCATAAATCATACTAAAATACCTTATCCTTTCAGAGATCCAATCTGGTACATGATAGAAATCCCTTCCTAGGGGTCAGGACCACCATGTTCTTCCTATGGACCAACGATGGAGGCCTTAGGTTCTCTCTTCGAAAACCTTCTCCCACTCAATCTTTTGAAGTCAAGGTTTTATTTTAAAATTATGCATGAACAATTTTAATATGAGCGGCACTCCCTATTCTATATGACATGTTATCAATATACATGGTAAATCATATTATAATGCAGACAAGCAAAGCAATCAAGCAAAGCTACAAGCATAATAATAATAATAACCGTAATATTATGGTTCCACCCTAGAGAATAGAAAAACTAAGATTACAAGAGAATAATCGAGACATTTATCGATTCTTCATCCTTGAATCCTCAAGCTGTATCCTTCTTCATGTAATATCCATCTTCAAGTCCTCAATCCCGTATGAATCGAACACTTCATATTTCCAGTCATATCCAAATTTAATGTTTCTCAGAATCGTCCCAAAAATAAAATTAAAACTGCACCAAAAAATTGTACCTTTTCTGGACACCTGGCTGTTCTCGGTCGGCAGGCCGATCTGGATGATAGGCCGACCGATCATGGTGGTTCGGCCTGCCGGCAGAGCACCAAAATTTCTGCCCCACTGTCGGCCTGCCGGACCGTACATCCGGCTTGCCGATCTGTGACCTTCGGCCTGCCGAACTGTGAGGTCCGGCATGCCGACCGAGCAGAAAACCCTCAATCCAGAAAATACAATTTTAATGCAATTCATCAATTTTATTTTCAACAATTCAAAAACATAAAATTAGAGACTCAAGAAATACCTGGAGGCGCCATCATCAATCTTTAAGTTCCGACTTCTCGTTCCGTCTTCTCCGAATAATTATTTAATTACAAAATTCTTACAAATTAAAAATTAAATAATAATTCTTAGACGGAGATGATAGTCCGCCATCTAATTACATGAAAAACCTAGATACACATTCTAACCTCTAAGGAACCATAACCGGTATTAATTAATTAATAAATAATTAAACAACAATTTAATCAACCATAATTAATTAATAAACATTCACCATATAATCCATGACAATATATATATTATATAGAAACCTAGAGTGCCATCTCTCTATAAAATTTAATTCAAGCATTGGAGAGATTAAGATCACAAAATTTATGCATATAACATGATCACAAACTTGCAAATTTATGTAAAAACCTCGGCTCTGATACCAATTGTTGGAAACAAAGTGCGCAGCAGAATTTTAAAATTTTTTTTCATCAGAGTATTTTCCAAAACACAAGTTTGACATGTTATATGTATAAATTAAACAGATCTTACTAACCTCAGTGTACCGAAGAACCTCTGCGACCTGTGTAGAGAAGTAATGTTCCAGAAGAGCCTCAACCAACTGGTCTTCTTTGCTATTCTCTATCCACAACCGGAGTGAGTGTGGGCTCACACGTACAGCTCTTCCACCGGCGACTCTCCTTCCAACCAATAGAGAGAACCCAAAGCTAGTGTTCGTGATTTGTGAACAAAAGCTCTCAGGGAGTTTTCAGATGCTCACTAGAAGAGTATCACTCTTAATCTCTCAAATTGATCTGAGTAAATCATTAGACTCACTCCCTTTTTATACCTATTGGTCCTTGGGGTCAGTCCATATCAGATTAGGTCTCAAAAATCAAAACAGAATCAAGTTCGGATCAATATCTGATAAGATACGCGTGAAAAATGCGTAATCTTAACTGTCGCGGTCGGCATGCCGAACTGTGTGATAGGCAGGCCGAACTGGCCAGTTCGGCAGGCCAAACTTTCTGATAGGCAGGCCGAACTGCCGAGAAAAAATCTCCGCGAATCTTTTATTTTCCACCCGAGATTCTAAAGGATAAAGTCTCAGTTTTGATTCAAATAGCCCGATAGAAAAGATATCTGATCAAAACAAACTTTATCAAGATAATCTCTAAGAAAATAAATCAATTCACAATAATTCTACAAGTTTATCTTGTTCTAATTGTCCAAAATTAAAACAACCGATAACCAGACAAGAATTATCCGAACGCCATAATTCAACAAGTTCATCTTGAACTAATTTCTTACATAATTAATTCAACCGATAAACAGACATGAATTATTTGATTCTTATAAATTTTAAACCAATCTGATAAATCCGACATAAGTCACCAATTATTGGAAAAGCACGCCGTGTCGTTACAGGATTTTGTGAGCTAGCAAAGGGGACCAAAATGGACCTATAAAGTTCAAGCTCATGATAATTATGAAACCCAATATCCCAGATATACATTTCACAATTATCAACTCCAACGCTACTCCACTAAAAGCTTGGAGCTGCACTCTCGAACTTTATAGAATTACGAAGCTCGTGTAGCTAAGTCTCCATGACATATCATAGTGTATCGCATCCCCATATGATCATCCATAATCGGCTTAAGGACAAGTTCTGTCTTACCTTTCCGATTATTTTTATCTTACGTTCCATTGTCTCACCATTAGAAAACTTACCATCCAAAGATAGTATACCATTCGGTTACACCTATGTATCCAAATGGTTGAGCGCTCCAGTTTTCCAATTACAGGACAACGCATATAAGAGGATATCATTACTCCTAAAGAGGAGCTATGGATTCCATATCTATGAATAACAAGTCTACGCTACGAAGAGTCATGCCTCCAACGTACCGGCATGCATGCCACTATAGAGATGTGGGAGTCACCCATTGGTACATCAAAAGACACAAATCGAGACAACGGGCCCATTATTCATCTCAGGATTAAGATACAATACAAATGATTGTCTAAAGTGAATCGATTTGCCAAGACAAAATTATTAATCCAAATCAATTCACTTTATGTCCCAATCCAACACATCGTCACCTATGACAACGTGCCAATGTTTCTATTCACGGAGTCCAACTCCGATGGCCAAGACAAACCATCTCCCAAAAGGGATATAGACAACATAACAATCTTTACATGAATAAAGCGCCCAACTTTATTCCCTCGATTGCGGATCATATATTTTAGACCATCACCTTAAGAGTCGTGTCTACCGCATAATCATCCCATCATATGCCCAACTCTTAAGGTTTAGACTGACAGTCTCAGACTACTGTTTGCTTATCATACATTCAACAAATATGAACGTAAAGAGGACAATATTTGGTATATATAAATGAATAAATTCTTTATTGATAAAAATGTCTCCAAAAACGTATTACATTTTTACTCCTTAGAGCATACATGTCTAACACATCTAGCCTCAGTTTTCAATATGCATAGGAGATTGAAGGATTTGGAAGTAAACTTTGAAATTTTCAAAAAAAAAGTAAACTAACCTCAAATTGATCATTGAACTAAGTTTATGGAGGCTTGAACGCATTCCTAAGCTCCGAATCCTACCAAGAATCAAGGGTACTTGCTCGATTTTGGAAGAAAAATAGGAGAGGAAAGAGAGAGAGAGTGACAGTGAAAGAAAGAAGGAGAGAGCTAAGAGTGAGAGAGTGAGGAAGTGAGAATGGAGGAGAGAGGGGGTTAAAAAAAGGAAGAATGGGGTGGTTTTTTCAAAAATGAAACCATGTCCTGCACATGGTTTTCAACATAGGACATATTGGGCCTTTGACAATTTGTTTTGTTTCAAAATTTAAAATAACTAAAAGAATATATTAAAAATCAAATTAATTGGAAAACACCACAAAATAATTAGATTAAGTTCAAATCACATTAAGGCACACTAATTCACCATTTATACACTAATTATACTTAGCGCCCGTTTGTTTTAATAACCTTTTGGATTCTTTGGACTCAAATTTAGATTCGAGTATTAAGAATCCTTTGGATACGTGTTTGTTTCATCCAAAATCCGAATCCTTTAAGTATGAAAAATCCAAGTTTTTAAAGTTTTGACTCCCCCTAAACTTTTGATACTCGGATATCTCTGCTACAGTAAAAACTAAAATTCTCTCTTCTATATTTAAGGAAAAAAATCATAACTTCTTCATTTGTTATCTAATTGAGATGATTCTTTTTTCATTGTGTTCCTAGTGAAGAGGGGAATAAATTAAGATCCATATTGCATATTTTTTAGGATCATTATCATTAAGATTTTATTAGATTTGTTGATAAACCAAAAACTACTTTCACTACTTCTCCAAACACAAATTCCAATTTTATTCCATACTCAGATTAAAACTTAAATACACATCCAGACATCAATTAGGATAATAATTCAAATCACTAAGTCAAATCCTAATTCAAATCACACTAACTCAAATCAAATTACTAATTCAAATCCCTTTACCAACGGACCCTTAATTAAATCTCTAGGTGTTACAGCTCTCTATCTTGAAAAGGAATTGTCCTCGAAATTAGAGATCGCCTAAAAAATAAAACAAATGCAGGTACAATTCATGCACAGTTCACTCTAATTCTTAAGTCGCTTCATCAATTTCGTGGTGCTACCACACAACTTTCACTAATGGTATATCATGACGTTGCAAATTTATCACCATCTGATAAATAATCTTTGCTGGCACATCTTTGTAAGTTGTGTCTTCCTGAATTAGTACATCATGGAATAAGACAATCTTGCTCAAATCGGGCAGACATTTTCAAAGCATTGACACATAGAATACATTATAGACATAAGGAAGCTTGGGAGGAAGATTTAGTCAATAAGCGACCACACCAACACGGTGAGAAATCTCAAATGGTCCAATGTACCTCGGTGCAAGTTTCCCACTTACACCAAAACACGAAATACCCTTGCGCAATGAAATCTTTAAGAGAAGAGGTCACCTACTTCAAATTCAGAGGGTAGATGTCTCCTATCAATGTAACTCTTTTGCCTACTTTGAGTAGTTTTCAACCGATCACGAATCAGAATGACTTTTTCATTGCTCTCACAGATCTCATTAGGTTTGAGAACGATCTTTTCCTTTGGTTTTTTCCAACACACTGGTGATCAACACGGCTTCCATAGAGTGCCTCGAATGGTGCCACACCGATACTCGCTTAATAATTGTTGTTGTACACAAATTTTGCCAAATGCAGGTGTTTCTTCTAGTTCTCGCCAAAATCCAATGCATCAGCACGTAACATATCCTCAAGAATTTGAATGACTCGCTTAGACTGCTTGTTAGTCTGAGGACAAAAAGTGATGCTGAAATTCAAATCCGTGCCTAAGGCTTCTTGAAACTCCTTTAATACTTGGCATTAAACTGGGTATCTCTATTAGGAGTAATGGTCAATGGAACTCCATGCAACCTCACTACATTCTCAAGATACAATTTTCCAAGAACTCTTCTTAAACTCGTCGACCTAAAAGGTATGAAATGCACCTATTTTTTCAACCTATCGACAATGACCTAGATTGCATTGTGTTTCTGCTCCGTTCTTGGCAAGCCGATGAGAAAATCCATCATCACATGCTCCCATTTCCACCCAGGAATGGGAAGCGGCTGAAGCTATCTAGCGGACTTCTGATGCTTAGCTTTCACCTGAAGGCAAGTGACACATCTAGCAATGTACTCAAGGACATCCTTCCTTATGCCTTTCTACCAATATTGCCTCTTCAGATCATAATACATTTTCATACTTCCCAGATGTATAGCAAATCGAGACTCATGAGCTTCATCCATTATGGCCTTCATCACTTCCTCTATCATAGGTACTGCCAAACATTTTCTAAAATACAACAACCCATCTACATGTATTTCCTATTCCTCAAACTGCTTTTCATTTTGAAATTTGTGTCCATATTCCCTATAAGGGTTGATCCCGCCAATGATTTTGCTTCACCATCTGAACAAGTGCTGGGGTAGACTCCACATGATATAACAAAACTTGATTGTAATCTGCAAAATACTGTAGCCTATAATCACTTACCATAGCCTCTCTTTTCCATTCCTCAAGTGCTAAACAAGTGAGAATTCCAAAAGACTTCCTACTAAGTGCATCTGCAACTGCATTGGCGTTTCTCGGATGATACTAAAATGTGAAGTCATAATCTTCCATGAGTTCCATCCATCTACGTTGCCCCAAATTTAGATCCTTACGAGTGAATATATACTTTAGACTCTTATGATTTGAGAAAACCTGAAATGTCGCTCCGTACAAATAACATCTCCAAATCTTTAGGGCTTGAATCACTATTGTAAGCTCTAAATCATGAGTAGCTTAGTTCTGCTTGTGAGGTCCTAGCCATCACGATCCATATGTCACAACCCATCCGTGTTGCATTAGCATGCATCCAAGTCCACGTCTTAAGGCATCCATGTAGACTTCATACAGCTCATCACTACTCAGTATGATTAGCATTGGAGTGAAGATCAATCGGTTCTTTAACTCTTGGAAGGCATACTCACATTCTGCATCCTAGTAAAGCCGAACATTCTTCTTGATATGTAACACCCGCTATTTTTTCATGTAATGGTTAATGTTAGATAATTAACGATGTTATGAAATTTCTTTATGAAATAATATTACAGATCATTTATTTTTAGAATTGTAACAGGTGAAGGACACATGGAATTGATGTATCGAAGTGTTCATGTCGTCTATATTATATGCATGATAAATATTTAATGTTTTATTTATGTATTGTGGCATGTGGTATTTCGGCAGGCCAGATTATTTTTCCAGAATGGCAGGTCGATGGATTTCATTGACAGGCCAAATCCTATAACTTCAACAGGCTGATCCTGGTAGTCGACAGGCCGAAGGCTTCTGATGAGCAATTAGCAGAAAATTTCTTAAAAGGGTAGCATTGATTATTATAAATTAATGGATTGTAATTTTTGACTGATTGGTCTATAATTACCCTTTCCTTATTGTTTGTAAGGGAAAATTGACTTTTATTGTGATGATTGATTTTCATGATAAGGTTTCCTCTTTTGATATTTAAAATTAGGCAAGTAGAGCAAATCTTTGACTTTCCCAAATTTTCTCTATCTCCCATGAATCACTCGACCATTTTATAAAAAAAAAAATTCTGACAATAAAGAAAGTCATCCTCCTTTATTCGATCATCTATTTTCATGTATATTTTTCTCTCTCACAAAATTCACTTAATTCCTCCCTTTCTCTGCTACATTCTCTTCGTCTTCTTCTTCTCTCCATTATTTTGCTGCAAAGACTTGGAAGAGATATCAAGTTTTCTCTTAAGCAAATTCAAAAAAAAAAAAAATAGAGAAAGACCATATTGAGGTAAGAATTCATTCTAGGTTTATTTCAATATTTGTATTTTCTCTTCAATTCTGTCTTCCATAATTTTGTCTACAAATATCCGTTTACTATGAAATTTTAATATGATGTTTATGTATATGTTAGATGATGTTGATCAAAGTTTCACGTTATTTAGAATTTTTTATGCTAAGATATTGAATTTTTATTCTCTGCCACTCATGATCAAATTATTGTTGATTTATTAAGCTTTACAAAAATGTAGTCTATGTTCTAGGGGCAAATGAATGTGGTTTGCACGAAATTTTGCAAAATAGTCATTTACATGTTAGGTTATGATCTGAAAAATTTCATAGTTTTTCTATGAGTAGTTTCAGAGTTATTGAAATTTTTGTTAGTTAGGTTTTTATTGCTATTAGACTTGTAAATTCTAAACTTCTTGTTTATGTGACTTTTTATTATGGCCAAATGAATTTATTTGACAACAAAACTTTTTGTGGTATTGTATTTATGTGTTTATGGATTGTAGTAAAAGTTTTAGGATCAAAGTAATTATATTTTATTTATTTAGAAGTGTTAACTATAGGGTATTTACCACCTTATGTATTTAAAATTTATTTTGCTCTTGGGTTCAAATGCTTGTTTTGAATTGTTTTGAATTTATTTGAAGCTAAATTTTGGATATGTTGTAGTTTTATGTGTCTTTTATATATAGGAATTTTTATTAAATTATTTTACAGTATAGATAATTTGTTTCATAGACTTTTACTACGACTGCTTATTGTTCTGTCTTTGCTGGCAATTTCATTTTGTGAAATGTGTGACTTATTTTAATTATCAAATGGAAATTTTATAACTAAAGAAACATTAGGGTAATGTAGATATATGTTAACATTGCCCCTACAAGGTTTCATGCTTTAATTGTATGTGAATTGTGAATTATTGAGTTGTGAATTCTAATGGTTAGGTAGGTATTACTACTATAGTTTTACTTGAACGTTTTAAAAGTTAGTAGATTGTATTTTTGTATTAGAATTTTTAGAGATCAAAGTATGAATGATGTAGTATGGTATGGGATGATTTCATGAAAATAGAAATTAATTTTATTTGTGTATGAAGGAATGACATGAACAATACAAGAGGTGAGTACATCGAGACCGCGGGAACGTCATCTAAAATTAAGGTTTGGTAAGCAAGACAGGTAAGTACATTCTCACCTGCAACATGATGAAGTTTGTGAAATGTTTTGAGAATATACTTTATGATGATTTCTATGATGATTTTATATAATTTTTTGCTATGAAAGTTTTTGATGTTACGAGAAGATTTTGCATGTTTGATATGACGTATGTCAAAACTTAAAAGTGTATATATATATATATGTATCACCTAATTAAGTGTTGCACACCTAATGTTATGTAAAGCCCCCCCTTTCGGACATCATAGATGTCGTTACATTCATATATTACATACTTATTTAGAACTTTAATTGTAAACGTAGTTAAGGGAAAACCTAACCAGGATCCATACATATATATATATATATATTTTTTACAACTTTCAATAATATAATTCACACTATTAATAATTCAATTGAATATTAAATTGATCATAAATATCCTTTAATAAAGTAAATATACCAAATAGTAAAATCATAACTTATGAAACATCACGTCATTCAAGATTATTTGCTCCCACAGTTTGGCAGACCGAACTGGAGACTTTGGCAGGCCAGAGATCGTTAACTAGCAGGCTGGCAGAGGCTCTACAAAATAGGGTTTAAAAACTTTCAAAGTTCGGCAGGCCGAAAATGAGATCGGACAGGCCAAACATTCTTATATCGGCATGCCGACCAATGATGATAGGCAGGCCGACAGAGCCAGAAACTTTTAAAAAACTAAATTTTAGGACAAATTCAACTTTTCAAAATACGAAAGATCAAATTCTTAAAATGATAAAATAAAATAATAAAACATAGTTCTTGTGTTCTTTAAACACATCATTAAAAAATAAGTTCAAATTATTAAACCATAGCTTAAATTGTAAAAACTTGCTTCATTGGCGTTCTTTTGGTTACAATTCATCTTCGTTATGCTCACACACCTTCCCATGTCCTCCGCATAATCCATGACTTTCTACCCTTATCTGCAACATGATATAAACTTGAATAAGCTAAAGCTTAGTAAGTACAATAATTCTCACAATTTAAAAAAAAAACATTTCATAAACATTTTCATCATCATCATTGTCATCATCATAACGTAATAGTGCAGTAAGCACATTTTTATAGAAACATATCTTTCATTACATTGACCATATTAAAACTTATTCCATTTTATCTTAAGGGCCCAAGTGTTGCACCATAATCATCATTGTAGGTGCGCCGTCATGAGAGGAAAAGGGTAGCTAATCCTAAACCAGACATGGCATCATATCATATCATAACATTGGGGTGCAACACTTATTAGGTGATACATATATACATAACTTTCATGCTTTGAAATTTGCCATAATCAAACATGCATAACTTTAAATCATGAAGATCTTTCATAAGAAACCCTTTAAGGAAAAATCATCATAAATATCATCATGAACATAGCATCAAAGCTTATAAAACATATCATGTTGTAGGTAAGAATGTACTTACTTAGAAGCTAGCTTACTTAACCTTATATGTATTGGTGACGACGCCAGCGGTCTCGATGTGCTCGTTCCTTTGAGTGTTCATGCCATTTATTCATTGAAGATACAAATAAAATTAATACTTGTTTTCATAGAATAAAACATCCATTCCATATAACATCACACATACATTCATCTATAAACATAATTCATAACATGCATCCATAACCATAATCATTAAAACTATTAAAATCATCATCACATAACACTTCATTGACCTACATGGATTCAAGACTTAAAAACTTAACATTCACATAGACTTTAGGTACCATACTTGACAGGGGTAAAGTTAATACATAAACATATTGCCATGATTTTTCTTTAGTCATAAAAATTACATTAAGTATCAAAAAACAAACCATACATTTCAAACATGAAATCTGCCAGCAATAGTAAGGCAGTGAACAACTTTATTCTTAGGTCTGTTTAACACACTCTAACATCATAGAAAAATCTACAAAAATTGACATATATAGTAGACATATAGAACCCTGACATATCAAAAAATTGGCTTAAAAAAAATCGGAATAAGTCAAAACACACATTTGAAAATCAGAAGTAAAACTAACTTAGGTTTGACAGGCAGTGAGTAATCTTTTGAAAACATTTTCTAACCATTAAATACACATATATTTTAATTGTAAAGTTCATACTAACATCTTACTAACATATATTTCAATATCATAAAATTATTTTATCATCAATAAAATCATTTAAACATATAAAACTTCACATAAAACAAAAGACCAATATTAACATTGTTAAAATAGTTTCTTGACCTAATCTCAATAAAATTTTATAACACCTAATTCACTCATCAAAGCATTACCAAACTTTACAGTCTATAACACAACATATACACGAACATTCTTACCAAATTTCGTAGCAAACAAAGCACATTTACCCCATAAACAAAATCACATTTCCATGCATCTTAACCAAACAACAACATTTTACTGTGACTGGTAGAGGGTAGAAAATTCATAACTTAATTTAGAAAAATCAAAATGACTTGAAACTTGAAAGAACATTAACATAACACACATATGAACATCATATTAAAAAATTCAGAACAAAATAAAATACCTAGACAAAGTTACGGTAGACGGATTGAGGAGGATAAATGCTTTTTAGAATTACCAAAAATTGAGTTCTTATCTTAAAATTTCTTCTCAAAATCCTTGAACTTAACCCCAATAGAAACTCAATATATTTTCCAAATAATAACTGAGGAATTGAGGGGGAAAGGAAGAGAAAAATGTGAAGAAGAAGAAGAGTGAAGAGAAAAGAAACGTCTCAAAAGATTAAAGAGAGAGAGAGAGAGAGACGCTTACGTGAATGAGGATAACGTAACAAAAAATTTCTATGCCCTCAATTATGTTAGAAATTTTCTGACTAATCTTGGATTAATTCGCATGGAGAATGGAGAGAAAAGAGGGAAAGTCAAACAAATCATCTCATCTTACCATAATTTGCCCTCTAAAAATAGGAAACTATTAATAATTACATTCAATCAATAAAAGTCAATGATTTCATTTCCTTAAATGAGGAAATTAATGTTAGACATGTATGCCCTAAGGAGTAAAAATGTAATATGTTTTTGAGACATTTTTTTATCAATAAAGAATTTATTCATTTATATATACCAAATCTTGTCCTCTTTACGTTCATATTTGTTGAATGTATGATAAGCAAACAGTAGTCTGAGACTGTCAGTCTAAACCTTAAGAATTGGGCATATGATGGACTGAATATGCAGAAGACACGATTCTTAAGGTGACGGTCTAAAACATATGATCCACAATCGAGGGAATAAAGTTGGGCGCTTTGTTTATGTAAAGATTGTTATGTTGTCTATATCCCTTTTGGGAGATAGTTTGTCTTGACCATCGGAGTTGGACTCCATGAATAGAAACATTGGCGCGTTGTCATAGGTGACGACGTGTTGGACCGGGACATAAAGTGAATTGATTTGGATTAATAATTCTGTCTTGGCAAATAGATTCACTTTAGACAATCACTTGTATTATATCTTAATCCTGAGATGAATAGTGGGCCTGTTGTCTCGACTTGTGTCCTTTGATGTGCCAATGGCTGACTCCCATATCTCAATAGTGGTATGCATGCCGGTACGTTGGAGACATGACTCTTGATGGCATAGACTTGTTTTTCATAGATATGGAATCTATAGCTCCTCTTTAGGAGTGATGATATCCTCTTATATGCGTTGTCCTGTAATTGGAAAACTGGAGCGCTCAACCATTTGGATACATAGGTGTAACCGAATGGTATACTATCTTTGGATGGTAAGTTTTCTAATGGTGAGACAATGGAACGTAAAATAAAAATAATCGGGAAGGTAAGACAGAACTTGTCATTAAGCCGATTATGGATTATCATATGGGGATACGATACACTTTGATATGTCATGGAGACTTAGCTACACGAGCTTCGTAATTCTATAAAGTTCGAGAGTGCAGCTCCAAGCTTTTAGTGGAGTAGCGTTGGAGTTGATAATTGTGAAATGTATATCTGGGATATTGGTTTTCATAATTATCATGAGCTTAAACTTTATAGGTCCATTTTGGTCCCCTTTGCTAGCCCACAAAATCCTATAATGACATGGCGTGCTTTTCCAATAATTGGTGACTTATGTCAGATTTATCGAATTGGTTTAAAATTTGTAAGAATCAAATAATTCATGTTTGTTTATTGGTTGAATTAATTTTGTAATAAAATTAATTTAAGATAAACTTGTTGAATTATTGGATCAGATAATTCTTGTCTGTTTATTGGTTGATTTAATTTTGGATAAATTAGATCAAGATAAACTTGTAGAAATATTGTAAATTGAATTATTTTCTTAGAGATTATCTTGATAAAGTTTGTTTTGTTCAGATATCTTCTCTATTGGGTGATTTGAATCAAAATTAAGACTTTATCCTTTAGAATCTCGGGTGGAAAATAAAAGATTCGCGAAGATTTTTTCTCATGAATTTGGCCTGTCGAATGACGTGGTCAGCCTGCCGAATGGGCCTGTTCAGCCTGCCGATCAGGATGTTCTGCCTGCCGATCAGCTGGAGATAAGATTACGCGTTTTCACACAGATCTTATTAGATATTGATCCGAACTTGATTCTATTTCAAGTTTTTGAGACCTAATTTGATAAGGACTGACCCTAGGACCAATGGCTATAAAAAGGGAGTGAGTCTCATGATTTACTCAGATCGATTGAGAGATTAATAGTGATACTCTTCTAGTGAGCATCTGAAAAACTTCTTGAGAGCTTTTGTTCACAAATCACGAACACTAGCTTTGGGTTCTCTCTCTTGGTTGGAAGGAGAGTCACCGGTGGAAGAGCTGTATGTGTGAGCCCACACTCACTCCGGTTGTGGATAGAGAATCGCAAAGAAAACCAGTTGGTTGAGGCTCTTCTGGAACGTTACTTCTCTTCACAGGCTATGGAGGTTCTTCACACAAAGGTTAGTAAGATCCGTCTAATTTATACATATAACATGTCAAACTTGTGTTTTGGAAATTACTCTGATGAAAATTTTTAAAATTCCACTAGCGTACCATGTTTCCAACAATTGATATCAGAGCCATGGTTTTTACATAAATTTACGAGTTTGTGATCATGTTATATGCATAAATTTTGTGATCTTTATCTCTCCTATGCTTGAATTGAATTTTATAAAGAGATGGCACTCTAGGTTTCTATATAATATATATGTTGTCATAGGATTATGTGGTGAATGTTTATTAATTAATTATGGTTGAATTTTATTATTAACCTCCCCTAGGAGCTCTGTTAATAAAATTAATGGCCAAAGAAATGATTATTAGTATATGCTAGATCATACGGGTCCTGGATGGCATATATTAATCAGGAGGGGATCCGTGTTCCTAATTGAATTTAGCATGACTCCCATAGGAGCTTGTTGAATTCTGAGTTGGGAATTATTGTTGTAAGATTGTGATATTTTCAAGGTTTTGACACATAAACACATTTGCATGATCTTACATGATTGTGTTATCTTACTAAATTATTATATATTTTTGCTTATGTTTGGTATATGATTCTTTATTGAAGATTGAAAATGTCTAAAAATGTTTTATCATCGATACTTGACAAAAACCAATTAACCTGTGAGAATTATAACGATTGGAAACAGAACCTGGACATCGTCCTATCCTTTGAGAAACTGAAATATGTATTGACAACCCCTTGTCCCCCCGAGCCTACGGAGAGACTCAAGTAATGAGCAATTCCAAGCATACGATCGCTGGAAAAATGTTAATGATCAGGCCCGCTGCTATGTTATGGCTAGTATGAACAACGTGCTGCAGGCTCAACATCAAGATTATGAGACTGTGAAGCAGATCTTGGATAATCTTAAGGATATGTTCGGAGGCCAGGCCATAACAAAGCAGCAAGGGGCTCTTCAGAAACTCTTAAACTGTAGACAGAGACCGGGGACATCTGTAAAGGAGCACATGATGTTGGTCATGGGTTGCCTCGCTGAGGCTCAAACCAATGGAGCCGACATCAATGCTGAAACTCAAATGACTATGGTCTTTGAGACTCTATCTAAGGAATTTATTCCATTTAGAGCTACTTTTAATTTAAGTAATAGACAGGATATGACCTTGACAAAACTGATGAAACAGTTATAGGAGTTTGAACTGCTGATCAGGGAATCTCCTGCTGGTGGTGAGGCCAACATGGTAGCTGCTTCTGGTTCCAATCCTAACTCAGGGAATGGAAAGAAGCAATGGGCCAAGAACGGGAAGTCTTCTATTTTTGCTGCTACCAAGAGCAAGAAGAAGAAGAAGAAGAACCCAAAGAAGCATAAGTGCTTCTTCTGTGGTAAGGTCGGGCATATAAAGAAGCATTGCAAGGACTTCCTTTCTAAGGGAGGTAGGTGTGATCTTCTGTATTTAGAAACTTGTTTGGTTGAGGAATCCAGTGACATCTGGGTCATAGATTCCAGTGCAACTAATCATGCTTGTGTTTCTTTGCAGGGATTCAAAGAAACGAGAAGTCTACTACGTGAAGACTTAACACTTCGGATGGGCTATGGATCCTTGGTCTCAGCGGAAGCAGTGGGAGATGTCCATCTTTACTTTGATAATTATAGGAATTTAATTTTGCGAGATTGTTTTTATGTTCCTAAATTTAAAAGGAATTAAATTTTTGTATCTTCTTTATTTAAAGACTCCTACATGGCATCTTTTAATGAAAAAGTGGTTATTCGTAAAAACAAATCCTTTATCTGTTCTGGATGGATGCAAAATAATCTATATTTTATCAAACCTAAGATGGACTTATTGCTTAATGCTGAGATAAATGATAATGACTCAAAAAGACTTAAAACTTCTCACTCTAATAAGACTTATCTTTAGCATTTGTGCCTTGGCCATATTAACCTGAATAGGATTCAAAGGTTGGTAAGGGATGGACCTTTAAGTCACTTAAAGGTGGAATCTATACCTCAATGTGAATCTTGTTTGGAGGGTAAAATGACCAAAAGACCATATGGGTCTAAGGGCAATAGGGCCGAAGGGGTTCTAGAACTTGTGCATAGTGATGTTTGTAGACCGATGAACTTCCGGGCACGAGGAAGGTATGAGTACTTCGTCACTTTTATTGACGATTACTCAAGATATGGGTATGTGTACCTGCTGCACCATAAAAGCAAAACTTGTGATAAGTTCAGGGAGTTTCGGGCTGAAGTGGAAAAGCAATTGGGTAGACCCATAAAGGCACTTCGATCTGATCGAGATGGGAAATACCTTTTTGATGAGTTCTTGGGACACTTGTTAGAGAATGGGATTTTATCCCATTTGACTGTGCCGGGCACTCCGCAGTAGAATGGCGTAGCGGAGAGAAGGAATAGGACTTTGTTGGACATGATTAGGTCCATGATGAGTTATTCATTATTACCTTTGTCCTTTTGGGGATATGCACTACAAACTGCATGTTATCTTTTGAACAATGTGCCTTCAAAATCGGTCCCTAAAACTCCTCACGAGTTATGGACAAGAAGGAAGACATCCTTAAACCAATTCGCATATGGGGATGTCCGGCTCATGTCCTGTTTAAGGATCCGAATAAGTTGGAAGCATGTTCAAAATTTTGCATGTTTGTAGGATATCCAAAAGGGACTAAAGGGGGTTATTTTTATAACCTAAAGGAAAATAAAGTCGTGGTTTCAACTAATGCAACTTTCCTTGAGGAGAGTTACATGGACGACTTTAAACCTCGAAGCAAAGTGGTTCTTGAGGAGTTAAGGGGTGATCCATTCACTCTAGAGGTTCCAAACAAAACCATTCTGATCGGTGTGGAAAAACCAAACAAACAAGAACAACAATTTCAGGGGCTTCGACGTAGTGGGAGGATCGGGCAGTCAACCTGAGAGGTATATGTTCAATGGGGAGGTCTTCTTGGTTGAACCGGATGAACATGACAGGGATCCTTATACTTATGTAGAAGCTATTGAGGATGTTGATTCAAAACTCTGGACAGAGGCCATGAACATAGAGATGAAGTCTATGGAGACTAATTGGGTCTAGGAGCTTGTGGATCTTCCTGAAGGGGTAAAACCCATAGGGTGTAAGTGGATCTACAAGAGGAAAAGAGGAGTGGATGAAAAGGTCGAAACCTTTAAGGCTAGACTGGTAGCTAAGGGTTATACGCAAAAGGAAGGAATCGATTATGAGGAAACCTTTTCACCTGTAGCCATGCTTAAGTCCATCTAGATTCTCTTGTCCATAGCTGCCGCTCTCGATTATGAGATTTGGCAGATGGATGTCAAGACGGCTTTTTTGAATGGCTATCTTGATGAGTCCATTTATATGGAACAACCATACGGGTTCAAGGTCGCGGGTCAAGAGGGTAAGGTTTGTAAGCTGCTGAAGTCAATTTATGGACTTAAGCAGGCTTCCCGTTCTTGGAACATAAGATTTGAACAAGTGATCAAGACTTATGGGTTCTCACAAAATGTGGATGAACCATGTGTTTACAAACACATTAAGGATGGGAAGGTGGTTTTTCTACTGCTCTATGTGGATGACATTCTGCTAATTGGCAATGACGTTGGGTATTGTCATCGGTCAAATTATGGTTGACCAAGTAGTTTGACATGAAGGACTTGGGTGAGGCTAATTTTGTTCTTGGTATCCAGATTTTTTGGGATAGGAAGAACAAAATGATAGCTTTGTCACAGGCTGGCTACATACATAAAATTCTTAGGAGGTTTGCAATGTAGGATTCCAAGAAAGGTGGGCAACCGTCTAGGTCTGGAATTACTCTTTCTAAGAAAGACTCTCCAAAGTCTTATGAAGAAAGAGAATACATGAAGAAGGTGCCTTATGCTTCGGTAGTGGGTAGTCTCATGTATGCCATGCTTTCTACACGACCGAATATTAGCTATGTGGTCAGGATTGTAAGTCGATTTCAGGCAGATCCCAGACCGAACCATTGGTTACAATAAAGCATATTTTCAAGTACCTGAGAAGGACTTGAGGGTATATGCTTGTGTATTTGGGTGAGGACTTAACTCTTCTAGGATACACTGATTCGGATTTTCAATCCTGTCTGGATTCTAGGAAATCGACTTCGGGGTTTGTGTTTACTTTGAGTGGCGGTGCCATCAGTTGGAGAAGTGCGAAGCAAGATTGCACTTCAGATTCAATGATGGAGGCCGAGTATGTGGCAGCTAGTGATGCTTTGAAAGAAGCTGTGTGGCTCCGTAAGTTCCTTGGGGATCTTGAAGCAGTTCCTGGTATGGATAAAGCGGTATCACTATACTGTGATAATAGTGCGGCGGTAGCTAATGCTAAGGAACTAAGATTTCACAAGAAGAGTAAGCATATTGATCGGAAGTATCATGTGATAAAGGACTTCGTTGAGGGCGGGCATGTCACGGTGTGCAAGATCGCGTCAGAGGACAATTTAGTTGATCCATTTACGAAGACACTTACTAGGAGAGTCTTCAAGAGGCATGTGGAAGCTATGGGGATGCGAAATTTGCTGCATTTACTCACTTAGTGCAAGTGGGAGATTTTTAGACATGTATGCCCTAAGGAGTAAAAATGTAATATGTTTTTGAGACATTTTTTTTATCAATAAAGAATTTATTCATTTATATATACTAAATCTTGTCCTCTTTACGTTCATATTTGTTGAATGTATGATAAGCAAACAGTAGTTTGAGACTGTCAGTCTAAACCTTAAGAATTGGGCATATGATGGACTGATTATGCGGAAGACATGATTCTTAAGGTGACGGTCTAAAACATATGATCCACAATCGTAGGAATAAAGTTGGGCGCTTTGTTCATGTAAAGATTGTTATGTTGTCTATATCCCTTTCGGGGGATGGTTTGTCTTGACCATCGGAGTTGGACTCCGTGAATAGAAACGTTGGCGCATTGTCATAGGTGATGACGTGTTGGATCGGGACATAAAGTGAATTGATTTGGATTAATAATTTTGTCTTGGCAAATCGATTCAGTTTAGACAATCACTTGTATTATATCTTAATCCTGAGATAAATAGTTGGCCCGTTGTCTCGACTTGTAACTTTTGATGTGCCAATGGGTGACTCCCACATCTCAATAGTGGTACGCATGCCGGTACGTTGGAGACATGACTCTTGATGGCGTAGACTTATTTTTCATAGATATGTAATCCATAGCTCCTCTTTAGGAGTGATGATATCCTCTTATATGCGTTGTCCTGTAATTGGAAAACTGGAGCGCTCAACCATTTGGATACATAGGTGTAACCGAATGGTATACTATCTTTGGATGGTAAGTTTTCTAATGGTGAGACAATGGAACGTAAGATAAAAATAATCGGGAAGGTAAGACAGAACTTGTCCTTAAGCCGATTATGGAATATCATATGGGGACACGATACACTTTGATATGTCATGGAGACTTAGCTACACGAGTTTCGTAATTCTATAAAGTTCGAGAGTGCAGCTCCAAGCTTTTAGTGGAGTAGCGTTGGAGTTGATAATTGTGAAATGTATATCTGGGATATTGGTTTTCATAATTATCATGAGCTTAAACTTTATAGGTCCATTTTGGTCCCCTTTGCTAGCCCACAAAATCCTGTAACGACATGGCATGCTTTTCCAATAATTAGTGACTTATGTCAGATTTATCAAATTGGTTTAAAATTTGTAAGAATCAAATAATTCATGTCTGTTTATTGGTTGAATTAATTTTGTAATAAAATTAATTTAAGATAAACTTGTTGAATTATTGGGATAAGATAATTCTTGTCTGTTTATCGGTTGATTTAATTTTTGATAAATTAGAGCAAGATAAACTTGTAGAATTATTGTGAATTGGTTTATTTTCTTAGAGATTATCTTAATAAAGTTTGTTTTGATCAGATATCTTCTCTATTGGGTTATTTGAATCAAAATTGAGACTTTATCCTTTAGAATCTCGGGTGGAAAATAAAAGATTCGCGAAGATTTTTTCTCGAGAGTTCGGCCTGCCAAATGACATGGTCGGCCTGCCAAATGGGCTTGTTCGGCCTGCCGATTAGCGAGAGATAAGATTATGTGTTTTCATGCAGATCTTATCAGATATTGATCTGAACTTGATTCTGTTTCGAGTTTTTGAGACCTAATCTGATAAGGACTGACCCCAAGACCAATGGCTATAAAAATGGAGTGAGTCTCATGATTTACTCAGATCAATTGAAAGATTGAGAGTGATACTCTTCTAGTGAGCATCTAAAAAACTCCTTGAGAGCTTTTGTTCACAAATCATGAACACTAGCTTTGGGTTCTCTCTCTTGGTTGGAAGGAGAGTCACCGGTGGAAAAGTTGTACGTGTGAGCCCACACTCACTCTGGTTGTGGATAGAGAAT
The DNA here is from genome assembly GCA_025403435.1 of Artocarpus heterophyllus. NCBI lineage: Eukaryota > Viridiplantae > Streptophyta > Magnoliopsida > Rosales > Moraceae > Artocarpus > Artocarpus heterophyllus. Next base: position 20,201,108 of record CM046341.1, read on the forward strand.
AGCAAAGAAGACCAGTTGGTTGAGGCTCTTCTGGAACGTTACTTCTCTTCACAGGCTGCAGAGGTTCTTCACATAAAGGTTAGTAAGATCTGTCTAATTTATACATATAACATGTGAAACTTGTGTTTTGAAAATTACTCTGATGAAAATTTTTAAAATTCCACTGCATACCGCGTTTCCAACAATTAATCCATAAATATGTCATTTAACCACATTAAACCATCCAATCATCGTAATCATCTAAATCACAAATTTGGAGAGATCTCTACTGACTGTTCTTCAGTTGTCATCAGCCTATCGATTCCCCACATCGGCTACCGATTCCACAAAGTTCGGCCTCCAATGGTTTCCATCGGCCTGCCGATTCTTGAAAGACTTTTCGGCTTGCCGAACTTGAAAGTCCGGCCTGCTGAACTATCCGTAAAATACCATACATTATAGCATTCAAGTCATCATTGCATCATAATTAAACATATATTGTAACTAACATGAACACTTGAGCACATCGATTCCTTGCGATCGTCACCTGTCATAACACTTAAAATAAATAGTTAGTAACATTAAAATCATAAATCACAGCATATATCATAAATTATTAATAAATTTACTTAACGTCGTTACTAACGTAACATAATCCGTTACAGAAAAAATAGGTGGGTGTTACATGTTATGTTTATGATGTTGTCTAAAAGTTGGACTTATCATGTTTGGTTTGGGATTAGCTACCCCTCTTCTCTCATGATGGCATGCCTATGATGATGATGAATGGTACAACACTTGGGCCCCTAAAGATAAAATGAATGAAGTTTTAAAATGGAAATTTTAATGAAACAGATGTTCTATATGAACTAGTGCCAAGTGCACTACTATGATAATGATATTTACGAATATGATATTACATTATGATTTTTATTAAATGTCTTATGTTGTAAGATAGGAAAGTGTACTTACTAAGCTTTTACTTACTAGTTTATTATCATGTTATCATGTTGTAGACAAAGGCAAAAGAGTTACGAAATAGGTGGAGGACAAGAACGGGTGTGTGTGCTAGAAAGGATAGATTGGAAAATGGAAGGACACCAAGAAAAGAATTTAAATACTTGAACAATGGTTTTATTATTTGTATGTTGTTTTCCACACTATATTGCATAAAGACTTATTTTAAGTTCTTTTTTTTAGTTTGCAGTAGATCAGCCTACCGATCATTATTGGTTGGCCTGCCAACCTAGATGTTTTAAAACCGTAATATTGTAGAGTCTCGGATGGCCTGCCAATGTTTAAAGTTTGGACTGTCGGTCATGTTCGGCTTGCCAGTGTCTGAAGTTTAGCCTACTGAACTGACAAAACGGATTTGACTGACTGTTTAATATTTATTTTAAATTATGGTTTCATTATCATGGTATTGATAAACTATTTAAATATATATAAGTAAATTAAAAAAATGTATGCATGGATCCTGGGATACATTTATTAAACTATTCCTTATTTAAATAGTTTATCTTAAAATAATAATAACAAAGATAAAGGTAACGATATCTGTGACGTCCGTTAGGGGGCATTACAGGCTTTGGTATCGAAACATATTTCTGTTTCTAATTCACAATGGCCACACGTCAGTTCAAGTCCTCCAAGTAAGTATGTTTTAAGTTAAATTGATATGGATATAAGTTTAAAAATATGTATAAGATTTAGTTGTATAGTGCTAAATGCTCTAGTGTATAATTTAGTAATGAAATCCTATGTCATCCGATAAAATTTGAAGTTTATTCCTAAGCTCATAATTCTTTTAGGAAGTCAAAGATGCAAGACCGTAGAAGGATTCAAACTCATGCTTAAGCCACGATTGGTAATGACAACTTTACTGATGAAAGATTGATTACGATGATTGCTGATCTGCAAAGACAACTTTAGGAACAAAGAAGAGAGATTGAGGAGCTTAGAGCTAGTAGACAAAGAGGTGAAAGACAAGGAGAAAATAATCCACTTCCTCCTCCTTAGCCACAAAAAGAGGAAGTCCTAGCTCGTGCTCCAAAAGCAAGACCTGTCTATTTAGGAACCGTTATTGGTCAGATGGAAGCGTGTCAAGCTAGTAGACTTTGAAGGTTCTAAATGTTGGACATGTATGCTGTAAGGAGTAAAAATATAACAAGTTTTTGGAGACATTTTTTATCAATAAAGAATTTATTCATTGTTTATATACCAAATCTTGTCCTCTCTACATTCATATTTGTTGAATGTATGTTAAGCAAACAATAGTCTGAGACTATCAGTCTAAACGTTAAGAATTGGGCATATGATGGACGGATTTTGCGAAAGACATGATTCTTAAGGTGATAGTCTAAATCATACTATCCGCAATCGAGGGAATAAAGTTGGGCGCTTTATTCATGCAAAGATTGTTATGTTGTTTTGATTTATTTTGTCTTGTAGAATTATTGGGAATTGATTTATTTTCTTAGAGATTAGCTAGATAAAGTTGTTTTGATCAGATAACTTATCTATTGGGTTATTTGAATTAAAACTGAGACTTTATTCTATAGAATCTTGGGTGAAAAATAAAAGATTTGCGAGATTTTTATTCGGTAGTTTGGCCTGCCGATGGATGTGTTCGGCCTACCGATGGGGCCTGTTCGGCCTGCCGAACAGGTGGTTCTACCTACCGATCAGCGAAGGATAAGATCATGCGTTTCTACATGGATCTTATCAGATATTGATCCGAACTTGATTCTATTTTGAGTTTTTGAGACCTAATCTGATAAGGACTGACCCCAGAACCAATCTCTATATAAAGGGAGTAAGTCTTAAGAGTTACGTAGATTAATTGAGAGATTAAGACTGATACTCTACAAGTGAGAATTTGAAAACTCCCTGAGAGCTTTTGTTCACAAATCACGAACACTTGCTTTGGGTTCTCTCGATTGGTTGGAAGGAGAGTCAGCTAGTGGAAGAGCTGTACGTGTAAGCCCACACTCACTTCGGTCGTGGATAGAGAATAGCGAAGAAGACTAGTTGGTTGAGGCTCTTCTGGAACGTTCTTTCTCTTCACGTTTTGCGAGGGTTCTTCAACAATCAAAGGTTAGTAAGATTTGGTCAATTTATGCATATAGCACGTCAAACTTGTGTTTTGAAAATACTCTGATGTAAAATTTTTAAAATTCCGCTGCGTGCTATTTTTTCAACAATTGGCATCAGAGCTAGGTTTTTACATAAATTTACAAGTTTGTGATCATGTTATATGTATAAATTTTGTGATCTTAATCTTTCCTATGCTTGAATTTAATTTTATAGAGAGTTGGCACTCTAGGTTTCTATATATTATATATGTTGTCATGGATTATGTGGTGAATGTTTATTAATTAATTATGGTTGATTAAATTCTTATTTAATTATTTATTAATTAATTAATTTATACCGGTTATGGTTCCTTAGAGGTTAGAATGTGTATCTAGGTTTTTCATGTAATTAGATGGCGAACTATCGTCTCCATCTAGGAATTATTATTTATTTTTAAATTTGTAAAAATTTTATAATTAAATAATCATTCGGAGTAGATGGATTTAGAAGTCGGATCTAGAAGAATGATAATAGGCACTCCCAAGTATTTCCTGAGTCTCTAATTTTATGTTTTTGAATTGTATTAAAAATTGTATTTTCTAGAATGAGAGATTTCTGCTCGGTCGGCATGCCGAACTAGTGAGTTCGGTAGGCCGATGGTCATAGATCAGCAGGCCGGACATGAGATTCTGTAGGACATCAGCGGGGTAGAAATCAAGAGGCTCTGGTGGCAAGCCGAACTTCCAGTTCAGTAGGCCGAACCTGCATGACCAGTAGGCCGATCTGCCGATTGAGAGTTGGAAAATTTCTAGAAAAGGTGCAGTTTTTCCGATGCGGTTTTAATTTTATTTTTGGGACAATTATGAGAAACATTAAATTTGGATATGACTGAAAATATGAAGTATTCAATTCATATGGGATTAAAGACTTGAAGATAGGTATTACATGAAGAAGGATACAGGTTGAGGATTCAAGGATGAAGAATCGATAATATGTCTCGATTATTCTCTTGTAATCTTAGTTTTCTATTCTCTAGAGTGGAGCTATAATATTACGGTTATTTACTATTTTGCTTGTAGCTTTGCTTAATTGCTTTGCTTGTCTGCATTATAATATGATTTGCCATGTACATTGATAACATGTCATATAAAATAGGGAGTGTCACTCATATTAAAATTGTTCATACATATTCTTAAAATAAAACCTTGATTTTAAAAGATTGAGTGGGAAAAGGTTTTCGAAGAGTGAACCTAAGGCCTCCATCATTGGTCCATAGGCAAAACATGATGGTCCCTATTGGAAACGTGGTACGCAGCGAAATTTTAAAAATTTTCATTAGAGTAATTTCCAAAACACAAGTTTGACATGTTATATGTATAAATTAGACAGATCTTACTAACCTTTGTGTGAAGAACCTCCGCAGCCTATGAAGAGAAGTAACGTTTCAGAAGAGCCTCAACCAACTGGTCTTCTTTGCTATTCTCTATCCACAACCGGAGTGAGTGTGGGCTCACATGTACAGCTCTTCCACCGGTGACTCTCCTTCCAACCAAGAGAGAGAACCCAAAGCTAGTGTTCGAGATTTGTGAACAAAAGCTCTCAAGGAGTTTTTCAGATGCTCACTAGAAGAGTATCACTCTTAATCTCTCAATTGATCTGAGTAAATCATGAGACTCACTCCCATTTTATAGCCATTGGTTGTGGGGTCAGTCCTTATCAGATTAGGTCTCAAAAACTCAAAACAGAATCAAGTTCGGATCAATATCTGATAAGATCCACGTGAAAATACGCAATCTTATCTCTCGCTGATCGGCAAGCCGAACAGGCCCATTCGGCAGGCCGAACTCCCGAGAAAAAATCTCCGCAAATCTTTTATTTTCCACCCGAGATTCTAAAAGATAAAGTCTCAATTTTGATTCAAATAACCCAATAGAGAAGATATCTGATCAAAACAAACTTTATCAAGATAATCTCTAAGAAAATAAATCAATTCACAATAATTCTACAAGTTTATCTTGATCTAATTTTTCCAAAATTAAATCAACCGATAAACAGACAAGAATTATCTGATCCAATAATTCAACAAGTTTATCTTAAATTAATTTTATTACAAAATTAATTCAACCAATAAACAAACATGAATTATTTGATTCTTACAAATTTTAAACCAATCTGATAAATCCAACATAAGTCACCAATTATTGGAAAAGCACGCCGTGTCGTTACAGGATTTTATGAGCTAGCAAAGGGGACCAAAATGGACCTATAAAATTCAAGCTCATGATAATTATGAAACCCAATATGCCAGATATACATTTCACAATTATCAACTCCAACGCTACTCCACTAAAAGCTTGGAGCTGCACTCTCGAACTTTATAGAATTACGAAGCTCGTGTAGCTAAGTCTCCATGACATATCAAAGTGTATCGTATCACCATATGATAATCCATATTCGGCTTAAGGACAAGTTCTGTCTTACCTTCCTGATTATTTTTATCTTACGTTCCATTGTCTCACCATTAAAAAACTTACCATCCAAAGATAGTATACCGTTCAGTTTCACCTATGTATCCAAATGGTTGAGCGCTCCAGTTTTTCAATTACAGGACAACGCATATAAGAGGATATCATTACTCCTAAAGAGGAGCTATGGATTCCATATCTATGAATAACAAGTCTACGCCATCAAGAGTCATGTCTCCAATGTACCAGCATACATACCAGTATTGAGATATGGGAGTCAGCCATTGGCACATCAAAAGGCACAAGTCAAGGCAATGGGCCCACTATTCATCTCAAGATTAAGATATAATACAAGTGATTGTCTAAAGTGAATCGATTTGCCAAGATAGAATTATTAATCCAAATCAATTCACTTTATGTCCCGATCCAACACATTGCCACCTATGACAAAGCACCAATGTTTCTATTCACGGAGTCCAACTCCAATGGTCAAGACAAACCATCTCCCAAAAGGGATATAGACAACATAACAATCTTTAAATGAATAAAGCGCCCAACTTTATTCCCACGATTGCGGATCATATGTTTTAGACCGTCACCTTAAGAATAATGTCTTCTGCATAATCAGTCCATCATATGCCCAATTCTTAAGGTTTAGACTGACAGTCTCAGACTACTGTTTGCTTATCATACATTCAACAAATATGAACATAAAGAGGACAAGATTTGGTATATATAAATGAATAAATTCTTTATTGATAAAAAATGTCTCAAAAACATATTACATTTTTACTCCTTAGGGCATACATGTTTAACAATCTCCCACTTGCACTAAGTGAGTAAATGCAGCAAATTTTGCATCCCCATAGCTTCCACATGCCTCTCGAAGACTCTCCCAGTAAGTGTCTTCCTAAACGGATCAGCTAAATTGTCGTCTGACATGATCTTGCACACCGTGACATGCCTGCCCTCAACGAAGTCCTTTATCACATGATACTTCCAATCAATATGCTTACTCTTCTTGTGAAATCTTGGTTCCTTAGCATTAGCTACAGCAGCACTGTTATCATAGTACAGTGATACCGCTTTATCCATACTAGGAACTACTTCAAGATCCCCAAGGAACTTGCAGAGCCACACAGCTTCTTTCGAAGCATCACTAGCCGGCACATACTCGGCCTCCATCATCGAATCCAAAGTGCAATCTTGCTTCGTACTTCTCTAACTTAATGGCACTGCCACCCAGAGTAAACACAAACCCTGAAGTCGATTTCCTAGAATACAGATAGGATTGAAAATCCGAATCAGTGTGTCCTAGAGGAGTTAAGTCCTCACCTGAATACACAAGCATATACCCTCGAGTCCTTCTCAGGTACTTGAAAATATGCTTGACCACAACCCAATGGTTTGGTCCTAGATCCGCCTGAAATCGACTTACAATCCCGACCGCATAGCTAATATCCGGTCGTGTGCAAAGCATGGCATACATAAGACTACCCACTGCCAAAGCATAAGGCACCATCTTCATGTATTCTCTTTCTTCATAAGACTTTGGAGAGTCTTTCTTAGAAAGAGTAATTCTAGACCTAGACGGTTGCCTAGCTTTCTTGGAATCCTGCATTGCAAACCTCCTCAGAATTTTATTTACGTAGCCGGCCTGTGACAAAGCTATCATTTTGTTCTTCCTATCCCGAAAAATCTAGAAACCTAGAACAAAATTAGCCTCACCCAAGTCCTTCATGTCAAACTGCTTGGTCAACCATAATTTGACCGATGACAATGCCCCAACGTCATTGCCAATTAGCAGAATGTCATCCACATAGAGCAGTAGAAAAACCACCTTCCCATCCTTAATGTGTTTGTAAACACATGGTTCATCCACATTTTGTGAGAACCCATAAGTCTTGATCACTTTATCAAATCTTATGTTCCAAGAACGGGAAGCCTGCTTAAGTCCATAAATTGACTTCAGCAGCTTACAAACCTTACCCTCTTGACCCACGACCTTGAACCCGTCTGGTTGTTTCATATAAATGGACTCATCAAGATAGCCATTCAAAAAAGCCGTCTTGACATCCATCTGCCAAATCTCATAGTCGAGAGCGGCAGCTATGGATAAGGGAATCTGGATGGACTTAAGCATGGCTACAGGCGAAAAGGTTTCCTCATAATCGATTCCTTCCTTTTGCATATAACCCTTAGCTACCAGTCTAGCCTTAAAGGTTTCGACCTTTCCATCCACTCCTCTTTCCTCTTGTAGATCCACTTACACCCTATGGGTTTTACCCCTTCGGGAAGATCCACAAGCTCCTAGACCTGATTAGTCTCCATAGACTTCATCTCTATGTTCATGGCCTCTGTCTAGAGTCTTGAATCAACATCCTCCATAGCCTCTGCGTAAGTATAAGGATCCCTGTCATGTTCATCTGGTTTAGCCAAGAAGGCCTCTTCATTGAACATATACCCCTCAAGTTGACGCCTGATCCACCCACTACGCCGAAGCCCCTGAGATTGTTGTTCATGTTTGTCTGGTTTTTCCACACCGATCGGAATGGTTTCGTTTGGAACCTCTGGAGTGAACAGATCACCCCTTAACTCCTCAAGCACCACTTTGGTTCGAGGTTTAAAGTCGACCATGTAACTCTCCTCAAGGAAAGTTGCATTAGTTGAGACCACGACTTTATTTTCCTTTGGGTTATAAAAATAACCCCTTTTAGTCCCTTTTGGATATCCTACAAACATGCAAACTTCCGAATGTGCTTCCAACTTATTCGGATCCTTAAACAAGACATGAGCCGGACAACCCCATATGTGAATATGGTTTAAGGATGTCTTCCTTCTTGTCCACAACTCGTGAGGAGTTTTAGGGACCGATTTTAAAGGCACATTGTTGAAAAGATAACATGCAGTTTGTAGTGCATATCCCCAAAAGGATAAAGGTAATGATGAATAACTCATCATGGACCTAATCATGTCCAACAAAGTCCTATTCCTTCTCTCCGCTACGCCATTCTGCTACAGAGTGCCCGGCGCAGTCAAATGGGATAAAATCCCATTCTCTAGCAAGTGTCCCAAGAACTCATCAGAAAGGTATTCCCCACCTCGATCAGATCGAAGTGCCTTTATGGGTCTACCCAATTGCTTTTCCACTTCAGCTCGAAACTCCCTGAACTTATAATAAGTTTCACTTTTGTGGTGCATCAAGTACACATACCCATATCTTGAGTAATCATCAATAAAAGTGACAAAGTACTCATACCCTCCCCGTGCCCGGATGTTCATCGGTCCGCAAACATCACTTTGCACAAGTTCTAGAACCCCTTCGGCCCTATTGCCCTTAGACCCGTATGGTCTTTTGGTCATTTTACCCTACAAACAAGATTCATATTGAGGTATAGATTCCACATTTAAGTTACTTAAAGGTCCATCCCTTACCAACCTTTGAATCCTATTCAGGTTAATATGGCCAAGACGCAAATGCCAAAGATAAGTCTTATTAGAGTGAGAAGTTTTAAGTCTTTTTGAGTCATTATCATTTATCTCAGCATTAAGCAATAAGTCCATCTTAGGTTTGATAAAATATAGATTATTTTGCATCCATCCAGAATAGATAAAAGATTTGTTTTTACGAATCACCACTATTTCATTAAAAGATACCACGTAGGAGTCTTTAAATAAAGAAGATACAGAAATTAAATTCCTTTTAAATTTAGGAACATAAAAACAATCTCGTAAAATTAAATTCCTATAATGATCGAAGTAAAGATGGACATCTCCCACTGCTTTCGCTGAGACCAAGGATCCATCGCCCATCTGAAGCGTTAAGTCTTCACGTAGTAGACTTCTCGTTTCTTTGAATCCCTGCAGAGAAACACAAACATGATTAGTTGCAATGGAATCTATAACCCAGATGTCACTGGATTCCTCAACCAAACAACTTTCTAAATACAGAAGATCACACCTACCTCCCTTGGAAAGGAAGTCCTTGCAATGCTTCTTTATATGCCCGATCTTACCACAGAAGAAGCACTTAAGCTTCTTTGGGGTCTTCTACTTCTGCTTCTTGCTCTTGGTAGCAGCAAGAATAAAAGACTTCCCGTTCTTGGCCCATTACTTCTTTCTATTCCCTGAGTTAGGATTGGAATCAAAAGCAACTACCATGTTGGCATCACCACCAGCAGGAGACTCCCTGATCAGTAGTTCAAACTCTTGTAACTGTTTCATCAGTTCTGTCAAGGTCATATCCTGTCTATTACTTAAATTACAAGTGGCTCTAAATGGAATAAATTCCTTAGACAGAGTCTCAAAGACCATAGTCATCTGAGTTTCAGCATCGATGTCGGCTCCATTGGTTTGAGCCTCAGCGAGGTAACCCATGACCAACATCATGTGCTCCTTTATAGATGTCCCCGGTCTCTGTCTATAGTTTAAGAGTTTTCGAAGCGCCCCTTGCCGCTTTGTTATGGCCTGGCCTCCGAACTTATCCTCAACATTATCCAAGATCTGCTTCGCGGTCTCATAATCCTGATGTTGAGCCTGCAGCACGTTGTTCATACTAGCCATAACATAGCAGCAGGCCTAATCATTAGCATCTTTCCAGCAATCATACGCTTGGAATTGCTCATTACTTGAGTCTCCCGTAGGCTCGGGAGGACAAGGGGTTGTCAATACATAATTTAGTTTCTCAAAGGATAGAACGATGTCCAAGTTCCGTTTCCAATCATTATAATTCTCACCGGTTAATTGGTTTTTGTCAAGTATCGATGATAAAGCGCTTTTAGACATTTTCAATCTTCAATAAAGAATCATATACCAAACATAAGCAAACATATATAATAATTTAGTAAGATAACACAATCATGTAAAATCATACAAATGTGTTTATGTGTCAAAACCTTAAAAATATCACAACCTTACAACGATAATTCCCAACTCATAATTCAACAAGCTCCTATGGGAGTCATGCTAAATTCAATTAGGAACACAGATCCCCTCCTGATTAATATGTGTCATCCAGGACCCGTATGATCCAGCATATACTAATAATCGTTTCTTTGGCCCTTAATTTTATTAACAGAGCTCCTAGGGGAGGTTAATAATAAAATTAACGTGAGTGTATAACCATCGTTTCAATATTTTATCCATGATTTATAATCACCACCTAGGGGTGTGCAACCATAAATCATACTAAAATACCTTATCCTTTCAGAGATCCAATCTGGAACATGATAGAAATCCCTTCCTAGGGGTCGGGACCACCATGTTCTTCCTATGGACCAACGATGGAGGCCTTAGGTCCTCTCTTCGAAAACCTTCTCCCACTCAATCTTTTGAAGTCAAGGTTTTTATTTTAAAATTATGCATGAACAATTTTAATATGAGCGGCACTCCCTATCCTATATGACATGTTATCAATATACATAGTAAATCATATTATAATGCAGACAAGCAAAGCAATCAAGCAAAGCTACAAACAAAATAATTATAACCGTAATATTATGGTTCCACCCTAGAGAATAGAAAAAACTAAGATTACAAGAGAATAATTGAGACATTTATCGATTCTTCATCCTTGAATCCTCAAGCTTTATCCTTTTTCATGCAATACCCATCTTCAAGTCCTCAATCCCGTTAAGAATCAAAAACTTCATATTTTTGGTCATATCCAAATTCAATGTTTCTCAAAATTGTCTCAAAAATAAAATTAAAACTGCACTGAAAAAATTGCACCTTTTCTAGACATTTGACAGCTCTCTGTCGGCAGGCCGACCTGGGTGATCGGCCTGCCGATCATGAAGGTTTGGCCTGCCGGCAGAGCTCCCAAATTTCTGGCCCACTGTCGGCCTACCGGACCACACGTCGGGCCTACCGATTTGTGACCATCGGCCTGCCAAACTGTGACGTCCGGCATGCCGACCGAGCAGGAAAAATTATTCCAGAAAATACAACTTTAATGCAATTTATCAATTTTATTTTCAACAATTCAAAAACATAAAATTAGAGACTTTGGAAATACCTAGGGGAGCCATCATTATTCTGCTAGATCCGTCTTCTAGATCCGTCTTCTCCGAATAATTATTTAATTACAAAAATTCTTGCAAATTTAAAATTAAATAACAATTCCTAGACAGAGATGATAGTCCGCCATCTACTTACATGAAAAACCTAGATACATATTCTAACCTCTAAGGAACCATAACCGGTATTAATTAATTAATAAATAATTAAACAACAATTTAATCAACCATAATTAATTAATAACATTCACCACATAATCCATGACATCATATATATTATATAGAAACCTAGAGTGCCATCTCTCTATAAAATTCAATTCAAGCATAGGAGAGATAAAGATCACAAAATTTATGCATATATCATGATCACAAACTTGTAAATTTATGTAAAAACCATGTCTCTGATACCAATTGTTGGAAACACGGTACGCAGCAGAATTTTAAAAATTTTCTTTTGAGTAATTTCCAAAACACAAGTTTGACATGTTATATGTATAAATTAGACAAATCTTACTAACCTTTGTGTGAAGAACCTCTGCAACCTGTGAAGCGAAGTAACATTCCTGAAGAGCCTCAACCAACTGGTCTTCTTTGCTATTCTCTATCCACAACCAGAGTGAGTGTGGGCTCACACGTACAGCTCTTCCATCGGTGACTCTCCTTCCAACAAAGAGAGAGAATACAAAGCTATTGTTCGTGATTTGTGAACAAAAGCTCTCAGGGAGTTTTTTAGATGCTCACTAGAAGAATATCACTCTTAATCTCTCAATTGATCTGAGTAAATCATGAGACTCACTCCCTTTTTATAGCCATTAGTCCTGGGGTCAATCCTTATCAGATTAGGCCTCAAAACCTTGAAACAGAATCAAGTTTTGATCAATATCTGATAAGATCTGTGCGAAAACGCAAAATCTTATCTCCCACTGATCGGCAGGCCGAACATGCTGATCGGCAGGCCGAACATGCTGATCGGCAGGCCGAACAGGCCCATTCGGTAGGCCGACCACGTCATTCGATAGGCCGAACTCTCGAGAAAAAATCTCCACGAATGTTTTATTTTCCACTCGAGATTCTAAAGGATAGAGTCTCAATTTTGATTCAAATAACCCAATAGAGAAGTTATCTAATCAAAACAAACTTTATCAAGATAATCTCTAAGAAAATAAATCAATTCACAATAATTCTACAAGTTTATCTTGATCTAATTTATCCAAAATTAAATCAACCGATAAACAAACAAGAATTATATGATCCAATAATTCAACAAGTTTATCTTAAATTAATTTTATTACAAAATTAATTCAACCAATAAACAGACATGAATTATTTAATTCTTACAAATTTTAAACAAATCCGATAAATCCGACATAAGTCACCAATCATTGGAAAAGCACGCCGTGTCGTTACAGGATTTTGTGAGCTAGCAAAGGGGACCAAAATGGACCTATAAAGTTCAAGCTCATGATAATTATGAAACCCAATATCCCAGATATACATTTCATAATTATCAACTCCAACGCTACTCCACTAAAAGCTTGGAGCTACACTCTCGAACTTTATAGAATTACGAAGCTCGTGTAGCTAAGTCTCCAAGACATATCAAAGTGTATCGTATCCCCATATGATAATCTATAATCGGCTTAAGGACAAGTTCTGTCTTACCTTCCTGATTATTTTTATCTTACGTTCCATTGTCTCACAATTAGAAAACTTACTATCCAAAGATAGTATACCATTCGGTTACACCTATGTATCCAAATGGTTGAGTGCTCCAATTTTTCAATTATAGGACAACGCATATAAGAGGATATCATTACTTCTAAAGAGGAGCTATGGATTCCATATCTATGAATAACAAGTCTACGCCATCAAGAGTCATGTCTCCAACGTACCAGCATACGTACCAGTATTGAGATGTGGGAGTCAGCCATTGGCACATCAAAAGGCACAAGTCGAGGCAATAGGCCCACTATTCATCTCAGGATTAAGATACAATACAAGTGATTGTCTAAAGTGAATCGATTTGCCAAGATAGAATTATTAATCCAAATCAATTCACTTTATGTCCCGATCCAACACATTGTCACCTATGACAAAGCGCCAATGTTTCTATTCACGGAGTCCAACTCCAATGGTCAAGACAAACCATCTTCCAAAAGGGATATAGACAACATAATAATCTTTAAATGAATAAAGCGCCCAACTTTATTCCCACGATTGCGGATCATATGTTTTAGACCGTCACCTTAAGAACCGTGTCTTCTGCATAATCAGTCCATCATATGCCCAATTCTTAAGGTTTAGACTAACAGTCTCAGACTACTGTTTGTTTATTATACATTCAACAAATATGAACGTAAAGAGGACAAGATTTGGTATATATAAATGAATAAATTCTTTATTGATAAAAAATATCTCAAAAACATATTACATTTTTACTCCTTGGGGCATACATGTCTAATAGTCCCGACCCTTAAGAAGGGATTTCTATCATGTACCAAATTGGATCTCTAAGAAGATAAGGTATTTTAGCATGATTTATGGTTACATACCCATAGGTGGTGATTATAAATCATGGATAAAATATTGAAATGATGGTTAAACACTAACAATAATTTTTATTATTAACCTCCCCTAGGAGCTCTGTTAATAAAATTAATGGCCAAAGAAATAATTATTAATATATGCTGGATCATACGGGTCCTGGATGGCAGATATTAATCAGGAGAGGATCTGCGTTCCTGATTGAATTTGGCATGACTCCCCTAAGAGCTTGTTGAATTCTGAGTTGGGAATTATCGCTGTAAGGTTGTGATATTTTCAAGGTTTTGACACATAAACACATTCGTATTTTTTACATGATTGTGTTATCTTACTAAATTATTATATGTTTGCTTATGCTTGGTATATCATTTTTTATTGTAGATTAAAAATGTCTAAAAATGCTTTATCATCGATACATGACAAAAACCTATTAACCGGTGAGAATTATAATGATTGGAAATAGAACCTGGATATCGTCTTGTCCTTTGTGAAACTGAAATATGTACTGACAACCTCTTGTCCTCCCAAGCCTATGGGAGACTCAACTAATGAGTAATTCCAAGCTTATGATCACTGGAAAGATGCTAATGATCAGGCCCGTTGCTATGTTATGGCTAGCATGAATAACGTGTTGTAGGCTCAACATCAGGATTATGAGACTACGAAGCAAATCTTGGATAATCTTGAAGATATGTTTGGAGGCCAGGCCATAACAAAGAGGCAAGCGGTGCTTCAGAAACTTCTAAACTGTAGACAGTGGCCAGGGGCATCTGTAAAGGAGCATATGACGTTGGTCATGGGTTACCTCGCTTCGGCTCAAACCAATAGAGCTGACATCGATGCTGAAACTCAATGACTATGGTCTTTGAGACTCCATCAAAGAAATTTATTTCGTTTAGAGCTACATTTAATTTAAGCAATAGATGGGATATGACCTTAACAGAACTGATGAAACAGTTACAGGAGTTCAAACTGCTGATCAGGGAGTCGCCTGCAGGTGGTGAGGCTAAGATGGTAGCTGCTTCTTGTTCCAATCCCAACTCTGGGAATGGAAATAAGCAACAGGCCAAGAACATGAAGTCTTCTATTCCTGCTACCACCAACAGCAAGAAGAAGAAGAAGAAGAATCCAAAGAAGCTTAAGTGCTTCTTCTGTCGAAAGGTCAGGCATATCAAGAAGCATTGCAAGGACTTCCTTTCCAAAGGAGGTAGGTGTGATCTTCTATATTTAGAAACTTGTTCAGTTGAGGAATCCAGTGACATTTGTGTCGTAGATTCTAGTGCAACTAATCATGTTTGTGTTTCTCTACAGGGGTTCAAAGAAACGAGAAGTCTACTGCATGAGGACTTCATGCTTCGGATGGGCGATGGATCCTTGGTCTCAGCAGAAGCAGTGGGAGACGTCCATCTTTATTTTGATAATTATAGGAATTTAATTTTGCAAGATTATTTTTATGTTCTTAAATTTAAAAGGAATTTAATTTCTGTATCTTGTTTATTTAAAGACTCGTATTTGTTTTCTTTTAATGATAAAATGGTGATTCGTAAAAACAAATCTTTTATCTATTCTGGATGGATGCAAAATAATCTATATTTTATCAAACTTTAGATGGACTTATTGCATAATGCTGAGATGAATGATAATAACTCTAAAAGACTTAAAACTTTTCACTCTAATAAAACTTATCTTTAGCATTTGCGCCTTGGTCATATTAACTTGAATAGGATTCAAAGGTTGGTAAGCGATGGACCTTTAAGTCACTTTAATGTGGAATTTATGCCTCAATGTGAATCTTGTTTGGAGGGTAAAATGATGAAAAGACCATTCGGGTCTAAGGGAAAAAGGGCCAAAGGGGTTCTAGAACTTGTACATAGTGATGTTAGTGGACCGATGAACATCCAGGCATGAGGAGGGTATGAGTACTTCGTCACTTTTATTTACGATTACTCAAGATATGGATATTTGTACCTGATGCACCACAAAAGTGAAACTTTTAATAAGTTCAGGGAGTTTTGGGTTAAAGTGGAAAAGCAATTGGGTAGACCTATAAAGGCACTTTGATCCGATCGAGGTAGGAAATACCTTTTTGATGAGTTCTTGAAACACTTATTAGAGAATGGGATTTTATCCCATTTGACTACGCCGTGCACTCCGCAACAGAATGGCATAGCGGAGAGAAGAAATAGGACTGTGTTGGACATGATTAGGTCCATGATGAGTTATTCATTATTGCCTTTATCCTTTTGGCGATATTCACTACAAACCGCATGTTATCATTTGAACAATGTGCCTTCAAAATCAGTCCCTAAAACTCCTCATGAGTTGTGAACGAGTAGGAAGACATCCTTAAACCATATTCGCATATGGGGATGTCCAGCTTATGTCCTATTTAAGGATCCGAATAAGTTGGAAGCACGTTCGAAAGTTTGCATGTATGTAGGATATCCAAAAGGGACTAAAAGGGGTTATTTCTATAACTCAAAGGAAAATAAAGTTCTGGTTTCAACTAATACAACTTTCCTTGAGGAGAGTTACATGGACGACTTTAAACCTTGAAGCAAAGTGGTGCTTGAGGAGTTAAGGAGTGATCCGATCACTCTGGAGGTTCTAAATGAAACCATTCTGATCAATGTAGAAAAACCAAACAAACCTGAACAACAACCTCAGGGGCTTGGCGTAGTGGGAGGATCGAGTGTCAACCTGAGAGGCATATGTTCAATGGGGAGGTCTTTATGGCTGAACCGGATGAACATGATAGGGATCCTTATACTTATGCAGAAGTCATGGAGGACATTGATTCAAAACTCCGAAGAGAGGCCATGAACATAGAGATGAAGTTTATGGAGACTAATCAGGTTTGGGAGCTTGTGGATCTTCCCGAAGGGCTAAAACCCATAGGGTGTAAGTGGAACTACAAGAGAAAAAGAGGAGTGGATGGAAAGGTCGAAACCTTTAAGGCTAGACTGGTAGCTAAGGGTTATACACAAAATGAAGGAATCGATTATGACGAAACCTTTTCGCCTGTAGCCATGCTTAAGTCCATTCGGATTCTCTTGTCCATAGCTATCGCTCTTGACTACGAGATTTGACAGATGGATGTCAAGCCGGCTTTTCTGAATGGCTATCTTGATGAGTCCATTTATATGGAACAACCAGACAGATTAAAGGTCACGGGTCAAGAGGGTAAGGTTTGTAGGCTGCTAAAGTCAATTTATGGACTTAAGCAGGCTTCTCGTTCTTGAAATGTAAGATTTGATTAGGTGATCAAAACTTATGGGTTCTCACAAAATGTGGGTGAACCATGTGTTTACAAACACATTAAGAATGAGAAGGTGGTTTTTCTACTACTCTATATAGATGACATACTGCTAATTGGGAATGACGTTGGGCCGTTGTCATCGGTCAAATAATGGTTGACCAAGCAGTTTGACATGAAGGACTTGGGTGAGGCTAATTTTGTTCTTGATATCCAGATCTTTAGGGATAGGAAGAACAAAATGATAGCTTTGTCCCATGCTGGCTACATAAATAAAATTCTCAGGAGGTTTGCAATGCAGGATTTCAAGAAAGGTAGGCAACCATCTAGGTATAGAATTACTCTTTCTAAGAAAGACTCTCCAAAGTCTTATGAAGAAAGAGAATACATGAAGAAGGTGCCTTATGCTTTGGCAGTGGGTAGTCTCATGTATGTCATGCTTTGCACACGACCGGATATTAGTTTTATGGTTGGGATTGTAAGTTGATTTTAGACGGATCGAGGGCCGAACCATTGGGTTGCGGTAAAGCATATTTTCAAGTACTTGAGAAGGACTTGAGGGTATATGCTTGTGTAGTCGGGGGAGGACTTGACTCCTCTAGGATACACTGACTTGAATTTTTAGTCCTGTATGGATTCTAGGAAACTGACTTCGGGTTTTGTGTTTACTTTGGGCGACGATGCCATCAGTTGGAGAAGTGCTAAGCAACATTACACTTCGGATTCAATGATGGAGGCTGAGTATATGGTAGCTAGTGATGCTTCGAAAGAAGCAGTGTGGCTCTGCAAGTTCTTTAGGGATCTTGAGGTAGTTCTTAGTATGGATAAGGCGGTATCATTATACTATGATAACAATGCGGTGGTAGCCAATGCTAAGGAACCAAGATTTCACAAGAAGAGTAAGCATATTGATCAGAAGTATCATGTGATAAAGGACTTCATTGTGGGCAGGCATGTCACATTGTGCAAGATCACGTCAGAGGACAATTTAGCTGATCCATTTACGAAGACACTTACTAGGAGAGTCTTCGAGAAGCATGTGGAAGCTATGGGGATGCGAGATTTGTTGTATTTACTCACTTAGTGCAAGTGGTAGAATGTTAGACATGCATGCCCTAAGGAGTAAAAATGTAATAAGTTTTTGGAGACATTTTTTATCAATAAGGAATTTATTCATTGTTTATATACCAAATCTTGTCCTCTTTAAGTTCATATTTGTTGAATATATGTTAAGTAAACAATAGTCTGAGACTGTGGTCTAAACCTTAAGAATTAGGCATATGGTGGATGGATTATGCGAAAGACATGATTCTTAAGGTGATAGTCTAAATCATACAATCCGCAATCGAGAGAATAAAGTTGGGTGCTTTATTCATGCAAAGATTGTTATGTTTTCTATATCCCTTTTGGAAGATGGTTTATCTTGATCATCGGAGGTGGACTCCGTGCATAGAAACATTGGCACATTGTCATAGGTGACGATATGTTGGATCGAGACATAAAGTGAATTGATTTGGATTAATAATTCTGTCTCGGTAAATCGATTCACTTTAGACAATCATTTGCGTTGTATCTTAATCCTGAGGTGAATAGTGGGCCCGTTGTCTTGGCTTGTGTCTTTTGATGTACCAAAGGGTGACACCCACATCTTAATAGTGGTATGCATGCCTGTACGTTGGAGGCATGACTCTTGATAGCATGGACCTGTTATTCATAGATATGGAATCCATAACTCCTCTTTAGGAGTAATGGTATCCTCTTATATGTGTTATCCTGTAATTGGAAAACTAGAGCACTCAACCATTTGAATACATAGGCATAACCGAATGGTATAATGTCATTGGATAGTAAGTTTTCTGATGGTGAGATAATGGAGCGTAAGATAAAAATAATCGAGAAGGTAAGACAAAACTTGTCCTTAAGCCGATTATGGATTATCATATAGGGATACAATACACTATGATATGTCATGGAGACTTAGCTATACGGGCTTCGTAATTCTTTGTAGTTCGAGAGTGCAGCTCCAAGCTTTTAGTGGAGTAGTGTTGGAGTTAATAATTATAAAATGTATATCTGGGATATTGGGTTTCATAATTATTGGGAGCTTGAACTATATAGGTCCATTTGGTCTCCTTTGCTAGCTCCCAAGATCCTGTAATGACACGGCATTCTTTTCCAATAATTGGTAACTTATGTCGGATTTATTAGATTGGTTGAAATTTAGAAGAATCAAATAATTCATTTCCATTTATCGGTTGAATTAATTTTGTGATAAAAATTAATTCAAGATAAACTTGTTGAATTATAAGGATCAGATAATTATTGTCTGTTTATCGGTTGATTTTATTTTGATAAATTAGATCAAGATAAACTTGTAGAATTATTGGGAATTGATTTATTTTCTTAGAGATTATCTAGATAAAGTTGTTTTGATCAGAAAACTTATCTATTGGGTTATTTGAATTAAAACTGAGACTTTATTTTATAGAATCTCAGGTGCAAAATAAAAGATTCGCGAGATTTTTATTCGGCAGTTTGGCCTACAGATGGATGTGTTCGGCCTACCGATCAGGTGGTTCTGCCTACTGATCAGCGAAGGATAAGATCACATGTTTCCATGCAGATCTTATCAGATATTGATCCGAACTTAATTCTATTTCAAGTTTTTGAGACCTAATCAGATAAGGACTGACCCCAGGACCAATATCTATATAAAGGGAGTAAGTCTTAAGAGTTACATAGATCAATTGAGAGATTAAGAGTGATACTCTACTAATAAGAATCTGAAAACTCCCTGAGAGCTTTTGTTCACAAATCACAAACACTTGCTTTGGGTTCTCTCGATTGATTGGAAGGATAGTCACCTAGTGGAAGAGCTGTACGTGTGAGCCCACACTCACTCTGGTCGTAGATAGATAATAGCAAAGAAGACTAGTTGGTTGAGGCTCTTCTGGAATGTTCCTTCTCTTCACGCTTTGCGAGGGTTCTTCAACAATCAAAGGTTAGTAAGATCTGGTTAATTTATGCATATAGCATGTCAAACTTGTGTTTTGAAAAATACTCTGATGTAAAATTTTTAAAATTCCGCTGCATACTATTTTTCCAACAATTGGCATTAGAGCCAGGTTTTTACATAAATTTACGAGTTTGTGATCATGTTATATGTATAAATTTTGTGATCTTAATCTCTCCTATGTTTGAATTTAATTTTTATAGAGAGTTGGCACTTTAGGTTTCTATATATTATATATGTTGTCATGGATTATGTGGTGAATGTTTATTTATTCATTATGGTTGATTAAATTCTTATTTAATTATTTATTAATTAATTAATTTATATCGGTTATGGTTCCTTAGAGGTTAGAATGTGTATCTAGTTTTTTCATGTAATTAGCTAGCAGACTATCGTCTCCGTTTGGGAATTATTATTTATTTTTAAATTTGTAAGAAATTTATATTTAAATAATCATTCGGAGTAGATGGATTTAGAAGTCGGATCTAGAAGAATGATGATAGGTGCTCAAAAGTATTTCCTGAGTCTCTAATTTTATGTTTTTGAATTGTTAAAAATAAAATTGGTGAATTGCATTAAAAATTGTATTTTCTGGAATGGGAGATTTTTGCTCGGTCGGCATGCTGAACTGGTGAGTTTGGGAGGCCGATGGTGGTAGATCGGCAAGCTGGACGTGACGTTTTGCAGGTCGTCAATGGGGCAAAAATCAAGAGGCTCTGGTGGAAAGCCAAACTTCCAGTTCGACACGCCGAACCTACATGACCAACAGGCTGATCACCTAGATCGGCCTGCCGACTGAGAGCTAGAAAATTTCCAGAAAGGTGCAGTTTTTTTGATGTGGTTTTAATTTTATTTTTGGGACAATTCTGAGAAATATTAAATTTGGATATGACCGAAAATATGAAGTATTCGATTCATATGAGATTGAAGACTTGAAGATGGGTATTACATGAAAAAGGATACAAGTTGAGGATTCAATGATGAAGAATCGATAATATGTCTCGATTATTCTCTTGTAATCTTAGTTTTCTATTATCTAGGGTGGAACCATAATATTACGGTTATTTATTATTTTGCTTGTAGCTTTGCTTAATTGCTTTGCTTTTCTGCATTATAATATGATTTGCCATGTATATTGAGAGCATGTCATATAGAATAGGGAGTGCTACTCATATTAAAATTGTTCATGCATATTCTTAAAATAAAACCTTGATTTTAAAAGATTGAGTGGGAGAAGGTTTTGAAGACTGAACCTAAGGCCTTCATCATTGGTCCATAGGCAGAACATGGTGGTCCCAACCCCTAGGAAGGGATTTCTATCATGTACCAGATTGGATCTTTGAGAAGATAAGGTATTTTAACATGATTTATAGTTGCATACCCATAGGTCGTGATTATAAATCATGGATAAAATATTGAAATGATGGTTATACACTCACAATAATTTTTATTATTAACCTCCCCTAGGAGCTCTGTTAATAAAATTAATGGCCAAAGAAATGATTATTAATATATGCTGGATCATACGGGTCCTAGATGGCAGATATTAATCAGGAGGGGATCTGTGTTCCTGATTGAATTTGGCATGATTCCCCTAGGAGCTTGTTGAATTCTGAGTTGGGAATTATCGTTGTAAGGTTGTGATATTTTCAAGGTTTTGACACATAAACACATTTGTATTTTTTACATGATTGTGTTATCCTACTAAATTATTATATGTTCGCTTATGTTTGGTATATGATTCTTATTATAGATTAAAAATGTCTAACAATGCTTTATCATCGATAATTGACAAAAACCTATTAGCCAGTAAGAATTATAATGATTGGAAGCAGAACCTGGATATCATCCTGTCCTTTGAGAAACTAAAATTTGTACTAACAACCCCTTGTCCTCCCGAGCCTACGGGAGACTCAACTAATGAGCAATTCCAAACGTATGATCCCTGGAAAGATGCTAATGATCAAGCCCACTGCTATGTTATGGCTAGCATGAATAACGTGCTGTAGGCTCAACATTAGGATTATGAGACTACGAAGCAAATCTTGGATAATCTTGAGGATTTGTTTGGAGGCCATGCCATAACAAAGCGACAAGGGGTGCTTCAGAAACTTCTAAACTATAGACAAAGGCCGGGGACATCTGTAAAGGAGCATATGACATTGGTCATAGGTTACCTCACTAAGGCTCAAACCAATGAAACCGACATCGATGCTGAAACTCAATGACTATGTTCTTTGAGACTCTGTCTAAGGAATTTATTCTGTTTAGAGCTACATTTAATTTAAGCAATAGACGGGATATGACCTTAATAGAACTGATGAAACAGTTACAAGAGTTCAAACTGCTGATCAGGGAGTCTCCTGCGGGTGGTGAGGCCAACATGGTAGCTGCTTCTGGTTCCAATCCTAACTCTGGGAATGGAAATAAGCAACTGGCCAAGAACAGGAAGTCTTCTATTCCAGCCACCACCAAGAGCAAGAAGAAGAAGAAGAAGAACCCAAAGAAGCTTAAGTGCTTCTTCTGTGGAAAGGTCGGGCATATCAAGAAGCATTGCAAGGACTTCCTTTCCAAAGGAGGTAGGTATGGTCTTCTATACTTAGAAACTTGTTTGGTTGAGGAATCCAGTGAAATTTGGGTATAGATTCTAGTGCAACTAATCATGTTTGTGTTTCTCTACAGGGGTTCAAAGAAACGAGAAGTCTACTGCATGAGGACTTCATGCTTCGTATGGGCGATGGATCCTTGGTCTCAGCGGAAGCAGTGGGAGGCGTCCATCTTTATTTTGATAATTATAGGAATTTAATTTTGCAAGATTGCTTTTATATTCTTAAATTTAAAAGGAATTTAATTTATGTATCATGTTTATTTAAAGACTCCTATTTGGTTTCTTTTAATGATAAAGCGGTGATTCGTAAAACAAATCTTTCATTTGTTCTGGATGGATGCAAAATAATTTATATTTTATCAAACCTAAGACGGACTTATTACTTAATGCTAAGATGAATGATAATAACTCTAAAAGACTTAAAACTTTTCACTCTAATAAAACTTATCTTTAGCATTTACGCCTTGGTCATATTAACCTGAATAGGATTCAAAGGTTGGTAAGGGATGGACCTTTAAGTCACTTAAAGGTGGAATCTATACCCTAATGTGAATCTTGTTTGGAGGGTAAAATGACGAAAAGACCATTTGGGTCTATGGGCAATAGGGCCGAAGGGGTTCTAGAACTTGTGCATAGTGATGTTAGCAGACCGATGAACATCCAGGCATGAGGAGGGTATTAGTACTTCATCACTTTTTTTGACGATTACTCAAGATATGGGTATTTGTACCTGATGCACCACAAAAGTGAAACTTTTGATAAGTTCAGGGAGTTTCAGGTTGAAGTGAAAAAGCAATTGGGTAGACCCATAAAGGCACTTTGACCAAATCGAGGTGGGGAATACCTTTTTGATGAGTTCTTGGAACACTTCTTAGAGAATGGGATTTTATCCCATTTGACTACGCCGTGCACTCCGCAGCAGAATGGCGTAGCGAAAAGAAGAAATAGGACTTTGTTGGACATGATTAGGTCCATGATGAGTTATTCATCATTGCCTTTATCCTTTTGGGGATATGCACTATAAGCCGCATGTTATCTTTTGAACAATGTGCCTTCAAAATCAATCCCTAAAACTCCTCACGAGTTATGGACGGGTACGAAGACATCCTTAAACCATATTCGCATATGGGGATGTCTAGCTCATGTCCTATTTAAGGATCCGAATAAGTTGGAAGCACGTTTGGAAGTTTGCTTGTTTGTAGGATATCCAAAAGGGACTAAAGGGGGTTATTTCTATAACTCAAAGGAAAATAAAGTCGTGGTTTCAACTAATACAACTTTCCTTGAGGATAGTTACATGGATGACTTTAAACCTCGAAGCAAAGTGGTGCTTGAGGAGTTAAGGACTGATCCGATTACGCCAGTGGTTCTGAATGAAACTGTTCTGATCAGTGTAGAAAAACCAAACAAACCTGAACAACAACCTCAGGGGCTTGGCATAGTGTGAGGATCGAGCGTCAACCTGAGAGGCATATGTTCAATGGTGAGGTCTTTATGGCTGAACCGGATGAACATGATAGGGATCCTTATACTTATGCAAAAGTTATGGAGGATGTTGATTATAAACTCCAGAGAGAGGCCATGAACACAGAGATGAAGTCTATGGAGACTAATCAGGTTTGGGAACTTGTGGATCTTCCCGAAGGGGTAAAACCATAGGATGTAAGTGGAACTACAAGAGGAAAAGAGGAGTGGATGGAAAGGTCGAAACCTTTAAGACTAGACTGGTAGCTAAGGGTTATACGCAAAAGGAAGGAATTGATTATGAGGAAACCTTTTCGCCTATAGCCATGCTTAAGTCCATCTGGGTTCTCTTGTCCATAGCTGCCTCTCTCGACTACGAGATTTGGTAGATGGATGTCAAGATGACTTTTCTAAATGGCTATCTTGATGAGTCCATTTATATGGAACAACTAGATAGGTTCAAGGTCACGGGTCAAGAGGGTAAGGTTTGTAGGCTGCTAAAGTCAATTTATGGACTTAAGCAGGCTTTTCGTTCTTGGAATATAAGATTTGATCAGGTGATCAAGACTTATGGGTTCTCACAAAATGTGGGTGAACCATGTGTTTCCAAACACATTAAGGATGAAAAGATTGTTTTTCTACTACTATATGTAGATGACATACTGCTAATTGGGAATGACGTTGGGGCGTTGTCATCAGTCAAATTATGGTTGATCGAGCAGTTTGACATGAAGGACTTAAGTGAGGCTAATTTTGTTCTCGGTATCCAGATCTTTTGGGATACGAAGAACAAAATGATAGCTTTGTCCCAAGCCAGCTACATAAATAAAATTCTCAGGAGGTTTGCAATACAGGATTCCAAGAAAGGTGGGCAACCATCTAGGTCTGGAATTACTCTTTCTAAGAAAGACTCTCAAAAGTCTTATGAAGAAAGAGAATACATAAAGAAGGTGCCTTATGCTTTGGTAGTGGGTAGTCTCATGTATGCCATGCTTTACACACGACCGGATATTAGTTATTCGGTTGGGATTGTAAGTCGATTTCAAACAGATCCAGGACTGAACCATTGGGTTGCAGTAAAGCATATTTTCAAGTACCTGAGAAGGACTCGAAGGTATATGCTTGTGTAGTCGGGTGAGGACTTGACTCCTCTAGGATACACTGACTTGAATTTTCAATCCTACATGGATTCTAGGCAATCGACTTTGGGTTTTGTGTTTACTCTGGGCGGCGGTGCCATCAGTTGGAGAAGTGCTAAGCAACATTGCACTTCAGATTCAATGATGGAGGCCAAGTATGTGGCAGCTAGTGATGCTTTGAAAGAAGCAGTGTGGCTCCGCAGGTCCCCTGGGGATTTTGAGGTAGTTTCTCGTATGGATAAGGCCGTATCACTGTACTATGATAAGCATGCGGCTGTAGCCAATGCTAAGGAACCAAGATTTCACAGGAAGAGAAAGCATATTGATTAAAAGTATCATGTGATAAAGGACTTCGTTGTGGGCAGGCATGTCATAGTGTGCAAGATTGCGTCAGAGGACAATTTAGCTGATCCATTTATGAAGACACTTACTAGGAGAGTCTTCAAGAAGCATATGGAAGCTATAGGGATAAGAGATTTGTCGTATTTACTCACTTAGTGCAATTCGTAGAATGTTAAACATGTATGCCCTAAGGAGTAAAAATGTAATAAGTTTTTGGAGACATTTTTTATCAATAAAGAATTTATTCATTGTTTATATACCAAATCTTGTCCTCTTTACTTTCATATTTGTTGAATGTATGTTAAGCAAACAATAGTCTGAGACTGTGGTCTAAACCTTAAGAATTAGGCACGTGATGGATGGATTATGCGAAAGACACGATTCTTAAGGTGATAGTCTAAATCATACGATCTGTAATCAAGGGAATAAATTTGGGTGCTTATTTATGCAAAGATTGTTATTTTGTCTATATCCCTTTCGGGAGATGGTTTGTCTTGATCATCGGAGGTGGACTCTGTGAATAGAAAGATTGGCACGTTATCATAGGTGACGATGAGTTGGATCGAGACATAAAGTGAATTGATTTGGATTAATAATTCTATCTCAGCAAATCGATTCACTTTAGACAATCATTTGTATTGTATCTTAATCCTGAGATGAATAGTGGGCCAGTTGTCTTGGCTTGTGTCTTTTGATGTACCAAAGGGTGACACCCACATCTTAATAGTGGTATGCATGCCGGTACATTGGAGGCAAGATTCTTGATAGCGTAGACCTGTTATTCTTAGATATGGAATCCATAGCTCCTCTTTAGGAGTAATGGTATCCTCTTATATGCTTATCCTGTTATTGAAAAACTAGAGCGCTCAACCATTTGGATACATAGGTGTAACAGAATGGTATACTATCATTAGATATTAAGTTTTCTGATGGTGAGATAATAGAACGTAAGATAAAAATAATTGGAGGTGGACTTTGTGAATAGAAAGATTGCCACGTTGTCATAGGTGACGATGTGTTGGATCGAGACATAAAGTGAATTGATTTGGATTAATAATTTTGTCTCAGCAAATCGATTCACTTTAGACAATCATTTGTGTTGTATCCTAATCCTGAGATGAATAGTGGGCCTGTTGTCTTGGCTTGTGTCTTTTGATGTACCAAAGGGTGACACCCACATCTTAATAGTGGTATGCATACTGGTACGTTGGAGGCATGACTCTTGATAGTGTAGACCTGTTATTCTTAGATATGGAATCCATAGCTCCTCTTTAGGAGTAATGGTATCCTCTTATATGCGTTATCCTGTTATTGGAAAACTAGAGCGCTCAACCATTTGGATACATAGGTGTAACCAAATGGTATATTGTCATTAGATAGTAAGTTTTCTGATGGTGAGATAATAGAACATAAGATAAAAATAATCGGGAAGGTAAGACAAAACATGTCCTCAAGCCGATTATGGATTATCATATAGGGATAAAATACACTATGATATGTCATGGAGACTTAGCTATACGGGCTTCATAATTCTATGTAGTTCGAGAGTGCAGCTCCAAGCTTTTAGTAGAGTAGTGTTGGAGTTGATAATTATAAAATGTATATCTGGGATATTAGGTTTCATAATTATTGGGAGCCTGAACTATATAGGTCCATTTGGTCCCCTTTGCTAGCTCACAACATCCTATAACGACACGACGTGCTTTTCCAATCATTGGTAACTTATGTCGGATTTATTAGATTGGTTGAAATTTAGAAGAATCAAATAAGTCATGTCCATTTATTAGTTGAATTAATTTTGTTATAAAAATTAATTCAAGATTAACTTGTTGAATTATAAGGATTGGATAATTCTTGTCTGTTTATCGGTTGATTTAATTTTAGATAAATTAGATCAAGATAAAATTGTAGAATTATTGGGAATTGATTTATTTTCTTAGAGATTATCTAGATAAAGTTGTTTTGATCAAATAACTTATCTATTGGGTTATTTGAATTAAAACTGAGACTTTATCTTGTAGAGTCTCAGGTGGAAAATAAAAGATTTGCGAGATTTTTATTCGACAGTTCGGCCTACCGATGGACTTGTTCGGCCTGCCAATGGGGCCTATTTGGCCTACCGATCGATGAAGGATAAGATCACGCGTTTCCACGCAGATCTTATCAAATATGGATCCAAACTTGATTCTATTTCAAGTTTTTGAGACCTAACCTGATAAGGACTGACCCTAGGACCAATCTCTATATAAAAGGAGTAAGTCTTAAGAGTTACTTTATCAATTGAGAGATTAAGAGTGATACTCTGCTAGTGAGAATTTAAAAACTCCCTAAGAGCTTTTGTTCACAAATCACGAACACTTGCTTTGGGTTTTCTCAATTGGTTGGGGGGAGAGTAACCTAGTGGAAGAGCTGTACGTGTGTGCCCACACTCACTCCAGTCGTGGATAGAGAATAGCAAAGGAGACCAGTTGGTTGAGGCTCTTTCGGAACGTTACTTCTCTTAACGTTTTGCGAGGGTTCTTCAGCAATCAAAGGTTAGTAAGATCTGGTTAATTTATGCACATAGCATGTCAAACTTGTGTTTTGAAAAATACTTTGATGTAAAATTTTTAAAATTCCGCTGCGTACTATTTTTTCAACACTAAAGATACCTTGGTCGCTCAAGGATGGTTGAAGATGATTGAGGCCACTCTAAAGCTCATGGCTTTCACTGAAAATGAGAAGGTCCTTTATGCCTCATACTACCTAACCTTGGAAGCCAAAATCTGGTGGGACGGAATTAAGCAGAGCAGGAATGTAGATGAGATCTTCCATATGAACATCACTCGAAAACACTACAATGAATTCAAAAACCTGCACCAAGGCAATATGTCAGTTAGTAATGTGGTTGCTAAATTCAACCAATTGGCATGTCTTTGCCTCGAAATGTTCAGCGATGAAGGTGAAAGGGTTAGACGGTTGATCAGAGCTCTTCGACTAGAAATTGCTACAATTGTTGATGGGGCGAGTCCACCCAGAAACCAAGAGCAAGTTGTTTTGAGGGCACAACGAGTTGAATTCCATTTGTCAAAGTTAAGAAGAAACCAGCCTCAGCCAAGTCACTCGGTGAATAATGCAAACACCCAGAACTGGCCCTAAGGCAAAAACAATAACAACAACAACCAGAATTGGAAGAACAACAAGAGAAAGGGCAATTTCCAAAACCAGCAGGGCCAAGGCAACAAGAAACATGGTGGTGGATAGTACAACAACAATAACAGGTAGATACAAGCATGTGTCAAATGTGGAAAGAAGCATCCAGGTGAATGTCGTCTAGGAACAAACTAGTGTTTTATCTATGGACATGAGGACCACTTTGTTAAGAACTGCCCCAACCAATTGAATGTTCAAGCTCAGTAGAGAACTTCTCATGCTCAACTCCATCAGTTGCAAGCCACCTTAGAAGGACCGTTGATAAACCAAGGAAGACTTGAAGTCCCACCTACCAATGCCAGCATTTATGCAATGATGAAAGAACAAGTGGCTGCTAAAACCTCTAATGTTGTCACAGGTCAGATTTCAAGTCTTTCTTGTAATGCATACGCTTTTTTTGATATGGGTGCCATGCATTCATTTGTATCATCATCATTTGCTAAGGAGCTAGGAGAACATTTAGAACTTATGAGACAAGGGTTCATTACGACACTACCCTCTAGGGAAGTGATAATGTCTACACATTATTTGCATACAATTCCTTTGCAGATTTTTGAAAGGGAACTTTTTGTCGATCTTATTGTAATCGATATGTATGACTATGACATGATTCTCAGAATGGATTTCTTGAGTAAGTATAATGCTTCTATCAAATGCCAAAAACAAAAGGTGATTTTCCATCCGGAAGGTGAGCAAAGATTCATGTTTGTGGGTGAGTCCAAAAAGAAGCCAAACATGTTTCTGTCAGCCAAGAGGGCAAAAAAGTTGTTAGCAAGTGGTTGCATGGTTTATCTAGTGAACATTATAGATAAAAGTCAAGAAGAAAAGGCAAAGATTGAGGATGTTGCAGTGGTTTGAGAATTTCTAAAGGTGTTTCCAGATAACATATCAAGCTTACCTCTAGGTAGAGAAATTGAATTTGAGATCGAGCTTGCTCCAGGTATTGATCCGATTTCCAAACCACCATACAGAATGGCCCCAGCAGAATTGAAAGAGTTACATTCTCAATTAAAGGAACTTCTTCATAAAGGTTTCATCCGACCAAGTCACTTACCATGAGGAGCACCAGTCTTGTTTGTCAAGAAGAAAGATGGTTCTTTGAGACTCTGCATCAACTATCGAGAGCTGAATAAAGTGACGATTAAGAACAAGTACTTGTTGCCTCGAATTGATGATTTGTTTGATCAACTCAAGGGTGCATTGGTGTTTTGAAAGATTGATTTGTAGTTGGGATATCATCAGTCGAAGATAAAAGAA
The DNA here is from genome assembly GCA_025403435.1 of Artocarpus heterophyllus. Taxonomy (NCBI): domain Eukaryota; kingdom Viridiplantae; phylum Streptophyta; class Magnoliopsida; order Rosales; family Moraceae; genus Artocarpus; species Artocarpus heterophyllus. The sequence goes on from CM046341.1 coordinate 20,231,459, forward strand.
GAAGGATCAAGATATGGTCACTATGAATTTGTGGTTATGCCTTTCGGTCTAACGAATGCACCTGCAACTTTTATGGACTTGATGAATCGAGTATTCAAGGATTTCCTTGATAAATTTGTCATAGGGTTAATTGATAATATTCTTGTTTATTCGAAGAGTTAGGAAGAGCACGCTAAGCATTTGAAGATTGTGTTGGAGACTTTAAAGGGACATAAGTTGTATACAAAGTTCTCGAAGTGAAAGTTTTGGCTTGACAGTGTATCCTTCTTGGGCCATGTCTATTGAAGGAGGAAATAATGGTGGATCCTGCTAAAGTTGAAGTTGTTCTTAACTAGAAGCAACCGAAGAATGCAAGTGAGATGAGGAGCTTTTTGGGACTAGATTGTTATTACCAAACATTTGTGGAAGATTTCTCTAGAATAACAGTGCCTCTCATGAATCTAACTTGCAAAGGAAAGAAGTTTGAATGGACTAATGCATGTGAGAAAAACTTTCAAGAATTGAATAAAATGATGACTACAGCTCCAGTCCTGGCTATTCCTAAAGGGAATGATAGATTTGTAATTTACAGTGATGCTTTTAAGATGGGCCTTGGTGCAGTATTGATGCAAAATGACAGGGCAATTGCCCACGCATCAAGACAACTAAAAGATTACGAGAAGAATTATCCCCCCCATGACCTTAAGTTGGCAACTGTGGTTTTTGCGCTAAAGATTTGGAGGCATTACTTGTATGGGCTTCAATGTAAGATCTTCACTGATCATCAAAGTTTAAAATACTTCTCCACTCAGAAAGACCTAAATATGAGGCAACAGAGATGGTTAGAGTTGGTGAAGGATTATGATTGTGAAATCCTTTATCATCAAGGAAAGGCAAATCGGGTGGCTGATGTTTTGAGTAGGAAGACTGTTGCAATGTTGATGTCATTACAAGTGATGTCGCAGCCTTTGAGGAAAGAAATTTTGGACTTTGGTTTGGAAATAATATCAGGACAGCTTTTAGCACTGGCTCTTGCACCATCATTATTTGATGAGATTCGAAGGAAAAAAGAAGAAGATGTAAGCTTTGCAAGGACCAGCGGGAAATCGATGAAGGAAAATGTGAAGAGTTTTGCATTGCTAATGATGGAACTCTATATCTCAAGAGCCGCTTATGTGTTCCCAACATTGATGGCCTAAGGGAAAGGATATTAGCGAAAATACACAATACTCCTTCCTCAATTCATCCCGGTGCAACAAAAATATACAATGATATAAGGGTTAGCTTTTGATGGTTTGGAATGAAGCATGATGTTGCTAATTATGTAAAGAAATGCTTAACATGTCAGCAAGTCAAAGCTGAACACGAAAGACCTGGTGGTGAGTTGTAGTCAATTTAGATACCCGAGTGGAAATGGGAAGAAATTGCAATGGATTTCATCACGGGGTTTCCTAGAACCGTGAATGGATATGACACCATTTAGGTTGTTGTTGATTGATTGGTGAAGACGACGCATTTCATTCCCATTAAAATCACTTACTCTATGGAGTGGTTAGCAGAACTATATGTCAAAGAGATAGTGCGACGTCATGGAATCCTTAAGTCTATCATCTTTGATCGTGATGGCAGGTTCACGTCCAAATTTTGGAAAAGTGTACAGACTGCATTGGGAACTAGGTTGCACTTCAGCACAACATTTCATCCTCAGACTGATGGCCAAACAGAGAGGATGAATTTGATTTTAGAGCATATGCTTCAGGCCTGTACCCTACATTACAAGGCCAGCTAGTGTAAAATGTTGCCATTAGTGAAATTGGCTTATAACAACAACTATCAGGTGGCGATAGGAATGGCACCTTATGAGGCCCTATATGGGCGGAAACGTAGGTCGCCTATATGTTGGCATGAAGCTGGTGAGAAGAAGGTGAAGACAGTGAGAAGACTGATTTTATCAATGAGACTTCCAAGATGTTAAAGCTGATAAAAAAGAGAATAGAGATCTCTCAAAGCCAATAGAAGAGCTATGCTGAAAAAAGGAGAAGACCCTTGGAATTTGCTATAGGCAATTTTGTATTTCTAAAAGTTGCACCAATAAAGGGAGTTATGAGGTTCAGAAAGAAAGGCAAGTTGAACCCAAGGTTTGTCTAACCTTATGAAATAGTGAAACAGATCTACAAGGTAGCTTATCAGCCGAGTTCGCCAACTGAGATGTCATCAATCCACGATGTGTTCCATGTTTCAATGCTCAAAAAGTATGTCCCAGACCCTACGCACGTGATCAAGGCATAGGTGGTTGAAATACGTGAAGACCTCAGTTATGAAAAAAAGCTAATGGAGATTTTAGATCGACAAACTAAAATCTTGAGGAATAAAGAGATTCCTTTGGTCAAGGTTTTATGGCAAAATCACCAAGTGGAAAAGGCTACATGGGAACATGAAAATGATATAAGAGCCAAGTATCTACAATTGTTTTGAGTTTTGAGGATGAAACTCTTATAAGGTGGGAAAAATTGTAACACCTGTCATTTTTTCATGTAATGGTTAATGTTAGATAATTAAAGATGTTATAAAATTTCTTTATGAAATAATATTACTGATCATTTATTTTGAGAATTATGAGAAGTGACGGACACATGGAATTGATGTGCTCGAAGTGTTCATGTTGTTTATATTGTATGCATGATAAATATTTAATGTTTTATTTGTGTATTGTGGAATGTGGTACTTCAACAGGCCAAATTTTTCCAATTCGGCAAGCCAAATTATTTTTCCAAAACGATAGATTGATGGATTCCATTGGCAGGCTGAATCTCATAACTTCAGCAGGCCGATCATGGTAGTCCACAAGCCGAAGGCTATTGACGAGCAATTAGCAAAAAAATTCTTAAAAAGGTGGCATTGATGATTATAAATTAATGGATTGTATTTTTTGATTGATTGGTCTATAATTACCCTTTCCTTATTCTTTGTAAGGGAAAAATTGACTTTAATTGTGATGATTGATTTTCATGATAAGTTTTCCTCTTTTGATATTTAAAATTAGGCAAGTAGAGCAAATCTTTGGCTTTCCCAAATTTTCTCTATCTCCCACGAATCACTCCACCATTTAATAAAAAAAAATATTCTGCCAATAAAGAAAGTCATCCTCCCTTATTCGATCATCTCTTTTCACGTATATTTTTCTCTCTCACAAAATTCTCTTAATTCCTCCCTTTCTCTCCTATGTTCTCTTCTTGTTCTTCTTCTTCTTCTCTCCATTATTTTGCTACAAAGACTTGGAAGAGATATCGAGTCTTCTCTTAGGCGAATTCAAAAAAAGAAAAAGAATTAGAGAAAGGCCATATTGAGGTAAGAATTCATTCTAGGTTTATTTCTGTATTTGTATTTTCTCTTCAATTCCGTCTTCCATAATTTCGTCTACAAATGTCGGTTTGCTATGAAATTTTAGTATGACGTTTACGTATATGTTAGATGATGTTGCTCAAAGTTTCACATTATTTGAAATTTCTTATGCTACGATATTGAATTTTTATTCTCTGCCACTTATGATCAAATTATTGTTGATCAGTTAAGCTTTATAAAAATGCAGTCTATGTTCTAGGGACAAACGAATTGTGATTTGTATGAAATTTTGTTGAAATATTCATTTATATGTTAGGTTATGATTTGGAAAGTTTATAGTTTTTTTTATGAATAGCTTAAAAGTTATTGAAATTTTTGTTAATTAGGTTTTTATTGCTATCAGACTTGTAAATTCAAGTCTTCTTGCTTATGTGACTTTTTATTACGGCTAAATGTGTAATGCCCCCCTTACGGACGTCACAGATGTCGTTACACACATTCTTTAATACTTTCATTTAAGATAAATGCTTTCATTTAAACTTTTATTTTGAAGTCAACCATATAATTTAAAAACATAATTTTAGAAAAGCATACTCAGGATCCATGCATACATTTTTTTTATATCATTAATAATTTAATACTTGATCAATAAAATGATTTACTTGATCATAAACATCCTTAAATAAAGGAAATATACTAAATATTAAAATAACAACTTAAATAAACATCACAACATTTTAAAACCATTTGCTCTCCTAGTTCGACAAACCGAACTTGGGACTTCGGCAAGTCGAACACGATTGGCAGGCCAGAGTTCATCCACCAACAGGCCGACAGAGGCTTTGAAAAATGGGGTTTCAAAAACTGATATGTTCGGTAGGCCGATGCAGGGTAATCGACAGGCCGATCAACACTTTAGCAATCCGACCATTAATGGTCGACAGGCCAAACAGCTTTAGAAAATTAAGATTTTCAATCAAACTTAATAATTTAAAAGCAGAAGACATATATTAAAGAAAAACATCATAAAAAGGGGTCATAGTTCCAATCCTTTAAATTTAAGCAAGTAAACATAATCAAAATTATAAAATATAGTTTAATCCATAAAAGCTTCCTTCCTTGGCATTTTTCTGATTACAATTCATCTTGCTTAGCTCACACGTCTTTCCATATCCTCCACCTAGTCCATGACCTTCTTACCCTTATCTGCAACATGATATAAACTAGAATAAGCTAATGCTTAGCAAGTATATATATTTCTCACAATTTAAAAACATTTCATAAATATCATCATCATCATCATCATTTTCATAATAGTACATTAAGCACATTTTCATAGAAACATATCTTCCATTACTTTGACCATATTAAAACTTATTCCATTTTATCTTAAGGGTCCAAGTGTTGCACCATCATCATCATTGTAGGCGCGTCGTCATGAGAGGAGAAGGGTAGCTAATTCTAAACCAAGCATGACATCATATCATATCATTTCATAACATTGGTGTGCAATACTTATTTAGGTGATACATATATACATATATAAACTTTCATACTTTTGAAATACATCATCATATATGCATAACTTTTGAGCATCAAATCTTTCATGAGAATAAAAATGAAATCATCATAAAATCATCATAGATATCATCATGAACATAATTTCAAACCTTTTATAAAACATATCATATTGCAGGTGAGAATGTACTTACCTGTATAGCTTACTTAACCTATACTTAGTAGACTTAGTAGGTGACAATGCCGCGGTCTCGATGTGCTCGCTTTATCATGTGTTCATGTCATACATTCATAAAAATAGCAATTAACATTTACTTTCATAAAACTATAAAATCATCATCACATAATAACTTCTATTTGCATATTCCATCACATATCCTTTCCTTTCATGAAAATATAAATGTCATAACCATTTCATCAATATGAAAGCATTAGCATCACCCATCAACACAAGACACTTCACTGACTTACATGGATTCAAGACTTAAAACTTAACATTCGCACATACTTTAGGCACCACACTTGACAAGGGTAAAGTTAATACATAAACATATTATCATAATTTTTCTTTAGTCATAAAACTTACATTAAGTATCTAAAACAAGTCATACATAACAAACATGAAATCTGCCATTAACTTACACAATGAGTCACATAAATTCATCATTTTCAAATAATTAAAAACACATATATTTTAACTCTAAAATTCATACTAAGAACTTACTAACATATATTACAATATCATAAAATTATTTCATCATCAATAAAATCATTTACACATACAAAACATCACATAATACAAAAGTCCAATAATAACACTGTTAAAGCAGTTTCTTGGCCTAGTCTCAATAAAAATTTCATAACACATAAAATACTCAGCAAATAATCACCAAACTTTCCAGTTCATAACTTAACATATACATGAACATTCTAGGTAAATTTTGTAGCAAACAAAGCACATTTACCCCTTGAGCACAAATCACATTTTCGTGCATCATAACCAAACAACAATATTATACTGTGAGTGGTAGAGGGTAGAAAATTCATAACTTAATTTAAAAAAATCAAAATGACTTGAAACTTGAAAGAACATTAACATAACACACATATGAACATCATATTAAAAATTCAAAACAAAATAAAATACCTAGACAAAGTTACGGTAGACGGATTTTGGAGGAGAAATGCTTTTCAAAATTATCAAAAAATAAGTTCTTACCTTAAAAATTGAAGCTTCTATAGTTTATCTTTGAATTTGGCTAGGTGGAAGGTGAGATTTCTTGGTGTTCTTTTAGGTGTTTGCAGCAGGGAAATGGAGAGAAAAGATGGAGAAGAAAATGTAGAGAAGAAAGAGTGAGAGAGAGGAGACGAGAGAGAGAGAGAGAGAGCAAATTATCGTGAAAAGAGAAATGGAAGTAACATACAAAGGAGGCCTGTCTAATCCGTTAGCATTAGAAATTTTCTAATTAAAAGTTGGCTAATTGATGTGGAGAAAGAAGAGGATTGGGGGAAAGTCAAATGGCCATCTCATCTTACCATATTTCAACACTTCAAATAGGGAAACCATATCAATTACATTCAATCAATCAAAAGTCAAATGTTTTATTTCCTTAAATGAGGAAATTAATCCATAAATATGTCAATTAATCACATTAAACCATCTAATCATTGTAATTATCTCAATCTCAAATTTGGAGAGATTTCTGCTGACTGCTCGTCAGTTGTCATCAGCCTTCCGATTCTTAACTTCAGCCTGCCAATTCCATGAGGTTCGGCCTATCAATTATTATCATTGGCCTGTCAATCCTTGAAAGGCTATTCGGCCTGCCGAACTATCCATAAAATACAATACATCATAGCATTCAAGTCATCATTGCATCATAAATAAACATACATTGTAATTAACATGAACACTTGAGCACATCAATTCCACGTGATCGTCACCTGTCATAAAACTTAAAATAAATGGTTAGTAGCAATAATATCATAAATAAATATGGATAACACTTAGCATCATTGCTATCATTACATAATTTTGTTACATGAAATAGGCGGGTGTTACAATTCTCCCCACCTTATAAGAGTTTCGTCTATCATTACATAATTTTGTTACATGAAATAGGCGGGTGTTACAATTCTCCCCACCTTATAAGAGTTTCGTCCTTGAAACTCAAAACAATTACAAAAACTTAGTTCTCATGCTATCCTCACGTTCCCATGTAGCTTTCTCTACTTGGTGATTCTGCCACAATACCTTGACCAATGAAATTTCTTCATTCCTCAAGGTCTTCATTTTTCGATCGAGTATCTCCACTAGCTTTTCTTCATAACTCAAGTCTTCTCGTAACTAGATCACTTATGGCTCAATCACATGTGTTGGGTCTGGAACATACTTCTTGAGCATAGAAACATGGAACACGTCATGCATCGCAGACATTGCAGAAGGTAACCTCAGCTGATAAGCTACTTTGCCTATCCACTTCACGATATCATAAGGTCCGATATACCTTGGGTTCAACTTGCCTTTCTTTCCGAACCTCATAACACATATTCACCTATGGCAAACTCTAAGGGTCTTCTTCTCTTGTCAACATAACTCTTTTGATGACTTTGAGCAGTCTCTATTCTTCTTCTTATCACCTTTATCATCTCAGAAGTTTCATTGACAAAATCGGTCCTTTCAGCATTGACGCTTTCCATCAGCTTCTTCTCACAAGCTTGATGCCAACATATAGGCGACTTACATTTTCGTCCATATAGGGCCTCATAAGGTGCCATTCCAATCATTGCCTGATAGCTGTTGTTGTAAGCAAACTCTACTAATGGTAGCATTTTACACTAGCTGGTCTTGAAATCGAGTATGCAGGCCCAAAGCATATCTTCCAAGATCAGGTTCATTCTCTCCATTTGGCCATCTGTCTAAGGATGGAAAGCTGTACTGAAATGCAACTTGGTCCCCATAGTAGTCTGAACACTTTTCCAAAACTTGGATGTGAACCTGCCATCACGATCTGAGATGATTGTCTTGGGAATTCCATGAAGTCGTACTATCTCCTTGACATAGAGTTTCGCTAACCATTTCATAGAGTAAGTGACCTTGATAGGAATAAAATGTGCCGTCTTCATCAGTCGATCCATAACAACCCAGATAGCGTCATAACCATTCATAGTCCTAGGCAAACCAGTAATGAAATTCATTGCTATATCCTCCCACTTCCATTTCGGTATCTGGATAGACTGTAAATCACCACCAGGTCTCTAGTGTTCAGCTTTAACTTGCTGGTATGTCAAGCATTTCTTCGTATACATAGCAACATCATGTTTCTTTCCAAACCACCAAAAGTTACCCCTTAGATCATTATACATATTTGTTGCACCTGGATGAATTGAGTAAGGAGTGTCATGAATTTCTGCCAAAATCCTGTTCCTTAAGCCATCAACATTGGGAACACATAAGCGGACCTTGAGGTACAGAGTTCCGTCATCCGCAATACGAAACTCTTGACATTTTCCTTCTTGCATTTCCTGCTTAATCCTTGTGAGGCTTACATCTTCATCTTGTTTTCTTTGAATTTCATCATACATCGTCGGAGCAAGAGTGAGTGCTGCCAACTGGCCTGCTATAAGTTCTACTCCGAAGTCTAGAATTTCCTTTCTCAAAGGTGGAGACATTGCTTGCATTGACATTAGCGTAGTTGCAGTCTTCCTACTCAAAGCATCGGCCACTCGGTTGGCCTTCCTAGGATTATAAAGGATTTCACAATCGTAATCCTTCACCAACTCTAGCTATCTCCATTGTCTCATGTTCAGGTCTGTCTGAGTGAAGAAGTACTTCAGACTTTGATGATCTGTGAAGATCTTGCATTGGACCCCATACAAATAATGTCTCCATATTATCAACGCAAAGACGACTGCTGCTAATTAAGATCATGAGTAGGATAGTTCTTTTTGTAATCCTTTAGTTGTCTTGATGCATAGGCAATCATCCTGCCATTTTGCATTAGAACAGCTCCGAGGCCCATTTTAGACGCATCGCTATAAATTACAAATCCATCGCTTCCTTCTGGAATAGCCAATACTGGAGCTGTCGTTAGCCTCTTCTTTAGTTCCTGGAAACTCTTCTCGTAAGCATCTGTCCATTCATATTCTTTCCTTTGCGAGTTAAATTTGTGAGTGGAGCTGCTATCTTAGAGAAGTCTTCTATGAATCTCCGATAATAACCTGCTAGACCCAAGAAGCTCCTCATTTCATTTGCATTTGTTGGTCGCTTCTAGTTGAGAACAGCCTCTACCTTAGCAAGATCTACCATGATTCCTTCCTTTGATATGACATGCCTCGAGAAAGACACTCTGTCGAGCCAAAATTCACACTTAGAGAACTTTGCATATAGCTTGTGTCTTCTTAAAGTCTCCAGCACAATTTTCAAATGCTCCTCATGTTCTTCTTGATTCTTTGAATAGATAAGAATATCATTGATAAACACAACAACAAATTTATCGAGGAAATCCTTGAATACCCGGTTCATCTGATCCATGAAGGCCGCAGGTCCATTCGTTAGTCCGAAGGGCATAACTACAAATTCATAGTGGCCATACATCGATCTAAAGGCTGTCTTAGGAATATCTCCTTCTTTAATCTTCAGCTGTTAATACCCTGACCGTAGATCAATCTTCAAGAATACAGAAGCACCTTTAAGCTGATCAAACAAATCATCGATTTGAGGTAACGGGTACTTGTTCTTGATCATCACCTTGTTTAGCTCTCTATAGTCGATGCAGAGTCTCATAGTACCATCCTTCTTCTTTATAAACAAGACTGGAGCTCCCTATGGTGAGTGACTCGGTCTTATGAAGCCTTTGTCGAGTAGCTCCTTTAATTGCGTGTGAAGCTCTTTTAACTTTGCAAGGGCCATTCTGTAAGGTGCCTTTGAGATTGGATCGTGCCTAGTGTGAGCTCAATCTCGAATTCTACTTCTCTTTCAGGTGGTAAACTTGTCAGATCATCAGGAAACACTTTTGCATATTCACATACTACAGGCACATCTTCAATTCTTATCTTTTCTTCTTGGCTTTTGTCCACGATGTTTGCCAGATAGCCTATGCAACCACTAGCTAACAACTTCCTTGCTTTCATGGCGGATAAAAACATACTGGGTTTCTTTCTGGACTCGCTAACATATACGAATTTCTGTTCAACTTTTGGATGGAAAATTACCTTTCATTTTTGACATTTGATAGAAGCATTGTACTTGCTTAGGAAATCCATCCTAAGAATCATATCATAGTCATACATGTCAATCACGATGAGGTCGATGAAAAGTTCCCTATTAGAAATCCATAGGGGTACCGTACGCAGACAGTGCACAGATAATATCACTTCCCTAGAGGGTAGTGTTGTAGTGAATCCTGTCTCATAGGCTCTAAACGAACCTCTAACTTCTTAGCAAATAATGTGGATATAAAAGAATGTGTGGCACCCGTATCAAAGAGAACATAAACATCATTAGATAAACTTGTTATCTGACCTGTGACCACATTGGAGGCTTCAGCAGCCACTTGTTCTTTTGTCATGGCATAAATGCGGGCATTCGTAGGTGGGGCTTCAAGCCTTCCTTGATTGATTAGTGGCCCTTCAAGGGAAGCTCGCATCTGATGAAGTTGGGCTTGAGGAGAAGCTCTTTAAGGGACATTAGCATTCATCAGTTTAGGGCAGTTCTTGACAAAATGATCTTCTCGCCCACAAATAAAACATCGATTTATCCCCAAGCGGCATTCTCCTGGATGTTTCTTTCCACATTTGGCGCATGATTGAAACTGCCTACTGTTGTTGTTGGGCTGGCCACCATTGTGCCTCTTGTGGCCTTGGCCTTGCTAGTTTTGAGGATTGCCCTTCCTCTTGTTGTTCCTTTAGTTCTGGTTGTTGTTGTTGTTGCTATTGTTGTTGGTGTTGTTCCTATGAGGAGGGCGGTTCTGGTTGTTTGCATTGTTGGCTTGCTGACCAGACTGAGGCTGATTCCTTCTTAACTTGGACAAGTGAAACTCAGCATGTTGGGCCCTCATAACAACCTGTTCTTGCGTCCTGGGTGGACTAGCTCCATCAACGATTGCAGCAATTTCTGGTCTAAGAACTTTGATCAATCTTCTGACCCTTTCACTCTCAGTGCTAACCATCCCTGGACATAATCAGGCTAGCTGATCGAACTTGGCCACCACATCTATAACTGACATATCCCCCTGGTGCAGATTCTTGAACTCCTCATAATGCTTCCTTGTGATGTTCATGTGGATGAACTTCGTGTTGAACTCGTGAACGAAGTCAACCCATGTCATCTCATCAATGTTCCTACTCAATTCTATGCCATCCCACCAAATTCTGGCATCCATGGTGAAACAATACGATGCACAGAGAACCTTCTCATTGTCAGTGAAATCCATGAGTCTCAGAGTGGCTTCAATCATCTTTAACCATCCTTGAGCGACTAGTGGATCCTTTGAACCCTCAAAATCTGCTAGCTTAACCCTCTTCCATCTGACTAGAAGGGGTTCTTGATGGACCATTCTAGGTTCAGCAGCAGGAACTGGAACTTCGTTAGCTTGTGGCTGTGGAGGAGGAAGAGGCACATCATTGCCTCGTTGTTTGCCGTTCTGACCGTTGGCCCTCAATTTGGCAATCTCTCTTCTTTGATCCTCCAACTGCCTTTGCAGCTCGGCGATCATCGTCATAAGCCTTTCATTGGTCTGGGTGCGTGTTTGCACTCTTCTATGGCCTCCACTAATTTCCTAAAAGAATTAGAACTTAGAAATAATCTTCTAATATGAGACAGGTTTTCACTACTAGAGTATTAGTCATTTAACTTCTAAACCTTATCCTTAACATCATACTTGCATCATATCATAAAACTTTAAAACCATACTTACTTGGAGGACTTGGACTTACGTGTGGCAATATGAATTGTAAACAAAAATTCTCTCTGATACCAAAGCCTGTAACGCCCCCCTTACGGACGTCACAGATGTCGTTACATACATTCTTTAATACTTTCATTTAAGATAAATGCTTTCATTTAAACTTTTATTTTGAAGTCAACCATATAACTTGAAGATAATTTGAAAACATAATTTTAGAAAAGCATACCCAGGATCCATGCATACATTTTTTTATATCATTAATAATTTAATACTTGATCAATAAAATGATTTACTTGATCATAAACATCCTTAAATAAAGTAAATATACTAAATATTAAAATCACAACTTAAATAAATATCACAACATTTTAAAACCATTTGCTCTCCTAGTTCGGCAAACCGAACTTGGGACTTTGACAAGCCGAACATGATCGACAGGCTGGCAGAGGCTTTGTAAAACGGGGTTTCAAAAACTGATATGTTCGCCAGGCCGATGCAGGGTAATCGGCAGGCCGATCAACACTTCGGCAGTCCAACCATTAATGGTTGGTAGGCCAAACAGCTTTAGAAAATTAAGATTTTTCAATCAAACTTAATAATTTAAAAGCGGAAGACATATCTTAAAAAAAAAACATCGTAAAAAGGGGTCATAGTTCCAATCCTTAAAATTTAAGCAAGTAAACATAATCAAAATTATAAAATATAGTTTAATCCATAAAAGCTTCCTTCCTTGGCATTTTTCCAATTACAATTCATCTTGCTTAGCTCACATGCCTTTCCATATCCTCCACCTAGTCCATGACCTTCTTACCCTTATCTGCAACATGATATCAACTAGAATAAGCTAATGCTTAGTAAGTACATATATTTCTCACAATTTAAAAACATTTCATAAACATCATCATGATCATCACCATCATTTTCATAATAGTACATTAAGCACATTTTCATAGAAACATATCTTTCATTACATTGACCATATTAAAACTTATTCCATTCTATCTTAAGGCCCAAGTGTTGCACCATCATCATCATTGTAGGCGCACCGTCATGAAAGGAGAAGGGTAGCTAATCCTAAACCAAACATGACATCATATCATATCATTTCATAACATTGATGTGCAACACTTATTTAGGTGATACATATATACATATATAAACTTTCATACTTTTGAAATACATCATCATATATGCATAACTTTTGAGCATCAAATCTTTCATGAGAATAAAAATGAAACCATCATAAAATCATCATAGATATCATCATGAACATAATTTCAAACCTTTTATAAAATATATCATGTTACACGTGAAAAAGTACTTACCTGTATAGCTTACTTAACCTTAACTTAGTAGACTTAGTAGGTGACAACGCCGCGGTCTCGATGTGCTCGCTTCATCATGTGTTCATATCATACATTTATAAAAATAGCAATTAACATTTACTTTCATAAAACTATAAAATCATCATCACATAATAACTACTATTAGCATATTCCATCACATATCCTTTCCTTTCATGAAAATATAAATTTCATAACCATTTCATCAATATGAAAGCATTAGCATCACCCATCAACACAAGACACTTCACTGACTTGCATGGATTCAAGACTTAAAAACTCAACATTCACAATTACTTTAGGCACCACACTTGACAAGGGTAAAGTTAATACATAAACATATTACCATAATTTTTCTTTAGTCATAAAAATTACATGAAGTATCTAAAACAAGTCATACATAACAAACATGAAATCTGCCATTAACTTGCATAGTGAGTCACATAAATTCATCATTTTCAAATAATTAAAAACACATACATTTTAACTAAATTCATACTAACAAATTACTAACATATATTACAATATCATAAAATTATTTCATCATCAATAAAATCATTTAAACATACAAAACATCACATAATACAAAAGTCCAATAATAACACTGTTAAAGCAGTTTCTTGACCTAGTCTCAATAAAAATTTTATAACACATAAAATACTTATCAAATAATCACCAAACTTTCCAGTTCATAACTTAACATATACATGAACATTCTAGGTAAATTTTGTGGCAAACAAAGCACATTTACCCTTGAGCACAAATCACATTTTTGTGTATCAGAACCAAACAGAAATACTTTACTATGAGTGGTAGAGGGTAGAAAATTCATAACTTAATTTAGAAAAATCAAAATGACTTGAAACTTGAAAGAACATTAACATAACATACATATGAACATCATATTAAAAATTCAGAACAAAATAAAATACCTAGACAAAGTTACGGCAGACGGATTGAGGAGGAGAAATACTTTTCAAAATTACCGAAAAATGTTCTTACCTTAAAAATTGAAGCCTCTATAGTTTATCTTTGAATTTGGCTAGGTGGATGGTGAGATTTCTTGGTGTTCTTTTAGGTGTTTGCAGCAGGGAAATGGAGAGAAAAGATGGAGAAGAAAATGTAGAGAAGAGAGAGTGAGAGAGAGGAGACGAGAGAGAGAGAGAGAGAGCAAAATTATTGTGAAAAGAGAAATAGAAGTAACGTACAAAGGATGCCTATCTAATCCGTTATCATTAGAAATTTTTTGATTAAAAGTTGGCTAATTGACGTGGAGAAAGGAGAGGATTGGGAGAAAGTCAAATTGCCATCTCATCTTACCATATTTTAACACTTCAAATAGGGAAACTATATCAATTACATTCAATCAATCAAAAGTCAAATGTTTTATTTCCTTGAATGAGGAAATTAATCTATAAATATGTCAATTAATCACATTAAACCATCCAATCGTCGTAATTAGCTCAATCACAAATTTGAAGAGATTTTTGCTGACTGTTCGTCAGTTGTCATTGGCCTGCCGATTCCATGAGGTTCGGCCTATCGATTGTTATCATCGGCCTGTTGATCCTTGAAAGGCTATTCGGCCTACTGAACCTGAAAGTCTGGCCTGCCGAGCTGTCCTTAAAATACAATACATCAGAGCATTTAAGTCATCATTGCATCATAAATAAGCATACATTGTAATTAACATGAACACTTGAGCATATCAATTTCACGCGATCGTCACCTATCATAAAACTTAAAATAAATAGTTAGTAACAATATATCATAAATAAATATGGATAACACTTAACATCGTTACTATCATTACATAATTCCGTTACATGAAATAGGCGGGTGTTACAAAATGAATTTATTTGGCCATAAAAATTTTGGGGTATTGTATTTATGTGTTTATAGATTGTAGTAAAAATTTTAGCATCAAAATAATTATATTTAATTTATTTCAAAGTGTTAACTTAAGGGTATTCACTACCTTATGTATTTGAAATTTATTTTACTTTTGCGTTCAAATGCTTTGTTTTGAATTGTTCTGAATTTATTTGAAGCTAAATTTTGGTTGTGTTGTTGTCTTATGTGTCTATTATATGTAGGATTTTTATTAAATTATTTTATAGTATAGATAATTTGTTTCATAGACTTTAATTAGGACTGCTTACTATTCGATCTTTGTTGGCAGATTTCATGTTGTGAAATGTGTGACTTGTTCTAATTACCAAATGGAATTTTTATGACTAAAGAAAAATTAGGGTAATGTAGATATATGTTAACATTGCCCTTGCAAAGTTTCATGCTTTAATTGTATGTGAATTGTAAATTATTGGGTTGTGAATTCTAATGGCCACGCAGGTTTTACTACTGTAGTTTTTCTTGGATGTTTTAAAAGGTAGTAGAATGTATTTTTGTATTAGTATTTTTGGAGTGAAAGTGTGAATGATGTAGTATGGTATGGGATGATTTCATGAAAAAAGATATTAATTTTATTTGCATATGAATGAATAACATGAACAATACAAGAGGTGAGCATATCGAGACCGTGGCAACGTCATCTAAAATTAAGGTTTAGTAAGCGAGACAGGTAAGTACATTCTCACCTGCAACATGATGAAGTTTTTGAAATGTTTTGAGAATATACTTTATGATGATTTCTACAATGATTGTATATAATGTTTTGCTATGAGAGTTTTTGACGTCACAAGAAGATTTATGCATGTTTGATTGGACGTATGTCAAAACTTAAAAGTATATATATATATATATATATGCATCTGCTAATTAAGTGTTGCACACCTAATGTTATTTTTATGATCTTGTCCAAAAGTTGAATATGTTATGTTTGGTTTGGGATTAGCTACCCTTCATCTCTTATGACGGCGAGCCTATGATGATGATGAATGGTGCAACACTTGGGCCCCTAAAGATAAAATGAATGAAGTTTAAATTAAATATAATTTATTCTATAAAAATATAAATTTTACAAAGCAGATATAGAGTTAAAACCCATACTAAAATACTATGCATATAAGATCATTTCTCTATCTCACCAAATTTTTACACTAATTTTGACATTATTTTAGTATTAAAAGTGAGGTTGGAGGAGTACCCTAAAAGTATCTCCTCTTAAAAAGGATACTATTGAGTCAAAGACTCGGCTGCAAAAAATAAAGTAGGAAGCGAGGATTGGGCAAGAATGGCCGTGGGAAGCCAAATAAAGGAGGGAGGCACCCCTCGTGAATAAAATTCACTACTATAAAATATTATATTAATATTTTTCATGTATTTTATTTATTTATGTTATTTTTTTCCTTCCTTCGGATTGCATCTATGTCAGGATCCAAATCCAAGTTCTTTTCTTTTCTTTTGCCGCCCAGCCATTGAGATTGTTATTGTTATTGTTATTTTTTTTTCTTTTTTCTTCACATGAAACAGCCAAGCATTGTGCAAGTTTTACTTTCGGATTTGCTGCGATGCCGGTATAGGATGGACAAAGATAGAGTGTTGGATGTGCAGACCCTTTCACTGGAAATATGACTAAAATTCATGAAGTACAGTTGGAACCAAGAGGACAAAAGCTAGCCGTTGGATCACGTCTCGGTAATCTGATTGGATAGCTTCAAGGGCACGTTTAGTGGGAAAGGCCTCACCTAATTCGTAGCACTGCTGATGATTCCTCTGACATGCAATATGTGATCTGGCAGTCGAGATTGAATTAGCAGCTTGATGAGACAGCCCAGGATATGCCATGCATCCTTTCTTTTAAATTTTGAATTTCTTTTATTTTTTGTACATTTAAGGTCTCTTTTTGCCCTTTCTGCACCGTTTGGCTCCATTTTCCTTCAAATTTTAAATTTAAAATTCACAAATACAATAAAATTAATTATGTTACAAACATAATATTTACAATGACTTTCAAAATTTTTATTTTACATTAAAACATATAAAAATAAATACAAATTTCTAAAATTCCAAACTCTTTCGGTTTGACACAGATGTGATTTTTAAGACATGAAAATATTTTTAGAAAACATTAAAAATATAATAGAACATATTCACAAACACTTTAAGACTTAACACATATTTAACACACCGATATGACTACAAAAATTACCAAAAATATTATTAAATATTAAAGCGCACTAAAAATACATTTTTAAATATTTACATACAAAGACAAAAAATACAATTCACACAAAAATGTTATTAATTAGAGGATTTAATGAGAAATGTTAATGCAAAATAATGATATTTAACCTTAAGAAATGAGTATTTTTATAGTCTCACCAGGCATCCTCTTCGAGTTTCTCAAGGAATCGTAAGTCAACATTAGGAAATTTTTTCTTAAATTTGGCAATGACAGACTCCACACCATTCTCAAAACAAGTTGTCCTTTATGTCATCCATCTCGACTGATACCTTGAATTTCTACACAACACTAGTCTTCGCCACAAAAAGTTGGTTTGAAACACCTCTCTTTTTTAGGGCCATCTTCCACAGGGCTTTGACCATCTTACTTTCCTCCTCTACCTACTTCTATGCATCCTTCTTTAGTAGCAAGTAATTCTTGGCATTAGCCTCCTTAGTTCTCAAGCTAGGATATTTAACCATTTGCCTTATCCTTTTGGAACTGAGTTAAGAGATGATATTTATAGCTCACTATGAATGCAGTGAGAGCCAGAGAGGCCATTAAGTGAAATTTGAGTCACAGAGTGATAAAGTTGTGTGAACATTTGAAAAGATGGAGACTTACCCTCATGTTAAGGCTAACCAAGTATTTATAACATGAGGCTAACCAAGTACTTATATTGTTCCAGCGGCACCTTTCCATGCAGGTCAATCCAATTAGCTTCACTATAGTTCTCCTGAATAGTCTCCATGATCGATCTTATCCATGGATGATATTAGGAGATGGTTGTTGCTTAGTCATTAGGGAGCGTGTTGGGCACTTCTCGAACCTACTTCCCTTTAAAGGACTTCCTGTTTGATGTGATCAGGACTGGAGGTAATAGCTGTTGAGCAGAAAGACGAGTATTAGTCTTGTCGCCTTTAGATGGAGTACTCCTTTTTAGTTGGCCTGAGGTGGCTTGTTGGACCCTAAGTGTCGACCCTTTGTTTCTTACTATACACCCCCTTGATGTCCTGGGAGGAGTCACCGACTCTCTTCAAGCAATGGTACTTGGAAAGCATTTCTTCAATCAATGAGAAAGACAGGTCAGTCATTTACACAATAAAAATTAGTATTCTTTGACTAAGTTAAGGTTAGCATTAACACCTTCTTATTCTTCTTCACTGCTGAGAGTCACTTCTAGAACTGATTTGGCTAGAGGCAACTGAATGCTATCTTCTTCCCAGCCATCAAAATGGTTGAAATAGGCACGACTAGGTTGCTAAATCTGATTACCAAAAGATTATGCCCAGTAGCCAAGGGCACTCTGGAACTTTGAATGTGACCTTGATGCATTTAAGCTTGTCTTCATTGAGGATAGGAAAAGGTGGTGTGGTATCTAATAGACATGTATGTCCTAAGGAGTAAAAATGTAATATGTTCTTAAATGTATTTTTATCAATAAGAATTTATTTATTATTCATATATCAAATTGTTCTCATCCTTTAGAATTAGGCATATGATGGACAAATTATGCAGAAGGCATGGTTCTAAAGGTAATGGTCTAAATTATAAGATTCGTAATTGAGGGAATAAAGTTAGGCATCTCATTCATGCAAAGATTATTATATTGTCTATATCCTTAATGGAAGATGGTTTGTCTTGGCCATCAGTGGTGGACTCCGCGAATAGAAACATTGATGCATTGTCATAGGTGATGATTTATTGGATTGGGACATATAGTGTAATTGATTTAGATTAATAATTCTGTCTCGGTAAATTAATTCATTGTAGATAATCATATGTGTTGTATCTTAATCCTGAGATGAATAGTGAGCATGTTGTCTTAACTTATGTCTTTTGATGTGCCAAAAGGTGACATCCATATTTTATCATGGTATGCATACTAGTACGTTAGAGACGTGACTCTTGATGGCGTACACCTGTTATTGATAGATATGGAATCCACAACTCCTATTTAGGAGTCAATGATATCCTTTTATATGTGTTATTCTGTAATTGGAAAACTGGAGCCCTTAACCATTCGGATACATAGATGTAACCAAATGTCATACCATCTTTGGATGGTAAGTTTTCCGATGGTGAGATAATGGAATGTAAAAGAAAAGTAATCGGGAAGCTAAAATAGAATTTATCCTTAAGCCGATTATGGATAATCCTATGAGGATACAATGCATCATAATATGTCATGGATATTTAGCTATTTGGGCTTTGTAATTTTATATAGTTCGAGAGCGCAGCTCTAAGCTTTTAGTGGAGTAGCGTTAGAGTTGATAATTATGAAATATATATCTAAGATATTGGGTTTTATAATTATCGAAAGTTTGAACTATAGAGGTCCATCAGGTCTCGTTTGCTAGCTCATAATGAATCCTGTAATGAAACGATGTACTTTTCCAATAGATTAGTGACTTATGTTAAATTATTAAATTGACTGAAATTCAATAAGATCAGATAATTTGTGTCAGTTTATTGATTGAATTAATTTTGTGTAAATTAATTCAAGATAAACTTGTTGAATTATCTGAAACATTTATTTTCATAGAGCTTATCTAGATATGGTTGTTTTAATTAGATAACTTCTCTATTGGGTTATTTGACTTAAAACTGAAGCTTTATCCAAAGAATCTTGGGTGGAAAATAAAAGATTCACAGGGATCATTTATCGTAAGTTTAGCAGGCTGATCAGTTAGTTTGACCTACCGATAGAATAAGTTTGACAAGCCGATCTACCAGTTCAGCCTACCAACCAAACAATAATTTGATCACGTGTTTTTACATGATTTTATTAAATATTGATCCAAATTTGAATTTTTGAGGCCTTATCTGATAAGGACTAACCGCTGGGTCCAACCTCTATAAGTAGGGATTTGGACTTTATAGTTATTTAGATAAGTTGAGATATCAAGAGTGAGAACCCTGGTTTATGAGTCTCTAAAACTCCCCTGAAGAGGTAATGTTCGCAAATCATGAGCGGTAGTTCTAGGTTTTTTCTTAATTGGTTGGAAAGAGAGTCACGGGGTAAGAGCTATACGAGATGTGCCCACACATACTCTATCGTGGATAGAGAATAGCAAAGAAGACTAGTTGGTTAAAGCTCTTTTAGAATGCTCTTCTCTTCACAGATTACTGGAGCTCTTCAGCATACAAAGTTAGTAAGATTTGGTTGATTTATGCATATAGCATGTTAAACTTGTGTTTTTGAAAATACTTTGATAAAAAAAAACTTTTAATTTCTGTTGTATGTTGTTTTTCCAACAATTGGTATCGAAGCTAGGTTATTTTTACATAAATTTACGAGTTTCTGATATGCTTTATGAATAAATTATGTGATCTTGATCTCTCCTATGCTTGAATTTAATTTTTTAGAGAGTTGTCACTCTAAGTTGTCCATATATTTATGTTGTCATAGAATTATATGGCAAATATTTATTAAATAATTATGGTTGATTAAATTATTATTTAATTATTTATCATTAATTAATTTATGCATGTTATGGTTCCTTAGATGTTAGATTGTGTATCTAGGCTTCTCGTGTAATTAGATGGTAGTCTATCATCACCGTCTAGGAATTATTATTTAATTTTAAATTTATAAGAATTTTGTAATTAAATAATCATTCGAAGGAGAGGGATCTAGAAGACGAATCTAGAGGATTGATGATAGTGTTCTATAGGTATTTCTTGAGTCTTTAATTTTATATTTTTGAATTGTTAAAAATAAGATTAAAAAACTACATAGAAACTGTATTTTTTGAAAAAATGTGAATTCAACAGTAGGCTGATGGTCACAGACCGACAGATTGAACCTCTAGGATTGTTAGGCAATCTACAGGGCAGAATTCTAATAGCTCCGATGGTAGGCCAAACTTTCATGTTTGATAGGCCGATGACTGACAGGCCAATTACACAAATTGGCATGCCGACAAAGATTGTGGATTTTCATAAAAGGTGCATTTTTTGGTGTTGTTTTGATTTTATTTTTAGAATAATTCTGAGAAACATTAAGTTTCGATATGACCAAAAATATGGAGTATTCGATCAATGCAAGATTGAAGACTTGAAGATGGAAAATACATGAAGAAGGGTACAATTTTAAGATTCAAGGATAAAGAATCGATAATATGTTTCGATTAATCCCTTGTAATCTTTATTTTCTATTCTCTAGGATAGGACCATAATATTATGGCTATTTATCATTATTTTGCTTGTAGCTTTGCGTGATTACTTTGCTTGTCTGTTTATAATATGATTTACCACGTATGTTTATAACATGTCGTATAGATAGGGAGTGCTACTCATTAAAATTTGTTCATGCATGTTCTTAAAATAAAACCTTTATTTCGAAAGATTGAGTGGGAGAAGGTTTTCAAAGAAGGACCTACAGCCTCCATCGTTGGTCCATAGGTCACACATGGTGGTTCCGACCGCTAGGAAAGGACTTCATTATGTACTGGGTTGGATCTCTAAGGGGATAAGGTATTTTAGCGTGATTTATCGTTGCACACCGCTAGGTGGTGATTGTAAATCATAGATAAAATATTGAAATGATGGTTATATACTCATGTTAATTTTATTATTAACCTCCCTTAGGAGCTATGTTAGTAAAATTAATGGCCAAAGAAATGATTACTAATATATACTGGATCATACAGGTTTTAGATGGCATATATTAATCAAGAGAGAATCTGTGTTCCTAATTGAATTTGGCAAGTCACCCCTAGGTAGCTTCTTGAATTATGAGTTAGGAATTATTGTCGTAAGGTTGTGACTTTTTTAAGTTTTGACACATAAACGCACTTGTATTTTTACTTGATTGTGTTATTTTATTAAATTATTATGATATGTTTGCTTATGTTTGGTTTATGATTCTTTATTGTATATTAAAGATGTCTAAAAATGCTTTAGCATCGATACTTGACAAAAACCAATCAATGGGTGAGAATTTTAATGATTGGAAGTGGAACCTAAATATGGTCCGATCCTTTGAGAAACTAAAATTTGTGCTGACAACTCCATATCCTCCTAAGCTTACGAGAGATTCCAATAATTAGCAAATCCAAGCGTATTATCGCTGGAAAGATGCTAACGATCAGGGTTGTTACTATGTTATGGCCAGCATGAATAATGTGCTGCAAGCTTAACATGAAGATTATGAGATTGCAAAAGAGATATTGGATAATCTTGAAAATATGTTTAGAGGCCAGGCCCTAAAAAAACAACAAGAGGCACTTTAGAAAGTTTTAAACTACAAACAAAGACTGGGGACACTTGTAAAGGAGCATATGATATTGGTCATGGGTTACCTCATTGAGGCTCAAACCAATGGGGTTGACATTGTTGCTGAAACACAGATGACTAAGGTCTTTGAGACTCTATCTAAGGAGTTTATCCCATTTAAAGCTTCATTTAATTTAAGCAATAAGTGGGATATGACCTTGACTAGATGATGAAGCAGTTATAGGAGTTCAAAAATCTGATCAAGGAAATTCCTACTAGTTGTGAGGCCAACTTGGTGGCTGTCTCTGGTTCCAATCTAACTCAAGTAATGGAAAAAAGCAACTAGTTAAGAATGGGAAGACTTCAATTCCTATAAACAGCAAGAACAAGAAACCCAAAGAAGCTCAAGTGCTTTTTCTATGAGAAGGTCAGGCACATCAAAAAGAATTGCAAGGACTTCCTTTCCCAAGGAAGTAGGTGTGATCTTCTAGTTATTGAAATTTGTTTAGTTAAGGAATCTAGGGGCACTTGGGTCATAGATTCTAGAGCAACTAATCATGTTTGTGTTTCTTTGTAGGGGTTCAAAGAAAACGAGAAGTCTGCTACATGAAGACTTCACGGTTTGGATGGCCGTTGGATCCCTAGTGTTGGCTGAAGCAGTGGGAGACGTTCACCTTTACTTTGATAATTATAGTTTAGTTTTACGAGATTGTTTTTATGTTCCTAAACTTAAAAGGAATTTACTTTCTATAACTTGTTTATTTAAAAACTCTTATGAAGTTTCTTTTAATAATAAAGTAGTGATTCATAAAAACAAATCTTTTATTTGTAATGGATGGATACAAAACAATTTATATTTTATCAAACCTAAGATGGACTTATTGCTTAACACTAAGGTTAATCATAATAACTCTAAAAGACTTAAAACTTCTCACTTTAATAAGACTTATCTTTGGCATTTGTGATTAGGTCATATTAACCTGAATAGGATTCAAAGGCTGGTAAGGGATAGACATTTAAGTCACTTAAAGGTAGAATCTATACCACAATGTGAATAATATTTGGAGGGTAAAATAAGCAAAAGACCATTTTGGTCAAGGCTAAAAGAGTTTTAGAACTTGTGCATAGCGATGTTTGAGAAGCTATGAACATCCGAGCACGAGGAGGTCATGAATATTTCATCACTTTTATTGATGATTACTCAAGGTATGGGTATGTGTACTTAATGCACCGCATAAGTGAAACTTATGACAAGTGTAGGGAGTTTCAAGGTGAAGTGGAAAAGCAATTGGGTAGACCTATACAAGCACTTTGATCTGATCAAGGTGGTGAATACCTTTTTGATGAGTTCTTGGCACACTTATTAGAGAATGGGATTCTATCCCATTTGACTGCGCTAGGCACTCTACAGTAGGATGACGTGGCTAAGTGAAGGAATAGGACTTTGTTGGGCATGGTTAGGTCCATGATGAGTTATTCATCATTACCTTTATCCTTTTGGGGATATGCATTGCAAACCGCATGTTATCTTTTGAAAAATGTGCCTTCAAAATCGGTTGATAAAACTCTTCATAAGTTGTGGACGGGAAAAAGGACATCCTTAAACCAAATTCACATATGGGGATGTCCAGCTCATGTCCTGTTTAAGGAAGTGAATAAGTTGGAAGTGTGTTTGAAGTTTACGTGTTTGTAGGATATCTAAAAGGGACAAAAGGGGGTTATTTCTATAATCTAAAGGAAAATAAAGTCGATGTTTTAACTAAAGCAACTTTCCTCAACTTTCCTTGAGGAAAGTTACATGGGTGACTTTAAGCCTCGAAACAAAGTTGTGCTTAAGGAGTTGGCGAGTGATTTGATTACTTTGGGGGTTCTAAATGAAACTATTCCAATCAGTGTAGAAAAACCAACCGAACAACAACCTAAGGGACTTCGGCGTAGTGGGAGGATCAGGCGCCAACCCAAGAGGTATATGTTCAATGGTGAAGACTTTTTGGCTGAACCAGTTGAACATGACGGGTATCCTTACACTTACGAAGAGGCTATGGAGGATGTTGATTCGAAACTCTAGACAAAAGCCATGAACAAGAGAAGAAGTCTATGGAGACTAATTGGGTTTAGGAACTTATGGATCTTCCTGAACGGGTAAAACCCATAGGGTGTAAGTGGATCTATAAGGGAAAGAAAGCAGTGGATGGGAAAGTCAAAACCTATAAGGCTAGACTGGCAGCTAAGGGATACATGCAAGAGGAAGGAATCAATTATGATGAAACCTTTTCACCTGTAGCCATGGTTAGGTCCATCCGTATTCTCTTGGCCATAGCTACTATTCTCGACTATGAGATTTGACAGATGGATGTCAAGACGGCCTTTCTAAATAGCTATCTTGATGAGTCCATTTATATGGTACAGCCAGATGGGTTCAAGGCTAAGGGTCAGGAGGGTAAGATTTGTAAGCTACCAAAGCCAATTGTGGACTTAAGTAAGCTTCCCATTCTTGGAACATAAGATTTGATCAAGTGATCAAAACCTATGGGTTCGCACAAAATGTGGACGAACCAAGTGTTTAAAAACACAATTAGGATGGGAAGGTAGTTTTTTTATTGCTTTATGTAGATGACATTCTGCTTATTGGCAATGACGTTGGGGCTTTTTTATCGGTCAAATTATGGTTGTCCAAGCAGTTTTACATAAAAGACTTGGGTGAAGCTAATTATGTTATTGGTATCCAGATCTTTCGGGATAGGAAGAACTGAATGATAGCTTTATCCCAAAGAGGCTACATAGATAAAATTCTCAAGAGGTATGTAATGCTGGATTCCAAGAACAGTGGGCATCCATCTAAGTCTAGAATTTCTAAGAAAGACTCACCAAAGTCTAATGAGGAAAGAGAATGCATGAAGAAGGTGCCTTATGCTTTGGCAGTGGGTAGTCTCATGTATGCCATGCTTTGTACATGACTACATATCAGTTACATGGTTAGGATAATAAGTCAATTTCAGTAGGATCCAGGATCAAACCATAGGTCGTAGTCGATAATATTTTCAAGTACCTAAGAAGGACTTGAGGGTATATGCTTGTGTATTTGGGTGAGGATTTAACACCTCTAGGATATGCTGACTTAGATTTTCCATCTAGTTTGGATTCAAGAAGATCGGCTTCAAGTTTTGTGTTAACTCTAGGTAGTGGTACCATTGTTTGGAGAAGTGTTAAAAAAGATTGCATTTTGGATTCAACGATAAAGGATGAGTTGTTGGAAAAATAGTACACAGTGGAATTTTAAAAATTTTATATTAGAGTATTTTCCAAAAGATAAGTTTGACACGCTATATGCATAAATTAACCAGATCTTACTAAACTTTGAATGCCGAAGAGCTCCCACAATCCGTGAAAAGAAGTAACATTCTAGAAGATCCTCAACCAACTACTCTTCTTCGCTACTCTCTATCCATGATGGGAGTGAGTGCGGGCTCACACGAACAGCTCTTCCTCTAGGTGACTCTCCTTCCAACCGATTGAGAGAACCCAAAGCTAGTGTTTGTGATTTGTGAACAAGAGCTCTCAGGGAGTTTCAGATTCTCACCAGCAAAGTATCTCTCTTAATCTCTCAATTGATTTGAATAACTTATGTGACTTACTCCCTATTTATAGAGGTTGGGTCTAGGGTCAGTCCTTATTAGATTAGGACTCAAAAATTCAAATCAGAATCAAATTCGGATCAACACTTGATGAAATTCGCATGAAAAAGCGTAATCTTTTTTCTACACATCGGCAGGCCGATCTGCCTAATCGGCAGGCCGAACTTGCCCCATCAGCAAGCTGAACTTGAGGATCGGCATGCCGAACTACTGAAAAAAAATCTCAGCAAATCTTTTATTTTTCACTCGAGATTCTATAGGATAAAGTCTCAGTTTTAATTCAAATAACCCAATAGAAAAGTTATCTAATTAAAACAACTTTATCTAGATAATCTCTAGGAAAATAAATGAATTTCTAATAATGCTACAAGTTTATCTTGATTTAATTTATTCAAAATTAAATCAATTGATAAACAGACAAGAATTATCCGATCTCAATAATTCAACAAGTTTATCTTGAATTAATTTTATCACAAAATTAGTTCAACCGATAAATATACATGAATTATTTAATTCTTTTGAATTTCAACCAATCTAATAAATCTGATATAAGTCACCAATTATTGAAAAAGCACGCCGTATCGTTACAGGATGTTGTGAGATAGCATAAGGACCCAAATGGACCTATATAGTTTAAGCTCCCGATAATTACGAAACCCAATATCCTAGATATACATTTCATAATTATTAAGTCCAACGTTACTCCACTAAAAGCTTGGAGTTGCACTCTTGAACTACATAGAATTACGAAGCCTGTATAGCTAAGTCTCCATGACATATCATAGTGCATCGTATCCCCATAGGATTATTCATAACCGGCTTAAGGACAAGTTTTGTGTTACCTTTCCGATTATTTTTATCTTACGTTCCATTATCTCACCATTGAAAAACTTACTATCCAAAGACAGTATACCATTTGGTTACACCTATGTATCCAAATGGTTCAGCGTTCTAGTTTTCTAATTATAAAATAACGCATATAAGAGGATATCACTACTCCTAAAGAGGAGCTATGGGTTTCCTATCTATGAATAACAGGCCAACCCCATCAAGAGTCATGCCTTCAACATACAGGCATGCATACCACTATTAAGATGCGGGTGTCACCCTTTGGTACATCAAAAGACACAAGTCAAGACAACGGGTCCACTACTCATCTCAGGATTAAGATACAATACAAATGGTTGTCTAATGTGAATTGATTTGCCAAGATAGAATTATTAATCCAAATCTATTCACTTTATGTCCCGATCCAACACATCGTCACCTATGACAATGTGCTAAGGTTTCTATTCACGAAGATCACCTCCGATGGCTAAGACAAACCATCTTCCAATTGGGATATAGACAACATAACAATCTTCACATAAATAAAGTGCCCAACCTTATTCCCTGGATTGTGAATTTTATGATTTAGACCGTCACTTTAAGAATCACGTCTTCCGCATAATCTGTCCATCATATGCCCAATTCTTAAAGGTTTAGACTGATAGTCTCAGACTTTTTGTTTGCTTAACTACATTC
This sequence comes from Artocarpus heterophyllus, assembly GCA_025403435.1. Taxonomy (NCBI): domain Eukaryota; kingdom Viridiplantae; phylum Streptophyta; class Magnoliopsida; order Rosales; family Moraceae; genus Artocarpus; species Artocarpus heterophyllus. The sequence goes on from CM046341.1 coordinate 20,259,054, forward strand.
AACAAATATGAATGTAAAGAGGATAAGATTTGATATATTAATAATGAATAAATTCTTTATTGATAAAAATGTCTCCAAAAACATATTACATTTTTACTCCTTCGGCATACATGTCTAACAATCTCCCACTTGCACAAAGTGAGTAAATATGACAAATCTCGCATCCCCATAGCTTCCACATGCCTCTCAAAGACTCTCCTAGTAAGTGTCTTCGTAAATAAATCAACTAAATTGTCCTCTGATGTGATCTTGCACACTATGACATGCTCGTCCTCAATGAAGTCCTTTATCACATGATACTTTCGATCAATATGCTTACTCTTCTTGTGAAATCTTGGTTCCTTAGCATTAGCTACCGTCGTACTGTTATCACAGTGCAGTGATACTGTCTTATCCATACCAGGAACTACCACAAGATCCCCAAGGAACTTGTAGAGCCACACTGCTTGTTTCGAACCATGACTAGTTGCCACATACTCGGCCTCCATCATTGAATCCAAAATGCAATCTTGCTTGACACTTCTCCAACTGATGGTACCGTCGCCCAGAGTAAACACAAAACCCAAAGTCCATTTCCTAGAATCTAGATAGGATTGAAAATCTAAGTCAGTATATCCTAGAGGAGTCAAGTCCTCACCCAAATATACAAGCATATACCCAAAAAAAGTCATACAACATACAACACAAAATCTACCAGCAATAACAAAACATTGAGCAGTCCATAGTTACATTCATAAAATAAATTATCTACATCCAAAAATAATTCCACAAAAATCCGACATGTAATAGACACCTAAAACCACAGCATATTAAAAATTGGGCTTCAAATAAAATCAAAATATATGAAAACATGCATTGGAATGTCTGTGGTAAAACTAACTTTAGGTTTGAAAAGCAGTGAGTATTCTTTGGTAAACATTTTCAAACAATTAATAACAGTCCCTCAATTCATTGATTAACGGTCTTGAAACCTAGTCTTAATGAAAATTCAATAACACATAAAATATTCATTAATCATCACCAAACTTTTCAGTCCATAAATTAACATATACATGAACATATTTGTAAAATTTTGTGGGAAATGGCATTCATTTGCATCATGAACAATGTCTATATTTTTGTACAACACAACTAAACACCAACAATTAATTATGAGGTGTAGAACATGAACATTTAATATCTCAACATAGACAACACCAAAAGGCACGAAATTTGGAGCAACATCACATAGCATATACATGAAAATCATATTAAAATTTCAAAACAAATAGAGATTTGTAGGCAAAGATATGAGGGTCGGATTATAGGGTAATCAAAATTTCAAAATTGCTGAAAAGAGTCTCTTACCTCAAAACAAATTCTGCTCAAGCTTTCCTTGGATTCATCCCAATGGAAATTAAAATTTTCTTTTAAGTATTTGTAAGAAAATAGAGGAGAGAAGAGGAAGAAATCATGAAGAAGAAGGAGAAAAGAGAGAGTGTGTTTGAGAAAATTTTTTACGTGAATATAAAAATAATCGCACAAGAGGAAACTTATCTTTATCTACTATTAATAGAGATTTTTCTGACTAATGAGAGCCAATAACACATGGGAATGGAGGGGAATTAGGGAAAATCAAATTGGTTTAGCTCCACATACCATATTAACTTCTAAAAATAGGAAACCATATCAAATAATTCAAATCATCATTAAAGTCAAACCTTGCATTACCAAAATTAAAGAGAAATGCCAAAAATATGCTAATCAATCACAATAAATCATCTAATCATCATAATTATCTTTGTCACAAATTTTGAGAGATTTCTGCTGACTACTCGTCAGCTGTCTTCGGCCTGCCAAAGCCGTGAGGTTTGGCCTGTCGATTATATTCATCGACTTGCTGTTCTGTGAGGGTCATTTTAGCCTACTGATCTTGAAGGATCGGCCTACTGAACTACCATATCCTCTAAACATAACAAAACATCAATTAATTCACCAAGTAATTATCAAGCATACCATGTTAATGATATGAACACTTTGAACACATCAATTCCACATGTCCGTCACCTACCATAATACTCAAAAATAAAATAGTCAGTAACATTACATCATATATCAATAAGGAAAATACTAAACGTCATTACTTATTTAACCTAATCTGTTACATGAAAGTTTGGCGAGCGTTACAAGAAATACTCCATACAACAACACGTCAATATACAATACAATGGTACCATCTAACAGATTAGAGGCCCTGTCCTTGGGGCCTGGCATGATGTAGCCTAGGCTGGAGGAGGAAAAAAAATTCCTGGAGCTTCTTTAAGACTACCCCTTGGAGTGCCTTAGAATGTAGTCTAGCAGTGGTAGGGTCTTCAACAAACTCATCATCTAAAGTGATAGGGTGAGAGCTCTTTGCTTCATGGTCAACACAAGAACTATCATCTCATCCTTAGTGGTTAAGGGGGTACCCTTCAAAAGGTATTTGATAGTGTCCTCGGTATCTGAGCTGTTACTGCTATCTATAAGAACTAGTTCCTCCTAATAGTCATCGATCAATTGCATTACACCTTCTACTTTGGGATCAAGTGAAATAGCCTTCTATAGTTGTCTTTAACATCACACTCTAAGCTGGGTCTCTTCACCAATTGTCTCTTCAAGATATGCGATCATGGTGTGCCCCAAAGTGCTTGAAGGGTTAAAAGGGTCAAAACATAGGATTAAATCCTTGTCGGCTTCTCAGCCACTACATTTGTTAGTCATATTATCTATTAAGCACATAAAGGCAAAAAACAGAAAAGTTTTACATCCTAATAGCAGATAAGACTCTAACCAGTAAGCTTGAAAAAAGTCTACCTAGGGTTAAATTTCAATGTATGAACTTGATAATTGAGTTCATCTTGAGCCTAAAGGGCTATAGTGGCCTAAATGCAAAAATAAACCCAAACATTCCAAAAGGACCAAAACCAGATGTCACGAGATCACAGGCAATGTCAGTAAACTCAAACCAGACCATTCAGGCCTAGAAAAGTACAGAAATCAAACAAGAAAGTAAAACTGAGATTGAGGGGATGAAATGTCACCTTTTTTGAATTACATTGAGTTGGTAGGGTCGTCCAAAAAATTGCATAAAAAGTCTTGAAAGACTCGAGTTCCTATTTCTGAAAAGATTTGAAGAAATTAAATGGTTTAAACCAGCAAAGGAAGGCTTTTGGGAAGATTAAATGAAAATTTGGGCAGAGTTTTGGCTAGAGAGGGTTTGAAAAATGGAGAAATGAATTGGTTTTAGGAGTATTTATAGTTAAAATTCATCTCAGTATCAGTTGTATGATCCACAAGAAGTTTAATTTTTGAGAAGTATCATGATCATCCAATAAGAAGAGTTTCAATTTTTTCAAATGAACGATTTAAAGGCCTATTGACTCTAACAACTGATTACAAAGTTAATCTTTTGGGACTTTCAATCTATAGATATAGATCTCGAATCTATAAATGGTTATATTCCTGAAACTTACAAAGAAAAAAGGAAGTGAGTTCGACAAAAAAGAAGTAATTTGGAAAAAAAAAAAAGGAAGTGACTTGCCGATCCAATGGTAGGGACTAAGATTTCCATCCAATGGTTGTGATTAAAACCGGAAAACTCCACTTTGAATGAACGATCTAGATGTGTTTCCCTTAACACACGACGTGATTGTTGACATCTATGATTTGATAGCCTGATAATCGAGGCGTCTTTTTTCAGCTCCTTGATCATTAATAATAGTTAGATGACCCTTAGCTTCCTTGGCAAGATATTGACCAGGCTTTACCATAAATGACCTCGTGAAACTTCAACTATTAACCAAAAATGTACCCCGAGCTGGGGGCAAAAGTCATCAAGTCACCAAGAAAGGCCCAAGTCAATTACTAGGCCCATGAAGTTTCGAGATAGATCTAAACCTATATAGCCTCAGTGTATTCTAGAAGCTTATTTAATAGATAATACCCAAGAAGAGTATAATAGTCATATCACATATGTATTTAAACTAGGATATCTCTAAGATGGCGAAAAGCACTCAATCTTATTAGAATCTATCAAATCTAAGATATTTAGAAGGGATAATTCCTATAAGGTATTTGAATTTAAGTTATACTTAAAAGGTAAGGCTTTTCCTGACCCTAGGAAACTATAAATAAGGGCTAGCTCTAGAGAGCAACTTAAGTCCAATTCTTGGCACACACCCTTTGTATTCATATTTTCTTATAATGAAACCCGAACATCTGAAAAAAAAAAAAAAAAAAAAAAACCTTAAAGTTGATTTAGTCTTCATTTGAGGTGAACTACTATAAATTCTTGTGTTCTTGATATTATTTCTTTTACTATCTTATTTACTTTGTTCGTGAGTGATTATCTTGGTGAAAAATTAGAGTGATTCTTGTTAGACAAGTTTTGCCTGTCAACAGTCTATATGCATTTCTTTTCCTTTACCTTGATCGTATGAGATCATACATACATGTTTTAGTTATCACATTGTCTTTTAGTGTCCTTGATCACGTTTTGGAAATTATAAGCATATATGTTGAAATCAGCATAAAGAATTGTTGATTCATGTGCTATATATAATATATAAACCAATTCGGCTATGATTATTATTTTTATTTTCTAAACTGATAGTCATAGTAATTTGTACATATAGATTAAGTAATTGCTATTAAGATTTATAAGTACTAGTTAGAATCACTATTTGTTTCTAACTAGCATTAAGTTTGGTTAATCTTTTGATGTCATACTAAAGTAACATTTGACTAGCAATTTTTGATTATGATAACGTTAAGTGATTAAGGAAAATTAAATTTTGTCACATAAAGTAGTGACATTAATAGTTGTATTTTGACAGAACAACAATATAATAATGTAACTCTACAGGGAAATTATTATGTTTTGAGTTAAATTAGAATGGGATAGTGTATTTTAAAAAAAAAAAAAAAATCTAGTTGTCCACAGGCCTAAAAGATTTTTATTTGAAAAAAAAAAAAAAAAGCTAAAGATTAGTCCCATTATAATGTAGTTGTGAAAAAAATCATTTGCATGTCGTATACTATTCCCACAGGAATGTTTATGTTGGCGTATTGGTTTTTATTGTTTGGATTAATTTACATGGGTAATTTTTCCATTTTGCTCCATTGCATGTTTAGTAAGCTTTGTTATTTATTTTGCAGTTCAATTTGTATTTGTTCTAAATTTTGATTTATCTCATATACCTTCTCTAAATGATAATAACTATGCTAATTGGACGGAGAAAATTCTCATTAAATATGGCCTTATGGACCTTGATTTAGTACTTCATGTGGATGAGCCACCGATTCCTACGAAATTAAGCAACCAAGCTGAGAAAACATCATTTGAATGTTGGGGGTGACCTATCGCTTGAGTTTGATGTTTATCAAGTCTCATATTGGGAAAAGTACTCGTGGTTCAATTTCTAATTGTGCTAAAGTAAAGGAATATCTGAAAGCTATTGAAGAGCAGTTTGAGACTTCTAACAATGCATTAGCTAACACCCTAATGACAAAGATGTTTTCCATGAAGTTCAATGGCATTAAAGACGTATACAAGCACATTATGGAAATGAGGGACATCATTACTTAAGTCATTGGAGATTGATAGGTCTGAGTCATTTGTTGTTCACTTCATCCTTAACTCTCTCCTTTTTGAATATGGACCTTTCAAGATTTTCTACAACATACATAAGAATAAATGGTCAATTAATGAGCTTTTGACTATGTATATGCAAGAGGAAGAGAGACTAAAGAAAGAAAAGATTGAAAGTGCTCATTTGACAACTCAAGAAAAGAAACCAAGCAAACAAGGTAAAGGAAAGTAAAAGGCGCCTCTTAATCAAGTTAATAAGGGCGATATCAAGTGCTTTTTTTTTGAAAGAACAAAGGACAGATCAAGAAGAGTTGTCCCAAATTTAAGGTAATCTCATATTTTTAGCGCATTTCAAATCTAATATGGTTAATATTGTAACGCTTGGTGGATTGATTCTAGCACTACGATCATATTGCCAATACCTTTTAAGGCTTCTTAAACCAAAGGAAACCGACAGAAAATGAACGCTCTGTCTATTCATGAAATTAGATAGGCTCACATGCAGATGTAGTTGGGACTTACAGACTTGTTCTTAGATCTGGCTTTGTTTTAGACCTTGAAATAACCTTTTATGTTCCATCTTTTTCGAGAATTCTTATTTCAATCTCAAGACTTTTACATTTTGGTTTTAGTTTTAGGTTTGTTGGTACTTTATTTCATTTGTTAAAAGACAATGTCTTGTTGATGATGGTATTTTGGATGATTGTTTAATAAGAATTTATTTAAATCCTAGCCTTAATCATAGCCTTACAACTATGCATGGAAATGTTGACATTAAGTGTGGTATTATAATGAGAAATCCTCCATATTATGCATAGGAGATTAGGTGATATCTCTGTTGAGAGAATTAAAAGACTTGTAAATGATGGAGCCCTTGAGGCTCTTGATTTTACTGATTTTGATACTTGTATAGACTACATTAAGGGAAAGCAGACCAATAATGCCAAGAAGAAGAGTGCTTGGAGGACTTTTGATGTTTTATAGATTGTACATACTTATATTAGTAGTCCTTATGATATGTGCTTAAATGGTCAGAAATATTTCATTACTTTTATTGATGACTATTCACAATATATGTATCTCTTTTTGCTTTATGATAAGAGTGAAGCACTAGATACCTTCAAAATCTATAAAGCAGAGGTAGAGAAACCATTGGGCAAATAAATTAAGATCGTGAAAGTCTGATAGAAGTGGTGAATATAATGGTAGGTACACTAAAAAAGGACAATTACCCAGTCCATTAGCAAAGTTTCTTCAAAAACAAGGCATTGTTGTTTAATACACAACACCAGGCTTACTATCCCAAAATGATTTGGTGGAAAGATGAAATCAGACCTTAAAGGACATGATGAAGAGTGTGATTAGCAATTCTAATCTCACATTAGCTTTATGGAGTGAGGCCATAAAGACCATGGCAAAAGTACTAAACCGGGTTCCAACTAAGGCGATTCCCAAAACACTATTTGAGTTATAGAATGGTTGGAAACCTAACTCAAGGCACATACATATATGGGGTTGTCCCACTCAGGTTAGAATTTATAATCCGTAAGAGAAGAAATTTGACTCAAGAATAGTCGTTAGATGTTTTATTGGCTATACGAAGATGTCAAAGTGATGTTGATTTTATTGTCCTTCTCGTGCTATAAAAATTGTAGAATCTCATAATATAAGGTTCCTAGAGAATAATGTGATTAGTGGGAGTGGTGGACCTTGAAACTTAGTGTTTGAGGAAAACCGCAATGTCGAACCCACTCCAGAGTCTTCAAATAGATCGATTGTTTTCCTAGATAGTCATCAAGACTCGAAAATCCCAGAAATAGAAGTTATTGAAGAACCACAACATCATGACGATAATCCTATAGATCTAATTTAGTATCCTTCATAAGAGAACGTTGATATGACATTAAGAAAAACTACTGGAGAAAGATAACCTATGATTTTTTTTATTACATTGTTTATCTACAAGGATCTAACATTGATGGTACAATGGTATGTTTTCACAAGCATGGGTGGAAACCAATCTACATTATGGTACAATGCTATGTTAGATTAGATGAATTCAATATTTAATAATCAAGTTTGGGATTTGTTGAGTTGCCTAAAGAAGCAAAGGCCATTGATTGTAAATAGGTCTTTAAAACTAAAAGAGATTCTTTGGGCAACATTGCACGATATGAAGCAAGACCTATAGCCAAAGGATTCACTCAACAAGAATGAATTGATTATCATGATACATTCTATATTCCTTCAAAGAAGGCTTCATTTTAGATAATCATGGCACTAGTGGCTCATTTTTATAAGGAGGTATATCAGATGGATGTGAAAACAACTTTTCTTAATGAAGATATTGAGGAAAATGTTTATATGAAACAACCCAAAAGGTTCATCTCAAATGGCAATGGTCACATGGTTTATAAGCTTAAGAAATCTATATATGGGCTAAAGCATACATCTCATCGATAGTATTTAAAGTTCTATGATGTTATTTCCTCATTTGGTTTCACAGAGAATGTTATGGATCAATGCATATACCATAAGGTCAGTGAGAGCAAAATAATTTTCTTAGTCCTATATGTGGACGATATTTTGCTTGCTTCATGAAGTGAAGTGATTTCTCTTACAACAATTTGACATGAAAGAGATGGGTGATCCTTCTTTTATAATTGGCATAAAGATTGAGAGAGACAAATCTCAAAGGATATTAAGATTGTCTCAAGGAATGTATATTAATAAAATTCTGGAGAGATTTTATAACACATGCCATTTTTTATGTAATGGCTAATGTTATGAAATTTCCTTATGAAATAATATTACTAATCATTTATTTTAAGAATTATGATAGGTCATGGTCACGTGGAATTAATGTGCTCAAGGGTTCATGTCATTATCTTGTATGTATAATAAGTATTTAATGTTTTATTTTTGCATTTTTTTAAATGTGGTACTTTGGCAGGCTGAATTGTTCTTCCAAAACGGCATGCTGATGGATTTCTTCAGCAAGCCAAATCTCACCACTTTGGCAGGCCAAAGGCCGTTGATGAGTAATAAATAGAAAATTTCTTAAAATGGTGGCATTGATGATTGTAGGTTAATGAATTATAATTTTTGACAAATAGGCTATAATTACCCTTTCTTTATTCTTTGTAAGGGAAAATTTTGACTTTTATAGTGATGATTGGATTTTATGATAAGGTTTTCTCTTTTGACATTTAAAATTAGGCAAGTAGAGCAAATCTTTGACTTTCTCAAATTCTCCCTGTCTCCCACAAATCACTCCACCATTTAAAAAAAAAATTTGATAGTAAAGAAAGTCATCCTCCCTTATTCGATCATCTTTTCTCACGCATATTTTTCTCCTATAAAATTCTCTTAGTTTCTCTCCTTTTCTCCCACATTCTCTTCTCCTTCTTCTCTCTCTTATTTTGTTGCAAAAACTTGGAAGAAATATTAAGTCTTCTTTTAGGCGAATTCAAAAGAATTAGAGAAGGACCATATTGAGGTAAAAATTTTATTCTGGGTTTATGTCTGTAATGGTATTTTCTCTTTAATTTTGTTCCCCGTAACTTTGTCTATAGATTTCCTTTTGTTATGAAATTTTAATATGATTTCCATGTATATGTTAGATAATGTTCCTCAAAGTTTCACGTCATTTGGACTTTTCTATGCTATGATATGGAATTTTCATTCTCTGCCACTCATGAACAAGCTATTGCTATTTGGTTAAGTTTTACAAAAATGCAGTCTATGTTCAAGGGGTAAACGAATTATGATTCGTATAAAATTTTGCAGAGATATTCATGTGTATGCTAGGTTAGGATTTGGAATATTTCATGGTGATTTGACAAATATTTTATGAGTTACTGAATTTTCTTTAAGATAGGTCTTTATTGCTATTAAACTAGTAGATACTGGACTTCATGTTTATGTGACATTTTATTATAGCTAAATGAATTTATTTAACAATGAAACTTTTTGTGGTATTGTATTTATGTGTTTACGGATTGTCATAAAAATTTAGGATCAAAGTAATTTTATTTTATTTATTATGAAATGTTAACCAAAGGATGTTCATTGCCTTATATATTTAAAATTAATTTTGCTCCTGACTTCAAGTGCATATTTTGAATTGTTTTGAATTTATTTAAGGCTTAATTTTGGATATGTTATATTTTGTGTGTCCAGTATATGTAGTATTTTTATTAAATTATTCTATAGTATAGATAATTTGTTTCATAGACTTTAATTAGGGCTGCTAGTTGTTCTGTCTTTGTTGGCAGATTTCATGTTGTGAAAAGTGTGACTTATTTTAATTATCAAACAGAATTTCTATAACTAAAGAAAAATTTGGGTAACGTATACATATGTTAACTTGGTCCCTACAAAGTTTCATGTTCAAATTGTATGTCAATTGTTAACTATTGAGTTGTGAATCCTTAATAATCAAGCAGGTTTTACTACTATAGTTTTGCTTAAGTGTTTTAAAAGTTGGTAAAATGTATTACTGTATTAGTATTTCTAGAGATGAAAGTGTGAATGATGTATTATGGTATTGGATGGTTTCGTGAAGATGAATATTTATTTTATGTGTATATGAATAAATGACATGAACAGTGCAAGAGGTGAGCATATCGAGACTGCGGCAACGTCATCTAAAATTAAGGTTTAATAAGCAAGTCAAGTAAGTACATTCTCACTTGTAACATGATAAAGTTTATGAAAAGTTTGAAAGTATGTTTTATGATGATTTCTATGATGCTTTCATATAATGTTTTACCATGAAAGGTTTTGATGTTATAAGAAGATTTAACGCATGTTTGATATGATGTATGTCAAAACTTAAAAGTATATATATATATGTGTGAGTGTATATATGCATCAGCTAATTAAGTATTGCACACCCTATGTTTATGTTCCCGCAAGGTTCAGACTTGTCATGTTTAGTTTGGGATTACCTACCCCTCTCCTTTCATGATGGCACGCCTATGATGATGATTAATGGTACAACATTTTGGCCCCTAAAGATAAAATGAATGAAGTTTTAATATGGAAATTTTAATGAAAGATATGTTCTTTATGAACTTGTGCCAATTGCACTACTATGATGATGATATTTATGAATATGATGTTACATGATGATTTTTATAAAATGCCTTATGTTGTGAGATAGGAAAGTGTACTAACTAAGCTTTTGCTTACTAGTTTATTAACATGTTGCAGACAAAAGTAAAGGAGTTATGGAATAGATGGAGGACAAGGATGGAAGTGTGCACTAGAGAGGATGGATTGGAAAACGAGGGGACGCCAAGAAAAGAATTTAAATACTTGAACAATGGTTTTATTATTTGTTTGTTGTTTTGTGCACTATATTGTATTAAGACTTGTTTTAAGTTTTTTTTTTTTTAGTTTGTAGTAGATCGGTCTACCAATCGTTATTAGTTGGCCTGCCGATCTAGATGTTTCGAAACTCTAATATTGCAGAGCCTCGGAGGGCCTACTGATGGTTAAAGTTTGGATTGTTGATCATGTTCAACCTGTCGATGTCTAAAGTTTGGCCTACCGAACTGGAAAAATAGATTTAAGCGATCGTTTTAAATTTTATTTAAATTATGGTTTCATTATTTTGGTATTGGTAAACTATTTAAAAATATATATAAGTCGTTGCAAAGTATATATATATATATATAAATGCATACGTGGATCCTGGGATAAGTTTTTTAAACTATACTTTATATTAAATAGTTTATCTTAAAAAAATGAGAACAAGGGTGAAGGTAATGATATCTGTGACATTTGTTAAGGGGCATTACAGATTTCGCATGAAGAATTGTTCATTTGGTATTGCACCGATTTTCAAATGTGACAAATTTAACTTGAGCTAATGCCTAAGCGATGATTTGGAGAAGGAAGAGAAAACAAACATTCCTTATGCTTCCACAGTTAGGAGCTTAATGTATGCTCAAATATGTACAAGACCTAACATTGCTTATGCAATAGGAATATTGCGCAAATATTAAAGTAATCTAGCTATTGTACATTAGAGAGTTGCAAAGAAAGTCATACGATATCTTCAAGGGACTAAGGACTATAAGCTTACATACTGCAGTCTGATCATTTGGGGGTGATTGGATATTTAGATTCTGCTGGCTACCTTAATTCTAGAAAGTCGACATCTGGATATGTCTTCTTATGAGCAGGAAGGGCTATTTCATGGAGAAGTATAAAGCAGACGTTGGTTGCTACTTCAACCACATAATAAAAATTTGTATCATGCTTCGAAGCAATGTCAAAGGTTATTTGGTTGAGGACTTTAATTTCAGGGCTTTAGATTGTTGACTCAATCTCTAAGCCTTTAAGATTTACTGTGATAACTATGCTACAATATTTTTGGCCAAGAATAATAAGAGTGGAAGTCACTGTAAACATGTCAACATAAAGTACTTAGCTATTAGGGAATATCTTAAGTCAAACTAGGCGGCTATTGAGCATATTAGTACTAGATTTATGATTGCAGATCCTTTGACGAAAAGATTACCACCTAAGGCTTATAAGGAGCATGTTGAACATACCGGACTCTAGTTCTATTTTATAAATTTCATGTAATTGAGATACCCTTGGTGTTTTATCGCATTTTTTGTTGATGTGGAAAACTCCAGTTATTTCTCTTTTGTTTTCTCATTTTCTGAATGTATATATAAAGTTTAGAGAATGACAATATGCATATTATAAATCTTAAGTAGGCCCTTGAATGAGCATTAGGAATCTCATTCATAAAGAAATGACCCACATATTGTTCTTTTCCAAGGGAGAAAGTTACATTGTAATAAGTGGAAGATAATACTTATTTCAAGGACTAACTACAATGATTCATGTGATTAAACTCTTTTAATAAAGCAAAAAGATTTAGAAAAAAGGTTTGTTTATGTATTAATTTTAATCAATCCATATTCATTATTTTATAGGCTAAGTTGGAGAAAGTTAGAAAAGGCTTTTTATTAAATAAAATAAAATAAGTGTTTTAAATTTTGTGGCCTATTTAAATTTCAAAAATTAAACCCCATTAAAACGTTATTTTTCCTAAAACGTGGAGGTACATCTTTTGGTATTGTAACTACCCACCTATCGTATTTATTGTCTTCTTTGATGGAAAGAAGGATTAGAAAAATGTTATGTTAAATTTCAGAGGGATAGACTCTCCAGTCTTGAAGAAAAGTCTGCGAGTTCGCATCATTGCTTGGGCATAAGGTCCTAGAGAGACTAGCCAACAAATCCTTAATTTTTATGTTCTTAATTGTTTTCAAAGATTACGAATTTGATTGAAATGGTGAGAGATATGATTTTGGGATTCCCTTTTTTATTATTTGTGATTTCGAAATTGGTTAGAGGCCAAGGAGAGATTTAACTCTTTCATAGACGTTTGAATAATTGTATTTCATGGCTTTTCGTTGAATGTGAAAAAAGAGAATAAAGAAATAACGGATTTTTGAAAAAAAAATCTTTTAAAGTAAATAGAAAGTTTTGAAAATATTTATAATAAATAGTAGGTTTATAATGTAAATAATATTTATTGTGTAAATAAAAACTATTTACACCGTAAACAATAGGATAAACAAATTATTTATATTTTAAATTTATTTATTATAATAATACATATTATTTATACTATAAATAAAAAATAAATGCTATGTACACTATAAATTTATAATTTATTATAAATATTTATAATTTGTTATTTATTATAATTAGTTTTAAAAAAGTGGTTTAAACTAGGATCTCCGAAATCTGTAGAGATAACGAAATTCAATAGCATTGCGTAAACGAAAAAATGAAAACAGATGCACAAGGTGGACCAAAACATAGCCCATCATAATCTAAAGCAAAATTGAAAGGACCATGATGACATGGCTGTCAAAGAAGGACACCCCACCAAGGTGAAGCTATTTGCGCGTGTACATACATACGTATGACTGTATGTATACAATATAATGTCTCGCTAGCCCAAAAAAGGTGGAACTAAGGAGGAACTTATCATAATACGATGGACACTCTTTCAGTCATGATGATCATTTTAGGGGTGTTATGGCAAATATTATATTTGTTTTATTAATAGTTCCCCTCTTTCACTCGCCGCGTTGAAAAGTCCCAAACGCGGCAAAGCCTGGATAACGCAAAATCCAGAAGCACACAAATCGTGTGCGTCAAAATTTGCCCACCCCTGCGTGGTTCTTTTTTTTGTTTTTTTTTTTTTTTGTGGGGGGCATGAATGCAAATTCCCAAGAATATTAAGTCCTTGATAGAAAATAGTCGGCATTCTAATTCTGCTAGCTCGACTTAACTTTAAAAGTTCCAATCGTCACACGCACTCTCCACTAACGTGGAGAAAAAAATGAAGCAAATTCAGGACCATTAAGTGTTCAGGAAAGTTCTCTCAAACTAGAGTTCAAACACCAAGCACTGTATAAAACTCTTATATATTACAATGTAAAACTTTTATAAGCTATAGCACGCAGTTCAAACTTTAATAGTGTGGTTAGAAACAACGTTCTAGCTTATTAGTTTTAACTGCTATAATGTAAATCTCTCACATACTAAAGTATAAAACAAAAACATCTTATAAAATAAAGCTCTCATATGCTAAACACACTCTAGAGTAGAACTTAAAAAAATAAAACAAATTCAGGGCTATCAAATGTTTTAGAGAGTGAGTTCAAAGCATAAATACAATATTCAAGGCTCTCACATGTAATAGCATAATACAAAAATATATATGTAATAGCATAAATACAATATTCAAGGCTTTCACATGTAATAGCATAATACAAAAATATATATTGTAGTATGAAACTCTTATACATTATAAGATGCGGCTCAAATTACTCTAGTGTGGAACCTGATCACTCAAACACCCTATATATGTAAGGCGTTATTAGTTTCTTTCTTTCTTTTTTTTTTTTTGATGTGTGAGTGAAAGCAGTACTGCCATGGAAGGGTACAACTACGGAAAGAGTGCCTACATGTATAGCTGCAGAAAATTACATAGATCCTCCTGATCAAGACGTGCGACACCATGTACCATGAACTTGAGAAAATCGGTTGGATGGCAATTTATTTGCGTCAACAACAAGTGGACATCACTATCAAAAAATAGGTAAAAAAAAAAAAAATCTAAAGTGGGTAGGTGTTACAAATTAAAAAGGGAAACGAAAGTAGCCACACGCATGGCGATCAATGGTACGTAATAATGACACATATAAACCCGATTCATCTCCTATTAGTTTGCTATACAGAACGGAAGTACTATACGTTGTGGCTTCTTTCGAACTTTGGGCACTAGAAGTCATGCCGGAATGTTTGCAGTTTGCCCTTACTGTATGAAAATAAGTTGTTATGTATGTATGCGTGCAAACACATGCACTTCTTAAGTGCGAAAGAGGGGAAGTGAGTTAAGAAAATCTAGACCAAAAAGTGATCATATTATTTGTATTAAATGGTTTGGCCCACTTTCATTAATATGAATAATCATGATATATGATCCCACTTTGTACAAAAAGGGAAAAAAAGAGAGAGAAAGATTAAAGCATTACAAGTCTCCCTAGATGAAGAAATAGTAACAGAAGTAAATATTTGCAAATCCCTCCAAACAATTTCCCAGTTTATTTCCTTAACATTGGGCACCCTAACTCCAAATATGGGCAACATAAGTATGGAAATTGTTTCTTGGAAGGTAACAATTATACTTGAGCTATTTCATCGTTTCGATTGGATTAGTTTGTGGCATGACGGATTGATTAAGTTTCTAAATAACCTACATACATCATGTAATCCTGAATAAAATAAAATTTTTAATGACATAAAATACTAAATAGCAGCTAGTCAGTTGTTATAAGATCAATATCTAGCGGGATATTAATGCTTCTCTTATTTTCTCCATCTGGCTGGAAAATTTGTTAACCTATATCCTATATTTTTCCCAAAAAAAAAAAGAAAAAAGAAGAGAGAATGTGTCATGTCCCGGAATTATGGATGTGATGTGATGGGATATTTAAAATTAATTAAGCAAATTTTAATTAAAATTTTACCCATTTACAAGGCAAGGTAATTATTATAAACATGATAAACTCAAATTTTCTAAAATATTTCTCAAATAAATAAACAGTTAAGATACAATAAAATAAGACGATAAAAGAGGAGGAACATGGTTGGGTCCACCGGGCCCACATCTTGTGCACACACATAGTAGTGACATTAATTAAAACTACAACCACAGTCCAATGAGAAAAGGGAAATTAAAATAATACATGCCTTGATTAAATAATACAAATAACCTATTTAAGTCTTCTACTGCTCTCAAGTCCGATCCGTAGCCTCCTAATCGGTCCTAAGCTATATTCTACCAAGGGGGAAAAAGGTTTAAAAATAAATAAAATGTGAACGAAAGGCTCAGTAAGACTAGGATAGAAAATCATTTAATTTAAATATGAAATTTATCAAATTGGAAAAATATTTAGAAAATAGAATTAAATAAATAATCAAATAAGCTTAATCAAATCATTCTTACCAAAACAGTTCATTATTCGTCCAGAAGGGATATTTTTATCTTTTCATGGGCAAACCATAGATATTACCACCATAGTGGCCCAGTTAGATTTCAGGACCTGGCCTCAAGGTCGTACACTACGTGACCCAATCTCTGATCATGGCATCATGCCCATCTATGCATTTCTAAAATTATTTACTTCTTATTTTACCAAGTATAATTACTTACATTCATTATGTGGTTCATTATGAATATTGATTAATTCAACAGTTTATAAAAACAACAGTTGAAATCCATTCCAAACATTTGTTAAAAATATTTTTGAAAGAATATATTTTGAGGCCAAAATCATTTTGAAAACTTGCCTACCAAGGAAGGGGTAGAAGTCCTACCTCAATATCCAGGACCACAACTCAGCACTGCAGTTCCGCTCCGCTATATGTTAGCTCCACAGAACCACAAACAACTTTAAATATAAACTAAGTTTATCAGTATCTAGCTTAGGATGTCCTACATTACTAAGATATCTCATGGTGTTCTAGTGTGTTACTTATGCTTGTAAAATTATACTATAAAGTCAAGATCTCAATCTAGGTTTAAAACAGTGAAAACATGTGAAAAACATCCATTTTTCATGGAACCTAGTCGGCCAGCGAAACTTCCTAGTCTGGCTTGCCGAACTCCACAATTCGGCATACCGGTTGTTCAATACCAACCTGCCGAGCTTTTCTAGGTTTGGTCGTCCGACTATATGAGTCCAGCGTGCCAAACTCATGAGTTCGGCTTGCCGATGCTCAACATTCGCCTATCAAACTAGAAAAATCTAAAAAATTTAGACTCGAGCCTCGGCCTCCCCAAGCTCGAATGTTCATGTCTAACCTATTTTCTTAGTTCCTTGGCATACAAAACATTCATAAATGATAAAAAAAAAACATAATAAAACACTTTTAAACACATTTCAATAAGAATTTCGTAGAGAATTTCAAAAAAACCCAAAAATAGAGAAAAAGAGAAAAGTTTGATTTAATCAATTTTTCATCAAATCAATCCTAGATTCTAGATGATTTGAGTTCCACTAACTTAGATTCAAGGTTTCCTAACCTCATAAAACTTGGATTTCAACATTCTAAGAAAATTTGTGAAATTTGAGGAAAGTTTGAAAATTTAAAAAATAAGTAAACTAACCTTGAATGAATGATTAAAAGGAGTTTATGGATGCTTAATCGAGTCTGCAAGTTTCCAATCTAGCTGAAGATGAAGGCTTGAGCTCAAGATTTTGAAATAAAAGAGAAAGAGAGTGACGCTGAGGGAGAGTAAGGGAAGGAAAGAAAGAGAGAGAGAGTGTGAGAGAAAGAGAGGGAAGGAGAGAAATAAATAGAAGAGGGGGTAGTCTCAAACAGGTTTCATGTGGTTCGAGTTTTTGGCAAAGTGGGACTTGTTTGAAATTTGACAAATTCTTTTATTTCAAAATTCAAAATAACAAATAAAAATGCAAATAAAAATAATAAATAGTGAAATTAATTTGAAAACAGCATAAGATAATTTAATTAGGTTTAAATTACAATTACGCACACTAATACGCCATATTATACATTAATCTTACTTAATTAATTTCGGAGTGTTACAGCTCTCCACCCCTAGAAAGAATTTCGTCCTTGAAATTACAAATCATTTCAAAAGCGAAACAAATGCTAATACAGCTCCTGCATAGTTGACTCTAACTTCCAAGTGGCTTCATCAACTTTGTAATGTTGCCACATGACTTTCACTAACAGTATGTCACAACGTCGCAAGTTTATCACATTCCAATCGATAATTTGAACCAGCACTTCCTCGTATGTCATGTCTTCCTAGATCTGCACATCATAGAATGAGACCATCTTGCTTTGCTTAGGTGAACACTCTGAAGCATCGAGACGTGAAAAACATCATGAACATAAGAGAGCTCGAGAGGAAGATCGAGCTAACAGGCGACCATGCTAACGTGTTAAGTAATCTCGAATGGCCCAACGTACCTCGGTGCGAGTTTTCCACTTACACCGAAACGTGATATACCCTTGCACGGTAAAACTTTCAAGAGAACGAAATCTACTACTTTGAATTCTAGAGGTCAGCGTCTTCTATCCGCATAACTTTTTTGCCTACTTTGAGTTGCTCTCAATTGATCCCACATCACGGTGACCTTTTCATTGCTGTCACGGATCTCATCTGGCCAGAGAACAATCCTGTCTTCTAGTTCTACCCAACACACAGGTGACTGACACGGTCGTCCATATAGCGCTTTGAACGATGCCATGCCAATGCTTGCTTGATAGTTGTTGTTGTATGCAAACTCTGCCAAATGAAAATGCTTCTTCCAATTCTCGTCGAAGTTTAACACACACGCACGTAACATGTCTTCGAGGATCTAAATGACTTGCTTAGATTGCCCATCAGTCTGAGGATGAAATGCCATGCTGAAGTTCAAGTCTATTCCTAAGGCTTCCTGAAAGCTTCTCCAGTACTTGGCGTTGAATCGGGTGTCTCTATCAAATTCGATGGATTAGGGGACTCTATGCAACCTCACTATATTCTGTAGATATAGCTCCTTGAGAACTCTCCTCGAACATATCAACCTGAAAGGGATGAAATGTGTCGATTTCATCAACCTATCGACTACGACCCAAATTACGTCATGTCTTTGCTCTATCCTCAACAAATTGGTAAGAAAATCTATCGTATGTGCTCCTATTTTCAACCTAGAATGGGAAGCGACTGAAGCTGACTTGCTAGCTTTTGGTGCTCGGCCTTCACTTGGAGACAAGTTGTGCACTTAGTCACATACTCTCGAACATCCCTCGTTATGCCTCTACACAAATATTGCCTCTTCAGATCGCGATACATCTTTGTGCTCCCCAGATGAATAGCGAACTAAGACTTGTAAGCTTCGTCCATTATAGCCTTCGTCACTTCTGTGATTATTGGGACTGCCAAATTCTTCTTGAAGCATAATGACTCATATGCATTTATTCTCCATTTTTTAAATTACTCCCCACTCTAGATTCGCGTCCATATTCTCTATAGGTGCTGGTCGCACCACTGATTCTGCTTTACCATCTGGATAAGAGCTGGGGTTGACTCCATATGGTAAACCGAGATTCGATCATAGTCCTCATAGTATTGTAGCCTATACTCATTTACCGTTGCATCTGTTTTCCAGTCTTCAAGTGCCAAACATGTGAGAAATCCAGAAGACTTCTTGCTGAGCGCATCAGCGACTATGTTAGCCTTTCTTGGATGATACTGCAGTATGAAATCATAATCTTTCATGTACTCCATCCACCTTAACTGTCTTAAGTTCAAATCCCTCTAAGTGAATAGATACTTCAAACTCTTGCGGTCGGAGAAAACTTGGAATGTCACCTCGTATAGATAACATCTCTAAATCTTCAGTGCATAAATCACCGCTACAAGTGGGGTAGTTTCGCTCATGAGGCCTTAGCTGTCTCGATCCATATGCCACCACACATCCATGTTGCATCAACAATCACCCAAGCCCGTGCCCTAAAGCATCCGTGTAAACTTCGTACGACTCATCACTATTCGGGATAATCAACACTAGAGCTATAGGCAACCGATTCTTTAACTCATGAAAAGCAAACTCACATTCTTCATCCCATTCAAATCTAACATTCTTCTGATCAGTCTTGTCAATGGAGTCGCAATCTTTGAGAAGTCTTTTAAAAATTTCCTATAGTATCCTATGAGTCCCAAGAAACTATAGATTTCTACCACATTCCTTGATCATTCTCACTCCACTATGGCTCTACCATGGAAGGATCCATTGAAATGCCTTGCTTGGAGATGATATGTCCCAAAAACTTAACTTCAGTAAGCCAAACATATAGTTGGTGCTCCCATAGAGTCTAAAGCATAATCCTCAAATGTTCTTCATGCTCCTCCTAGGTCTTAGAATAGACCAGGATGTTATTAATAAACACGATCACAAACTAATCCAACTAAGGCCTAAAAATCCTATTCATCAGGTCCATGAAAGCTGCCGGAGCATTTGTCAACCAAAATGGCATTATTAAGAAGTTGAAGTGTCCATACCGTGTCCTAAAGGCTGTCTTGAGAATGTCTTCTTCCTTAATCCTGAGCTAGTGGTATCCCAAACGCAAATCTATCTTCGAGAAGTACCGTGAATCTCCTAATTGATCGAATAACTCATCAATCCTCGGTAGTGGATACTTGTTCTTCACAGTGACCTGATTTATTTGTCGGTAGTCTATGCACAACCTAAGGGTTCCATCATGCTTTTTAGCTAACAAAACCGGTGCACCCCATGGTGATGTACTGTTTCAAATATACCCTTTGTCAGCAAGTTCTTGAAGTTGTTTTCTCAATTCTTTCATCTCTATTGATGCCATCTGATACGATGCTATGGAAATTGAAGCCGTTCCTAGAAGCAACTCAATACCAAACTCAACCTTCTGATGCGGTGGTAATCCCGGTAACTCATCAGGAAAAACATCTTCAAATTCATCAACCACTAGAA
This sequence comes from Artocarpus heterophyllus, assembly GCA_025403435.1. Classification (NCBI taxonomy): domain Eukaryota; kingdom Viridiplantae; phylum Streptophyta; class Magnoliopsida; order Rosales; family Moraceae; genus Artocarpus; species Artocarpus heterophyllus. The sequence goes on from CM046341.1 coordinate 20,279,733, forward strand.
TTGTTGCATTCCTTATTGATGCATTGGACTCTCCTTCTAGGTTCATGAGGAAGGCATAGCAGCCTAGATTCTTTCACCCTCCAAGACATGTCCTCATGAGACGCTCACTCATCGTTCGATCATTACCACCGAAGTAAATGATTGTCGTTCCCCTATCACGCACTAAGGTCACTCTCCTAAGTTGATAATCTACAACAGTGTTATACTTGGACAACCAGCCCATTCCTAAGATCACATCATATATACTTATGGGCATTATAATTAAATCACTCTTCAGAGTTTCACCTCCAATCATTATTTTACAAGATTTATACATATAATTCACATACACCCGCCCCAAGGGTGAGGTAATAATCAAGGGCTCATCACATTCTTCTATCTCTAATCCCAAGGCATGTATAAAACATGTGCTAAAGATTGAGAAACTAAAACCATACCGTTGATGGCTGCATTACTGGTTTGAGTGTCTGCGCTTTCTAAGGTCATGCTGTGAACTTAGGCTGGAGCTTTCCTGTATCCTCTACCAGCATTGTTGGGTCTTGGGTTAGTCGGCCGATACTGCTACATTAGGGGAGACTACACACTAGCCATACTTGGTGCTCGATACTACGGGGCATTGAACTAGGAATTTTGTGGCTGATATCCTTGCACAGGGTATGGTAGTTGCTGAGAAATGAACTAATGAAATTGCATCTGAGGGAGTTACAAAGGTGGAGGTAAAGACTAAGGTTGAGGCTGAGAGATGGAATCTTCTCTGGGCTGAAGTCCTAGGCGAGCATTCCTGATCGGGCAGTTTCTCTTGATGTGTCCCAACTGCTGGCAATAATGGCAATGGAAGCTGTAAGGTTTGTTGCACCCGTTGCTTGATGAACTGCTGCTCCCACTTGCGTTGCCTTGTTGATTCTTTACTTAAGCTTGGCGACTGCTACCTCTCATGTTTCTCCCTTGAGGTCCTTTGGTTGTCGTTGCCTGGTTCTCGTAGTAGTGCGCATAATCATTCTCCACAGATATAGCTGATGACACTAGCTCACCAAAATTTTAGAGTAAAAAAGCGACCACCTACCATTGAATGGAAGCCTTAAGCCCTTCTTGAAACTTAATATACTTCTCACGCTCTGATGCCACAATAGATGGAGCAAACCTAGCCAACTCATTAAACTTTGCCTCGTACTCCCGAATTGACATATCACCCTGCTTCAATCTGTAAAATTCAGCAGCCTTCTAATCTTTATATCCTTGTAGAAAGTAACGGTCGTAGAATAGCTCCTTGAACTTGTCCCAGCTAATATTTCTATTGTTCTCTAGATGTTTAGCTTGCTTCCACTGAGTATTAGCACCACCTTCAAATTTATAAGCCACAAACTCCACATGGTACTCTGCTGGCATGCCAAGGGTATCCGAGTGTTTTACGACAAAATCTAACCAATATTCGGCCACCTGTGGGTCCTCATTTTTGTCAAAAGTCGAAACAGATGCACGTCAAAACTCCTTAAGGTACACATGCTGACGACTTGCCTCGAAGTCCTTTAGTCTTATCCTCGCTGCCATCTGCCAGAAAGTAGCAAACATCGCCCCCATCATACCTTCGTCATTAGCCGGGTCCACGTCAGTAGCAAATGAACAATATTTGGGTGCCATTCTCTCACTTCTAAAAACAAAATTGGACTGTCAGTGGTATTTCATTATCGTACCTATGTGTGCACAATTCCCAAGGTTCATATCATAGGGCTCTGATACTATTCTGTTAGATCTCGGGACCCAAGAGGTGACATGGCGGGTTATTTAAAATTAATTAAGCAAATTTCAATTAAAATTTTACCAATTTACGAGGCAAGGTAATTATTATAAACATGATAAATTCAAATTTTCTAAAATATTTCTTAAATAAATAAACAGATATGATAAAAATAAAATAAGACGATAAAAGAGGAGGAACACGGGTTGAGTCCACCGAGCCCACATCTTGTGCACATACATAGTAGTGACATTAATTAAATCTTCAACCACAGTCCAATGAGAAAAGAAAAATTAAAATAATACAAACCTTGATTAATTAATACAAATAACCTATTCAAATCTTTTACTGCTCTCGAGTTCGTTTGGTAGCCTCCCAATCGGTCCTAAGCTGTATTCCACCTAGGGGGAAAAAGCTTTAGCAACAAATAAAATGTGAGTGAAAGGCTTAGTAGGACTAGGTTGGAAAATCATTTAATTTAAATATGAAATTTATCAAATTGGAAAAATATTTAGAAAAAAAATTAAATAAATAATCAAATAAGCTCAATTAAATCATTCTTGCCAAAATAGTTCATTATTCGTCCAAAAAGGATCTTTTTATCTTTTCATGGGTAAACCATAGATATCACCACCGTAGTGGCCCAACTGGGTTTCGAGACCTGCCCTTAAGGTCGTACTCTACGCGACCTATCTCTGATCATGGCATCAAGCCCATCTATGCATTTCTATAATTATTTTAATTTTATTTTACCAAGTATAATCATTTACATTTATTATGCGGTTCATTATGAATATTGATTCATTCAACAGTTTATAAAAACAACAGTTGAAATCCATTCCAAACATTTGTTGAAAATGTTAGACATGTATGCCCTAAGGAGTAAAAATGTAATACGTTTTTGGAGACATTTTTATCAATAAAGAATTTATTTATTTATATATACCAAATCTTGTCCTCTTTACGTTCATATTCGTTGAATGTATGATAAGCGAACAGTAGTCTGAGACTATCAATCTAAACCTTAAGAATTGGGCATATGATGGGATGATTATGCGGTAGACATGATTCTTAAGGTGATGGTCTAAAACATATGATCCGCAATCGAGGGAATAAAGTTGGGCGCTTTATTCATGTAAAGATTGTTATGTTGTCTATATCCCTTATGGGAGATGGTTTGTCTTGGCCATCGGAGTTGGACTCCGTGAATAGAAACATTGGCACGTTGTCATAGGTGACGACGTGTTAGATCGGGACATAAAGTGAATTGATTTGGATTAATAATTCTATCTTGGCAAATCGATTCACTTTACACAGTCATTTGTATTGTATCTTAATCCTGAGATGAATAGTAGGCCCGTTGTCTCGACTTGTGTCTTTTGATGTACCAATGGGTGACTCCCACATCTCTATAGTGGTATGCATGCCGGTACGTTGGAGGCATGACTTTTGATAGTGTAGACTTGTTATTCATAGATATGGAATCCATAGCTCCTCTTTAGGAGTAATGATATCCTCTTATATGCGTTGTCCTATAATTGGAAAACTGGAGCGCTCAACCATTTGGATACATAAGTGTAACCGAATGGTATACTATCTTTGGATGGTAAGTTTTCTAATGGTGAGACAATGGAACGTAAGATAAAAATAATCAGGAAGGTAAGACAGAACTTGTCCTTAAGCCGATTATGGATTATCATATGGGGATACGATACACTTTGATATGTCATGGAGACTTAGCTACACGAGCTTCGTAATTTTATAAAGTTTAAGAGTGCAGCTCCAAGCTTTTACTGGAGTAGCGTTGGAATTGATAATTGTGAAATGTATATCTGGGATATTGGGTTTCATAATTATCATGAGCTTGAACTTTATAGGTCCATTTTGGTCCCCTTTGCTAGCTCACAAAATCCTTTAACGACACGGTGTGCTTTTCCAATAATTTATGACTTATGTCGGATTTATCAAATTGGTTTAAAATTTGTAAGAATCAAATAATTTATGTCTGTTTATCAGTTGAATTAATTTTGTAAGAAATTAGTTCAAGATAAACTTGTTGAATTATTGCGATCAAATAATTCTTGTCCGTTTATCGGTTGTTTTAATTTTGGACAAATTAGAACAAGATAAACTTGTAGAATTATTGTGAATTGATTTATTTTCTTAGAGATTATCTTGATAAAGTTTGTTTTGATCAGATATCTTCTCTATTGGGTTATTTGAATCAAAACTGAGACTTTATCCTTTAGAATCTCGGGTGGAAAATAAAAGATTTACGGAGATTTTTTCTCGGGAGTTCGGCCTGCCGGATGACGTGTTCGGCCTGCTGAACTGGGCTGTTCGGCCTACCGATCAGACAGTTCGGCCTGCCGATCAGCGGGAGATAAGATTACGCGTTTTTCACGCGGATCTTATCAGATATTGATCCAAACTTGATTTTGTTTCGAGTTTTTGAGACCTAATCTGATATGGACTGACCCTAGGACCAATAGGTATAAAAAGGGATTGAGTCTCATGATTTACTCAGATCAAATTGAGAGACTAAGAGTGATACTCTTCTAGTGAGCATCTAAAAACTCCCTGAGAGCTTTTGTTTACAAATCACGAGCACTAGCTTTGGGTTCTCTCTGTTGGTTGGAAGGAGATTCATCGGTGGAAGAGCTGGACGTGTGAGCCCACATTCACTCCAGTTGTGGATAGAGAATAGCAAAGAAGACCAGTTGGTTGAGGCTCTTCTGGAACATTACTTCTCTACACGGATTGCGGAGGTTCTTCAGCACACTGAGGTTTGTAAGATCTGTTTAATTTATACATATAACATGTCAAACTTGTGTTTTAGAAAATACTCTGATGGAAAATTTTTAAAATTCCGCTGCGCACTTTGTTTCCAACATAAAATATTTTTGAAAGAATATATTTTGAGGCCAAAATCATTTTGAAAACTTGGCTACCAAGGAAGGGGTAGAAGCCCTACCTCAATATCTAGCACCACAACTCAGCACCGCAGTTCCGCTCTACTATACGTTACCTCCACTGAACCATGAACAACCTTAAATGTAAACAAAGTTTATCAGTATCTTGCGTAGGATATCCTACACTACTAAGCTAGCTCATGGTGTTTCAATGTTTTATTTATGCTTGTAAAATTATACGATAAAGTTAAAATCTCAATCTGGGTTTAAAATAGTAAAAACAGGTGAAAAACGATCATTTTTCATGGAACCTAGTTGGCCAGCAGAACTTCCTGGTCCAGCTTGCCGAACTCCATAATTCAGCATACCGGTTGTTCAACACTGGCCTATCAAACTTTTTCAGGTTCGGCCTTCCAACCATATGAGTCTAGCATGCCAAACTTATGAGTCTGACCTACTAATGCTCAACATCGGTCTAACAAGCTGGAAAAATTTAAAAATTTCTAGACTTGAGCCTCGGCCTCCCTAAGCTCGGATCTTCATTTTCAAACTGTTTTCTCAGTTCCTTAGTATTCAAAACATTCATAAATAATAGAAAAACATAATAAAACACTTTTAAACACATTTAAACAAGATTTACATAGAGAATTTCAACGAAACCCAAAAATGGAGAAAAAGAGAAAAGTTTAATTTGATCTGTTTTTCATCAAATCAAGTCTAGATTCTAGATGATTTGAGTTAGATTCAAGGTTTCCTAAGCTCATAAAACTTGGATTTCAACATTCTAAGAAAATTTGTGAAATTTGAGGAAAGTTTGAAAATTTAAAAAAATATGTAAACTAACCTCGAATTCATACTTGAAAGGAGTTTGTGGATGCTCAATCGAGTCTCCAAGCTTCAAATCTGGTTAAAGATCAAGGATTGAGCCCAAGATTTTGAAATCAAAGAGAGAGAGAGAGAGAGAGAGAGAGAGAGAGAGAGAGAGAGAGAGAGAGAGAGAGAGAGAGAGAGAGAGAGACACTGTGGGAGAGTAGGGAAGGAAAGAAAGAGAGAGAAAGCATGAGAGAAAGAGAGGGAAGAAGAGAAATAAATAGAAGAGGGGGCAGCAGGTTTGAACAAAACCACAAGGTGCTCCTATTTTCTTAAACAGATTTCATGTAGTTCAAGTTTTTGACAAAGTGGGACTTGTTTGGAATTTGACAAATAGTTTTGTTTCAAAACTCAAAATAACAAAAAAAAATGCAAATAAAAATAATAAATAGTGAAATTAATTTGAAAACATCACAAGAAAATTTAATTAGGTTTAAATTACATTTAGGCACACTAATACACTATGTTACACATTAATCTTACTTAATTAATTTTTGAGTGTTACAGAATGATCTAGGTCAACAATGAAAACTTGATTGATTCATAAATAAACTATAATTACGACAATTTTAAGTTACAATTCAAAAAAATCTTGTTATGTTGATGTTTTTAGTTTGACATTTTTTTAAAATCTAGAATAGAGGGATTCCAACACTAAGACGCCTAAATTTACTGCTAGGTGAAACCTAAAAATATTTAAATGTGTATATATATATATATATATATATGACATTGAATTACTTATAACAATTATCTCACAAAATTATTCCAACTTTTAACACGGATAAACATATTAATTAGCAATGTTGTTTTCTTATGAAAAAATAAGATTTTCATAAGATAACTATACACAATAAATATATATATATATATTAAAATTAGATAACCTTATATGAAAATAAAGTAACCATATTTTTTAATATATGGTTATCTTATTTTAATATACATATTGTTTATCAAATAACAGTATATTTTATACACAAAACATATAGTAAAATAAGATAGCCATGTATTAAAATAAGATAACCATATATTAAAAAAGATAATCATATATTTTATTAAAATTTTATACACAAAACATGGAGATGTGGACATAAAGCAGAAAGCGATTGGATTTTTGGTAAGATAACCATATATTTTTAATTTTCTTATATCACAATTGTCGAAGTATATGAACATATACATCTATGGATTTGTTTTGTGTATTTTCAAGTATAAGAATGGATTCCTCTTATATCTTTTTATTTATATACTTCCTTTTTAAATATCTATAATAATATCATATCACATTAATTAAAATATGATGTTAATTAAAATATCATACCATATCATTTAAATATCATGTTAGTTGAAATAGTTGAAATATGAAAAGGGGTATGTGCCAGGTCCCCTTAGATGATATCATAATTATCTAAATTTGTAAATTTTATCTATTAATTATAGTGATCAAAGCTCTACAATTGCAAATATTAATAGTAAAATAAACGTTTAACAAAGAATACTCCTTCTATTAACAAAAAAGAAAAAAAAAAGGATAATAAAGAAATAATTCATGCAGATGTCAGTGTCATTATATGTGATTTCGACAAATATAAGGTGTATAACGAAGTCTACGTTGGCTTTTTTTCCCGCTGGAAGGCAAAAAGGGGCAAAGAAAAAAAGGGAACGAAACCAAACCAAGCATTCTCAATTCAACACCCTGGTTTTGATTTCAAAAGTCAACTCAAGGGAAGCAAATTACTGTTTTTGTTTGTTTATATTGATCTATGTATACATACGTGTATATATATGTATATGTATATATACATATATATAAGTTTAATACAATACATATCCGTAAATGTTTCTGCTTATCCCGTTCTTTTCAACACAGCCGCAACAGAAAATCAGAGATCCAAGAGTGTGACCTAAAAATTCCCAACCGACCACGTAAATTATAAGCCTTTTGTACATTATGAAATAAAAAGAATACAAATTTTCTCAGTCAAATACTCACCAAACATGCTTTTTCACTCCCTTTCACCTTTTTCCGTTCCTCTCTTTTCTTATTCTGCACTGGCTCCACATGTGAGAAAATCCTATAAATTTCACTCTGTCAGCTCTCCACCATGAGAATCAAGCTACACAATTCCTCCCCCCTCTTTCTCTCTCCTCTTTCTTTTTCTCTCTCTAACATTTCTTGAACCGTAAAATGACTGCTTCCACAATTCAAGTCTTAAACACAAAAACAAACAATCATCACATCACCTTCTCAGACAACTTCCGTCCCAAGTGCCATTCTTTCGGACAAGTCTTTTTGCCCATCAAAAGCGAATCAAAAGTAAGTATTTCTTCTTCTTCTTCTTCATTCTCATCAGTCAGACAGTCTTCAGTCGCTGCCAATTTCCTCGCAACACCGATGGCCGCGGTGGTTGAGTCCTGTAGACCTAAATTGTCAAATCTTTGGAGAGAAATTCATGGCTTAAACAACTGGGAAGACTTGGTGGAGCCCTTGCACCCTCTTCTCCGGCAGGAGATCATCCGGTATGGCGAGTTTGTTGCCGCCTGCTACAAGGCCTTTGATCTTAACCCGAACTCTAAACGATACCTAAATTGCAGGCATGGCAAGAGAAGTATGCTCAGAGAGGTAGGGCTGGACAATTCTGGTTATGATGTAACCAAGTACATCTACGCCACTCCGGATATCAACATTCCTGTCCAAGCCAGCGTTACAGCCCGGTGGATTGGCTACGTGGCAGTGTCATCGGACAAGGAGGTTAAGAGGCTTGGAAGGAGAGACATACTAATTACCTTCCGTGGAACGGTTACCAACCCAGAATGGATTGCAAACTTGATGAGCTCCTTAACTTCGGCGAAGCTCGATCCTCACAATCCAAGGCCGGACGTCAAGGTCGAATCAGGGTTTCTCAGCTTGTACACTTCCGATGAAAGCTCGAGCAAATTCGGGCCCGAGAGCTGCCGGGAACAGCTTCTTTCGGAGATTTCAAGGCTGTTAAACAAGTACAATGGCAAAGAGCTAAGCATAACCTTAGCCGGTCACAGCATGGGAAGCTCGCTGGCTAATCTCCTTGCGTATGACATCGCCGAGCTCGGATTGAACAAAAGGAATTACGATCAGAAAGATGATATTCCGGTTTCGGTTTTCTCTTTCGGCGGACCGAGAGTCGGTAATTTGGGGTTTAAGCAACGGTGTGAAGAACTTGGTGTAAAAATTTTGAGGATCGTAAACGTAAACGATCCGATAACAAAGATGCCCGGAGTTTTGTTCAACGAGAAGTTTAGGGTTTTGGGAGGGAGGTACGAGTTTCCTTGGAGCTGTTCTTGTTATGCTCATGTGGGTGTTGAATTAGTCCTCGATTACTTCAATGTGCAAAACCCTTCTTGTGTTCATGACTTGGAGACGTATATAAACTTGTTGAAGTACTGTCCAAAAAGAGTTCATGAGCAGCTTCAGAGGGAAAATGTTGTGAACAACATTATTGGAGGAGAATTTTTCAACAGAGCCAAGGATTTGATCTTGAATGCTCAGAATTTCAACATGTTGCCTTGGAAAAATAATGCGGCTGGTAATATGGTGAACTTGGTTCAATCACAAAGAACATAACTATTTTTCTTTTATTTTGTTGGGGGCAAAATTAGTTAATACTAGATTTAGAGCATAGAATATGGTATATACAAGAAGCAACCTTCAGCCTTCTGAATTTATGCTTAGGAGAAGAGGAACTTCTTTTCAGGAAACGACATGAGTCTTTTAGCGCACATATATATTTTGTAGATGATAGAAGTTTTTTATCGTAGCCCCTCTGAAAATTAAGTCATGGGGATGTGATTTGCAATGTTTTTGTAGCGGGCGGATATATATAGCAATGTTTAACTTGTTGCTAATGATTAATGAAGCTATTATTTATTTATTTCAGCTCATATTGTTGTAATTGAAAGCTTATACTTGATCATTGATAGTTTTTGTGCTATATATATGTGCGTATATATATATATATAGAAACATGCACGAACATTTGTGCATAATTTTAATTTCCCACGAGCCAGTCACGCTATATACAATATAATTGAAGACTTCTCTTTGGGTGTAAGCAGCTACCATGGAACTTTGACCAATCAGGTAATCATAATGGTGTTATTTTGTTGTGCAATTGCAGAACTGCACATATATGCTGAGATATTCCAGGCTAATTAACCTAAGTAAGCGCCTATACATGTTTTTATAAATTAATTTTTGAAAGCTTATTAATTCATAGATCTTATACGTATCTGCCTTCATTAATTTGGAAAGCTCATTAATTCATAGAGCGTATACATGTTTTTCTAAATTAATTTGGAAAGATCATTAATTCGTGGTTTTTCTTTTTTGTTACTGCAAGTACTCGATTTTAGCCTTTGCTTGGCACTAATGAGAAGTATTGTAGTTAGAACCAATATTGGTTTAAAACACTATACTTACATAGAGCTTTTTTATTGTGAACGGTTGAAATTGTAGTCCCAAGCATCGGTGCCAAACAAGTTGTTAGTTTTCAAGTTTTTCTTTTTTGACTGTAAAAGGAGCAAGCGGGAAGCCTATGCCAAATCAAAAAATAGTAAAGCTAGGTCAGATATCAAAACACTCTAGCATGTGAGAGTTTTATACTGAGGTAATTTTTTACTTCTTATTGTAGCATGTGAGAATTTTACACTATTTATTAACTACAACCATGGTTCTAACCACAATTGCTAAATACCCTACAAATTAAAAGTTAACTAATAAATAATTCACTGTCAAATATTTATATCTTTAATTAGTGCATTATATGTGTGTGTATATATGATTGTAAATATGTCATTCCTCAACTTAAGATTAAGAATGCTCCTTTCTGCGGGCTGGTAGGTTTTGACTCCATGCATAAATACTAGAAAGCCTTTTTAAGTAGGAGATGAAACACTATTACTTGTTGTATATGTAACATATATATACATATCTAGCACGTAGTTACATAGTTCTTAAAGAAAAAAAAAAAAACACTTAGTTATAAGGGGGGCATACCTATTAAAAATTAAAATAAAACGCATGTTTTTAGGATTGAAAGGGGAACGAGCAGAATATGGCAAATTAGGGATGGCCGTGGCCATTGACAAACTTTTCAATTACTTTCCTTATTCCCAGTTCAAATCAAACATTATTCTTGTTTTCCAATCATGAAACTTCATATGGTGAGCCAAAGTCTCTCAAGAATACTGGAAGAATAAATTCTTTGTCCTATGTGATAATTGTACCATCGACCATTAATATAGACATCTATTTTTGACAATTAACGACTTATTTTTCCATCTTTTTATATCAACTTTTGCATATGCCCAGATCCGACACGCCTTTGTTGATCTTATACTAAATTTAAATATATGTGAATGTCTCAAACATTTTCAAGGCATGCATGCATGATCTCAAAACATCAAATAATAATTTATAGAAAAAGGAACATTATATACGCGCATATATATACATACATATTTTTTGAAGCTGCTTATGGTGTTCTTAAAATCCTATTGAGTGTGGGGGTTATTTTCAGAACCCAAGAAGGATTTATAAGTACTCATCCTTTAAAAATCCTTATTTTGAGGCAAAACTCCTGGGAGTTATTTGCATAACTTCTTGCTAAGCATCTTAGATGAATTTTTCAGTGGTTTGAGCGTGACTCTAATTATATGGTGAGTTTGTTGATTTCATGATTTTTTGAGCTTAACTTAAAATATTGTTTGGTTTTGAGGTTTGAACAGAAATTCAAACATTATGAGAAAAAATAAAGTAGTAAAAAGGTTTGAATTGTGATTCGAATGGTGAAACTAACAGACTTTAGAGCTAATCAATCTATTGTTATGAAACCTCTCTCAACCTTTTTAAAAAATAAAGAAAAATGTCAACTAATATCAAATAGTTTTAAAATATCCCAATTAGGTTGGCATCCTTTAAGTCATACCTACATATGTTGACCCTACTCATAATATCATTAAAATAGAATAGAAAGAGAAATACAAGAGAGTCACCCCGCCGAAGGCAGTAAAAAGATCAAATCAAAAGACGATAAAGCCACACTCATACTACCACTCCTAAAAATGGAGGCCTCAGTAAAACCCCTGAATTGAAAAAATAAATCCAAAAGGAAAAATCCAGACAAGATGCAAAAGAGTACATGATCTTAGGGAAACGACAAGAATGACTAACGAGAAATTAAGCAACATCCAATTAATCAATTGACTATCTCTCAAGCATTACTTTTATGGTTTATTATGTCTGTGGTGAAAGGAAATTTGTCATTAATAAATTGTCAACTTTTGCTTTCATCTGAATTCGTAATAATTAATAGCGGCGGACTTCTCCAGATTTTTGTTCTCAATTGATTGGTCAAAATATATATGCAACAGAATTTTCAAGTTATAAATGTCATAAACTTTCTAAAAACCATGTTATTCATGCATTCTTTTATCCTTTTTTGAGTTTTTTTCTACATGGGTTATATTGCAAGAAAGTTAATTTAACAAGGCAACTATTAATCTTTAATTGAGGAATATGTAGATCACCCAGACATCTTTATATATGTTTTTTCTAAGAGCATTTTTGTCTCTTTTTTTTTTTTTTCTAGTTTTGTCTAAATTTGTAGGGTTACCCTCTTACGGATTGTTGTTCAATTTCGTTCTCTGATTATTTTTTCGAGAACCTAAAGCAACAATTTTCGTCTCTCTTTGAGGAAGTATGTGATTATTAATCTCTGGTAACTTATCTGCTTTAAGACTTCGATCTTTCGATAAGCCTTTTATTTTAAAGCTTTGATGCTTCCTTGATTCTTATTAAAAGGGAAAGGGCCAGCCAACATAGGGGGCTAGTTTGCTTCCACTAGTGGCGGGGTCCCGAAGGACAAGTAGACCAGGGATGAGTCAAATAATCCAGTAGTTCCACTTTGCTTATTGTTCATCAATAGAAAATCAGGGCAAGCAGGACACTATGGGGAAATGTGAAAATACCTAATCCCATATTGGCCTTGATATGTCGCTAGATGTACTAAGATTGTTCTCTAGATATGTTGAAAAGGAATAACGATATTTCTTGGAAGAAAAAGTAATTCGAGCTACCAGCTTAGAGCTCGTAGTGAGAAAGGTCCTTTTAAATGAGAAATCATGGATTTTCCCATTTAGGTTCGTTATGTTGGGATTGTTAACCATAAGGAAATGATGTAAAGACATTTTTTAAAATTTAATTAAATGGATTAATTATTTTATTACATGTTTACATGCGTGTTGTTTAGATGCATATAAATATCATGAAAATGCCTTGATTATTTACGTGGCTTAAAATATTGTATATAAAAGTTCTATATACAAAAAGATAATATTTAATGAATATAATTTAAATTCTACTCATAATAAAAAATCAAAAGGATCTTTAATAAATTATTACTAATACAGTAATTCATTCTTATACTGAATGGAACAGTCATCCAAATTGTTAATTAAGAGTCATTGGATGAAGATACTTTAAATAATATAATTATATATGAGTGAATCTTGAATATCTAATAATCTGCATTAGCAAACAAAAAATTTAAATGTAATCAATAATGATCAAATATCTAGAACGAATCTAAATCTTTAGTTATTAGTAGACTTCTATTGTAGAATTACGCTCTTTAATATATTCGGTAAAAATTCCTATGTTATAAAATCATATTCCTTGTATTCTTGAGCATAATAAAATAAATATCTAGAAATGTTAATAATACAAGATGAAATCTATTCCTTCAATATAAAGTCAGAAAAATAGTACTCTTAGGTGTTGATTCGAGACTTGAATAGCAAAAGTGCTCAATTTATCATAAAATCATAAATATCTTGTTTATTAAGAATCAATAGTACGTAAGGAGAAAGTTATAATTAGAGAGAACAAAATTTTGTACCTAACTCTAATTATGAACTATTTATATAACTCTAATTATAACTATTTATAGAAGATTTATTTATCCATGTATAATGGTTATATCTTTCAAGAGTGCAATGTCAATGTTTGGTCAATTAACTTTGGAATTAATAAAAGTTATAAATTAAATAAGTTGTTAATTATTTATTAATTTTATTCGTGCTTGAAATTGTAATTTCATAGTTCTCTGTACTATCACTGAAATATTATCTGAACTAACGGGAAATGAATTATTAATTTAAAAGTATTGAGTTTTAAGTGATTATTTAATTATTTAAAAATTAATGACACAATTGTGTGGTGGGACCATATAACAGGCGTGTGGTGCAAGAAAGATTTTCATTTTGTCAGACTAAATTCTTCTCTAAATTACCTATTTTGAAACACTGCAACAAAAGCAAGGATAGACTACACTAAACTGACAAAAATAGACTATAATTTCAATAGAAATTGTTGTATCAACCGTTAGACTACGGTTGAGACCCAACTCCTAAAAAACTAGCAACACTTAGACTATAATTGTCAAATGAAATGTAGTCTAAAAAGGCCCATTCAACCACCCATGACTCAAAACAGTAGTGAAAAACACTTAAAAAAAAAAAAAGCACCATCTGAAAGCGCTAAAAATCCAATATTAAAAATAAAAGGCATCCTCCTTAAACCCTAAAGTCTCTCTTTCGTTCTCCATTGCTTTGTCCCTCTCGAATGTTCCTCTCCTTTTGCAGGCAGCCGTTGCTCCCTCTATTGATGAACATCGTCCTTTTGTCATTGACCATCCTCCACTCTGCCAGTGACCGTATCCCCATCACGTTACACTATCGTTGTTGGTAATGATTTCCTTTCTCAAGACAAAGTCCCCTCTTTTGCTCTCTACAATTACCCTTTCTTTTCCGAAGCTTTCTCGGGTCTCTTTGCTCACCTCTTCCACTGCCGCCTCAACCTCCCTTGCCTAATTCTCCCTTTCTCTTCTGTCCACCCTCTCAGGTCCCTTATCTTTTCCTCTCCATTTTCTCGGGATCCAAACAAGTTGTTTTGTTCATTTTCATTTTCATTTTCATTTTTTTTTATTTCTTTCCTAGGGTTAAAGAAGGTCTTGAGAAACTTTATCTTCTCGACTTCCTTGGCCTGAAGGGATTTGTAGAGGACCTCTCGCGGCGAGCTTTGTGCAAGTGAGCTTAGTTGACTTCACATTTCTTTGGTTTCTTTTTGTTCAACCTGAAATTCTTGTTTTTGTTAATTTTCTGGTGGTTTGAGATTGCAGAAATGTTTTAATCTTTTGTAAATTGTGGTTGAATTAAAGTGATTGGGTTTGATCATCGTAAATCGGTGCTTCCGAATTTAACTTTTGTGGAAGATTGTGGTGGAAACCTTACTTTTCATGTGAATGTTGAGAAAAGTAACTCTATCACTGTGCATGGATACTTCTCTGCTAAAGTTGTGGAGACAAAATGTTCCTACGTAAGTGGAAATAGGAGCGAGTTTTTTTGCTTTGTAGTTTCGGTTTAAATTCACTACTATAAGTGTGTGTTTTAGCTCAATGATAAAGATGGATTTTTTTTTTTCTATCATTTTTTCTCTTCTTTATCGTTTTGAATGTAGGACATGGTTTCAAGCCTATTAGAACCAAAGGACCGAGATCGTGTGGAACTGCTTCTTAAGTACATTGAAGATGTAGATTTACAGCGACAGAGCTTGCCAGACATTTGGGCGTTTATGATTGGTCTCAGGTAGACCTTTTGCTTTGGCTTTATGATGATGAGGTCTTTGGCACTTAACTTTTTTCTATAAAAATCAGCAGTTCCTTGCCCCAAATAATGTCAGGCCTATAGGAGCTGTTATTTCAATGCAACAGAATAATCTTAAAATGTGCTTGAGGACTAATGATAGTAGCACAGATACATCTGAAGTTGCGAAATTATGCACCATAACCTAGGCAGCTATGCCTATACCTTCTCTTCTTCTGTGCAATTTTAGAATGTGTTGAACAGTTCATTTAATGCATTTTTACACATGAAGGCCTACTACGGTGGTGGCGGCTCTTCAAGTTCAAACTCTTTCATCATTAGGATGGATGAGTAGAATATTTGAAATAAAAGATATGGCATATTAATAGTGGACTAAAAATTTTTCTCGCAAGTAATATTAATATTTGAAACACTCTTTTATTCTTTTTCTTGATAGTGGACTAAAAATTTTCAATGCCAAATGTGAAAGAAGCTTAAGGAAAAATATAGTTTGGGAGATTATTAAGGTATGTATAAATTTTTTATTTAAATTGCTAATTGAAAAATATACATGGTTGTATTAATTGTACTTATAATTTTTATAGGCCCCACGACAACCCACAAATAAAGAATGTGGCTACTTTGTAATTCAATATACGAAGGATGTAGTTGAAAAGCATAAAGTCTCTGTTAGTGAAAAGGTAAGTGTGTATGAGTTCAGAACTTTGTAATTGTACTTATGATATATTTTCTTCATAATGATACTGCTTTCCACTAGCCTAGAATTTTTATTTTTTCCTACAGTTTGATCACAAATATACTTATACTCAACAAGAGCTAGATGTAATGTGTGGAGAGTGGGCTAATTACTTTCAAACATTTTTTACTCAAGGCTTCATTTCATGTTTTTGTCCCTTATTTGAAGTTAATTGAAGACAGAAGTGTATGAATTGAACTTTAATTAATTAGGAGTGTGTTATGATTTAAATTATGTGTATTATTTTGGGATTATATTATGGAATTACTTTTGTGGCAATGAAAAACAACAAAAATTCTGGCCATTGAAATTTTTTTATATTGCATAATATTAGTCCAAAAATTTTGCCTAATTGCTAGTTGTTTAAAAGCTAAACATTAAAACCATGGTTGAATGTAGACCGTAGTCTAAGCAGCCCAAAGATAGACTGTGGTTTAATGCAGCCCGTGGTCTAAGTAGCCCAAAGATAGACTACGGTTTAATGCAGCCTATAGGCTAAGCAGTCTATATAGATTGGCTACGGTTTCATAAGCGTAGTTTAAACAATGAGACTTTTTAACTACATCTCCATAGACTACGGTTGTATAACTATAGTCTAATACCTTAGACTACAGTGAAAAAACGTAGTCTAATCTCTTTTTTGTTGTAGTGAAAATTTAAATATTTATAATTTTTAAAAATAAGATTTTTTTCATATTAGGTATTTGAGATTTGGAAACAAAATAGAATTGGGTTACAAAGAGATCTTGTCTTCTTATTGGACTTAAAATCGGAGCCACACGCAAGGAATTTCCTTTTATGTGGCGCAGGCCTATCCCATAGGAGGGGAAAGGCATCTCACTTAATTAATTAATTTTAAATAAATTTGACTTAGAAATGGATTCCGTTTATGCATTTATAAATAGGTGTTCGTAGAGAGCCTTTTATTCATTCTTTCTCACTTTTAGAAAAGGACAACCTTGGAGGGAAAAGTTCTCCATGACCATTCATTGCTTTTGTAATGCCCCGAAATTTATTTAATGATATTGTAATGTAAAACGATGAATTAGTGTGCCATAACTAATGTTTCAAAAATTAATTTGATCATTTGGTTAAATTTGAGTTTTAGGTTGTTTTGTTATTTTAATGAATTCTAATGATTTTTTATTATTTTAAAATGTCATTTTGGGATCTTAAGACAAAACAATTTGTAAAATGTTAAATATATTTGGTTTTACAGAACCGTGGGCGGCACATGGTTTTCATACAGTAAAACCGCCCACTTTTCTCTCTATTTAATCTCTCTCTTACTCTTTCTCTCATTCTCACACTCTCTCTCTCTCCCCCGTGACACTCTTTCTCTCACTCTCCCTTTCGGTTTCTCTCTTTCTCTCTCGTTTTTCTCTCAAATTTTTGAAACAAAATTTGAATCCAAGCTTCGGGTTAGCGAGTAGGAAGCTCAAGGATGTGATTTGGCAACCAAAAACAAGATTTAAAGCTTCGATTTGAGGTTAGTTTTGAAATTTCTTAACTTTTTCCAAATTTTCAATTTTACATGCATTTTGAAATCTAAGTTTGTTTGAGCTTAGAAAACCCTTGATTTGAGTTAAAGGATCTTAGAACAACTAGAATCTATGTTTTGTTTGAAGAAAAACGGATTAGATTCAAGATTTTTCATTTTTTCTCATTTTTCCCTATTTTTTGATTTTCTTGGATTTTGTGTCCAAATCTTGTTTAAATGAATTCAAAAGTGTCCTAGTATGTTTTTCTATCATCTATGATTGTTTTCTATGTCTGGGATTTGAGAAAAATAGGTTAAAATGAAGATTTGTGTTTTGGGAGACCTAAAACCCGTGCCTGAGATTTCTGGAAATTTTCCAGTTTGGCAGGCCGAACTTTGTGCTCGGTAGGCCAGATTCAAATGATCGGTAGGCTAGATTCATCCATCCAGCGGGCCAAACCTGAAGAATGTTCGACCGATCAGACTTGTCCTCCGGCAGGCCGAACTATGCTGTTCAGCTAGCCGAACCAGGGAGACCAGCAGGCCAACCAAACTAGGGCAAAATTTTGTGATTTCCATCCGTTTTCATTGCTTTGAACCCTGATTGAAATTCCAACCTTATAAAATGATTTTAAAGGTACAAATGGTACACTAGGACATCATGAAATGGTTTAGTAATATAGTATTTCTCAAACTAGATATTGATCGACTTAGTGTGTATCTAGGATCGTTTGTGTTTTCGCGGAGCTAACGTATAGTGGACCGGGATTACTGTGTGGGGCACTGGTACAAGTATCGAGGTAGGACTTCTCCCCTTCTTTGGTAACCAGTTTCAAAATGATTTGACTTTGAAAAGGGTTTTTATAAAAATATTTTCAACGGTTGATTGAAAATGAAATTTATCGATTGTATTTCTATGACCCGTGGTCCAAAAATGAACTCCATAATGAACTTCATAATGAATGATAATGAAAATATCTGATAAATGGATTTTGAATAATGTTAGAGATAAATATAAGGGCATGATGTCATATCAGAGATCGGGTCGTGTAGCGATCGACCTTGGGGGTAGGTCTCGAAACCCGGTTGGGCCACTACGGTGGTGGTATTCATGTGGTTTGCCGAGGAAAAGAGAATGATGATATTTCTGGTCGATCAAATAAACTGTTTTTGGTAAGAACGGTTTTATTTAAATTTATTCACTCGAGTTTTCTTTTAAATAATCTCTTGAATTATGATATTTCTTTTCAAACTAAATGAATTTTTTTTATATAGTCCTATTGAGCCTTTTGCTCACATTTCATTTATTTTCAAATTTCTCCCTCTAGGTGGATTTCCACATAGGTTCAGAGAGGACTCAACGGATAGAACTTAGGAGCAGTAGAGAACTAGTAAATTATTTGTAATAATTAAACAAGGCATGTAATGTTTTAACTTTCCTTGTGCTTGGGCTGCAGTTGTATTATTATAATGTCAGTACAATGTGTGTGCACAAGCTGTGGGTTAGTGGAATTCATACTCGCTATATTTATTGCTTATTTCTTGCTCAATGAATTTATCTGTTCAAAGAATATGAATTCTTTTACTAAATGGTCTTTTTGGAAAATTTCATATTTTTATATTTAATTTAACCCCTAAAACTCTTGATTTTAATTAATTTAAATAATCTGTCACGTCACCTCCCGTACTCTAGGGCATGACAAAATGGTATCAGAGCCCAAGGTTATGAACCTTGGAAATTGTGCACACATATGTATGGCAATGAAATACCTCTGATAGTCCAAATTTTGTTTTCAGAAGTGAGAGGATGGCACCTAGATGTCGTTCGACAGCTGACGTCGAGTTTGGAAATGATAAAGGTATGATGAGATCTATGTTTGTGGCTTTCCGACAGATGGCAGCTAGGGCTAGACCGAAGGATTCTGATGTCAGTCATCGGCATACATATTTAAAGGAATTCCAGCATCCATCTATTTTGACTTTTGATGGTAACGGGGATCTGTAATTGGCAGAATATTGGTTAGACTCGATTGTGAAGCATTTGGATACCCTTGGTGTGCCTGATTGGATCGTGTGGAATTTGTTGCATATAAGCTCGAGGGTGGTGCTAATACTTGGTGGAAACAAGCTAAGCATTTGGAATGCGGTGGCAATATCAGCTGGGACAGATTTGAGGAGCTGTTCTATGACCGGTATTTTTCGTAGGGGTATAGAGATCAGAAGGCAACTGAGTTCTACAAGTTGCAGTAGGGTGACTTGTTAGTTTAGGAATATGAGGCAAGATTCAATGAGTTGGCCATGGTTTGCTCCATCAGCAGTGGCATCGAAACGCGATAGGTGCATTAAGTTTCAGGAAGGGCTTAAGGCTCCTATTTGGTGACAGGTGGTTGCTCGGTGACTTAGGAATTTTTGTGAGCTTGTGTCGTCAGCAATATTAGTGGAAAATGATTATGTGCAGTATTGTGAGGATCGAGCAAAAGCTTCGAGAGGACCACAGAGGAGCGGTAGGAAGAGCACCAGTAGCCATCCAACTCCAGGAAAGAATAAGCAGGGTGGCGCGAAACAGTGGTAGCAGCAGTTCATCTGGTAGTGGGCGTAGCAATCCCTACAGCTTCCATTGTCATTTTTGTCAGTAGCCAGGACACATCAAGAGGAATTGCCCGATCAGGAGTGCCCGTCTTGGATCTCAGACCGGAGAAGGTGTCAGTCGTCAGTCTCAGCCTCAGACCCTACCTCCGCCTCGACAGTATCCACAGTTGCAGTACCTTCTCAGCAGTTTTCATATCCAGCACAAGGGCAGCAGCCGCAGCATTTCCAATGTAGCGTCCCTCAGTACCGAGCGTCGAGTACAGCTAGCGTGCAGTCGTCTCCGTCTCAGCAGTATCGGTAGAATAATCCAGGGCCTAGCAATGTTGGTAGAGGAAAAGGAAAGGCACCAGCGCAGGTTCATGCAATGGCATCAGGAGGTTCAGATTCCAGACCAGTAATACGGTAGTCGATGGTACGATCTTAGTTTTTAAATCCTTAGCTCACGTTTTATTTGATACAGGTGCTACTCATTCTCTCATTTTGAGTTCTTTTATACATGCCTTGGGACTAGAGATAGAAGATTTTAATGAACCCTTAGTCATAGCTTCTCCCTTGGGGTGGGTGTGTGTGAATTGTGTATGAAATCTTGTAAAATAAAGATTGGGGATGAAATTTTGAAAAGTGATTTGATTATACTCCCCATGAGCTCATATGATGTAATTCTAGGGATGGACTGGTTGTCTAGGTATAATGCAGTTGTAGACTGCCAACTTAGAAAAGTGACCATAGTGTCTGATAAGGGGATGATGATCACTTACTAAGGTGGTGGTGATCGGTTAATGAGTGAGCGTCTCATGAAGTCATGTATTGGAGGGTGAAGAAATCTGGTTTGTCATACTTTTCTTACGAATCTAGAGTGCAAGCCCTATACCTTGCGAGGAAATGTAGCGATTCTGGTGGTTGATGAGTATGAGGATGTCTTCCCCGATGAGTTGCCAGGATTACCACCGCATCGAGAAATTGAGTTTGGTATTGAATTGTTTCTGGGGACAGCACTGATTTCTATAGCACCTTATCGGATGGCGCTGGCAAAAAAGAAAGAATTGAGGAAGCAACTTTAGGAGCTTGCTGATAAAGGGTATATTCGAAATAGCAAATCTCCATGGGGAGCACCGGTTTTGTTTGCTAAGAAACATGATGGGACTCTCAGGTTATGTGTAGATTATTGACAGCTAAATCATGTTACAATGAAAAATAAGTATCCCTTGCCTAGGATCAATGAGTTGTTTGATCAACTAGGAGGTTCGTGGTACTTCTCAAAGATTGATTTGCTGTTGGGTTACCATCAACTCAGGATTAAGGAAGAGGATATTCCCAAGACAGCTTTTGGGACCCGGTATGGGCATTTTGAGTTTATGGTGATGTCGTTTGGGTTGACGAATGCCCCGGTGGCTTTCATGGATTTGATGTATAGGATATTTAGGCCATATATGGATCAGTTCATGATTATGTTCATCGATGACATTCTAGTATATTCTAAGACTTGGGAGGAGCATGAGCAGCATCTCTGGATCGTGCTTTAGACTCTGCGGGAACACCAGTTGTATGCCAAGAGAGAAAAGTACGAGTTTTGGTTGACTGAGGTCAAATTTCTGGGTCATGTCATCTCTAAGCATGGTATTTCTGTGGATCCGTCCAAGATTGAAGCCATAGTGGAATGGGATCGACCAAGGAATGTAGCAGAAATTCGTAGCTTCTTGGGTCTTGCTGGTTATTACAGAAAATTTGTAAGGATTTTTTGAAGGTTGCAGCTCCAGTTGACGAGGTTGATCAAGAAGAATGTCAGGTTTAGGTGGGATGAAGAATGTGAGCTTGCTTTTCAGGAATTAAAAAACCGGTTGACTTCAGCCCCAGTGTTGGTTATTCCTAGCAATGACGAGCCGTATAAGGTTTACGCAGATGCTTCAGGACGCAGACTTGGATGCGTGTTGATGCAGCATGGGCACATGGTTGCATACAGATCAAGACAGCTACGGCCTTACGAGCGAAATTATCCTACTCACGACTTGGAGCTCGCAGCGGTGATTCATGCGCTGAAGATTTAGAGTTGTTATTTGTATGGAGCGACATTTCAGGTCTTCTCTGATCATAAGAGTTTGAGGTATCTGTTCACTCAGAGGGATCTTAATTTGAGGTAGCGGAGATGGATGAAGTATATGGAGGATTATGATTTCGCGTTGCAGTACCATCTCGGGAAAGCTAATATGGCCGTGGATGTGCTTAGCAGGAAGTCTTCAGGGATTCTCGCTTGTTTGGCTCTTGAGGACTGGAGCAGGGATGCGACAGTGAGTGAGTATAAACTACGGTATCATGAAGACTATGATCGAGTTTTGGTATATCATATGGAGGTGACGCAAAATCAGTGGTGAAGCAGATGGTGAAGCAAAATCAGTGGCAGGACCAGCATTTGCAGGAGATTTTGATGCAGATTCAGAACGAAGAGCGGTTTGAAGAATGGAGAGTGCATGTAGACGGATCGTTATATTTTTGGGAACGTCTTGCAGTTCCAGCTATCGCAGAGGTAATGAAAGCCGTTATGGACGAAGCCCATAGGTCTCAGTTCGCCATTCATCTGGGGAGCACAAAGATGTATCATGATTTAAAGAGGTAATATTGGTGGAGAGGCATAAAGAAAGATGTTCGAGAATACGTGGCCAAGTGTACGACGTGTCTTCAGGTGAAAGCCAAGCATCAGAAGCCAGCGGGTTAGCTTCAGCCGCTTCTTATTCTAGGGTGAAAATGGGAGCATGTGACGATGGATTTTCTCATAGGTTTGCCGAGGACGGAGCAGCGGCATGATGCAGTTTGGGTCGTGGTCGACAGATCGACGAAATCAAAGCATTTAATTTTATTCAGGTCGACATGTTCTAGGAGGATTCTCGGGGATTTGTATCTGCAAAACATAGTGAGATTGCATGGAGTTCCTTTGTCCATCACTTCTGATCGAGACACCAAGTTTAATGCTAAGTACTGGAGGAGTTTTCAAGAGGCTTTGGGTATAGATTTGAACTTCAGTACGGCGTTTCATCCTCAGACTGATGGGCAGTTATTCAGATTCTGGAGGATATATTGCGTGCTTGTGCGTTGGACTTCGGCGGGAATTGGAAGAAATATTTGCATCTGGCAGAATTTGCGTACAACAATAGCTATCAAGCGAGTATTGGTATGGCACCGTTTAAGGCGTTGTATGGGCGATCGTGTCAGTCACCGGTGTGTTGGGCAGAACCGAAAGACAGGGTTATTTTTGGGCTAGATGAGATCCATGATAGCAATGAGAAAGTAGCCATGATTCGAGATCGATTGAGGGTAGCTCAGAGTCAACAAAAGAGTTATGCGGATGGAAGACGTCGACCCTTAGAATTTGCAGTAGGAGATTTCGTTCTCTTGAAAGTATCACCTCGTAAAGGAGTTATGCGGATCGGAGTGAGTGGAAAGCTTGTACCGAGGTATATTGGACCGTTCGTGATCACTCAACATGTTGGTGTGGTTGCTTATGGGCTCGACCTTTCGCCCGAACTCTCTCATGTTCACGATGTGTTCCATGTGTCGATGCTTAGGAAGTGTTCGCCTGAGCAGGGTAAGATAGTTTCATTTCGTGATGTACATGTAACACCTGCCTATTTTTATGTAATGAATCACGTTAAGTTAGTAACAACGTTAATGAAATTTTATGATATATGATGTTAATGTTACTAACTTTTTATGTCAAGTTATATGACAGGTGATGACCGCATGTAATCGTTGTGCTCAAGTGTTCATGATTATTTTAATGTATGTTTAATTATGATGTAATGATGACTTAAATATTTTAATGTTTGGTATTTAAGGACAGTTCGACAGGCCGAACAGTCTGCCAAAGATAGACAGGCCAAAGGAAACCATCGGTAGGCCGAACGTGGTGGAACCAACAGGCCGAACACAGCTGACGAGCAGTCAGCAGAAATCTCTCCAAATTTATGACTGAGTTAATTACGTTAAATGGGTGATTCATTGTGATTAATTGGCATAATAATGGAATAATTTTGTCAGTTAAGGAAATTAAAAGGTTAACTCTACATTGATTTGTCTGATTTTAAATGGTTTCCCATTTTAAGAGGGCAAAACATGGTAAGTATAGAGTGATTGTTTGACTTTTCTTCTTTCTTTCCTTTTCTCCACGCCAATTAGCACCATTTGAGTCAGAAAATTCTGACTTAATGGAGGGAATTGAATTCCCATCAATTATGCTCATTATGTTAAAATTTTTAATGTTCCGTTTTTATTTTTTTTTTCTCATTCTCATGTTTCTCTCTCTCAAACTTCTGAGACGTTTGTTTTTTTCATTCTTCTTCTCTTCTCCACGAATCCTATCTCCCTCTCTCTCAAAAATTCTCTGCAAGTATTGAAAGAAAAAAAAAAGGTTATTTTCGTTGGTTAAATTTAAGAATTTTGAGAAGAAATTTTCAAGGTAAGAACTTTTCTGGTAATTTTGAAAAGAATTCTTCTCCTCCAATCGCTTGCAAAAATCTTTCTATAGGTATTGTATTTTTGCCCTAAGTTTTAATATGATGTTCATGTGTGTATTGGGTGTTGTTTTTCCAAGTTTCATGTTATTCTGGTGTTTTTATGAAAAATATGAATTTTCTATCCTTTACCCCTTACAGTAAAATATTACTGTTTAACATTGATGCATGAAAAATGTAATGTTTATTCAAGACGTAAATGAATGATGTTTTCATGAAAGTTGTCAAGAATGTACATGTATAATGTATGATGAATGTATTTTATTTTATGAAATGTTTTATAAGTTTAAAGGATTTTGATTGATGATGAAATATTTTTATGATGTTGGAATATATGATAATAAGATGTTTGTATGAATTTTTAAAATGTAGGTATATTAAATTATTAGAAAACGTTTTCAAAAGATTTTCATATTTATAATGTATGAAATGTTTTGATGATAATATTTAAGGAAACATGTTATGAATAATGTTTATATATGATGATAATTTTATGTTGTCACAATGATGATTATGAATTGTGTTTGTAATATGAGATGAATGTATATATGAATGTTATATGAATGATTGTTTTATGATAAGTATTAATTTTATTGTATTTTTAAATGGATAAATGGCATGAACACTCAAAGAAACGAGCACTTCGAGACCGCGACATCGTCACCAAAAGTATATTAAGGTTAAGTAAGCTAGCGTTAAGGTAAGTACATTCTCACTTGCAACATGATACGTTTTACAAGGTTTGATGATATATTCACAAGTTATTCATGATGATTTTATGGTTATTTTTCCTTAAAGGATTTCTTATGAAAAATTATCATGATTTAGAGTTATGTATGTATGATGATGACATGTTTCAAAGTATGAAAATTATGTATTATGTATCACCTAATAAGTGTTGCACACCAATGTTATGAAATGAAATGTTATGATGTCATGTTTGGTTTGGGATTAGCTACCCTTCTCCTCTCATGACGGCGCGCCTACAATGATGTTCATGGTGCAACACTTGGGCCCTTAAGATAAAATGGAATAAGTTTTAATATGGTTAATGTAATGAAAGATATGTTTCTATGAAATTGTGCTTAAGGCACTTTTATGATACGATGACAATGATAATGATGATGATGTATATGAAATGTTTTTAAATATGAGAATTATATGTACTTACTAAGCATTAGCTTAATCAAGTTTTATGTCATGCTGCAGATAAGGGTAAGAAAACCATGGAATAGGCGGAGGACATGGGAAGGCGTGTGAGCACAAAGCACGATGAATTGTAACTGGAAGAACGCCAAGAAGAATTTTTTTTTATGTTTTAATTCAAGTTTTATATTTTGAACATATTTTTTTTATGTTAAGTTTTAAGAATACTTGAACTATGGTTTTATACTTTATTTTATCATTTTAAAGAATTTTGATCTTTCTGCAATTTTTATGAAAAGTTAACTCTGTTTTACAAATTAAGTTTTTCTCCAGGATCTTGGCTCGGTCGGCCTGCCGAAGGTCATGGGTCGGCCTGCCGATGTTTGGAAGTTCGGCCTACTGATCACGTTTTAGCTTGCCGGATGATGATGAGTTTTTAATCCAGATTTGCAAGGTCTCTACCGGCCTGCCGATCATGTTCGGCCTGCCGAAGTCCCAAGTTCGGCCTGCCGAACTGTTGGGGTAAATGAGTTATAAACAATGTGATGTTTTAAACGATGTGGTGTTTTTATAAGTTACGATTTTACAACTTGGTATACCTATTCTATAAAAATAATTTTATGATTAATTTAAAGTATCATTAAATAAATGATGATATGGAATAAGTTAAACAATGATATTGTTTTATAAAAAAAATGTATGAATGGGTCCTGGTTAAGTATGTTTAATTAAAGTATCGTATAAGTTTTGGGCTTATGTTCTTGTTTAAAGTTTAAACAAGTATGAATCTATGAAAGTAACGACATATGTGACGTCCATAAAGGGGGTGTTACAGTACAGGTTCGGGAAGATATGACGTACGAGGAGGTGCCGATTCAGATTATCGATCGAAAAGTAATAAGTTTGCGCCGTTGTGAGATACCATTAGTAAAGGTTGTGTGGCGGCATCACAGGATTGATGAAGCCACTTGGGAACTAGAGTCGAGTATGCGGGAGTTGTATCCGCATTTGTTTTGTTTTTAAATTGATTTCTAAATTTCGAGGGCAAAATTTCTTTTAGGGGTGGAGAGTTGTAACGCCCCGAAATTTATTTAATGATATTGTAGTGTAAAATGATGAATTAGTGTGCCATAACTAAGTTTCAAAAATTAATTTGATCATTTGGTTAAATTTTGAGTTTTAGGTTGTTTTGTTATTTTAATGAATTCTAATGATTTTTTATTGTTTTAAAATGTTATTTTGGGATCTTAAGACAAAACAATTTGTAAAATGTTAAATATATTTGGTTTTACAAAACCGTGGGTGGCACATGGTTTTCACACAGTAAAACCGCCCACTTTTCTCTCTATTTAATCTCTCTCTCACTCTTTCTCTCATTCTCACACTCTCTCTCTCTCTCCCCGTGACACTCTCTCTCTCACTCTCCCTCTCGGTTTCTCTCATTCTCTCTCTTTTTTCTCTCAAATTTTTGAAGCAAAATTTGAATCCAAGCTTCGGGTTCATGAGTAGGAAGCTCAAGGACGTGATTTGGTAACCAAGAACGTGATTTAAAGCTTCGATTCGAGGTTAGTTTTGAAATTTCTAAACTTTTTCTAAATTTTCAATTTTACATGCATTTTGAAATCTAAGTTTGTTTGAGCTTAGAAAACCCTTGATTTGAGTTAAAGGAACTTAGAACAACTAGAATCTATGCTTTGTTTGAAGAAAAACGGATTAGATTCAAGATTTTTTATTTTTTCTCATTTTTCCCTATTTTTGGATTTTCTTGGATTTTGTGTTCAAATCTTGTTTAAATGAGTTCAAAAGTGTCCTAGTATGTTTTTTTATCATCTATGATTGTTTTCTATGACTAGGATTTGAGAAAAATAGGTTAAAATGAAGATTTGGGTTTTGGGAGACCCAAAACCCATGCCTGAGATTTCTGGAAATTTTCCAGTTCGGCAGACCGAATTCAAATGATCGGCAGGCCAGGTTCATCCATCCGGCAGGCTGAACCTAAAGAATGTTCGGTGGACCAGACTTGTCCTCCGGCAGGCTAAACTATGTTGTTCGGCCGGCCGAACCAGGGAGACCGGTAGGCCGACCGAACTAGGGCAAAATTTTGTGATTTCCATTCGTTTTCATTGCTTTGAACCCTGATTGAAATTCCAACTTTATAAAATGATTTTCAAGGTACAAATGGCACACTAGGACATCATGAAATGGTTTAGTAATATAGTATGTCTCAAACTAGATATTGATCGACTTAGTGTGTATCTAGGATCGTTTGTGTTTCTGCGAAGCTAACGCATAGTGGGCCAGGATTACGGTGTGGGGCACCAGTACGGGTATCGAGGTAGGACTTCTACCCCTTCTTTGGTAACCCAGTTTCAAAATGATTTGGCTTTGAAAAGGGTTTTTATAAAAATATTTTCAACGGTTGATTGAAAATGAAATTTATCGGTTGTATTTCTATGACCCGTGGTCAAAAAATGAACTCCATAATGAATGATATTGAAAATATCTGGTAAATGGATTTTGAATAATGCTAGAGATAAATATAAGGGCATGATGCCATATCAGAGATCGGATCATGTAGCAATCGACCTTGGGGGCAGGTCCTGAAACCTAGCTGGGCCACTACGGTGGTGATATTCATGTGGTTTGCCTAGGAAAAAAGAATGATGATATTTCTGGTCGATCGAATAAACTGTTTTGGGTAAGAACGGTTTTATTTAAATTTATTTACTCGAGTTTTCTTTTAAATAATCTCTTGAATTATGATATTTCTTTTCAAACCGAATGAATTTTTTTTATATAATCCTACTGAGCCTTTCGCTCACATTTCATTTGTTTTCAAATTTCCCCCTCTAGGTGGATTTTCACATAGGTTCAAAGAGGACTCAATGGACAGAACTCAGGAGCAGTAGAGAACTAGTAAATTATTTGTAATAATTAAACAAGGCATATAATGTTTTAACTTTCTTTGTGCTTGGGCTGCGGTTGTATTATTATAATGTCAGTACAATGTGTGTGCACAAGCTGTAGGTTAGTGGAATCCATACTCGCTATATTTATTACTTATTTCCTACTCAATGAATTTATCTGCTCAAAGAATATGAATTCTTTTACTAAATGGTCTTTTTGGAAACTTTCATATTTTTATATTTAATTTAACCCTTAAAACTCTTGATTTTAATTAAATTCTCATTTTAATTAATTTAAATAATCTACCACGTCATCTCCCGTACTCCGGGGCGTGACAGTTTTCTTACGTATTGAGTACAAAATGAATTCCTTTAACCTCAATGCCCATACATTTTTTCTTATATTACCAGAGACCAGATGCAAAAGAATTAAGGAGTTGAAGAATTTTACAAGTTATCAAATTATCAACCTAATCGGATGATGCAAAAATTCTTATTCATGTATATATTAATTTATAATAATTAATAAATCTATAGAGTACGACTTAAAGTTGTATGCAAACTTTTGTTGTATAAGGTCCAACCGCCTATTTTAGTTCTGATGTTTTCATTGATTTTGGTTTCCCTAAC
This sequence comes from Artocarpus heterophyllus, assembly GCA_025403435.1. Classification (NCBI taxonomy): domain Eukaryota; kingdom Viridiplantae; phylum Streptophyta; class Magnoliopsida; order Rosales; family Moraceae; genus Artocarpus; species Artocarpus heterophyllus. The sequence continues at coordinate 20,308,941 of CM046341.1, forward strand.
CAACAGATTATTTATTGTTTTAGCTTGCTTTTAAAAAAAGGTTTTATGCTTATTTTTTCTTTGTTTTTTTTTGGTTTTCTTCATTTTTTAACGTGATCTTTTTTCTTTTCTTTTTAATAAAGTTTTTACGAAATAAAAGAAAGAAGGTATAAACTTAGATCTGTAATTTATCGGTTGATTGAAATAAGTTATCCTCCTTCGGCATTTATTTTTGTGCTTTCTGGTCATCCAAGTAATTAATTAATGTTTAGGACTATTAATTTAATTGAAAATTACAAGTTACAATTAGTTACTATATTTTCCATAATGGCTATGACACGCTTATATGCATGCATCTATCAAAATGTGAATCATGGGTTGGTAAAATTCTCCACACATTGAATCCCATATATGCATGTGTGTTTCGCGCCATACATACAAAACCCTGTTTCATATGCACGTAGAATTGCCCATCAATCAGGCCGGTTACTACTAGTACAACATGTCAGCGGGGTCTTCTTGATTTGTGACTGCAGCCAAACTTTTTTGAGGGTCAAGTACTAAACTTATAGATAACATGTTGACTGAATTTTTTTTTTTCACTCATTGTTTCTTCATCGTGTTTTTGTAATAAGCAGTTGCTAGTTATTAGGTGATACTTTATATGTCTCTGTATTTTTCTTATATATCGTGATATATAAGACTCAAATGGCAGCCAAGATACATATACCACAAATCAGGGGCATAACCACCTAGAGACGGTGGAAAGTCCCTGAATATTTTTTCTTTTAATTTTACATGTGAAATTTTATAAAATTTATATTTTATTTTTTAAAAAATTATATTTTACCTTTCTAAAAATTTTGCCATCTCTTTATTTGTCACATCACATTAGGTCATGTCTCATCTCTGGCTAATTTTTTTGACTCCATTTCTACCACAAAGAAATTAGTTGGCACAACAACAATTATAGAATTTAGCGACGAAACTTTGAGTGACGACATTTGAAGCTACATATAACGATGACAATATCGTCGCTTATTGTCATTAATTGTCCTAAATAATGTGGCATCATTTCTTAGATTCACCCACCAAAATTCCTAAACGGGCGCCATAAATAGGAGGGTTATTTTTTCAGATTCAGCGACGACATATTATTAACTCCCCACTCCCAGTCGCCCCTTCACCACTTCTCGATCCACCGTCTTCTTCCTTACGAACGACCCTCTCCCTCTTCAACACTCTCTCACATCTTGCGCTTTCTCTTTCTCAAATTTTTTTTGGGAGAACACTACCAATCAACCCTGCGAACCCTGTGAGCTCCACCGGTGTAATTCATTGGCCAGATTGTCGCCGTTTGCCGTCGGATTGTTGTCATCGTCATCTGCCGCCCAACTTTGTAAGTTTTTTTTTTCTTTAGTTTCCTGCCTTAATTTCTTCTGGAATTTGATTTCCTCTGGAGGATCCCCAATCTATGGCACATTTACTTGGCCAATCTCAATATAGGTCAATTCAAGCTAATGTAAATAGTAAAAACGTGCGCCTTGAGTAAATTTGGTAAAACTGTTGCCAAACTTTGAACACAAGCCAATCCCGAATATTGTAACTTCCTGGGCAGCAAAAAATGAAAAATTTTGGATCACCTATCACAATGTATCTGCGTATAAATTTTGCACTAATTTTCGGTTTAAAACGTGTCTTAACGATTGGATTATTGTCATTGCAAGCCTTGCACAAAGTTGGAACATACATATCATAGTACCTGATTAACCATCAACAAATACAGAGCTGTTAGTGCACATCATAACTATTTCTTAATAAAATTTGAATGGAAAAAGACTTACTTACGAGCGTGTCCTAATTTGCATTGCTGCACAACACTTTTTTATGGTAGACAAAGTTATATTTTTCACATCACCCTAAAGCAAAAGAAGTGAAAAAAAGTTGCAGGTAAGAAAAGAACTCATGTTAACATGCAAAAGGATAACGCTCATTAAGAGTGCAGAGTGATAGAATATTTTCAGTTTTTTTACAACTTCAAAAATGTAGAGACAATTACCTCATTGTGTCCAGCAGTAGACTTGGCAATATTGTCAGTTTTTTTACGACTTCCTATATTGGAATATAGTGCTCATTAAGAGTGCAGAGTGATAGATTTTTCACTGTTTAAGTATAGCAATTTGAAGGGGGAAAAAAGGAACAGAAAATAGCTTTTAGGATAAGCAATGTTGCATGCATAACTATAACTTCTAATCACACATTCACACAATTTTTAGAAGAGGGACAGGATGACAGTACATAGGAGCCAAGTGTCATAGGAAGGTCGAAGAGGTAACTAATTCCAGCATCATCATCATCATCCCCAACATTTGTCTGGTTCAACATGGCATCATAGATGTCATCACCCTGCATTGAATTATGTATACGTTAACATCAATAATGTTTAAACAAACACAAATAAAAATTACAAATTGCAACATGATATTAATAAGACTTACAATACGCAAAACATGGTACTGTGTCTTTATGTCGTCTGGTGGCCATTGATCCAGCACTGCCGAACCCTTCTTGGTGGCAGTCATAATCTTCTCATGTCTCTTCTGCACCTTTGAGTCGCACTCCACAATGTGGCCTTTTACTAATTGAATTATGGAGAGGAAAAAGCTAACATCTACTTTAATCAAACACCCGTATAAAGAGGAAAAAAAAAAAAAAAGGAAATGTGAATGCTTTTTAAAGTGGGAATTTTGCTTTACTAGACGTGGAGAAAGATTAATTTCCTAACATCACAAAAGCGTTTGCTTCAGTCTTTTGTTTTTCACACAAATTAATTAAGGAGATCCAAGAAGCTTTGGCTCCAAAATATCTTCTTTGTAATTTTACATTATATATATGCACTTATATACATATTGATGCATAAAAACATGAACTTATCAAGAGCTCATTGTTCAAATCTCGTTTCAAAGTACTGGAATTTGTTTTGTTCAATTTGGGTTCTTGTAATTTTTTTTTTTTGGTTGTGGGTATTGGCTTTGATATAGAATTCATGATCTGGATTTTATGTTAAGTGGGGTTTTGTGATTATAGTGTTAGAAGCATATTGCACTTATTTCTAATGGTTGAAGTTTGCATCTTTGGACCTTGGATGCTCAATGTGTGCTATGATTGCTTAAGGTTTCTTTGTGTTTGACAATGTAGGTTGCCCTTACAAAGAGACAGTGTTTATTGTTGGTGTCAGTTGGTTCTCTGTTACATTTCTTCTTGGATCACTTATTTGAGGTAATATCAATTAGAAATTTGACATGTTATTATTTCCATCATTCTCATCGTGTGAAGTTATTACAATAGGGCTCATGTATGCTCTCTCACCCAGCATAATAGAAAAGTGTTAGGGACATAATTAATCGAAAATATAACTCGTATGTGGATCTTGTGGGATTCATTTTTATTAATTAATATGTGGTGCTTAACACTCTTGTTTGGTGTAATAGTTTGGACTGTAGATGGCTACAGATAATATAATTGTTTCAATTTGACCCAATGTCTATTAAGAAGATAAGTGACTTACATGTTACTCCTTAGATCTCAATATCCATCAATATTTTTCTTTTTCTTAGAACAACTATGGATTTTAACTGTTGAAACTCAATCTACTTCCCAGCTTAATTTAACTGCATGAATTACAGTATGTAACCAAATATTATGTAAATAAATTTGTTTACTAGAAAATTTTACATATTTATGAGCTATATTACATTTGACAATAGGATTGAAAACATCAAAATGGCGATTGACAAGAGTTGGATTTTTGAAAATGATTGTTTTTCTGACCAAAACTGGAATGGTGCAACAACATTTTTGGAAAGAGCAAAAAACTACATGAATGAGGATGGGGAAGTTAGTTGTCTATGCATTAATTGTTTGAATGTAGCAATGCAAACATTACCAGTGGTTGAAGCTCATATAATTGACAAGGGATTTAGTCGAACATATACTACGTGGATATACCATGCAAAATCTTATAATGTGAACATTAATGGTTATAAAACACATGAACAATCTACTGACAAGATATAAAACGTCTTAGATGATGTAGTGGGGCCAACAATCATGTCAAACTAGAAGAGTCAAGTCCAACCAGAAAATGCAATTCTAGGCAGTTTGAAGAACTTTTTGCTGAGCTTGAGGCAGAGTTGTATCCTGGAGGCGAAAACTTTTTATCTCTTGATTTTTTAGTAAAATTGATGCGTTTAACGTTGCTTCATAGATGAAGCACCAAATCTTTTGACTCTTTGCTAAAGCTTTTAAAGGAGGCATTACCAGGAGGGAATAATATTCCTGCTTCACATTATGAGGCCAAGATGAAGTTACGCAAGTTGGGTTTAGGTTACGACACATTTCATGTGTGCAAGTACGATTGTGCTTTATTTAGGAAAGAATATGCTGATTGAAACTTGTCCTATATGTGGTGAGAGTCGATGGGTGAACCAAACACAAAGAGAAAGAGAGTGTCTCATCAAGTATTATGCTATTTCCCTTTAAAGGATCGGTTGAAGCGTTTGTATGCATCAAGACATTCTGCAAGAGATATGAGATGGCATGGTTTTGGTCAATCTATGCAAGGAGTTCTGCAACATCTAGTAGATGGAGAGGCATGGAAGGCATTTGATTGTAGGTATCCTGATTTTGCTTTTGAATTAACTAATATTCATTTAGGTTTAGCGGCTGGTGGGTTTAGTCCGTTTGGAAATATGAGTCAACCTTATAGTATGTGGCCAGTTATCTTCTCAACATACAATCTACCTCCATGGCTTTGTACAAAGGAACCATACTTGATGTTGACTTTGTTGATTCTGGGACCTAATGCTCCTGCAACGCATGTCCAACGTGCAACATGCATACTCCTTCTAAGCGTTTAAGGAGTAAGACGTGTTATGTAGGCCATCGACAATTCCTTCCAACTTCAAATAGGATGAGGAAAGACAAACAATTTGATGGTACGGTAGAGAAAAGACACCCGCCTCCATGCTTGTCTACAGCTGAAATAGTAAATCAGTTAGAACGCTTATGAAGTAGACTACCAGGCAAGCACATTTATTTTGAAAGAAAAAAACGTAGGCGAGAACCTTACAAGTTAAACTGGACAAAGCCATGCAAGGGGGTCCTGTTCATACAAGGTGGATGTACCCTTTTGAGCAGTATATTAGGGCACTTAAGTAGTATGTTAGAAACCAAGCATGATCGAAAGGATTAATTGTAGAAGCTTATGTTGTAAATGAGGCTTTGACTTTCTGTTCACGTTACTTTTATGGTGTCGAAACTAAATTCAATCGGCCTGAAAGGAACCTGCCTGATCATGATTTTGGTCCAAAGAAAAACATATCGGCTTTCCAATCACAATGCCAACCAGTGGGAAAGATTGTAGCAACTCATTTAAATGAGCAATTAAGGAAGAAGGCGGAGTGGTATATTTTAAACAATTGCCAAGAGATCTGAAGATACATAGAGTAAGTTTAACTCTTTAATTGTTAACTTTCTAGTATGTAATATAGCATAACTTTTATGAGACCCATTTCATGTATAGGGAACACATGCGTGAGCTTGAAATTATTAGTAGAAGAAACTTGAATAAGGTTGAAATTGATGAGTTTTTGGTGTGGTTTTACAAAAAGGTAAAAAAATATTTTTATCTTCTTAGGCAAAAAATCAAATTTCAAGATTTAGTAACAATAATAAATTTCTCATTGTAGGTGTACCATTTATGGAAAAATCATTCACCAGAGTCCACGGATTAATTGCTCGCCTTGGCGTCTGGTCCTAATGACACTGTATTATCATACTCTGCTTGTGTGGTAAATAGGGTCAAGTTTGTGTGCAACAATCGTGACGTTCAGCAAAAAACACAAAACAGTAGGGTTTGTGTACCTGGTGTTGATGACAACACATATTACGGTCGGCTAGAAGATGTATTGGTACTTTGATATATGAATGATTGTTCGGTTGTGTTGTTTAGGTGTAAATGGTTTGACGCAGATCCAAGAAAGAAAAGGATCTTAAATGATAAAAACTTCATAAGTTTATTTGTCAATGCCGAGGCTTATAAAGATGATCCCTTTATATTATCATCACAAGCAAAACAAGTGTTTTATCTTGAAGATCAGCTTAATGGCCCTAATTGGAAAGTGGTCCAACAGTTTGGTCATCGACATGTGTGAAATCTTCTTGACATCGAGCATGAAGATTCTAGTTCAGTTGAGGTGCTACAAGATGCTTATTCAAATTTTGAACTGGTAGTTGAGCTACCCAATTTGGAGTCAACAACATTTAGAAGAAATGATGTTGATCCTAATGTCATTGAGAATGCAACATTAATCGAAGTGGGTCATTCAAATGATGGCATTGAGGTTGACCTTGAGATGGATGATACTTTACTAGAGTACGATGATGATACAAGCACAGAAAATGAAGATGAAGACGATGATACTGGTTTTGAACAAACTAACAATGAGAGTAGTAGTGATGACGAATAATGTACTTATAAATTTAACTTGTTTCCATTAGTACTAGTTCTCAATGAACTTCCTTTTTTATATTATTCTTTTTAATAAATACTGTCTAAGTAAATTGTTATCAATAGGTGATTCGAATGACTGGACCCATTGCTACATGTGCTGGATCTTTTGGAGGTGCAGAACCTCCACCGGGGCCAAGTAGACTTCCAGCAGATTGTGAGTCAAGTATGACTGAATACAATATGTCTTCTATCAAATGTATTATAAATTTTATATAAAATCTAACACTCTTGCATTGTCTTGTTTTTTGGTTTTATTTTTCAGTACCTGCTACCGCTAAGAAGGTTCATGGACACACACAGAATAAGGAAGTCCACAAGATTGTTGGTGCTAGTAAAGGAAAACTTTCAGTATTCCTAGACACTGAAGGAAAGACATATAAAGGCTTAGGGGACAATGTAGCCCGCTTGAGTAATTGTATAGGTCAGGCGGTGCGATCCAAATTCCTCCATATTATGATAGTTGGAAGAAGGTTCTTGCGGTATACAGGGATCAAATTTTACCTCAAACATAGGTAATAGTATTTCATATTTTATTTGTAATATATAATTTTAGCGACCTTGTATTAATTGTGATATTTATAATAAAATTATAGGATCTTTTTTATTTTGATTTGACTTTTATATTGGAGGCATCAATAGATCGTAATGCACAAGACCGGTATAAGGAATGGAAAAATGACCTTCATGAATATTCCAAGCAATTAGGGGGGGCAAAAAATGTAGTTAACATGAAGAAGCAACGTCCCGACAATGTACGAACACAAGTAGATTTCGAGGCTGCTTATGATCGCTTCTACAGTGAAGCTTTTCAGGTTTAAAGTTATAAACTCTATTTTTCATGATCATTGCATATTTTAATATAACATACTAATTTAATCATTCATCTTTGTCACAGAAAAGGTCGACGACAAATAAAAGAAATAGTGCAAATGTGGAGCAACCAAGTCGTCATGGAACACAATCGTATGCTAATTTGAGATATCAAAAGGTAGTAAATAAAAATTTATTGAACTATTTTTCATTTTTTCTTTAAGATATGTATTGTTCTAACATAAGCTTATCCTTTTTGTAGAGAAATCCCGAGACTGGTGAGTTGCTCTCAATTTTAGAAAATTGACATCAGTGTCATCAATATTCTGATGGCAGATGGGCTAATGACGCTGTAGAGGCTAGATATGTAAGTCATATAACTTATTTAGTTTTAGTTATGAAATTTTGAGTTGGATTGTAGTTTACTTTATAATTTGTTTTATTAAATGGAATGTGCATAAGGAAATGCTTCAGATGCATACTTAACAAACCCAAGCTGCTGCTACATCTGCTTCTGCTTCTTGTTCGAGCACATCTCAAACAACACATCTCATGAATGAAGAAGAGATAGCAGAGAATGTGCTTGGATCACACAGAGGGCATAGGAAAGGAGTGGACCTGAGGATGAGAAAAGACATTCTTGCAGCAGCTACTCTTGAAGAGGCTCGTTCACAGTCACAAGTACCTCCACAGGTGCAACAATGGATGGAGGTATGATCTTGGTATAACACACAACAAACCCAATATCAAAATCAAATGGTTGAATATCAAAATCAAATGACAACAATATTCGTACGTTTACTGCTGGATTTAGATTTACCAATGCCTCCCCCCCCCCCCCCCTCCACCACCACCACCACCACCTCCACCTGTTATGTCTTCCTATCCATCTCATGAAGAAAACAATGATGATGATGAAGAAACCGCTAATTTAGGTGATTAGTTTCTATTTTTATGATTTAGACTTGTTGACTTAATGTACATATAAACGTATTGTCTATATAGTTCTATTTTATTTCTATCAAATTTTTTTAGTTATTATAGTATGACAAGAAAATATATCTTTGACTTGGTAGTTATTTGCTTGCAGTTTATTATGGCTGGGGATGAAAATTTAAAGCATTAAAAAAAAACACCAAAATACAACAACGACATTTGTCATCGCTAATAATTGTCAAGTAAAATAAAATACAGCGATGACATTTATCGTCGCTAATAATTATCAACGACGATAAATGTCGTCGCTGTATTTTTTACAATTTCAAAGTTCTCCCTAATTAGCGATGACAAATTTAGCAATGACAAAATGTCGTCGCTAAATGTGTTTGGTTACCATTTATTAGCGACGACAATGTTGTCGCTGTATATTTTTAGAGACGACTTTTTTGGTTTTAGCAATGACAAATGTCGTTTCTAAATGGTCTTCTTCTTGTAGTGTGGTGAAATGTTCCTGGCCCTCATAGGATAGCTTTTACAAATTTCAAGTAAATTATGTCACTTGTGTCAACATATCTATCGAACATCAAGCCAGACTAACTAAATTATTGGGTTTTTTTTTTGTTGCAATTATAGTCATAGATTCATACTTAAATTTTGTATTCAAAGTTTTTTTATATGGAATAATTTTTTGAGTTTCTTTGTCAATAAGTTTCTTACTGCAGAGTAATTTTGGACTTAGGTGTGAATTCTTGATGAGCTTATTAATGAGTTTTTCAATAAACTTTTAACCTTTTTTTCCCTCTGTTTTGTTTTTTACCAGCTTTAAGAAACTAAAGTGGATGAGTCTTAAAACCGAAACTAATGTTTCGGGAGGAAAGTGCATCTTATAAAACCAAAATATCATACCTAATTTGCAAAGAAAAGGGATAAATTGGCCTTTTTCATTAAAAATTGATGGAATAAGATAGATGGGGAAAAGTTGAAGACAAATGATAGATCAAGAGGGAAAACATTTAACTTTTGAAGTTTGGAGAACATATTGACATATGTGACATAGTTCTGAAATTTGTACAATTAAACATCCTTGTTTTTTTATACTCTCAGGGTTTGTTTAAAAAAAAAAGTAAAAGAATGTGTTTTCCCAAACCATATAGTGGGTTTATTTGGGACGGCTTCATCGAATTTGTTTTTGACTTTCAGAATCCAAAAGCTACTTCTTGAAGTGTCTGGATAAACTATCAAAGCCATAAGATGTGGCTTCTTAAATAAGTATTTCTAAAATAGTCTTTGTAACTTATACTAAACGATTAATAATATATTATGAGCTTAAATATAACAATATTGTAACTTTTTTAAAAAATTGAAACCATTTTAACCTTTTAAAGCTCTTTAAAAAGTATAATTCTAAACATTTAAAAAAAAAACTTCAGTTTTTGTTTCTCTGTTTTTTACTAACTATAAGCCCAAGCAGATAGACCAATATTTAAAGCGTTAACATCTCTACTGAAAAATCGATATGCATATCACATTGGTTGGCGGATAAAGTAATGTTTTAGCACAAAAAGAAGATGAAGTTGTGTGGAGCCGGGCCGAAACTCCGCTACAATTACAGATGACAGCCAAAAGATGCGAAACTAATAATTTGGATGAGTACTAGTGAGATCATGTGAGAGCCCACTTATTTTTGATTGGAGTGCTAGCGAAAGAGTACAAAGCCAGAAAAGGAAGAAGTATCTGATATATAAAGACTCATGCATGTATATATGTATATATGTATCTGATATATATACATATATATATATATATGTCAGTTTCAAGAGCACTATTATACACAGGTTATATCCACGTCCTTATCAAAACTTGTGCTCCACACGCACCAAATGTTTCTGGAATTCTCTAGCTCTCTTTCTCTTTCTCCCAATTTCGATCAATTGCTCTTTTCTATTTTGCTTTTGACGGTATAGTTTATTTATTTTTGTTATTTTTTTTCACGGTATATCCAGTACTAAAAATGAGTGAGAAGTGTCAAACTGGACCGTATTTTGCGTGTGGACCCAGATACGCGGACAGAACTGCATAATAGGGCAACAATTATGTAAATATGATAACCGAACAAACTAGTTACGTGAATGAAAAACGTGAAAGTCAAATGACTTACACTCTTATAAAGTCAAACACTTTGTGTCACAGATTTTCATAGGGTCATATATCGACTCTCATAATCATTTTATTATTATTTCGGTGTTGAAGAAACAGTGGAAGAAAAACCAAGAAAATATGCAGCAAGAAAATTACGCAAAAAAAAAGAAAATGTCGGGGGTCAAAGGAAAGCCAATTTGGTAGTAGTGGTATGGTAAAACAAGTAAAAACGTGATCATGCCATTAGGGAAAGAGGGAGGGGGGACGAAAAAATATATAATACCCCCTTTACTTGGCGCGTGCAAATTTTGCAACTAGCCCAATTCTTGTGCTTCTAATTTCGACCTACATGACAAAACTGTGCAAATTTATTAATCACAAGTAACGCCAGTTCGCCATTTGGATGGTTAAAAAAAAACCTTAAAAAAGTAATTAAAAAACTATTAGTTACCAATGGATAAAAGCTTTAAATATGGATGAAATTGTTTGAGCCAAATTGTTATCAGCACCCTCATTCATATTTTGAAATTTTTATTTATCTCTAAAATTTCTGAAAAAATTTTGTTGTCAACTATTGCTTTATTATCCAATAATTTCGCTATTTCTCTCTAAGCGTTTAGTTTGCTCGGGTTTCTTACTTGTGCGCTGCCACCCTTGGGCTAGAGACCACGTTACCGCTTGGCTGGCTTGGTCTCCGGCCCAGAGATGGTTTCAGGGTCTCACAGCGGTGCTCCATTGGTGACTTGCTCCTAGATTGTTGTTTTTCCTGTGGTGGATTCCAACGGGATTGAAAGGAGGTTTCCTTTGAGTTCTTGGATTCTTTCTGGAGTCTCATCGACGCTTGGTGGAATTGCGCTTCTCGGGGTTTTTCCTATCGTCATTTGGAGTCATAGCTACAGAGATGGCTTCCGTGGTTTGGCGGTCATCATCATCGGCGGTTTGATGGTTTGTCTCTACAACACGTGATTTTATAGGTGGTTGTGCCGTTTTTAAGGGGTGTTTGCCCTGGCGGGGCTGCCAATGGTCAGGGGTGCCTTTTATCATGTTGGAGATGCTGGCCAGGTCTGGTCATGTACCTCCCGTTCTCCGGGGTTGACTTTCCTCACGTAACTATGCTTTCTGCAGTCTTCGATCTCAGTTCCAGTTGCAGTGGTTATGGAGTTTTGCCCTCGCCGGTCTATACGTGAGGTCGAGCCTCTTGTTGTACTTTGTTTTCTTAAATAACGATCTTTGGTCTATGTTTTCTAATGTTTATTTTTGCTGGTTTTGTTTTTTCCTTTTTAGGTTTGGTTATGTTGTCAGCAAGGTTTCCTTTGCAGTTTTGCCATTTAGTTTGTCTTACTGGCGATGATGTTTGTGGTACTTTATTGTGAAACCTTTTCTGACCGGATTTTTCGTTGACTTGTAGAATCTCTAAGAGAGAGTAATGTGTGTTTGTCCTTGGATGTGTTGAAGTATTCCCACATATTTTACAGACTTTTGTTACTCCAACTACTAGTGTGTTGTCATGCTTGTATTCATAGTCTTGGTTGGGTCATACTCTATATTACAAGGTTTGTAACGGTTGTAATGGTTCTTATATGAATGAAATCCCTTTCTGTAACACCTCGATTTTTAATTCAGTGTAATTAGTATTAAAATAGTGAATTAGTGTACTATAATGTAAGTCTGAACTTAATTTAACTATTTTGTAATATTTTCAAATTAGAATTTCTTTTAATTATTTCTAATCACTCTTTATTATTTTAATTGTTTTAATTGTTATTTTGAATTTTTGAAACAAAACAATTTGTCAAATGCTTGATAAATCCTTCTTTGAAAACCATGTGATAAGGACATGGTTTTATCTGAGGAAAACTACCCCTCCTTTCTCTATTTATTTCCTCTCCCTCTCCTTCCCTCACCCACTCTCTTAGCACTCTCTCTCTCAGCTCTCCCTTCCTCTCTCTTGTTCCCTCTCACATTCTCTCTCTCTCCTTTTGATTTCAAAAATTGAGCAAAAACTCTCGATCTCCAGCAAGATTAGAATGCTTGGAAGCAAGGATTGGCCTCCACAAACTTGGATTCAAGCTCAAATTTCAAGGTTAGTTTAACTTTTTTTAAAAATTTCAAACTTTTTCTCTAAATTTTCAATTTCTTTATAAAGTTATAATCTGAGTTTCTTGAGCATAGGAAACCTTAAATCTAGGTTAGTAGAACATAAACCCTCACAAATTTGAGCTTGATTTGGACAAAATCAAGCTTGATAAACTTTTTCCCTTTTTCTCCATTTTTGGATTTCTTTGAAATTTTCTATGTAAATCTTGTTTAAAATTATTTAAACGTGTTCTATTATATTTTTCTATCATTTATGAACATTACCTATGCTTGAGAATTGAGAAACTAGGTTTAGATTGAGATTTTGATCTCGAGGAGGCCGAGACTCGACGTCTTAGGTCCTCAGATTTTTCCAATTTGGCAGGCCGATCTTGAACATTGGTAGGCTAGACTCATGAGTTCGGTATTCTGGATTCATATCATCGATAGGCCAAACCTGGGAAAGTTTGATAGACTGGTCCTGCATGGTCAATAGGCCAAACTGTGTAGTTCGGCAGGCAGGACCAGAGAATTTTGCAGGCCAAACGGTCATAGGAAAAATGACTATTTTTCATCCGTTTTTATTATTTTAAACCCAGATTGAGGATTTAAACCTTACAATATGATCTTACGGACATAAATGGCACATTAGGACACCATAAGATAGCTTAATAGTGTAGAAAATCTCAAGCTAGATGTTGATGAACTTAGTTTACATTTAAGGTCATTCGTGGTTCCGTAGGCTAATGTACAGGGGGTCGGGACTACTGTGCTGAGTCACAATACAGGATGTCGAGGTAGGACTTCTACCTCTTTCTTTGGAAACCAGGTTTTTAAGCAATTTTGGCCTCAAAAGATTTTCTCAAAATGTTTTCAATGAATGACAAAATGTTTTAAATATTTTCAAAGGGGGCCTTTGCCCACAAAATGATTTCTTTCAATTTGATTTTTTAAGGAATGATTAAAATGAATTTCTCAGTATTTTTCACTACTGGCCTAAGAATGAATGTTCATAATGAATCAAATAATGAATGTAATAGAGAATACTCGGCAATATGGGATTTAAATAATGATAAATACACAAAAGGGCATGATGCCATATTTAGAGATTGGGTGATATAGAGTGCGACCTTGGGGGCAGGTCCTGAAACCCAGCTGAGCCACTACGGTGGTAACATATATGGTTTGCCCGAGGAAGACAATAAGATTCCTTCTGGATGAACAAAGAACTGTGTTGGTAAAAACGATTTAAATGAATTATTTGTTCATTTATTTGTCAAATTTGTTTTCTAAATACTTTTTGGAATGCGAAATTTTATGTTCAAATTAATGTTTTTTCTAAATCTACTCCTACTAAGCCTTCTGCTCACATTTCTTTATTTGTTTTTAAACCCTTTCCCTTTAGGTGGATTACAGCTTAAAACCAATTGGGAGGCAACAAGGTAAACTCCTGAGTTGTAGGAATTCTGTTTAGGTTGTTTCTTTATTTAAATTAAGGCATCTATTATTTAAACTTTTATTTCTTATATTGGACTGTAATTGTAATATTTTATTGTTGATACCATGTGTGTGCACTAATATGGGTCCGGTGGAGCCTGGCTTATGTTTAACTGTCATTGTTATTTTATTTTATGATTAATTGTTTTCAAATTAACAATAATAGCTTTAAAAATGTTTTACTCTATCATGGTTTTCAAAAATAACCCAAAAATCATTTAATTGGTGTTTTTAATAAAAAATCTGCATATAAATTAACTTAATCAATTCATCACGCAACTACCCACACTTCAGGGCGTGATACTTTTTTATTTTAAAAAAATACTTCTTTGTTTAAAAATAATTATTATTACACCAATACTCATCAATAATTGACACTACAAGAAAACTTCCTTGTTTAAAATCGTACAGACATTTATAATTGTAAAGATCTCAAAAATATAGGAAATTGGCTTTGAAATCTGCCGTGATGCATGACGTATCCACTCATGTAGAAGCTTAAAAATCCGTCTGATATTGCTTATATGGAAGTCCCTTGCTGATGAGGATGCTTATGTATCAATGCATACGTTGGTTTTTATGGTTGTGTACTGACATGGATGTCTACTTTGATTGACATATAGTAGTGACATGTTATCTGACATGTTATCTGACATGTGACATATATTATATATGCCATATAGTCTAAATTTACTGACATAGTAATGACATGTCTGACTTGGCAAATGTGTAGACAGAAGAATTGTCATTTTTGAGTTTTTTTTTAATAATAGAATCTTGTACGTAAAGTCATTAAATGTGTAGGCAAAGCCTTTAAATGTATGGGTAAAGATTTCAATTGTATAGAAACTAGAATTATGATATAAGCATCAAGACCAAAAATATCCCATCGAAAAAAAAAATCTCAAAACAGTTACTAATGTCATACAAAAGACAAGGCCTCAAATACAAAGTCATGATCCCCCATGTCGTTAAAGGAGTGACATAAACTATAAAGTCGCATAAGTTACGCAGAAGGGATTGCATCAGAAGGGATGCCAGAAGAACAAAACTAGAGTGTAGTGGTAAAGGTCCAGAACTCTGATTATATACATATGCAGGCTGAGATGGTGGTAATATAATATTATTGACACAGTACCTGACGATGCTCATCAAGAATTCCCTCGACATTATAGAGATGAGATTTAGTAGGATTCAACTCCGTTAGCAACTCGTCATAATTTGGGCTTTGAACAAGGCAACTAGATGAGTCAATCATATCAGAAGTCGTCATATGGGTAGCGGGAGACCCATTCTATTCTCTTAAATGAATAGAGACTTATTGCCGTGAACTCACTCTAAGTTATTCTTATCACACTACAAGAAATTTTTTATTATACGACCTTTATTTAATGACCGTTTCTTAAAAACTGTAGTAGTAAGGAGAAAAAAGTGCGACGAGTTACACCCGAAAAGACAAAAACCATCGCAGAATGGAGCTTTAGCTACCAGGACGGGGTTATTAAAAAACCGTCATGGAATTGACAGGCTATCATGATGGTTTTTAAAAAAACTGTCGTGGTAGCATACCTATCTCACAACGGTTTTTTAAAAAACCGTCATGGAATAGAGAGATATCACGATGGTAAAAAACCGCCCTGGTAGCTGCAGTGCATTCCATGACGGTTTTTTAATAAAACTGTCGTAGTAGCTTACTTAAAACCCCTTTTTCCCACCTCAACATTCAGACACAATTCACAAACTCGCTTCTCAAATACAAACATAGACCCATCTGAATCAGCTGCCGCTGTCTCTCTCCGCCTCCACACTCCTTAATCTCAGCCCAAATTGTAAGTTTTCGTTAGAAATTGATAAATTGTTGTTGATTGTGCTGTATAATTAATCTGAAATTGATAAATAGTTGTTGATTTTGTTGTTTATTTGATGAAATTTGTATTGTGGATCATGGGTATGATTTATTTGTTTTATAATGAGTATGTGCAACTTGTTTTATGATGGGTGATGTTTTTGTTTTATGATTAATTAATATATATAGGTGGGTATATATATAAATTGTGAAATTAATTTTAATTGAATATTTGCTATTTATTATTTCGATTTAGAAATTGCAAAATGGAAAGGAAATGGATGTGGGATTTTCGATTGTCTAGGGAGTATGTGAATGGTGTGGAAGAGTCCTTGAATTTTGCCACAAGTCATGCCAATGGTGATAAAATTTGGTGTCCTTGTGTTCAATGTGGAAACCATAGATTGCATCCAATTCCAATTGTTAGAGGACATTTATTTCGAAATGGAATTATAAGTAGTTATCAAACATGGCTTTTTCATGATGAGTCTAATTTCAATCCAAGTTTACTAAGTAAAGAAAAGGAAGCTGTTGTGGAGGATAATATGGATGATCAAGACAATATGGTTGACATGGTCAATGATTTAGAAGAACACTTTGTGCACCGTCTGGACTTATTTGAGACAATGATGAATAATGCGGAGACACCCATGTATGAGGGGTGTACCAATTTCACTAAATTGTCTGTTTTAGTTGGATTATGTAATTTGAAAGCATCGGGTGTGTGGTCAAATTCTAGTTTCACAAAGCTTTTGGAATTTTTAGGAAGGCTTCTACCATAGGGTAATAAATTACCAACTAGTATGTATGAGGCTAAGAAGACTTTGAGCACTTTGGGAATAGATTATGAGATAATTCATGCTTGTGAAAATGATTGTGTTCTATATAGGAATGAGTATGAGAACGAAAATTATTGTCTAGTTTGTAAACAAGCAAGGTGGAAGACAGGAAAGGAGCCAAAAGACGACAAGAATGGACTACCAAAGAAAGTGTTATGGCACATTCCACCGGCACCACGTTTGAGGCATTTATTCAGAAACCTAGAACATGCCAAGAATTTGACATGGCACCATGACAAATGGGTCGATGATGGTATGCTTAGACACCTGGCGGATTCACCACAATGGAAGACTTTTAAAGCCGATCATCCCAAATTTAGTGCAGATCCAAGAAACATACATTTCGCTTTGTCGAAGAATGGAATAAACCCACATGGTAACATGAGTAGTAGGCATGGCACTTGGCTCATAATACTTGTTAACTATAATCTCCCTTTGAAGATGTGCATGAAGCAAAATTTTTTAATGTTGTCTTTATTGATTTCGAGTCCTTACCAACCAGGCAATGACATTGATGTATACTTGGCACTGTTAATCGATGACCTAAAAAAGTTGTGGGAAAATGGAGTTGAAGTTAGAGATGCTTACCGAAAAGAGAGATTCACGCTCCGTGCAATTTGATATGGACAATTAACGACTTCCCTGCATATGGCAATTTATCTGGTTATTTTATGAAGATTTCTATTAGTTGTCCTATTTGCATATGGAAACATCTCACAAATGGTTGAAGAATGGTAAGAAAATCATTTTTCTTGGTCATAGAAGATGGTTGCCAAGAGATCATCGCTATCGCAAACAAAAGAAAGCTTTGATGGCAACAACGAAGAAAGAGACCCTCCTTGCCCTTTGACAGGTGAGCAAATATTTGAAATGGTAAAAGATATAAGAGTCGTATTCGGTAAGAGAAAGTGAACGAGCTGCCAAATGATGGACCTGGGAAAAAAAGACCAATCTTCTTTGATCTTCCATATTGGAAGACACTTTTTATTCGTCATTGCTTGGATGTTATGCATATTGAGAAAAACACTTGTGAATCCGTAGTCGGCACGTTGCTTGACATTCCAGGCAAGACTAAGGATGGTGAAAAAGCTCGGTTGGATCTCATGGAAATGGAAATTAGGCCTAATTTGTTTCCTGAGAAAAGAGGGAACCGTACTTACTTACCTCCGGCAAAGCACATGTTATCCAGAGCAGAAAAGAGAAAGCTTTATGAATGGCTTGCTTCCTTAAAAGTATCGAATAGGTATTCTTTGAACTTCAAAAAGTTGGTGTCGGTGAAGGATTTGAAACTTATTGGCATGAAAAGACACGATTTTCATGTGTTGATGCAGCAATTACTACCACTTACTTTGCGGGGAATTCTAACAAAGGATGTGAGATTTGCAATTTCCAAGTTGCGTTCGTTCTTGAATTCAATATGCTCAAAGGTCATTGATCCACTTGTGCTAGATTCACTGCAATCGGAGTTGGTACAAACCTTATGCATGCTTGAAAAGTTTTTTCCCTTGGCATTTTTTGACATTGTGATTCATTTAACGTTGCACTTAGCACGTGACGTTAATTTATGCGGACCGGTGTATTTGAGATGGATGTACCCATTTGAAAGATATGTTAGACATGTATGCCCTAAGGAGTAAAAATATAATATGTTTTTGGAGACATTTTTATCAATAAAGAATTTATTCAATATTTATATACCAAATCTTGTCCTCTTTATGTTCATATTTGTTGAATGTATGTTAAGCAAACAATAGTTTGAGACTATTGGTCTAAACCTTAAGAATTGGGCATATGATGGACGGATTACGCGGAAGACATGATTCTTAAGGTGATGGTCTAAATCATACGATCCACAATCGAGGGAATAAATTTGGGCGCTTTATTGACGCAAAGATTGTTATGCTGTCTGTTGGAAACAAAGTGCGCAGCGGAATTTTTAAAAATTTTCATCAGAGTATTTTCCAAAACACAAGTGTGACATGTTATATGTATAAATGAAACAGATCTTACTAACCTCAGTGTGCCGAAGAACCTCCGCGACCTGTGTAGAGAAGTAACGTTCCAGAAGAGCCTCAACCAACTGGTCTTCTTTGCTA
Organism: Artocarpus heterophyllus; assembly: GCA_025403435.1. Taxonomy (NCBI): domain Eukaryota; kingdom Viridiplantae; phylum Streptophyta; class Magnoliopsida; order Rosales; family Moraceae; genus Artocarpus; species Artocarpus heterophyllus. The sequence continues at coordinate 20,327,736 of CM046341.1, forward strand.
TTCTCTATCCACAACCGGAGTGAGTGTGGGCTCACACGTACAGCTCTTCCACCGGTGACTCTCCTTCCAGCCAACAGAGAGAACCCAAAGCTAGTGTTCGTGATTTGTGAACAAAAGCTCTCAGGGAGTTTTCAGATGCTCACTAGAAGAGTATCACTCTTAATCTCTCAAATTGATCTAAGTAAATCATTAGACTTACTTCCTTTTTATACCTATTGGTCCTTGGGGTCAGTCCATATCAGATTAGGTCTCAAAAATCAAAACAGAATCAAGTTTGGATCAATATCTGATAAGATACGCGTGAAAAACGCGTAATCTTATGTGCGCTGATAGGCAGGCCGAACTGTCTGATAGGCAGGCCGAACTGCCCAGTTCGGCAGGCCAAACACGTCATCCGGCAGGCCGAACACGTCATCCGGCAAGCCGAACTGCCGAGAAAAAATCTCTGTGAATCTTTTATTTTTCACCCGAGATTCTAAAGGATAAAGTCTCAGTTTTGATTCAAATAGCCCAATAGAAAAGATATCTGATCAAAACAAACTTTATCAAGATAATCTCTAAGAAAATAAATCAATTCACAATAATTCTACAAGTTTATCTTGTTCTAATTGTCCAAAATTAAAACAACCGATAAACAGACAAGAATTATCCGAACGCAATAATTCAACAAGTTCATCTTGAACTAATTTTTTTACATAATTAATTCAACCGATAAACAGACATGAATTATTTGATTCTTACAAATTTTAAACCAATCTGATAAATCCGACATAAGTCACCAATTATTGGAAAAGCACGCCGTGTCGTTACAGGATTTTGTGAGCTAGCAAAGGGGACCAAAATGGACCTATAAAGTTCAAGCTCATGATAATTATGAAACCCAATATCCCAGATATACATTTCACAATTATCAACTCCAACGCTACTCCACTAAAAGCTTGGAGCTGCACTCTCGAACTTTATAGAATTACGAAGCTCGTGTAGCTAAGTCTCCATGACATATCATAGTGTATCGCATCCCCATATGATCATCCATAATCGGCTTAAGGACAAGTTCTGTCTTACCTTCCCGATTATTTTTATCTTACGTTCCATTGTCTCACCATTAGAAAACTTACCATCCAAAGATAGTATACCATTCGGTTACACCTATGTATCCAAATGGTTGAGCGCTCCAGTTTTCCAATTACAGGACAACGCATATAAGAGGATATCATTACTCCTAAAGAGGAGCTATGGATTCCATATCTATGAATAACAAGTCTACGCTATCAAGAGTGATGCCTCCAACGTACCGGCATGCATGCCACTATAGAGATGTGGGAGTCACCCATTGGTACATCAAAAGACACAAGTCGAGACAACGGGCCCATTATTCATCTCAGGATTAAGATACAATAGAAATGATTGTCTAAAGTGAATCAATTTGCTAAGACAGAATTATTAATCCAAATCAATTCACTTTATGTCCCGATCCAACACATCGTCACCTTTGACAACGTGCCAATGTTTCTATTCATGGAGTCCAACTCCGATGGTCAAGACAAACCATCTCCCAAAAGGGATATAGACAACATAACAATCTTTACATGCATAAAGCACCCAACTTTATTCCCTCGATTGCGGATCATATGTTTTAGACCGTCACCCTAAGAATTGTGTCTTCCGCATAATCATCCCATCATATGCCCAATTCTTAAGGTTTAGACTGACAGTCTGAGACTACTGTTTGCTTATCATACATTCAACAAATATGAACGTGAAGAGGACAATATTTGGTATATTTATGAATAAATTATTTATTGATAAAAATGTCTCCAAAAACGTATTACATTTTTACTCCTTAGAGCATACATGTCTAACAATCTCCCACTTGCACTAAGTGAGTAAATACTGCAAATTTCGCATCCCCATAGCTTCCACATGCCTCTCGAAGACTCTCCCAGTAAGTGTCTTCGTAAATGGATCAGCTAAATTATCCTCTGATGCGATCTTGCACACCGTGACATGCCCGCTCTCAACGAAGTCCTTTATCACATGATACTTCCGATCAATATGCTTACTCTTCTTATGAAATCTTGGTTCCTTAGCATTAGCTACCGCCGCACTGTTATCACAGTACAGTGATACCGCCTTATCCATACCAGGAACTACCTCAAGATCCCCAAGGAACTTGCGGAGCCACACTGCTTCTTTCGAAGCATCACTAGCCGCCACATACTCGGCCTCCATCGTTGAATCTGAAGTGCAATCTTGCTTCGCACTTCTCCAACTGATGGCACCGCCACCTAGAGTAAACACAAACCCCGAAGTCGATTTCCTAGAATCCAGACAGGATTGAAAATCTGAATCAGTGTATCCTAGAGGAGTTAAATCCTCACCCGAATACACAAGCATATACCCTCGAGTCCTTCTCAGGTACTTGAAAATATGCTTTACCGCAACCCAATGGTTCGGTCCTGGATCCGCCTGAAATCGACTCACTATCCCGACCGCATAGCTAATATCCGGTCGAGTGCAAAGCATGGCATACATGAGACTACCCACTGCCGAAGCATAAGGCACCTTCTTCATGTATTCTCTTTCTTCATAAGACTTTGGAGAGTCTTTCTTAGAAAGAGTAATTCCAGACCTAGATGGTTGCCCACCTTTCTTGGAATCCTGCATTGCAAACCTCCTGAGAATTTTATCTATGTAGCTGGCCTGTGACAAAGCTATCATTTTGTTCTTCCTATCCCGAAAGATCTGGATACCGAGAACAAAATTAGCCTCACCCAAGTCCTTCATGTCAAACTGCTTGGTCAACCATAATTTGACCGATGACAACGCCCCAACGTCATTGCCAATTAGCAGAATGTCATCTACATAGAGTAGTAAAAAAACCACCTTCCCATCCTTTATGTGTTTGTAAACACATGGTTCATCCACATTTTGTGAGAACCCATAAGTCTTGATCACTTGATCAAATCTTATGTTCCAAGAATGAGAAGCCTGCTTAAGTCCATAAATTGACTTTAGCAGCTTACAAACCTTACCTTCTTGACCCGCGACCTTGAACCCGTCTGGTTGTTCCATACAAATGGACTCATCAAGATAGCCATTCAGAAAAGCCGTCTTGACATCCATCTGCCAAATCTCGTAGTCGAGAGCGGCAGCTATGGACAAGAGAATCTGGATGGACTTAAGCATGGCTACAGGTGAAAAAGTTTCCTCATAATCGATTCCTTCCTTTTGCGTATAACCCTTAGCTACCAGTCTAGCCTTAAAGGTTTCGACCTTTCCATCCACTCCTCTTTTCCTCTTGTAGATCCACTTACACCCTATAGGTTTTACCCCTTCGGGAAGATCCACAAGTTCCCAGACCCGATTAGTCTCCATGGACTTCATCTCAATGTTCATGGCCTCTGTCCAGAGTCTTGAATCAACATCCTCCATAGCTTCTGTGTAAGTATAAGGATCCCTGTCATGTTCATCCGGTTCAGCCAAAAAGACCTCCCCATTGAACATATACCTTTCAGGTTGACGCTCGATCCTCCCACTACGCCGAAGCCCCTGAGATTGTTGTTTAGGTTTGTTTGGTTTTTCTACACTAATCGGAATGGTTTCATTCGGAACCTCCGGAGTAAACGGATCACCCCTCAACTCCTCAAGCACCACTTTGTTTCGAGGTTTAAAGTCGTTCATGTAACTCTCCTCAAGGAAAGTTGCATTAGTTGAAACCACGACTTTATTTTCCTTTGGGTTATAAAAATATCCCCCTTTAGTCCCTTTTGGATATCCTACAAACACGCAAACTTCTGAACGTGCTTCCAACTTATTCGGATCCTTAAACAGAACATGAGCTGGACATCCCCATATGCGAATATGGTTTAAGGATGTCTTCCGTCTTGTCCACAACTCGTGAGGAGTTTTAGGGACCGATTTTGAAGGCACATTGTTCAAAAGATAACATGCGGTTTGTAGTTCATATCCCCAAAAGGATAAAGGCAATGATGAATAACTCATCATGGACCGAATCATGTCCAACAAAGTCCTATTCCTTCTCTCCACTAGGCCATTCTGCTGCGGAGTGCCCGGCGCAGTCAAATGGGATAAAATCCTATTCTCTAACAAGTGTCCCAAGAACTCATCAGAAAGGTATTCCCTACCTCGATCAGATTGAAGTGCCTTTATGGGTTTACCCAATTGCTTTTCCACTTCAGCCCGAAACTCCCTGAACTTATCATAAGTTTCGCTTTTGTGGTGCATTAGGTACGCATACCCATATCTTGAGTAATCGTCAATAAAAGTAACGAAGTACTCATACCCTCCTCGTGCCCGGATGTTCATCGGTCCGCAAACATCACTATGCACAAGTTCTAGAACCCCTTCGGCCCTATTGCCCTTAGACCCATATGGTCTTTTGGTCATTTTACCCTCCAAACAAGACTCACATTGAGGTATAGATTCCACCTTGAAGTGACTTAAAGGTCCATCCCTTACCAACCTTTGAATCCTATTCAGGTTAATATGGCCAAGGTGCAAATGCCAAAGATAAGTCTTATTAGAGTGAGAAGTTTTAAGTCTTTTTGAGTCATTATCATTTATCTCAGCATTAAGCAATAAGTCCATCTTAGGTTTGATAAAATATAGATTATTTTGCATCCATCCAGAACAGATAAAAGATTTGTTTTTACGAATCACCACTTTTTCATTAAAAGATACCACGTAGGAGTCTTTAAATAAAGAAGATACAGAAATTAAATTCCTTTTAAATTTAGGAACATAAAAACAATCTCGCAAAATTAAATTCCTATAATTATCAAAATAAAGATGGACATCTCCCACTGCTTCCGCTGAGACCAAGGATCCATCGCCCATCCGAAGCGTTAAGTCTTCACGAAGTAGACTTTTCGTTTCTTTGAATCCCTGCAGAGAAACACAAACATGATTAGTTGCACCGGAATCTATGACCCAAATGTCACTGGATTCCTCAACCAAACAAGTTTCTAAATATAGAAGATCACACCTACCTCCCTTGGAAAGGAAGTCCTTGCAATGCTTCTTTATATGCCCGACCTTACCATAGAAGAAGCACTTAAGCTTCTTTGGGTTCTTCTTCTTCTTCTTCTTGCTCTTGGTTGTAGCAGGAATAGAAGACTTGCCACTCTTGGCCCGTTGCTTCTTTCCATTTCCAGAGTTAGAATTGGAACTAGAAGCAGCTACCATATTGGCCTCTCCACCAGTAGGAGACTCCCTGATCAGCAGTTCAAACTCCTGTAACTGTTTCATCAGTTCTGTCAAGGTCATATCCCGTCTATTGCTCAAATTAAAAGTAGCTCTAAACGGAATAAATTCTTTAGACAGAGTCTCAAAAACCATAGTCATCTGAGTTTCAGCATCGATGTCGGCTCCATTGGTTTGAGCCTCAGCGAGGTAACCCATGACCAACATCATATGCTCCTTTACAGATGTCCCCGGTCTCTGCCTACAGTTTAAGAGTTTTCGAAGTGCCCCTTGCCGCTTTGTTATGGCCTGGCCTCCAAACATGTCCTCAAGATTATCCAAGATCTGCTTCGCAGTCTCATAATCCTGATGTTGAGCCTGCAACACGTTGTTCATGCTAGCCATAACATAGCAACGGGCCTGATCATTAGCATCTTTCCAGCGGTCGTACGCTTGGAATTGCTCATTACTTGAGTCTCCCGTAGGCTCGGGAGGACAAGGAGTTGTCAGTACATATTTCAGTTTCTCAAAGGATAGGATGATGTCCAGCTTCCGTTTCCAATCATTATAGTTCTCACCGGTTAATTGGTTTTTGTCAAGTATCGATGATAAAGCATTTTTAGACATTTTCAATCTACAATAAAGAATCATATACCAAACATAAGCAAACATATATATTAATTTAGTAAGATAACACAATCATGTAAAATCATACAAATGTGTTCATGTGTCAAAACCTTGAAAATGTCACAACCTTACAACGATAATTCCCAACTCAGAATTCAACAAGCTCCTAGGGGAGTCATGCCAAATTCAATCAGGAACACGGATCCCCTCCTGATTAATATATGCCATCCAGGACCCGTATGATCCAGCATATATTAATAATCGTTTCTTTGGCCATTAATTTTATTAACAGAGCTCCTAGGGGAGGTTAATAATAAAATTAACGTGAGTGTATAACCACCGTTTCAATATTTTATCCATGATTTATAATCACCACCTAGGGGTGTGCAACCATAAATCATACTAAAATACCTTATCCTTTCAGAGATCCAATCTGGTACATGATAGAAATCCCTTCCTAGGGGTTGGGACCACCATGTTCTTCCTATGGACCAACGATGGAGGCCTTAGGTTCTCTCTTCGAAAACCTTCTCCCACTCAATCTTTTGAAGTCAAGGTTTTATTTTAAAATTATGCATGAACAATTTTAATATGAGTGGCACTCCCTATTCTATATGACATGTTATCAATATACATGGTAAATCATATTATAATGCAAACAAGCAAAGTAATCAAGCAAAGCTACAAGCATAATAATAATAACCGTAATATTATGGTTCCACCCTAGAGAATAGAAAAATAAGATTACAAGAGAATAATCGAGACATTTATCGATTCTTCATCCTTGAATCCTTAAGCAGTATCCTTCTTCATGTAATATCCATCTTCAAGTCCTCAATCCCGTATGAATCGAACACTTCATATTTCCGGTCATATCCAAATTTAATGTTTCTCATAATCATCCCAAAAATAAAATTAAAACTGCATTGGAAAAATCGCACCTTTTCTGGACACCTGGTAGCTCTCGGTCGGCAGGCTGATCTAGGTGATCGGCCTACCGATCATGGAGGTTCGGCCTGTCGAACATGAAGGTTCGGCCTACCGACAGAGCACCAAAATTTCTGCCCCACTGTCGGCTTGCCGGACCTTACGTCCGGCCTGTCGATTTGTGACCTTCGGCCTGCCGAACTGTGAGGTCCGGCATGCCGACCGAGCAGAAAACCCTCAATCCAGAAAATACAATTTCAATGCAATTCATCAATTTTATTTTCAACAATTCAAAAACATAAAATTAGAGACTCAGTAAATACTTGGAGGCGCCATCATCAATCTTTAAGATTCGACTTCTCGTTCCGTCTTCTCCGAATAATTATTTAATTACAAAATTCTTACAAATTAAAAATTAAATAACAATTCCTAGACGGAGATGATAGTCCGCCATCTAATTACATGAAAAACCTAGATACACATTCTAACCTCTAAGGAACCATAACCGATATTAATTAATTAATAAATAATTAAACAACAATTTAATCAACCATAATTAATTAATAAACATTCACCACATAATCCATGACAACATTTATATATTATATAGAAACCTACAGTGCCATCTCTCTATAAAATTCAATTCAAGCATAGGAGAGATTAAGATCACAAAATTTATGCATATAACATGATCACAAACTTGCAAATTTATGTAAAACCTCGTCTCTGATACCAATTGTTGGAAACAAAGTGCGCAGCGGAATTTTTAAAAATTTTCATCAGAGTATTTTCCAAAACACAAGTGTGACATGATATATGTATAAATTAAACAGATCTTACTAACCTCAGTGTGCCGAAGAACCTCCGCGACCTGTGTAGAGAAGTAACGTTCCAGAAGAGCCTCAACCAACTGGTCTTCTTTGCTATTATCTATCCACAACCGGAGTGAGTGTGGGCTCACACATACAGCTCTTCCACCGGTGACTCTCCTTCCACCCAACAGAGAGAACCCAAAGCTAGTGTTCGTGATTTGTGAACAAAAGCTCTCAGGGAGTTTTCAGATGCTCACTAGAAGAGTATCACTCTTAATCTCTCAAATTGATCTAAGTAAATCATTAGACTTACTTCCTTTTTATACCTATTGGTCCTTGGGGTCAGTCCAGTATCAGATTAGGTCTCAAAAACTCGAAACAGAATCAAGTTCGGATCAATATCTGATAAGATACGCGTGAAAAATGCGTAATCTTATGTGCGCTGATAGGCAGGCCGAACTGTCTGATAGGCAGGCCGAACACGTCATCCGGCAGGCCGAACTGCCGAGAAAAAATCTCCGCGAATCTTTTATTTTTCACCCGAGATTCTAAAGGATAAAGTCTCAGTTTTGATTCAAATAGCCCAATAGAAAAGATATCTGATCAAAACAAACTTTATCAAGATAATCTCTAAGAAAATAAATCAATTCACAATAATTCTACAAGTTTATCTTGTTCTAATTGTCCAAAATTAAAACAACCGATAAACAGACAAGAATTATCCGAACGCAATAATTCAACAAGTTCATCTTGAACTAATTTTTTTACATAATTAATTCAACCGATAAACAGACATGAATTATTTGATTCTTACAAATTTTAAACCAATCTGATAAATTCGACAAAAGTCACCAATTATTGGAAAAGCACGCTGTGTCGTTACAGGATTTTGTGAGCTAGCAAAGGGGACCAAAATGGACCTATAAAGTTCAAGCTCATGATAATTATGAAACCCAATATCCCAGATATACATTTCACAATTATCAACTCCAACGTTACTCCACTAAAAGCTTGGAGCTGCACTCTCAAACTTTATAGAATTATGAAGCTCGTGTAGCTAAGTCTCTATGACATATCATAGTGTATCGCATCCCCATATGATCATCCATAATCGGCTTAAGGACAAGTTCTGTCTTACCTTCCCGATTATTTTTATCTTACGTTCCATTGTCTCACCATTAGAAAACTTACCATCCAAAGATAGTATACCATTCGGTTACACCTATGTATCCAAATGGTTGAGCGCTCCAGTTTTCCAATTACAGGACAACGCATATAAGAGGATATCATTACTCCTAAAGAGGAGCTATGGATTCCATATCTATGAATAACAAGTCTAGGCTATCAAGAGTCATGCCTTCAACGTACCGGCATGCATGCCACTATAGAGATGTGGGAGTCACCCATTGGTACATCAAAAGACACAAGTCGAGACAACGGGCCCATTATTCATCTCAGGATTAAGATACAATAGAAATGATTGTCTAAAGTGAATCGATTTGCTAAGACAGAATTATTAATCCAAATCAATTCACTTTATGTCTCGATCCTACACATCGTCACATTTGACAACGTGCCAATGTTTCTATTCATGGAGTCCAACTCCGATGGTCAAGACAAACCATCTCCCAAAAGGGATATAGACAACATAACAATCTTCACATGAATAAAGCGCCCAACTTTATTCCCTCGATTGCGGATCATATGTTTTAGACCGTCACCCTAAGAATTGTGTCTTCCGCATAATCATCCCATCATATGCCCAATTCTTAAGGTTTAGACTGACAGTCTGAGACTACTGTTTGCTTATCATACATTCAACAAATATGAACGTAAAGAGGACAATATTTGGTATATTTATGAATAAATTATTTATTGATAAAAATGTCTCCAAAAGCGTATTACATTTTTACTCCTTAGAGCATACATGTCTAACACTGTCTACATTCCTTTTAGGAGATGCTTTGTCTTGGCCATCGGAGGAGGACTCTGTGAATAGAAACATTGGCACGTTGTTATAAGTGACGATGTGTTGGATCGGGACATAAAGTGAATTGATTAGGATTAATAATTCTATCTCGACAAATCGATTCACTTTAGACAATCATTTGTGTTGTATCTTAATCCTGAGATGAATAGTGGGCCTGTTGTCTTGACTTGTGTCTTTTGATGTACCAAAGGGTGACACCCACATCTTAATAGTTGTTGTTAGACATGTATGCCCTAAGGAGTAAAAAAATGTAATACGTTTTTGGAGACATTTTTATCAATAAAGAATTTATTCATTTATATATACCAAATCTTGTCCTCTTTACGTTCATATTTGTTGAATGTATGATAAGCAAAAAGTAGTCTGAGACTGTCAGTCTAAACCTTAAGAATTGGGCATATGATGGACTGATTATGCAGAAGACATGATTCTTAAGGTAACGGTCTAAAACATATGATTCGCAATCGAGGGAATAAAGTTAGGCGCTTTATTCATGTAAAGATTGTTATGTTGTCTATATCCCTTTTGGGAGATGGTTTGTCTTGACCATTGGAGTTGGACTTTATGAATAGAAACATTGGCACATTGTCATGGGTGACGATGTGTTGGATCGGGACCTAAAGTGAATTGATTTGGATTAATAATTTTTTCTCGGCAAATCGATTCACTTTAGACAGTCATTTGTATTGTATCTTAATCCTGAGATGAATAGTGGGCCTGTTGTCTCGACTTGTGTCTTTTGATGTGCCAAAGGGTGACACCCACATCTCTATAGTGGTATGCATGCCGGTACGTTGGAGGCATGACTCATCATAGTGTAGACTTGTTATTCATAGATATAGAATCCATAGCTCCTCTTTAGGACTAATGATATCCTCTTATATGTGTTGTCTTGTAATTGAAAAACTGGAGCGCTCAACCATTTGGATACATAGGTGTAACCGAATGGTATACTATCTTTGGATGGTAAGTTTTCTAATAGTGAGACAATGGAACGTAAGATAAAAATAATCGGGAAGGTAAGACAGAACTTGTCCTTAAGCCGATTATGGATTATCACTATGATTTGTCATGGAGACTTAGCTACACGAGCTTCGTAATTCTATAAAGTTCGAGAGTGCAACTCCAAGCTTTTAGTGGAGTAGCGTTGGAGTTGATAATTTTGAAATGTATATCTGGGATATTTGGTTTCATAATTATCATGAGCTTGAACTTTATAGGTCCATTTTGGTCCCTTTTGCTAGCTCACAAAGTCCTGTAATGACACGGCGTGCTTTTCTAATAATTGGTGACTTATGTCGAATTTATCAGATTGGTTTAAAATTTTTAAGAATCAAATAATTCATGTCTGTTTATCGGTTGAATTAATTTTGTAAGAAATTAGTTCAAGATAAACTTGTTGAATTATTACGATCAGATAATTCTTGTCTGTTTATCAGTTGTTTTAATTTTGGACAAATTAGAACAAGATAAGCTTGTAGAATTATTGTGAATTGATTTATTTTCTTAGAGGTTATCTTGATAAAGTTTGTTTTGATCAGATAACTTCTCTATTGGGTTATTTGAATCAAAACTGAGACTTTATCTTTAGAATCTCGGGTGGAAAATAAAATATTCGCGGAGATTTTTTCTCGGGAGTTCAGCCTGTCGGATGACGTGGTCGGCCTGCCGAACTGGCCTATTCGGCCTACCGATCAGCGGAGATAAGATTATGCATTTTCACACGGATCTTATCAGATATTGATCCGAACTTGATTCTGTTTCGAGTTTTTGAGACCTAATCTGATACGGACTGACTCCAGGACCAATAGCTATAAAAAGGCAGTGAATCTTATGATTTACTTAGATCAATTTGAGAGATTAAGAGTGATACTCTTCTAGTGAGCATCTGAAAACTCCCTGAGAGCTTTTCTTCACAAATCACGAGCACTAGCTTTGGGTTCTCTCTATGGGTTAGAAGGAGAGTCACCGGTGGAAGAGCTGTACGTGTGAGCCCACACTCACTTCGGTTGTGGATAGAGAATAGCAAAGAAGACCAGTTGGTTGAGGCTCTTCTGGAACGTTACTTTTCTACGTAGGTTACGGAGGTTCTTCGGCACACTGAGGTTAGTAAGATCTGTCTAATTTATACATATAACATGTCAAACTTGTGTTTTGGAAATTACTCTGATAGAAAAAAATTTTAAAAATTTTGCTGCGCACTTTGTTTCCAACAATTGGTATCAGAGATGAGGTTTTTATATAAATTTGCAAGTTTGTGATCATGTTATACGCGTAAATTTTGTGATCTTAATCTCTGCTATGCTTGAATTGAATTTTATAGAGAGATGGCACTCTAGGTTTCTATATAATATAGATGTTGTCATGGATTATGTGGTGAATGTTTATTAATTAATTATGGTTGATTAAATCGTTGTTTATTTATTTATTAATTAATTAATACCGGTTATAGTTCCTTAGAGGTAAGAATGTGTATCTAGGTTTTTCATGTAATTAGATGGCAGACTATCATCTCCGCCTAGGAATTGTTATTTAATTTTTTATTTGTAAGAATTTTGTAATTAAATAATTGTTCGGAGAAGATGGAACGAGAAGTCAGATCTTAAAGATTGATGATGGTGCCTCCAGGTATTTCTTGAGTCTCTAATTTTATGTTTTTGAATTGTTGAAAATAAAATTGATGAATTGCATTAAAATTATATTTTCTGGATTGAGGGTTTTCTGCTCGGTCGGCATGCCGGACCTCACAGTTCGGCAGGCCGAAGGTCACAGATCAGCAGGCCGGACGTGTGGTCCGGCAAGCCGACAGTGGGGCAAAAATTTTGGTGCTCTGCTGGCAGGCCGAACCTGCATGGATCGGCAGTCCGATGTATCAGATCGGTAGGCCGATGAAGCAAGACCGGCAGGCCGATCACCTAGGTCGACCTACCGGCCGAGAGCTATCGGGTGTCCAGAAAAGGTGCAATTTTTCCGATGTAGTTTTAATTTTATTTTTGGGACAATTCTGAGAAACATTAAATTTGGATATGACCGAAAATATGAAGTATTTGATTCAAGTGGGATTGAAGACTTGAAGATGGAAATTACATGAAGAGGGATACAGCTTGAGGATTCAAGGATGAAGAATCAAAAAATGTCTCGATTATTCTCTTGTAATCTTAGTTTTCTCTTCTCTAGGGTGGAACCATAATATTACGATTATTATTATTTTGCTTGTAGCTTTGCTTGATTGCTTTGCTTGTCTGCATTATAATATGATTTACCATGTATATTGATAACATGTCATATAGAATAGGGAGTGCCGTTCATATTAAAATTGTTCATACATAATTTTAAAATAAAACCTTGACTTCAAAAGATTGAGTGGGAGAAGGTTTTCGAAGAGAGGACCTAAGGCCTCCATCGTTGGTCCATAGGAAGAACATGGTGGTCCCGACCCCTAGGAAGGGATTTCTATCATGTACCAGATTAGATCTCTAAAAGGATAAGGTATTTTAGTATGATTCATGGTTGCACATCCCTAGGTGGTGATTATAAATCATGGACAAAATATTGAAACGGTTGTGATACACTCACGTTAATTTTATTATTAACCTCCCCTAGGAGCTCTGTTAATAAAATTAATGGCCAAAGAAACGATTATTAGTATATGCTGGATCATATGGGTCCTGGATGGCATATATTAATCAGGAGGGGATCCGTGTTCCTGATTGAATTTAGCATGACTCCCCTAGGAGCTTGTTGAATTCTGAGTTGGGAATTATCATTGTAAGGTTGTGATATTTTCAAGGTTTTGACACATAAACACATTTGTATGATTTTACATGATTGTGTTATCTTACTAAATTATTATATATGTTTGCTTATGTTTGGTATATGATTCTTTATTGTAGATTGAAAATGTCTAAAAACGCTTTATCATCGATACTTGATAAAAACCAATTAACCGGTGAGAATTATAACGATTGGAAATAGAACCTAGACATCGTCCTATCCTTTGAGAAACTAAAATATGTTCTGACAACTTCTTGTTCTCCCGAGCCTACGGGAGACTCAAGTAATGAGCAATTCCAAGAGTATGATCGCTGGAAAGATGCTAATGATCAGGCCCGCTGCTATGTTATGGCTAGCATGAACAACGTGCTGCAGGCTCAACATCAGGATTATGAGACTGCGAAGCAGATCTTAGATAATCTTGAGGATATGTTCAGGAGGCTAGGCCATAACGAAGCGGCAAGGCTGCGCCTCGAAAACTCTTAAACTATAGACAGAGACCGGGGACATCTGTAAAGGAGCACATGATGTTGGTCATGGGTTACCTCGTTGAGACTCCAACCAATGGAGCCGACATCGATGCTGAAACCAGATGACTATGGTCTTTGAGACTCTGTCTAAGGAATTTATTCTATTTAGAGCTACTTTTAATTTAAGCAATAGACAGGATATGACCTTGACAGAACTGATGAAACAGTTACTGGAGTTTAAAATGTCTGATCAGGGAGTCTCCTGCTGGTGGTGAGGCCAACATGGTAGTTGCTTCTGGTTCCAATTCTAACACTGGGAATGGAAAGAAGCAACGGGCCAAGAGTGGGAAGTCTTCTATTCCTGCTGCTATCAAGAGCAAGAAGAAGAAGAAGAAGAACCCAAAGAAGCTTAAGTGCTTCTTTTGTGGTAAGGTCGGGCATATAAAGAAGCATTGCAAGGACTTCCTTTCCAAGGGAGGTAGGTGTGATCTTCTATATTTAGAAACTTGTTTGGTTGAGGAATCTAGTGACATCTGGGTCATAGATTCTGGTGCAACTAATCATGTTTGTGTTTCTCTACAGGGATTCAAAGAAACGAGAAGTCTACTTCGTGAAGACTTAACGCTTCGGATGGGCGATGGATCCTTGGTCTCAGCGAAAGCAGTGGGAGATGTCCATCTTTATTTTGATAATTATAGGAATTTAATTTTGCAAGACTGTTTTTATGTTCCTAAATTTAAAAGGAATTTAATTTCTGTATGTATCTTCTTTATTTAAAGACTCCTACGTGGTATCTTTTAATGTAAAAGTGGCGATTCGTAAAAACAAATCTTTTATCTATTTTGGATGGATGCAAAATAATCTATACTTTATCAAACCTAAGATGGACTTATTGCTTAATGCTGAGATAAATGATAAAGACTCAAAAAGACTTAAAACTTCTCACTCTAATAAGACTTATCTTTGGCATTTGCGCCTTGGCCATATTAACCTGAATAGGATTCAAAGGTTGGTAAGCAATGGACCTTTAAGTCACTTAAAGGTGGAATCTATGCCTCAATGTGAGTCTTGTTTGGAGGGTAATATGACCAAAAGACCATATGGGTCTAAGGGCAATAGGGCCGAAGGGGTTCTAGAACTTGTGCATAGTGATGTTTGTGGGCCGATGAACATCCGGGCACGAGGAGGGTATGAGTACTTCGTCACTTTTATTGACGATTACTTAAGATATGGGTATGTGTACCTGATGCACCACAAAAGCGAAACTTATGATAAGCTCAGGGAGTTTCGGGCTGAAGTGGAAAAGTAATTAGGTAGACCCATAAAGGCACTTCGATCTGATTGAGGTGGGGAATACCTTTCTGATGAGTTCGTGGGACACTTAATAGAGAATGGATTTTGTCCCATTTGACTGTGCTAGGCACTTCGCAGCAGAATGGCATAGCGGAGAGAAATAATAGGACTTTGTTGGACATGATTAGGTCCATGATGAGTTATTCATCATTGCCTTTATCCTTTTGGGGATATGCACTACAAACCGCATGTTATCTTTTGAACAGTGTGCCTTCAAAATCGGTCCCTAAAACTCCTCACGAGTTGTGGACAAGACGGAAGACATCCTTAAACCATATTCGCATATGGCGATGTCTGGCTCATGTCCTATTTAAGGATCCGAATAAGTTGGAAGCACGTTCAGAAGTTTGCGTGTTTGTAGGATATCCAAAAGGGACTAAAGGGGGTTATTTTTATAACCCAAAGGAAAATAAAGTCGTGTTTTCAACTAATGCAACTTTCCTTGAGGAGAGTTACATGGAAAACTTTAAACCTCGAAGCAAAGTGGTGCTTGAGGAGTTAAGGGGTGATTCGTTCACTCTGGAGGTTCCGAAAGAAACCATTCTGATCAGTGTAGAAAAACCAAACAAACTTGAACAACAACCTTAGGGGCTTTGGCGTAGTGGGAGGATCAGGCGTCAACCTGAAAGGTATATGTTCAATGGGGAGGTCTTTTTGGCTGAACCGGATGAACATGACAGGGATCCTTATACTTATGTAGAAACCATGGAGGATGTTGACTCAAGACTCTGGACAGAGGCCATGAACATAGAGATGAAGTCTATGGAGACTAATCGGGTCTAGGGAGCTTGTGGATCCTCCCAATGGGGTAAAACCCATAGGTTGTAAGTGGATCTACAAGAGGAAAAGTGGAGTGGATGGAAAGGTCGAAACCTTTAAGGCTAGACTGGTAGCTAAGGGTTATATGCAAAAGGAAGGAATCGATTATGAGGAAACCTTTGCACCTATAGCCATGCTTAAGTCCATCCGGATTCTCTTGTCCATAGCTGCCACTCTCGACTACGAGATTTGGCAGATGGATGTCAAGATAACTTTTCTGAATGGCTATCTTGATGAGTCCATTTATATGGGACAACCAGACGAGTTCAAGGTCGCGGGTCAAGTGGGTAAGGTTTGTAAGCTGCTAAAGTCTATTTATGGACTTAAGCAGGCTTCTCGTTCTTGGAACATAAGATTTGATCAAGTGGTCAAGACTTATGGGTTCTCACAAAATGTGGATGAACCATGTGTTTACAAACACATTAAGGATGGGAAGGTGGTTTTTCTACTGCTCTATGTAGATGACATTCTGCTAATTGGCAATGACGTTGGGGCGTTGTCATCAGTCAAATTATGGTTGACCAAGCAGTTTGACATGAAGGACTTAGGTGAGGCTAATTTTGTTCTCGGTATCCAGATTTTTCGAGATAGGAAGAACAAAATGATAGCTTTGTCTTAGGCTGGCTACATAGATAAAATTCTTAGGAGGTTTGCAATGCAGGATTCCAAGAGAGGTGGGCAACCATCAAGGTCTGGAATTACTCTTTCTAAGAAAGACTCTCCAAAGTCTTATGAAGAAAGAGAATACATGAAGAAGGTGCCTTATGCTTCGGCAGTGGGTAGTCTCATGTATGCCATGCTTTGCACACAACTGGATATTAGCTATGCAGTCGGGATTGTAAGTCGATTTCAAGCGGATCTAGGACCGAACCATTGGGTTGCGGTAAAGCATATTTTCAAGTACCTGAGAAGGACTCGAGGGTATATGCTTGTGTATTTGGGTGAGGATTTAACTCCTCTAGGATACACTGATTCGGATTTTCAATCCTGTCTGGATTCTAGGACATCGACTTCGGGGTTTGTGTTTACTCTGGGTGGCGGTGCCATCAGTTGGATAAGGGCAAAGCAAGATTGTACTTCAGATTCAACGATGGAGGCCGAGTATGTGGCGGCTAGTGATGCTTCAAAACAAGCAGTTTGGCTCCGCAAGTTCCTTGGGGATCTTGAGGTAGTTCCTGGTATGGATAAAGTGGTATCACTGTACTGTGATAACAGTGCGGCGGTAGCTACTGCTAAGGAACCAAGATTTCACAAGAAGAGTAAGCATATTGATCGAAAGTATCATGTGATAAAGGACTTCGTTGAGGGCGGGCATGTCACGGTGTGCAAGATCGCGTTAGAGGACAATTTAGTTGATCCATTTACGAAGACACTTACTGGGAGAGTCTTCAAGAGGCATGTGGAAGCTATGGGGATGCGAAATTTGTTGTATTTACTCACTTAGTGCAAGTGGGAGATTGTTAGACATGTATGCCCTAAGGAGTAAAAAAATGTAATACGTTTTTGGAGACATTTTTATCAATAAAGAATTTATTTATTTATATATACTAAATCTTGTCCTCTTTGCGTTCATATTTGTTGAATGTATGATAAGCAAACAGTAGTCTGAGACTGTCAGTCTAAACCTTAAGAATTGGGCATATGATGGACTGATTATGCGAAAGACACGATTCTTAAGGTGATGGTCTAAAACATATGATCCGCAATCGAGGGAATAAAGTTGGGCGCTTTATTCATGTAAAGATTGTTATGTTGTCTATATCCCTTTTGGGAGATGGTTTGTCTTGACCATTGGAGTTGGACTCTGTGAATAGAAACATTGGCACGTTGTCATGGTGACGATGTGTTGGATCGGGACATAAAGTGAATTGATTTGGATTAATAATTTTTTCTCGGCAAATCGATTCACTTTAGACAGTCATTTGTATTGTATCTTAATCCTGAGATGAATAGTGGGCCTGTTGTCTCGACTTGTGTCTTTTGATGTGCCAAAGGGTGACACCCACATCTCTATAGTGGTATGCATGCCGGTACATTGGAGGCATGACTCATAATAGTGTAGACTTGTTATTCATAGATATAGAATCCATAGCTCCTCTTTAGGACTAATGATATCCTCTTATATGTGTTGTCTTGTAATTGAAAAACTGGAGCGCTCAACCATTTGGATACATAGGTGTAACCGAATGGTATACTATCTTTGGATGGTAAGTTTTCTAATAGTGAGACAATGGAACGTAAGATAAAAATAATCGGGAAGGTAAGACAGAACTTGTCCTTAAGCCGCTTATGGATTATCATATGGGGATACGATACACTATGGTATGTCATGGAGACTTAGCTACATGAGCTTCGAAATTCTATAAAGTTTGAGAGTGCAACTCCAAGCTTTTAGTGGAGTAGCGTTGGAGTTGATAATTGTGAAATGTATATCTGGGATATTGGGTTTCATAATTATCATGAGCTTGAACTTTATAGGTCCATTTTGGTCCCTTTGGCTAGCTCACAAAGTCCTGTAACGACACGGCGTGCTTTTCCAGTAATTGGTGACTTATGTCGGATTTATCAGATTGGTTTAAAATTTGTAAGAATCAAAAAATTCATGTCTCTTTATCGGTTGAATTAATTTTGTAAGAAATTAGTTCAAGATAAACTTGTTGAATTATTGCGATCAGATAATTCTTGTCTGTTTATCGGTTGTTTTAATTTTGGACAAATTAGAACAAGATAAACTTGTAGAATTATTGTGAATTGATTTATTTTCTTAGAGATTATCTTGATAAAGTTTGTTTTGATCAGATAACTTCTCTATTGGGTTATTTGATTCAAAACTGAAACTTTATCCTTTAGAATCTCGGGTGGAAAATAAAAGATTCGTGGAGATTTTTTCTCTAGAGTTCGGCCTGCCAGATGACGTGGTCGGCCTGCCGAACTAGCCTGTTCGGCAATGTTTGGCTTGCCGATCAGCGAAGATAAGATTACATATTTTCACGCGGATCTTATCAGATATTGATCTGAACTTGATTCTGTTACGAGTTTTTGAGACCTAATCTGATACGGACTGACCCCAGACCAATAGCTATAAAAAGGGAATGAGTCTTATGATTTACTCAGATCAATTTGAGAGATTAAGAGTGATACTCTTCTAGTGAGCATCTGAAAACTCCCTGAGAGCTTTTGTTCACAAATCACGAGCACTAGCTTTGGGTTCTCTCTATTGATTGGAAGGAGAGTCACCGGTGGAAGAGCTGTACTTGTGAGCCCGCACTCACTCCGGTTGTGGATAGAGAATAGCAAAGAAGACCAGTTGGTTGAGGCTCTTCTGGAACTGTTACTTCTCTATGCAGGTTGCGGAGGTTCTTCGGCACACTGAGGTTAGTAAGATCTGTCTAATTTATACATATAACATGTCAAACTTGTGTTTTGGAAATTACTCTGATGGAAAAAAATTTTAAAAATTCCGCTGCGTACTTTGTTTCCAACAGTTGTATGCATGCTGGTACGTTGGAGGCATGACTCTTGATAGCGTAGAGTTGGTATTCATAGATATGGAATCGATAGCTCCTCTTTAGGAGTAATGATATCCTCTTATATGTATTATCCTGTAATTGGAAAACTATAGCACTCAACCATTTAGATACATTGGTGTAACTGAATGGTATACTGTCTTTGGATAGTAATTTTTCTAATGTTGAGATAATGGAACGTAAGATAAAAATAATCAGGAAGGTAAGACAGAACTTGTCCTTAAGCTGATTATGGATTATCATCTGGGGATACGATACACTATGATATGTCATGGAGACTTAGCTATACGAGCTTCGTAATTCTATGTAGTTGAGAGTGCAGCTCCAAGCTTTTAGTGGAGTAGTGTTGGAGTTGATAATTATGAAATGTATATCTGGGATATTGGGTTTCATAATTATCGAGAGCTTGAACTATATAGGTCCATTTGGTCCCCCTTTGCTAGCTTACAACATCCTGTAACGACACGACGTGTTTTTCTAATAATTGGTGACTTATGTCGGATTTATTAGATTGGTTGAAATTTGGAAGAATCAAATAATTCATGTCTGTTTATTGATTGAATTAATTTTGTAATAAATTAATTCAAGATAAACTTGTTGAATTATTGGGATCGAATAATTCTTGTCTGTTTATCGGTTGATTTAATTTTGGATAAATTAGATCAAGATAAACTTATAGAATTATTGGGAATTGATTTATTTTCTTAGAGATTATCTGGATAAAGTTGTTTTGATCAGATAACTTCTCTATTGGGTTATTTGAATTAAAACTAAGACTTTATCTTATAGAATATCGAGTGAAAATTAAAAGATTCATGAGATTTTTTATTCGGCAGTTTGGCCTGCCAATGGACGTGTTCAGCCTGCCGATCAGGTGATTCGGCCTGCCGATCAGGTGGTTCGGCCTGCCGATCAGCGAAGGATAAGATCACGTATTTCCACAAGAATCTTATCAGATATTGATCCAAATCTGATTCTAATCTAAATTTTGAGACCTAATCTGATGAGGACTGACCCTAGGACCAACATCTATAAATAGGAAGTGATTCTCACAAGTTACTTAGATCAATTGAGAGATTAAGAGAGATACTCTGCTACTGAGAATCTAAAACTCCCTGAGAGCTTTTGTTCACAAATCACGAACACTTGCCTTGGGTTCTCTCGATTGGTTGGAAGGAGAGTCACCAGTGGAAGAGCTGTACGTGTGAGCCCACACTTACTCTGGTCATGGATAGAGAATAGCAAAGAACACCAGTTGGTTAAGGCTTTTCTGGAACGTTACTTCTCTTCACGTTTTGCGAGAGTTCTTCGGCACACAATGGTTAGTAAGATCTGGTTAACTTATGCATATAGCATGTCAAACTTGTGTTTTAGAAATTACTCTAATGAAAAAATTTTTAAAACTCTGTTGCGTACTCTTTTTTTAACAATTGGCATCAGAGCCATGGTTTTTACATAAATTTATGAGTTTGTGATCATGTTATATGCATAAATTTTGTGATCTTAATCTCTCCTATGCTTGAATTTAATTTTATAGAGAGTTGGCACTCTAGGTTTCTATAAATTATAAATGTTGTCATAGATTATGTGGTGACTATTTATTAATTAATTATGGTTGATTAAATCGTTGTTTAATTATTAATTATTTAATTTATACCGGTTATGGCTCCTTAGAGGTTAGATGTGTATCTAGGTTTTTCATGTAATTAGATGGTAGACTATCATCTCCATCTAGGAATTATTATTTATTTTAAATTTGTAAGAATTTTGTAATTAAATAATTATTCAGAGAAAACGAATCTAGAAGATTGATGATGATGCTCCTAAGTATTTCCTGAGTCTCTAATTTTATGTTTTTGAATTGTTGAAAATAAAATTGATAAATTGCTTTAAAATTGTATTTTCTAAAATAGAGATTTCTGCTCGGTCGGCATGCCGAACATCACAGTTCGACAGGCCGATGGTCATAGATTGGTAGGCCAGACGTGTGGTTCGACAGGCCGTCAGTGGGGCAGAAATCAGCTAGCTCTGCCAGTAGGTCAAACTTTCATGGGTCGGCAGGCTGATGGAGCATGACCGGAAAATCAATCATCCAGGTCGGCTTGCCGACCGAGAGCTAGAAAATTTCCAAAAAAGGTGTAGTTTTTTAATGTAGTTTTAATTTTATTTTTGGGACAATTCTGAGAAACATTAAATTTGGATATGACCAGAAATATGAAGTGTTCAATTCATACGGGATTGAAGACTTAAAGATGGAATTACATGAAGAAGGATACAGCTTGAGGATTCAAGGATGAAGAATCAATAATATGTCTCGATTATTCTCTTGTAATCTTAGTTTTCTATTCTCGAGAATGGAGCCATAATATTACGATTATATATTATTTTGCTTGTGGTTTTGCTTGATTGCTTTGCTTGTCTACATTATAATATGATTTTCCATGTATATTGATAAAATGTCAAATAGAATAGGGAGTGCCGCTCATATTAAAATTTTTCATGCATATTCTTAAAATAAAACCTTGATTTCTAAAGATTGAGTGGGAGAAGGTTTTCAAAGAGAGGACCTAAGGCCTCCATCATTGGTACATAGGCAGAACATGGTGGTCTCGGGCCCTAGGAAAGGATTTCTATCATGTACCAGATTGGTTCTTTGAGAGGATAAGGTATTTTAGCATGATTTATGGTTGCACACCACTAGGTGGTGATTATAAATCATGGATAAAATATTAAAACGATGGTTATACACTCACTTTAATTTTATTATTAACCTCCCCTAGGAGCTCTGTTAATAAAATTAATGGCCAAAGAAACGATTATTAATATATGCTGGATCATATGGGTCTTGGATGGCATATATTAATCAGGAATGAATCCGTGTTCCTGATTGAATTTGGCATGACTCTCCTAGGAGCTTGTTGAATTCTGAGTTGGGAATTATCATTGTAAGGTTATGATATTTTCAAGGTTTTGACACATAAACACATTTGTATGATTTTTACATGATTGTGTTGTCTTACTAAATTATTATTATATGTTTGTTTATATTTGGTATATGACTCTTTATTGTAGATTAAAAATGTCTAAAAATGCTTTATCATTGATGCTTGACAAAAACCAATTAACCGGTGAGAACTATAACGATTGGAAATGGGACCTGGATATTGTCCTGTCCTTTGAGAAACTGAAATATGTTCTGACAACCCCTTGTCCTCCCGAGCCTATGGGAGACTCAAGTAATGAGCAATTCCAAGCGTATGATCACTGGAAAGATGCAAATGATCAGGCCCGCTGCTATGTTATGGCTAGCATGAACAATGTGCTGCAGGCTCAACATCAGGATTATGAGACTGCGAAGCAGATCTTGGATAATCTTGAAGATATGTTTAGAGGCCAAGCCATAACAAAGCAGCAAGGGGCGCTTCAGAAACTTCTAAACTATAGACAGAGGCCGGGGACATCTGTAAAGGAGCATATGATGTTGGTCATGGGTTACCTCGCTGAGGCTCAAACCAATGGAACCAACATCGATGCTGAAACTTAGATGACTATGGTCTTTGAGACTCTATCTAAGAAATTTGTTCCGTTTAGAGCTACTTTTAATTTAAGCAATAGACGGATATGACCTTAACAGAACTGATGAAACAGTTACAAGAGTTCAAACTGCTGATTAGGGAGTCTCCTGCGGGTGGTGAGGCCAACATGGTAGCTGCTTATGGTTCCAATCCTAACTCTGGGATTGGAAAAAAGCAACAGGCTAAAAAAAAGAAGTCTTCTATTCCTGCTACTACCAAGAGCAAGAAGAAGAACCCGAAGAAGCTTAAGTGCTTCTTCTGTGGAAAGGTCGGGCATATCAAGAAGCATTACAAGGACTTCATTTCAAAGGAGGTAGGTGTGATCTTCTATATTTACAAACTTGTTTGGTTGAGGAATACAGTGACATCTGGGTCATAGATTTCGGTGCAACTAATCATGTTTGTGTTTCTCTACAAGGGTTCAAAGAAACGAGAAGTCTGCTACATGAGGACTTCACGCTTCGGATGGGCGATGGATCCTTGGTCTCAGCGAAAGCAGTGGGAGACGTCCATCTTTATTTTAATAATTATAGGAATTTATTTTTGCAAGATTGTTTTTATATTCCTAAATTTAAAAGGAATTTAATTTATGTTGCTTGTTTATTTAAAGACTCCTATTTGGTTTCTTTTAATGATAAAGTGGTGATTCGTAAAACAAATCTTTTATCTGTTTTGGATGGATGCAAAATAATCTATATTTTATCAAACCTAAGATGGACTTATTGCTTAATGCTGAGATGAATGATAATAACTCTAAAAGACTTAAAACTTTTTACTCTAATAAGACTTATCTTTGGCATTTGCGCCTTGGTCATATTAACCTGAATAGGATTCAAAGGTTGGTAAGGGATGGACCTTTAAGTCACTTAAAGGTGGAATCTATACCTCAATGTGAGTCTTGTTTGGAGGGTAAAATGACCAAAAGACCATTTGGGTCTAAGGGCAATCGGGCCGAAGGGATTCTAGAACTTGTGCATAGTGATGTTTGCGAACCGATGAACATCTGGGCACGAGGAGGGTATGAGTACTTTGTCACTTTTATTGAGAAGTTCAGGGAGTTTCGGGCTGAAGTGAAAAAGTAATTGGGTAGACCCATAAAGGCACTTCGATCAGATTGAGGTGGGGAATACCTTTTTGATGAGTTCTTGGAACACTTGTTAGAGAATGGGATTTTGTCCCATTTGACTTTATCGGGCACTCCGCAACAGAATGGCGTAGCGGAGAGAAGAAATAGGACTTTGTTGGACATGATTGGGTACATGATGAGTTATTCATCATTGCCTTTATCCTTTTGGGGATATGCACTACAAACCGCATGTTATCTTTTGAGCAACATGCCTTCAAAATCGGTCCCTAAAACTCCTCACGAGTTGTGGGCGAGTAGGAAGACATCCTTAAACCATATTCACATATGGGGATGTTCAGCTCATGTCCTGTGTAAGGATCTGAATAAGTTGGAAGCACATTCGAAAGTTTACGTGTTTATAGGATATCCAAATGGGACTAAAAGGGGTTATTTTTATAACCCAAAGAAAAATAAAGTCGTGGTTTCAACTAATGCAACTTTTCTTGAGGAGAGTTATATGGACAACTTTAAACCTCGAAGCAAAGTGGTGCTCAAGGAGTTAAGGAGTGATCCGACCACTCCGAAGGTTCTGAATGAAACCATTCTGATCGGTGTAGAAAAACCAAACAAACCAGATCAACAACCTCAAGGGCTTCGCCGTAGTGGGAGGATCAGGCGTCAACTTGAGAGGTATATGTTCAATGGGGAGGTCTTTTTGGCTGAACCGGATGAACATGATAGGGATCCTTATACTTACGCAGAAGCTATGGAGGATGTTGATTCAAAACTCTGGACAAAGGCCATGAACATTGAGATGAAGTCTATGGAGACTAATCAAGTCTCGGAGCTTGTGGATCTTCCTGTAGGGGTAAAACCCATAGGGTGTAAGAGGATCTACAAGAGGAAAAGAGGAGTGGATGGAAAGGTTGAAACCTTTAAGGCTATACTGATAGCTAAGGGTTATATGCAAAAGGAAGGAATCAATTATGAGGAAACCTTTTCGCCTGTAGCCATGCTTAAGTCCATCTAGATTCTCTTATCCATAGCTGCAGCTCTCGACTACGAGATTTGACAGATGGATGCCAAGACGGCTTTTCTGAATGGCTATCTTGATGAGTCCATTTGTATTGAACAACCAGACAGGTTTAAGGTCATGGGTCAAGAGGATAAGGTTTTTAAGCTACTAAAGTTAATTTATGGACTTAACTAGGCTTCGTTCTTGGAACATAAGATTTGATCAGGTGATCAAGACTTATGGGTTCTCACAAAATGTGGATGAACCATGTGTTTATAAACACATTAAGGATGGGAAGATGGTTTTTCTACTGCTCTATGTAGATGACATTCTGTTGATTGGCAATGACGTTGGGGCATTGTCATCGGTCAAATTATGGTTGACCAAGCAGTTTGACATGAAGGACTTAGGAGAGGCTAATTTTGTTCTCGGTATCCAGATCTTTCGAGATAGGAAGAACAAAATGATAGCTTTGTCTCAGGCCAGCTACATAGGTAAAATTCTCAGGAGGTTTGCAATGCAGGATTCCAAGAAAAGTGGGCAACCATCTAGGTTTGGAATTACTCTTTCTAAGAAAGACTCCCCAAAGTCTTATGAAGAAAGAGAATACATGAATAAGTTGCCTTATGCCTTGGCAGTAGGCAGTCTCATGTATGCCATGCTTTGCACTCGACTAAATATTAGTTATACGGTCGGGATTGTAAGTCGATTTTAGGCGGATCTAGGACCGAACCATTGGGTTGTGGTAAAGCATATTTTCAAGTACCTGAGAAGGACTCGAGGGTATATGCTTGTATATTTAGGTGAGGACCTGACTCCTTTAGGATATACTGACTCGGATTTTCAATCCTGTCTGGATTACAGGAAATCGACTTCAGGTTTTGTGTTTACTCTGGGCGGTGGTGCCATCAGTTGGAGAAGTGCTAAGTAAGATTGCACTTTGGATTCAACAATGAAGGCCAAGTATGTGGCAGCTAGTGATGCTTCGAAAGAAGCAGTGCGGCTCCGCAAGTTCCTCGGGGATCTTGAGGTAGTTCCTGGTATGGACAAAGCGATATCACCATACTGTGAAAATAGTTCGGCGGTAGCTAATGCTAAGGAACCAAGATTTCACAAGAAGAGTAAGCACATTGATCGGAAGTATCATGTGATAAAGGACTTCGTTGAAGGCGGGCACGTCACGGTGTGCAAGATCGCATCAGAGGACAATTTAGCTGATTCATTTACGAAGACACTTATTGGGAGAGTCTTTGAGTGGCATGTGGAAGCTATGAGGATGCGAGATTTGTCATATTTACTCACTTAGTGCAAGTGGGAGATTGTTAGACATGTATGCCCTAAGGAGTAAAAATGTAATATGTTTTTGGAGACATTTTCATCAATAAAGAATTTATTCATTATTTATATACCAAATCTTGTCCCCTTTACATTCTTATTTGTTGAATTATGTTAAGCAAACAATAGTGTAAGACTGTCGGTCTAAACCTTAAGAATTAGGCAGACGATGGATGGATTATGCAAAAGACACGATTCTTAAGTTGATGGTCTAAATCATACGATCCGCAATCAAGGGAATAAAGTTGGGCGCTTTATTCATGAAAAGATTGTTATGTTGTCTATATCCCTTTTGGGAGATAGTTTGTCTTGGCCATCGAAGGAAGACTCCATGAATAGAAACATTGGCACGTTGTCATAAGTGACGATGTATTGGATCGGGACATAAAGTGAATTGATTTGGATTAATAATTCTGTCTCGACAAATCTATTCACTTTAGACAATCATTTGTGTTGTATCTTAATCTTGAGATGAATAGTGGGCCCGTTGTCTTGACTTATGTCTTTTGATGTACCAAAGGGTGACACCCACATCTTAATAATGGTATGCATGTTGGTACATTGGAGGCATGACTCTTGATAGTGTAGACTTGTTATTCATAGATATGGAATCCATAGCTCCTTTTTAGGAGTAATGATATCCTCTTATATGTGTTATCTTGTAATTGGAAAACTAGAGCTCTCAACCATTTGGACACATAGGTGTAACCGAATGGTATGCTATCTTTGGATGGTAAGTTTTCTAATGGTGAGATAATGGAACACAAGATAAAAATAATCGAGAAGGTAAGACATAACTTGTCCTTAAGCCGATTATGGATTATCATATGGGGATACGATACACTATGATATGTCATAGAGACTTAGCTATACGAGCTTCGTAATTCTACGTAATTCGAGAGTGCAGCTCCAAGCTTTTAGTGGAGTAGCGTTGGAGTTGATAATTATGAAATGTATATCTGGGATATTGGGTTTCATAATTATTGGAAGCTTGAACTAGATAGGTCCATTTGGTCCCCTTTGCTAGCTCACAACATCCTGTAACGACAAAACGTGTTTTTCTAATAATTGGTGACTTATGTCGGATTTATTAGATTGGTTGAAATTTGGAAGAATCAAATAATTCATGTCTGTTTATCGGTTGAATTAATTTTGTAATAAATTAATTCAAGATAAACTTGTTGAATTATTGGGATCGGATAATTCTTGTCTGTTTATCGGTTGATTTAATTTTGGATAAATTAGATCAAGATAAACTTGTAGAATTATTGGGAATTGATTTATTTTCTAAGAGATTATCTAGATAAAGTTATTTTGATCAGATAACTTCTCTATTGGGTTATTTGAATTAAAACTGAAACTTTATCCTATAGAATCTCGGGTGGAAAATAAAAGATTCGTAAGATTTTTTATTTGGTAGTTCGTCCTGTCGATGGACGTGTTCGGCCCACCGATCAGGTGGTTCGGCCTTCCGATCAAGTGGTTCGGCCTGTCGATCAGCGAAGGATAAGATCACACGTTTCCACGTGGATACGTGGATCTTATCAGATATTGATCCGAATTTGATTCTAATCTGAATTTTAAGACCTAATCTGATGAGGACTGACCTGAGGACCAACATCTATAAATAGGGAGTGATTCTCACAAGTTACTTAGATCAATTGAGATATTAAGAGAGATACTCTGCTACTGAGAATCTGAAAACTCCCTAAGAGCTTTTGTTCACAAATCACGAACACTTGCTTTGGGTTCTCTCGATTGGTTGGAAGGAGAGTCACCGGTGGAAGAGCTGTACGTATGAGCCCACACTCACTTCGGTCGTGGATAGAGAATAGCAAAGAAGACCAATTGGTTGGGGCTCTTCTAGAACGTTACTTCTCTTCACGTTTTGCGAGAGTTCTTTGGCACACAAAGGTTAGTAAGATCTGGTTAATTTATGCATATAGCATGTCAAACTTGTGTTTTAGAAATTACTTTGATGAAAAAAATTTTAAAACTTCGCTGCACACTCTTTTTCCAACAAGATATATGAAGGTTTTGAAGGGCTATGTGAAGAATCCAAATAGGCCAGAGGGATGTATTGTAGAAAGTTACATAGTTGAGGAATCAGTTGAATTTTGCTCTAAGTACCTATTTAATGCAGACACAATTGGGGTGCCAAAGACTATAAACATTGAGGCTAGGGGATTATCTATGGGGAATGCTTCATCAGTAAATCGAAAGGAGTGGAAGCAAGCTTGTCTTTATGTCTTGGACAATGCTAATAAAGTGGAGCCTTTCATTGAGGTGCACATGAATGAATTAAAAAAAAGCATACCCAAAATGAGCAAGAATTGAGACTCGGTTGCAAGATGAACACAACCAAACCTTTCGGTTGTGGATTAGAGCATACATCTATGGCAAGTGCTCCACATCACAAGATGGAGGCATGTCACAGGAGTTGAAGAACCTAGCTAGAGGATCGTCATCAATAGTTACAAGGTATATGTCACATTCCATGAATGGTTACACTTTCTACACTCACGAAAGAGATGAGAAGCATCCGGTGCAAAATAGCAGTGTGACTCTCCATGCTGAGGCTATGCATATTGCTTTTGCCAAGGACAAGAATCTGGTATATGGGACCATGAACTACTTTGGTTTCATTGAAGATATTTAGGAACTTGATTATGGCGTATTACGCATAGCACTTTTTTAAGTGCAAGTGGGCCGACAATAATTATGTTAAGAACAATGATGACGGCATCACGGTGGTTGACTTTAGAAGATTGTGATACAGGAATGATCCCTTCATTATGGCATCACAAGCAATCCGAGTTTTTTATACTACAGATCCCTTAGACATAGAGTTGTCTCTAGTCGTCCCGACAAAGCCAAGAATAGTTATCGACGATGAAGAAGTTGCTGAGGATTGCACAGACATCCCTTCATTCACAAAGGGATTGCCACTGGTTGAAGAGATAGATAATTTTGAAGATGATGTTTCACACTTGCTTCGTGAAGATGTGGAATGGATATGTATTGAGGAACCACTGAAAAAAAAGATAAAAAGATGAGCATCTATAAACCAATTTATGTTAATTTATTTTAACATTCTTCTTTAATTTATTTCATTTTTCAATCTTTTTCTAAGGGTTTTGTATATCTATCTATAGTTATATTTCTGTTTAAAATGGAGAAAGAGTATATACATTCTGGGCCATTGGATGCTTAACACACGGGCTGGCCACCTTAGGCAGCAAAGAATATCATGTGTAAGAAATATTTTAGACAATTTTTTACGACGCTTTTTCCAAAAACAATCGTGGAACATAGTCTTCCATGATGGTTTTTGAAAAACCCATTGTGGAATGCTTATCACAATATAAAAAATGCTATGAAAAGCAGCAACTTTTTCCACAACGGTTTCCTTCTCATAGCATAAAATATGTTGTGAAAAGCAGTGCTTTTTCCACGATGGTTTTTGCAAAAAACGGTCGTGGAAAGCATATTACAGCATATAAATGCTGTGAAAAGCAACAACTTCTTCTATGACGGTTTTTACAAAAACTGTCGTGAAAAGCTATGAACCATCGTGGAAGACATTCCACAACATTAATTTTGCTATGAAATATTACAACATTCGACGACAATTTTTGTAAAAACCATCGTGGAATCATCATTTCCCCCTTTTTAAATTTTTGAAATTCGCGCCTACCACCCATTTTTAGTGCACGCACTCTCTCTCCAAGATTCCTCACATTCTCTCTAAAATCCCTCTTTCTCCCTCTAAAAAATCCTTATCTCTCTTCGCCGCCATCACCTCCACCATCTAGCCCCCGCCACTATCGCCTACTCGTAGCCGGTAAGCTCCCCCTCCCTCTCTATCCTCTTCCCACTTCCTGCTACCCCTCAAACCCAACCCCCTTGCCCCCTCACCCCCTTCCCACCAGCCCCCTCGCCCCACCTACGGCCCCCACCCACCCCCTCGCCCCTCGCCGCTCACCCGATTAACATCATGTAGTAGGGCCCTAAACTTAGTTATCTTTAAATTGGATTTGTAAGGTTTACTTATCAAGCATTAGTTCAAATAATTCTCAAGACGCAGATAGCTTCTAAGTAGAGGTTTCAGGTGATAATAGTAGTCTAAGGTCACATGACGAGTCTAAAAATTTTTAGATATGAAATTAGTGATTTTTATTGTTGTATATTGACAATAGATTTGCAATAAAGGTTATTATTTTCCATTGTGTAGGGTTACTATTATTAAGGTTTCAATGATAGAAGTTATGATATAACATTTTTATCCAGCTTGTGCAGTTAAAAGCTACTAGTTTGGGAAGGGTATTACATTTTAGTATTAGAAGCAATATAGTTCTGGAGATTTTTAAAGTGCCATAGGACTAAGTATTTAGTCATCCATAGTACCATTAATTTTTTAGGACAATTATTGAATTTGGGGAATTAGAGTTAACAAATTTTGAGGTTGAAATTTTTGTAAGAGGGGGAGTTATAATATCAAAATTTTTAAGCTTCTTACTTAGAGTTAGAAACTCATGAATTGTAGATTGGAAGATGTTTAGAAGTTTTAACAACGCTATAGCGAGTTAAGCATGAAGTGGCAATAAGAGGAAGTTAGGTGTTATAATATGTAGTTAGGCTATGACTTATCACTCTAATAAGCATGAGGTGTTGCCACGAAGTTAATGACTAACCCTAACATGACACATAGACATTAGATGGCTTACATGCCAGATACCTAAGTGGCATACACGGATAGTGATACATGGCACCACATGGTAGGGATTGAAGCAAGATTAGTGTCTTAGGTAACATGTGGCAAGCATGTACTTCGACATATGGCAAACATGTGTGGTAGTTTAGTGTCGAAGGAAGCCACAAGATTTATATACACTGTGACACATGATTACATGTGTTTAACTATAATTCAAGAGATGCATTGTCGTGCTTAATAGAGGCCTATAAGTAGGAGATTGATGGGCCATTTTGTAGCATGCCAAAGGTAGGCAATCTGAGTGAGAAAAAATAAAGAAAGAAGAGAAAGGAAAAGAAAAGGGAAAGGAATAAAAGAAAGAAATAGAGGTAGCAGTGATTCCTTGTTAAGCAGCTTAAAGTAAGTACACCTTCCACTGTATTACTTTAACAATAATATGTTTATGAAAGCATGTTTTAAATTTACGTTATGATGATTATGATATGTATATTGACATGTTTCCTGAAAAGTGTTTTATGTATGGTGTAAACTCTAGTGTTTGTCACTAACCAAAGAAAGTTAATAACATAAGGGCCAAATCCCTTGAGGAAAAGTGTTCAGGGGCCAATGAATATGATGTAAGGGTTTTAAAAACACAAGGTTGGCATCATATAGTAGGGCCCTAAACTAAAAGTTAAAGAAAAGTATTTTTAAAGTGTATTTTTATGGCTACTTACTAAGCATTAGCTCATATAGTTTTCATGATGCAAGTGGTTTTTGAGTAGAGATTTCAGGCTACTAAGTAAGTATGATTCAAGGTCCCGTGATGAGTTTAGAGATATTGACATGTGAAATGAGTGATTTTTTGTGTTTGTATATTCACAGTAGATTTGCAATAAAGGTTATTGTTTTCTATTGTGTAGAGATATTTTTATTATGTTTTTGATGAAAAATGTTATGATATAATGTTTCTCTCAAGTTAAAGCAGTTTAGAACTACTATTTAAGGGGCGTTACACTTGTACTTCCAACATTTCATTTTGTGTCCCGCCAAAATCGGAAGATCTTTTCAATACCCTCCCCTTATTGATGTATCCAACACGAGGCCTACAAATTTATTTAACAATCTCCTCTTCAAATAAAAGATGTTGCTTACTTAACTCTGTATCATTAGACTAACTAGATTGTATTTCACGAAGTGCCACCATTTGATTTTGAAAAAAAAGTTACTAGAGTTTGAAAAGATGTACATAAAACTTGCATAATTGCAAAATCATAAAATAATTAATTAAATTTAGTAGCTTATATGCTCTATCTCTGCTTAGGGATAAGGAAGTTAGCTTGTAACTTTGTCAGAATACATGTGTTGATGAAATGCTATGTCACCTGGGAACTCATTAATGTTGGGATCAACTTACACTAATATTTTAAAGTTATAGTGACAAAATGAAAGGAAAAAAATTAATATAAAATAAGGAAAAATTCTACCTACCAAACTAGCATGTTGTTCAAACTTTGATTTTTACCCATACTTGTTGTATTTATTTCTTGCCTTGCGATTTTTTGAATTTGTCTTTGATATTTCTTGAAAAGCGAATAGATTATTGAGTAAAAAGGATATTGTCTCTAGTAAATATGAACAAATGACTTTGTGAGAATTTCAAAACTAACTATTTGTTTTTCAATACTGTAGTGGTCGCAAAGCGATTTCCAAGCATTATGATCAATAATATTCAGATGAGGCAAATTCTTTGAAATCTCTGGATTAAGTTCTCCATCGATATCCTTAAAGTGCCCATGTAATGTAATAGACCGTCAATCTCTGTATAAATGTGCCATGTATAAACCCATGGACTTTTTGATGATTTCCATCATTTTAAAATGATACCTCTTTTGTACGACAAATGAGTGATAATCAATATTGTACAACTAATATAATTTTTTAATGAAAAAGCAAATAAATGTATAACCATAAGCATAGTTCAATTCATTACCATTAAAATAAAATTGTTTACAAAAGAAGTTAAAAAGTGCAAAGTCATTATAAGAAAATGTTTACAATTGATTCATTGTCCTCATCTAACAATTTAAGAGGCTTATCACTATCATAATCACTTTAATCACTTTCCCGTACTTCGTCATCAACATACTCTTTTAGAGTTTCATCTATTTCATCATCCATCAATGCATCAGCAACAACATCAATTTTAGATGCTTTAATTGCACTATCTATACCAGTAGTACAAATATCTGGATCTACATCATCAACGGTAGATTGATAGTTTGTCCATCTCAGGCTCAAAGCAAAGTGTCCTTTTGAAGAATCATCTTCGTACACAATGTCATCATTCTCAACACTCTCCTCAGCCGAAATGTCGCACAGATGCCTTTTACTAAATATTTGAACAATATGCCATGGTACATGATTGAGTGGATCAATATTGTAAAAGACTTGGTGAGCTTGGAATGCTAATATGAATGGATTGCCTTTGTGCCATTCTTTGTCATGATGTAGAGTTGCTATTTTTTTCTTGTAAAAAAAAATTTCCTCCGCGGTGATGTGTCAAACTACTTACACTTGAATAATACGACATGAAATCCTGTTTGATGCATAATAACTCAATCACCTATTCTAGAACACCAAGGTAATCATGTTGTGTCCCATCATCTAATCTAGGCACGGAAACTCCACTATTTTACGTTGTTCTTCTAGAATCAAGTTCCTTTATAAGAAATTTTACACCATCAACATTGCGTCCACTATAAGAAACAACAATATGCTTCGAATTACTTGAACATTTTGAAAATTGAGAGAATGTTTTTTGGATTACTATTTTCAAGAGAAAAAAATTTGAATGTTGTTTTAATATGTTAGCTATGTTATGGAAGAAGTTTTGCACTTTATTCATGCTTTAAGTTAAGATTAATTTCTTAAAGTAATTAAATATCAAGTTTTCTCTTAATTTCTTTAAGTAATTAAATATCAAGTTTTCTCTCTTTATATTTCTCGACTCTAAGTGCATGTTTGTGACTCAAAAATACTTTGTTTTGTTAAGAATTATGTATGATGATGTAATAGAGTATTAAATGATATTATGAACATGAATTTCAATTTCATGTATTACATGGATGGACATGAACATTCCAAAAGGCGAGCACATCACGAACCATGACAACGTCACCCGATTTAAGGTTTAGTAAGCAAGCAAGTCAAGAAAGCACATTCTCACCTACAACATGATAATCTTTATGAAAATGTTAAATGATGTTTTATAAGTAAAGGTTTGTGATCTAAGGTTCTTATATCAAGAACTTCTACGAAAAATTTTTCCTAAAGATGTTTTTATGGTTTTTGACAAGTTTTCAAAGAAAGCTTATATATATATATATATATATGTATGCATCACCTAATTGAGCATTACACATACTATGTTTATGTTTATTATGTCTTGTAAGGTTTGGACTTGTCATATTTAGTTTAGGACTTGTCATGTTTAGTTTAGGACTAGCTACCCTACTTCTCTCATGATGGTGCGGCTGCGATATTAATGGTGCAACAATTGGGCCCCTAAAGATTAAATGAATAACATTTTAATATGGAAGTTTCAATGAAAGATATGTTTTATATACAAACATATGCCTTCTGCACTCTTATGTTTATGATTATGATATTATACTATATTTTTATGAAAGTTCATATTTTATGTTTTGAGATAGGAAAGTGTACTTACTAAAGGCCAAAGAAAAGGGAAAAAAAAGGGAAACCTGATTAAACTAGGACTAGGGTTACTTTTGCTGAAAAATATAAGGCTCAAGTGCACATATAATTCCTATCCCTTTTTCTTGCCTTCATTTTTTCTCGTATTCTTCTATGCTTTTATGCTTTCTTTTCTTTCCTAAACCTCACATACCATTAGTTTGGAATTTTGTTTTCTTAAATATTTTCTTTCTCAAAGAATTCAAGAACACAAGGTTTGAATTTATTTATGTGTATGATGTTTTTGTTTTGTTAATATATATATTTATAACTATATGTGCTTGGTATGATTGGGGTTTAAAATTTAGGGTATGTTGTTAAAGTAGATTATGATGTTTTGGTTTCAATTGAATTTTTGTGATATGCCATGAATGTGAAAAATTTAATTTTTAGGAATGTTTAATTTTGTGATGTTCATGTTATATTTGATTTTTAGGGTTGTATGAGTTTGGTACAAATCTAACATAATTTTTGTTATTAGAACGTGATATGAGAATTTTAGAGTTTTCGGTTATTTGGAAATATTTTTGGTAATGTTTTGAGTCTAAATGATTTTATTTTTCTACAATTTTTGGAGATGATGTGTATACATATGTTACAAATGTCTAGAATTTTTTTTTATAAATTTTCATTCTATATATTTTAAATGTTATGAGCTTCCAATCAAATAATGCTAACAAAACTTTATTTGCTGGTAGATTCGTATTTGTGCTTTATAGGGTATGTTGTAGGGGTCAGAAAGTGACTTTTGATTCTAAAAAAATTACAAGTCGTTTTTAATATGTCAACTAAGTATCTGTAAATTTTTAACTTCATATCCTTATTATATTTTAAAGTAAAATTCATTGATTGCCAAGTACTTAGTGGTTATGAATGTCTACTTAATATGCTCTATATAATTCATGAGATAATAAATCATACTTTTAAATATGTGTTACATGATTTATTATTTTTCTAGCATTTATTTATATGTTAACCATGTTACATAAAAATTTCAAACACATATTGTGCATATTTGAGTTTATAAAAATGTTTGAATGCAACATGTTCGCTATTTAGCATGTCAGATGTTAATATTAACTTTAAATTCAAACATGTGCTTTGAATTATTCTAAATTTATTTGGTGCTAAATTTTGGATATGTTATGATTTTATATGTCTATTAGGTATAGTAATTTTTATAAATTATTTTAATGATCCATAATTTTTAGTTAGAACTGCTCACTGCCTAGGCTTTGCTAGCTTATTTTGTAATATTGATTTTGTGATTTATTTAAATTACCAAAAGAAACTTTTATTGCTAAAGAAAAATCTGAGCATTATATACATGTGTTAAATTTATTATTACAATTTTTTATGCTCTAATTTAATGTGAATTGAAAGACATAGGATTATGAATCCTTGAAGGCCAGCTAGTTTTTGTGACTAGTAGATTTACTTGAACATTTTGAAAATTGAGAGAATGTTTTTTGGATTAATATTTTCAAGAGAAAAAAAATTGAATGATGTTTTTATATGTTAGCTATGTTATGGAAGAAGTTTTACACTTTATTCATGCTTTAAGTTAAGATTAATTTCTTTAAGTAATTAAATATCAAGTTTTCTCTCTTTATATTTCTTGACTCTGAGTGCATGTTTGTGACTCAAAGATACTTTGTTTTGTTAAGAATTATGTATGGTGATATAATAGAGTATTAAATGATAATATGAACATGAATATCAATTTCATATATTACGTGAATGATGGACATGAACATTCCAAAAGGCGAGCACACCACGAACCAGGTAACATCACCTGATTTAAGGTTTAGTAAGCAAGCAAGTCAAGGAAGCACATTCTCACCTGCAACATGATAAACTTTATGAAAATGTTAAGCAAGTTTTATAAGCAAAGGTTTGTGATTTAAGGTTCTTATTTCAAGAACTTCTACGATGAATTTTCCTAAGGATGTTTCTATGATTTATGACAAGTTTTCAAAGAAAGCTTATATATATATATATATATGTATGTATGTATGCATCACCTAATTGACCGTTACACACACTATGTTTATGTTTATTATGTCTTGTAAGGTTTGGACTTGTCATGTTTAGTTTAGGACTAGCTACCCTACTTCTCTCATGATGGTGCACCTACGATGTTAATGTTGCAACGATTGGGCCTCTAAAGATAAAATGAATAATGTTTTAATGTAGAAGTTTCAATGACATATATGTTTTATATACAAACATATGCCTTTTGCACTATTATGTTTATGATTATGATATTATGCTATATTTTTATGAAAGTTCATATTTTATGTTTTGAGATAGGAAAGTGTACTTACTAAGCTTGTGCTTACTTAGTTTTCATACCATATTGAAGACAATGGTAAAAGACATATGGAATAGGTGGAGGACGGAGACAGGTGTTTGTGCTCGGAGTGTTAGATTGGAAATGGAATCACACCATAAGAACAATTAATTACTAGAGCAATCATTTTTTTATTAATGTTATTTTCTGCATTGATGTTGAATTTAGACTTGGTTTATTTTCCAGTGGAAATTTGACTGTTTTGAGACTATTTAATATTTAGTTAATTGCGGTTTCTTAATGACTATGTCATGTTTCTTTATTTTGATATGATTAAACTATTTTGACATATAAGAATTTTTTTCGAGGGTTTTTAAATGTTGTTTGAAGTTTTGTGTGTCTCTAATTTAATAAATAATTGTATTTGTAAACTAACCATTTCTGAAGGATGACTATTAGCCAAACACCACAAGTGTTCCATCGGGCTAACCGAAGAGAAGGAAGCAAGTTTGGTAATAATTTTTTTCAAAAAAAAATATATATGCATGTTTTCCTGAAATATATACTTGAATGTAAGTGTTTTATTTGAATTGTTTATCTTCAAATAATGATTTTAATGGTACAAGTAAGGATAATTATGACATTTGTAAAGGGACGTTACACAATATATCAGTTATATTATTTATAGGTGAAAATTTGAAGATTAAAGTTAATTATTTACAATTTATTTATACTATTTAGACATTTTTTACTTTTTCTATTTTTAGATTTTTTTTTTGTGATTTTGGACCTTCAATAACAAGAAATGTGATTTAAATTGGATTGGTAAATAGAATTTCAATAATAAGAAATGTGACTTATTTAAATAGAAAATGAAACTTTAACGATAAGTGCAAATTGACTTAAATGAAACTATTATAACAGTGCTAAGGATTAAAGGTTCTATTCTGATAATCAACTTAAATACGCTTTAGTTTTTCTAAGATTATTTATTAAAATGGTTTTAGTATGCAATATGTCATCTTTTGTCTACAATAAATCAAAAGTTACAACACATTTAATGTGCCAATTCATGTCTATAATGTATCAAAAACTTATTTTTAACAAATAAGTATAATTTCAAAATTAACTAACTAAAATTACCAATAAAAGTAAAGTTAAGTATTTACCATGTCATTTTTTGTCTATGAATAATCAAACTATTCCCGAGCATTACCTATGACAGCTTGTATTTATGGTAAATCAAAACTTAATTTTGCAAGAATTTTATCTAAGTAAATATGAAAATCATAAGTTTTATAGAAATGATTTTGACATTATAAGTACTTAGAAAACTTTGAAAAATAAAAATATTTAACTTAATTTTACTAGAATTTCCCTATCTTTCCTTAGCTAAAAAAGAAATTGAGAAAGACATATAGAAAGTAAAAACACACATAATATTATACATAACTAAAAATTACAACAACTTAAACTTAAAACTATATTACAAAAACTAAAATTAGAAACTAAGAAAACAAAAACTAAAACTTGGAACTATATGTTTACAAGAGGAGAGGAATTTCTCACAAAGCGAATGGGTGAGGAATACATGCCATGGTGGGGTATTAATACTAGAGGTATGGTAACTATTTACAAGATTTTTTACATTTTTATTTAATTTTTATTATTTTATTTAGATATTCTTGATTGAAGATGACTAAGATTGCAAAGTGAGAGATTTTTTGATTAAGAATTTCCACCCATATCTCTTTAATCAGATTTGAAATATGATTTTATTTTTTTTCACGGGTGAATCAGCCTTAGATTGCTAGTTTTTCTTTGTGATCCATTGGAGCACCTGTAGGATGGACGAGCAGTAGCTGTGCATTGCATTGACTTCGACTGGATCTAGTAGATGAAGAGTGCTGGGCCAAGGTAGAAAATCCTAGATGTTGCTCGAGTCGTGGTATGTACATCTAACGACTATGAAGACAAGCATAGTGGGAAGCGAAGCAACAAATTCCCAGGGGCCTAGATGCATGGACGGCCTGGATGAGTTGGGAGGTCTGATCCAACAGTTCTAACGGTGCCACATGCCATTTCTTTTTATTTTTATTTTCTTTTTGATTTTTCATGTATTTCAGGGCCATTTTTGCTCATTTTTGTGCCGCTTTCTTTATTTGTCTTGCATATTTTAAATCTAAAATTAAATATACAAACTAAAATTAATTATTTTGCAAACATAATTTTTACAATAATTTTAAAAATATTCATTTTACAATAAAACACAAAACACATTAAAAATAAATAAAAACTTCTAAAATTAAAAAACCTTATTAGATATATTATTTAAGACTCAAAGATATTTTTATAAATTACTAGAAATATTATAAAATATATTTACAAATGAAAAACTTAGTTACAAATACTTAAAGACTCAAAATAAAATCACAAAATATTATTTTTACGGTTTTGAGTATTTACAAACTAATTAATTATTAAATACATAAAAATGATTCTAAAATTATTAAAAATATTATTAAACATAAAAACACACTGAAATCATATTTTTGAATATATTTTTACACAAACACAATAAAATACTAATTGTCACATAAATGCTATAATAAGGGATTTTATGAGAAATATGAACGTAAAATGATTGATTTTAGCCTTAACAAATGTGCATTTTCATAGCCATATCACACACTCAACTAGCTTATTGCTAGTTCTGAGTAATTAAAACGATATAATATAATTACAAACCAAATTATTGATTTCTCAAAAGCTTTTTACTCCTTGCAGAATGTCCTCAGAGGTTGTTTTAGAATCATGACTCAAAATAAAACACAGTTATTATTCAAGTTTATGCTTCATTTTGAGAGTATTTCTCATATTTAAGATGGATTTTTCTGTGTGTGCATGTTAATAGATTTTCATGTGTGTATGCGTTATTCTATCACTAATCATTGCATACAAACTAGATAAATTTACATTAATATAAACTAATTTATTTTAACAAAATCTTATAAGTTTGTGTTCTATTCCTTTCTCCACTAATATAAATTAACAAAAAATTAAGAACCATTAGGAGTTTATTCGGCTTATAATATAAGGCTAGGATAAAACAAGTAGGATGAAAGATAAATTTGAAGCTTGATTCACCCTTAAAGCACTTACATTATTCTCAGACCCTTGAATTACAAACATTAATTCCCAAGTAAGAAACCTAAAAATGAAATAAACTTTCATTTGTCATCCACTTTTTATTTATTTTTTTATTATTTTCTTTTTTTATTATTTTATTATTTTTTATTTTATTTGAATTTACAGATGTACAAAATAATACAAATTTCTTTTCATAACTATTCCCATCCTCCCATAACATTAGCATAACCCAAATTACATTCAAAGCGATCATGTGCCTTATGAGTGAAAGGTAAAAAGAAATGATATAAAATTATTAAAAAGACTAGGTTAAAATTTTGTGGGTGACAAAGAAAATGGATCATTAACTTGGGATACAAAACATATAAAGTTAAGTTTGAAAGGCTCAAATGATCCAAAGATGGCCTAAATTATGTCCTTAACTTAATATTATCTAGGATTTCTTCTTGAGAGGGATACAAACAAATTATAAGATTTTACAAAAAATAAACAAAATTATATTAACATAAACAGTCTACAAATTAGTATAATAAATCAAAGTTTAAGTTTAAGCGCTCAAATTTTAGGAAAAATCAATCTTAATATGAGACTAACACAAGAAATTAACATAAGCTTAAACAATTTTTGAATTTTATAATAAGCTATGATAATAACCATGCTTCTTCATCGAACAAAAGGCACAAAGAAAACAAATATCTGCAAAACATTATTTAGATTTTTCAAATTTTTTGATTTTTTTAATATTTTTCAATTTTTAGTTTTTTTTATTAGATGTACAAAACAGAATGAAATATGTTACAAACATGATTATGACACATCTCAAGAAAGCTAAAGACTCTATAACTTAGCTATCCTAAACATGCATGCATGCACACAACATGGAGAACAAAAGCATAAATGAAAATACATGAAAAATAACAATCTCGGACCAAAACAAGATGCGTTTCAAGACTTACTCCTTCACTCACCCATCTCAACACTAAAACAAGAATATAAAAGTTTTATAGATGGCACACTATTTTCTTTCCTTTTGATTTTTTAAAATTTTTAAGGGTTTTTAAGATTTTTTTCCGCTTGGTCTTAGAGCAAGTCCTATTTTAGACACATAAAAAAAAAAAATCTCAAACCTGAAAACTTTTAGCATAAATTTTAAAAATTTTGACACAAACCCTCTCCCCTAGCCTAAATTAAACATTGTCCTCAATGTTTAACAAAATTAAGCATAAAGAACAACAACATATATGTAAGGACGGTTATTCAAAATATGCAAAGATAAATAAACATAATATGAACAAACATGTTGTAGGTAAAACTGAAAGATCAAAGATTTTAGAGAGAAAGATCCAAATCTAGTTTGCACCTTTTGCTGAGTGTTGAAATTACAGTGTCTGCCTCGAGAGTGATGACTTGTATTTTCTCAAGTAATTCCTCAACAGTAGGAGCAGAGACAAAAATCCTTCTTCATGACTCTACAAGAAAGTTTTGTTCTATAACATTATCTAGAAAACTTAAAAGACCATCAACGACACCATTGATTTATTAAGAATACAAAACTGACTCCAACTTGCAATAACAAACATTTCTTCTAGAGTTCTTAGACCTCTCAGTAAAACAATGAAAGCATCTGAATGGCGAATCATAGCTTTGATACATGTAGAGACATTTATGACTATTTTCTTAGTTCCTATGGTTTCACCACAATGATTATCTTGAACAAGAAAATGAGGGATAATACCTACGATATAATGCTTTCTAAGAAATCAAGACTCCTATTTTTTCTAAAGAATTTTATGTTTTTTTATAACTTGAAAACTTTTACACCGCTCTGAGTAAAAGTCTAATTACAAATGAGATATAATACATGATTGAGTATGTTGAAAGAAAAATGGGCAGGTGAAGACAGATGAAGATATACGGATAGATGTGACACAACTGTAAAACTTTTGAAAATTTTACCCAACAAGGAGTATTCAACTTTTGAAAAATTAAATAAAAGTATACAACTTTTGACAAAATAAGACTAAACCAAAATGTACACGACATGCCAAACATCTACCGAATAAAACAATTCATCTGATAGATAACATAAAAAAAAAATATTAAAAGCAAACAAAACAAACACAATTATTAAACAAAGAACTATTATAACAATCACACAAAAACAAAAATCTTCTTTCATTTTTATGTTTTTTCTAATGAAAATTTATTTGAGAATGAATGAAAAGTCATTATCATCAAAATGCATCTCTAGAAAATCCTTTACTCAACAATTTTGATGATTTTTCACTAAAACCAAATTCATATCTCAAATAATTTCCTAACAAATTTTTTTTAAAGAAAACAAAAATACACAAAAACTAAAAATACTTTACAAATTTTGCTTAGAATCAAACAGATTAGGAGACTATTTCCTATCTAAATTTCTTGCAAATGGAACAATTGGGCCTTTTAAAGACAGATTCCCTAGGCATTCTTTTTCTACATGAAACTGAGGCCAAAGTCTACAAATGGCTTATTGAACATAACTACTAGGATGATCTAAAACCTTTTGCAAAGGCCATCCTTATAGAAAAGTATTTTATATTCCTTATTCATAGACATAAAACCTTTTGCCTTACACTTACGTTCATATTTTTTACAAGAACATTTAAGGCACTGAGATGCTATAGCTCCAGCTTCCTAGCGCACAGACTTGTACAAATTCTAGACAGACCTTTATTTGTGACATCACTAGGACAAATAAAACCTTCTATGTGCACTTTTATATTAGTTGGAAGTTTAAAACAAGAAAGTACATAAAGACTAGTGATTCTGACTTTGTACTT
The DNA here is from genome assembly GCA_025403435.1 of Artocarpus heterophyllus. Classification (NCBI taxonomy): domain Eukaryota; kingdom Viridiplantae; phylum Streptophyta; class Magnoliopsida; order Rosales; family Moraceae; genus Artocarpus; species Artocarpus heterophyllus. Next base: position 20,370,948 of record CM046341.1, read on the forward strand.
CTGCCTAATTTCTTTCTGAGAAAGGGAAAGAAAGTACTTTTTTAGGTGATCATATTTATGATTTATGATTTAAGAGAGAAAAGATGAGATTCTTAAAAGTGAATTGAGATCTTTGAAATAGAGTTAAGTCCTTTGAGTGGATATGAGAGCTCTTAAGAGAGTATTGAGAAGATTTTGTGGGACTAAGAGAAAAAAGATGAATAATTTTTAGAAAAAAATGTTTAAAGATTGAAGAACTTTGAAGGTTTTCTATAAATTTTTAGGGAAAACTTTGAAGATCTAAAGAGCAGACAGAGAAAATTCGAGAGCTTAGAGAGAGAGAAAATTTAGAGAAAGAAAGTAGAGAATTCTGGGCTTTGATGTAAGTAAGTGGTTTTATAGATGAAAGATGCGGTAATGTTTAGATACAAGGGAAAACTATTCTAAAACGTGTGAAAGTTAATCTGGGCTAGGCCAAACAATAATTGGACTAAGTGAAAAAAATGATAAAATAACAACACTCATTGACAAAGAAAAAGAAAATATTTTTGTGATTTTAATTTTTTTAATATTTTTTTTGTAAATTTTTTAAATTTTTCGTGTTTTTTATATTTTTTAGAAAATTTCTAAAAATAAAAAAAATTCATTTTAATTATTTCATTAAAATGCGCCTCTAGAGGCCATCAATACAAAGTACTAACTAATTCTAACGATTTCAACCTCTATAACCTTAGCCATTTAAATGAATTTTTCAAAAGGAAATTTCTAATTTTTAGAAAATTACATAGATGAAATTTAATATACCAATGAAACTATTACATTACAAAAGAAATGGTAAAGAGTCATAAAAAAAGTGGTTTTCTCTCATAAAAATATCAAATGATACCACATATGGGTTATGTGTAATTATGCCCTCAAGATTGGCAAAATGTAAAACACTTCTGCTGTGTGATCTGGATTCATTTCATAGTCTTGGTGAATCCATAAAAATGATGTAAGAGATGGTAGAAGAGGTGGGGGGGCCACATCAATTCATGGTAAGTATAATCTTTGGTAAATTCTAGTGGCAACATTAGTTCAGAATCTAAGACTAAAGATAGTGATTGTTCACATTCTATGGTCAAGTCTTTTTCAAACATATCTAAGAATTCCACTCTTGAACTAGGTTCCTAAAATAGGTGGGTTCTAAATTCTCTTAATTTTCCAACATAGATTCGAAATATTTTCTTAAGATTTTCAAATTTTCCCTATTTGAAGAATCTAATGAATTTTGCAGTTCAACAGTTGGCTCCAAAATTTTGAGTTGATTGTTAGGCCAAAGATCAAAAAAAGTTGAATTGTTTTCTACACCTAGGTCAATTTTAGAATTATTCAATCTCCAATAATCATACTTGACCATATCTCCCAACATATAATACGCTTTATCTACTAGGTAATTGATAAAAAGTGGTGGTTCTATCCCCTTTGTCTATCCAATTTCTAGTTTCATAACTTAGCCCATCTAAAAAGATTCCTAACAGGTAATCCTAAGAAAAACCATCGTAAAGAAGCCTATCTAGTAAATTCTTATATCTCCACCAAACACTATAAAATAGTTCCAAGTGTTATTAGAAAAAATTTTCAGTGATTTCTTTACAACTTCCCGCAAAATTTTTAATTTTTATTTATTTTTCTTAGACATATGAAAACAAAAAAACACAAAAAGAGAAACAAGCAAAATTTAGTCTACATAAATAGTGACTCAATACTAACATGCAAACAACGTGAATAATAACATTTTCTTGGCTTTTTATTGCTTTTTTGCTTTTTTTATTTTGCCATTTTGGCACCTACAAACAAAGAAAATTAACAACAAAATATAAGAGAAATATTAATAAGATCAAGCAGTACAACCGTCCCTTTAAAATTAAAGGAAAATAAAATGCTGAAGAGGTAAAAGTTAGAAGTTAGAAGTTAGATTAAAAGTGTATATGTCAGAAAGTTAAAAAAAAATAATGTACAAAAAAAATAAAAGGGGAAAAATATAAATATATAGATATATAATAATAATAAAGTAGTTTATCTAGCAATCACTACTACAAACTACAGATTTTACAATGGCTTAAAACCGTCGTGGAAACATTTCACGACGGTTTTTCCACGACGATTGAAAAACCATCGTAAAAACTTCAGTCGTGGTACAAAATGAAGTGTTCACGATGGTTTTTTACAATTGTGGAATGGCAAAATTGGTGCGAAGGGGCCATCGTGAGTGTGCATCTTCCATGACGCTTTTTATAAAAACCGTCGTGGAAGCTTGACCTTCCACGATGGTTTTTCTCAAAAGGTCATTGAAGCAGGACCTTCCACAATGTTTTCCTACAAAACCGTCATGGAAAATTGGTATTGGGAAAAAAATTCCAAAAATTTTTGATTTCCCACAGGATGGCCAGTCCTATGTGTTATCCATTACAACAAGGCCTTGATTGCATACCAAAATTGATGTATGTTGAAATTACAAGGCCTTTATAAGATCATTTACGTTTGAGCTATTTTGAGCAATTGTTTATCTACTATCTCTTTCTATCTATCAAAAAATTACATATCTATTTATGAATTGTACCTACTCTATTCTAACTTCATGCATATGTATATAAAAATCTTTTCTTCCCAGGGCTTGTATACCACTTGTAATTATATCTCACATGAAACATAGAATAGAAAACCACATTCTAGGCTTCCTTGTTGTCTTGGACACCTAAGTTTGGAATATAGCATTCCGTTTGGTCGGTTTATGACACCGCTTCCTTCTTGAAGCTTCCACTCATTAAGTGCCCTAACAATGTGTCATGTTTAAATAAATTAATAGACGATACAATTATGTGGGACTCAAAATATTTAATTTTATAAGAGAACATTAATACTTACAATCTCGTGATTAATACAAAATCCTCATATGGTAGGTGTCCAAGGGGATTAAACCAATATATTTGGTCTCCTATGGTGAAATAAGTGCCAACATCCAATGTTCTCCAACATTGTATGGTAGGAAGAATAATTTCCCCCTCGGTGCTTGAGCTAATAGGTAGGGAAGTGACGTGGTGTGCTCTCTACGATCACTCTATAAGTCTCTTACAGTACTTGAAACAAGCGTCGGAGATATGAAGCCAAAATTTTGCCCCAAGCCTTGAAGTTCATAATATTCCACCAAAAAACCACAATAAAAGACAATAGAATCAATTATTTGAAAGCACCTTACAACTCTACCTATATTTTAAAATTTATGAATTAAGAATGGAGTTATTACCTGAGGTATACCACGATACAGTTTGCTTCGATTTATCAAAGTTGATGTAGTAAACGTCTTCATACCCCACATAGATAGGACAATTCATTGCTAGTGACATTTACTAGTATCGGGCATTGAATCATCAATCCATCGCGATGAAAGAACGTGCGTATAGAGCCAACTGCCTAAATTCTTGAGGTACTATAGCGAAGTTAAATGCAAGCCGTGGCTCATTTACAATAGATTGTTCTTGTTCTGGTTCTACCTCAGGCTGTGATTGTCTTACTTTTCTAAAGCTTTTCTTTTTTTGGCATTTTTTTGCTTAGATCTTGTGGAACGTGGCTAGGCGCTTAACTTGTCTTTGTTAATGCGATGACTTCAACTAACCTCTTCGGCCATATGATGAAACTTCTGGCGGCTTCACCCATAGTTATTGCTTCAAGTGTTGGAATAGGCAATTCAGCTATTCTAACTGATAGTAGTGATGCTAACGCGCATGTTTTCTTCCCCTAATGGTCTTCCATGAACTGTATCAGTTTGAAGACTCTCCATTCATGCCTTCCCAGGTGCAACAAGTGCACACCCACCATTAATTCTATCCTTAACAAAGAGCCTGCATTCTTGTTCTTGTTCGGGCTCTTGACGAGGAGGTGACAATTGGCTTCTGGAGCTTCTGCTACATTATCAAAAGGTTTACAACTAGCCTTGTAGCTGTTGCGTTGTGAGATGCTATCATTTATCGACTTGGCATGTCCTTGGGAAATGAGCTCGGTTACAAGACCTCACAAGTGCTGCAATCTCCATCTACATCTTCGACATTTGGGAATTCAATTTTAAAGTACCTAATTGGAGGTCGAAGTATTGAGATTGCTTCACATATTTTGATTGACCATAAACACATCTTGAAGGTTTCGGTTTTCCTAGTGCCCTCGTCAAAATGTCATCGCTACCGACCGATTAGAAGCTCCCTTGACTTTGTTGCGTCATGTATTCATCTTGTAAAACAACAACAAAACTAAAGTTCAAAGAATACCCGTCCGACACTTTCAACAAAAGCAAGCGATTCCCAAAGCTTTCTCTTTTTCGCTCTTGATAACGTGTGCTAAGCCAGAGTTAAGTATGTGTAGTTCCCTATTTTCTCAAGAAACAAATTAGGCCTAATCTCTATTTCATGAGATCCAATCGAGCTTTTCCACCATCCATAGTCTTTCCTGGAATGTCAGGCAACGTGTCGACTATGGATTCATAAACATTTTTCTCAATGTGCAAAATTTCCAAGCAATGATTAAAAAAAAGTGTCTTCCAGTATGGAAGATCAAAAAAGATTGATCTTTTTTTCCATGGTCCATCAATAGACAGCTCGTCCTTACCTTGCTTTCTCTTCTCGAATACGACTCTTATATCTTTTACCATTTCAAATATTTGTTCACCTGTTAAAGGACAAGGAGGGTCTTTTCTTCGTTGTTGCCATCAAAGGCTTTCTTTTGTTTGTGGTAACGATGATCTCTTCGTAACCATCTTCTATGACTAAGAAAAATGGTTTTCTGACCATTCTTTAATTGTTTGTAAGATGTTTCTGTCATGCAAATAGGACAACCAATAGAACTCTTCATCGAATAACTAGATAAATTACCATATATGGCGAAGTCGTTAATTATCCATTTGAACATTGCACAGAGTGTGAACGTCTCTTCTCGATAAGCATCTCTAACTTCAACTCCATTTTCCCACAAGTTTTTTAGGTTATCGATTAATGGTGCCAAGTATACATCAATGTCATTGCCTGGTTGGTGAGGACCCAAAATCACTAAAGGCAACATCAAAAACTTCCACTTCGTACTCATCTTTGGAGGGAAATTGTAGTTAACAAGTATTATGGGCCAAGTGCTATGCCTTACTACTCATGTTACCATGTAGGTTCATTCCATCTGTCGACAAAGCGAATTGTATATTTCTTAGATCCAAACTAAAGTTGGGATGATCGGCTTCAAAAGTCTTCCATTGTGGTGACTCCACTAGGTGTCTAAGCATACCATCATCCACCCGTTTGTCATGATGCCATGTCAAATTCTTGGCATGTTTTGGGTTTTCGAATAAACGTCCCAAACATGGTACCGGTGGAATGTATTATAACACTTTCTTTGGCACTCTATTCTTACCATCTTTTGGCTCATTTTCTTTCTTCCACCTTGCTTGTTGACAAACCGGACAATAATTCTCATCCTCATACTCATTCCTATAGAGAACACAATCATTTTCATAAGCATGAATTTTCTCATAATCCATTCCCAAAGTGCTGAAAGTCTTCTTAGCCTCTTACATATTAGTTGGTAATTTATTACCCTCTAGTAGAAGCCTTCCTAAAAATTCCAAGAGCTTTGTAAAACTAGAATTTGACCACCCATCAGATGTCATCAAATTCCATAATCCAACTAAAGTGGACAATTTGGTGAAATTGGTACACCCCTCATACACGGGTGTCTCGGCATCATTTATCATTGTCTCAAATAAATCTGGACGGTACACGAAGTGTTCTTCTAAATCATTGACCATGTCAACCCTATTATCTTGATCATCCATATTATTCTCCACAATAGCTTCCTTTTCTTTACTTACTAAAGTTGGATTGAAATTAGACACGCCATGAAAATGCCACATTTGATAACTACTTATAATTCCATTTTGAAATAAATGTCCTTTAACAATTGGCATTGGATGCAAACTATGGTTTCCACATTGAACACAAGGACACCGAATTTTATCACCATTGGCATGACTTTTGGCAAAATCTAAGAACTCTTCCACACCATTCACATACTTTCTAGACAATCAAAAATCCTACATCCATTTCCTATCCATTTTTCAAGTTCTAAATCAAAATAATAAATAGCAAATATTCAATTAAAATTAATTTCACAAATTATATACATACCCACCTATATATATTCTAATCATAAAACAAAAACATCACCCATCATAAAACAAATTACACATACCCATTATAAAACAAATAAATCATACCCATGATCTACAATACAATAATCACAAAATAAACAACAAAATCAACAAATATTTATCAATTTTGGATTAATTATACAACAAAATCAACAAAAATTTATCAATGTCTAACAAAAACTTACAATTTGGAATGGGATTAAGGAGTGTGGAGGCAGAGAGGGACAACGATAGCTGATTCGAAGGGGTCTATGTTTATATTTGAGAAGTGAGTTTCTGAATTGTGTCTGATTGTCAAGGTAAGAAAAATGTGTTTTAAGTTAGCTACCATGACATTTTTTAAAAAACCATCATGGAATAGGATGGAGTTACCATGACGGTTTTTTAAAAAACTGTTGTGGTAGGTAAGGCATACCATGACGATTTTTTAAACTGTTGTGGTAGCTCCATCCCATTCCATGATGGTTTTCATCTTCGCGAGAATAACTTGCCACATTTTTTCCCCTTACCATGATGGTTTTTGAAAAATGGTTGTTAAATGAAGGTCGTATAATCAAAAATTTGTTGTAGTTCATATATAGAATATACTAATATATTGTTCTTATGTCTATTTGTTATGTGACAACGGTGCTAAAAACTTGTTCAGATTTAAAAGTGTAAGTCTGATATAACATTAAATATAAGGTTGTCTAAGTAATAATACTTGATGAATCTGAGGTCGATCTCATAGGGAAAAGATATTGTAAAGGTCTAATATACCAGTTATATTATTTATAGCTAAAAATTTTGAGGAGTAAAGTTATTTATATCAATTTTTGCATATAATTTTTTCAATAGTAGAATTATTTTAACTATGAGATAAAATAATTGATAATGTGAAACAAAACTGGTCATCAAATTGATTATGAACAACCTATAGGGATATTGCATAGAATGAGAAATCATGAATAAATACATTTTGAAGTTTCGTAATTTGATATATAGTCGAGACTTTAACTTCTAGCATTTAATGATATAGCACTAAAGTTTTAATTAGAAAATTAATAAGTAACGACTTTGTCAATTATTATCATTACTTGATTTGTATATAAGCATCGGTCTATATGCGAGCTCCCAATATTCCTATTGTATAGATCAAGAAAGAATTAGATATGATTGGTATTACAAAAGTATACAAGGGTATGGCTTTTGGGCTAGATGGGATGCAAGCCACAATCTCATGGTAAACTATAACGCCCTGAAATTTATTTAATGTTATTGTAATGTAAAATGATGAATTAGGGTGCCATAATTAATATTTCAACGTTAATTTGATTAATTGGTTAAATTTTGAAATTTAGGTTGTTTTGTTAATTTAATAAATTCAAAAGATTTCTTATTATTTTAAAATGTTATTTTGAGTTTTTAAAACACAACAGTTTGTAAAATGTTAAAAATATTCCGTTTTACAAAACCGTGGGTGGCATTTCATTTTCACACAGTAAAACCACCCATCGTTTCTCTCTATTTATTTCTCTCCCCTCCCTCTCTCTTCACTCTCAGCTCTCACTCTCTCTCTCCTCCTCTCCCACCCGTGATCACTCTCTCTCCTTCTCTCTCGGTTTCTCTCATTCTCTCTCAATTTTCTCTCAATTTTTTGAATCAAAATTCGAATCCAAGCTTCGGGTTAGCGAGTAGGAAGCTCGGGGGCGTGATTTGGCAACCGATAACACGGATTGAAGCTTCGATTCGAGGTTAGTTTTGAAATTTCTAAACTTTTTTCAAAATTTTCAATTTTGTGCATTTTTGAAATCTAAGTTTGTTTGAGCTTAGAAAACTCTTGGTTTGAGTTAAAATGAACTTAGAACAACTAAATCTAAGCTTAGATTGAAGAAAAACATATTAGATTCAAGATTTTTCATTTTTCCTCATTTTCTTCCATTTTCAGATTTTTGAGATTTTTGCGTTTGAATCTTGTTTAAATGAGTTCAAAAGTGCTCTATTATGTTTTTCTATCATCTATGAATGTTTTTCATGACTGAGAATTGAGAAAAATAGGTTAAAATCAAGATTTGGATTTTGGGAGAACCAAAACCCGTGGCTGGGATTTATGGGTTTCTCCAGTTTGGCAGGCCGGACTGCACCGTTTGGTAGGCCAAACTTGAGAAATGTCCGACCGGCTGGACCTGATTTCTGGTAGGCCGAACTGCACAGTTCGGCCGGCCGAAACAAGGAGTCTGACAGGCAGGCAGAGCATGGGAAATTTTGTGATTTTTCACCCGTTTTCACTATTTTGAACCCCGATTTAAATTCAAACCTTATAAAATGATTTTATAGATACAAATGGCATACTAGGACATCATGAAATGGTTTAGTAACATGGAATGTCTCAAACTAGATATTGATTGACTTAGTGTGTATCTAGGATCGTTCGTGGTTCGACGGAGCTAACGTATAGCGGACCGGGATTACGGTGTGGGGCACCGGCATGAGTATCGAGGTAGGACTTCTACCCTCTCCTTGGTAGCCTAGTTTCAAAATTATTTGACTTTAAAAAGGGTATCTATAAAAATGTTTTCAACGGTTGATTGAAAATGAACTCATCGGTTATATTTTGATAAACCGTGGATTGAAATGAACTTCATAATGAATGTAAATGATAATACTCGGTAAATGGGTTTGAATAATGATGAGAATAAATATAAGGGCATGATGCCATATCAGAGATCGGGTCATGTAGCGATCAACCTTGAGGACAGGTCCTGAAACCCAGCTGGGCCACTACGGTGGTGATATCCTTATGGTTTACCTAGGAAAAGAAAATAATGTATTTCTGGTCGAACGAATAAACTGTTTTGGGTAAAAAAGGTTTTATTAAATTTATTTATTCAATGTTTCTTTTAAATAATTTCCTGAATAGTGAGATTTTTCTTTAAATTAAATGATTTAATAAAAGTATAGTCCTACTGAGCCTTTCGCTCACATTTTCCTTGTTTTTCTTAAATCTCCCCCTCTAGGTGGATTCCCATTTAGGTTCAGAGAGGAATTAATGGACATAACTCAGGAGCAGTAGGAGAACTAGTAAATTATTTGTATAAATTAAACAAGGCATGTAATGTTTGTAACTTTATTTGTACTCAGACAGTGGTTGTATTATTATATTGTCAGTACTATATCTGTGCACAAGTTGTGGGTCAGTGGGACCCATACTCGCGGTTCTTTATCATTTAATTGTTCGCTTAATGATTTCATCGGCTTAATGTTTATGAACCCTTTTATATAATGTTATTTTGAAACTTTCATATTTTTATTATTTAACTTAACCCCTAAACTCTTGATTTTAATTAAATTCCTCTTTTAATTAATTTAAATAGTTCACCACGTCACCTCCCGTACTCCGGGGCATGACAGAATGGTATCAGAGTTCAAGGTTATGAACCTTGGGAATTGTGGCCACATAGGTATGACAATAAAATACCTCTGACAGTCCAAATTTTGTTTTCAGAAGTGAGAGAATGACACCTAGACGTCGTTCGACAACTGATGCCGAGCTTGGAAACGATGAGGGTATGATGAGGTCTATGTTTGCGGCTTTCCGACAAATGGCAGCCAGGGCCAGACTAGAGGATTCTGATGTTGGTCGTCGGCATACGTATTTTAAGGAATTCCAGCGTGCGTCTATTCAGACTTTTGATGGTAATGGGGATCCGTAGTTGGCAGAATATTAGCTAGACTCGATCATGAAGCATTTGGATACCCTTGGTGTGCCTGATGAGTACCGTGTGGAATTTGCTACATATAAGCTCAAGGGTGGTGCTAATACTTGGTGGAAACAGGCTAAGCGTTTGGAACACAGTGGTGATATCAGTTGGGACAGATTCAAGGAGCTGTTTTATGACCGGTATTTTTCGCAGGGGTATAGAGATCAGAAGGCAGCTGAGTTCTACAGGTTACAATAGGATGATTTGTCAGTTAGGGAGTATGAGGCAACATTTAATGAGTTGGCCAGGTTTGCTCCATCAGCAGTGGCATCAAAACATGAGAGGTGCATTAAGTTTCAGGAAGGGCTCAAGGCTCCTATTCGGCGACAGGTGGTTGCTCTGCGACTTAGGAGTTTTGGAGAGCTTGTGTCGTCAGCAATATCAGTGGAGAATGATTATGCGCAGTATTGTGAGGATCGGGCAAAGGCTTCAGGAGGATCACAGAGGAGCGATAGAAAGAGCATCAGTAGCCGTCCAACTCTGGGAAAGGGCAAGCAGGGTGGTGCGAACAGTGGTAGCAGCAGTTCATCTGGTGGCAGGCGCAGCAATCCCTATAGCTTCCATTGTCATTTTTGCCAGCAACCAGGACACATAAAGAGGAATTGCCCAATTAGGAGTGCCCGTCTTGGATCTCAGACTAGAGAAGATGCCAGTCGTCAGTCTCAGCCTCAGACCCTACCTTAGCCTCAACAGTATCCGCAGTTACAGTATCCTTAGTTCTCCCCTCAGCAGTTTTCATATCTAGCACGAGGGCAGCAGCCGCAACATTTCCAACGTAGCGTCCCTCAGTATCGAGCACCGAGTACAGCTAGTGTGCAGTCGTCTCTGCCTCAGCAGCATCGACAGAATAATCCAAGACCCAGCAATGTTGGTAGAGGAAAAGGAAAAGCACCAGTGTAAGTTCATGCAATGGCATCGGGTGGTCTAGATTCTCATACTAGTAACGCGATTGTCGATGGTACGATCTTAGTTTCTCAATCTTTGGCTCGTGTTTTATTTGATATAGGTGCCTCTCATTCTCTCATTTTAAGTTCCTTTGTACATACCTTGGGATTAGATATAGAAGAGTTTAATGAACCCTTAGTCATAACTTCTCCCTTGGGGTGAGTGTGTGTGAATTGTGTCTGTAAATCTTGTAAAATAAAGATTGGGGATGAGATTTTGAAAAGTGATTTGATTATACTCCCCATGAGCTCATATGATGTAATTCTAGGGATGGACTGGTTGTCCAGGTATAATGCAGTTGTAGACTGCCAACTAAGAAAAGTGACCCTAGTGTCTGATAGGGGGACGGTGATCACTTACTAGGGTGGTGGTGATTGGTTAATGAGTGAGCGTCTCATGAAGTCGTGTCTAGGAGGGTGAAGAAATCTGGGTTGTTGTGCTTTTCTCGTGAATCTAGAGTGTGAGCCCTAGGCTTTGAGTGGAAGCGTAGCGATTTCGATGGTTGATGAGTTCAAGGATGTCTTCCCCGATGAGTTGCCAGGATTACCACCGCATCGGGAAATTGAATTTGGTATTGGGTTGTTTCTGAGGACAGCACCGATTTCTATAGCACCTTATCGGATGGAGCCGGCAAAAATGAAAGAATTGAGGAAGCAACTTCAGGAGCTTGCTAATAAAGGGCATATTCAAAATAGCACATCACCGTAGGGAGCACCAGTTTTGTTTGCTAAGAAACATGATGGGACTCTCAGGTTGTGTGTGGATTATCGACAGCTGAATCATGTTATAGTGAAGAATAAGTATCCCTTGCCTAGGATTGATAAGTTGTTTGATCAGTTAGGAGGTTCGTGGTACTTCTCAAAGATTGATTTGCGTTTAGGGTACCATCAGCTCAGGATTAAAGAAGAGGATATTCCCAAGACAGCTTTTAGGACCCGGTATGGACATTTTAAGTTTCTGGTTATGTCGTTTGGGTTGACGAACACTCCGACAGCTTTCATGGATTTGATGAACAGGATATTTAGGCCGTATCTGGATCAGTTCATGATCGTGTTCATCGATGACATTCTAGTGTATTCTAAGACTTGGGAGGAGTCTGAGCAGCATCTCCGGATCGTGCTTCAGACTCTACGGGAGCACCAGTTGTATGCCAAGAAGGAAAAGTGCGAGTTTTGGTTGACTGAGGTCAAATTTCTGGGTAATGTCATCTTTGAGCATGGTATTTCTGTGGATCCCTCCAAGATTAAAGCCATAGTGGAATGGGAACGACCAAGGAATGTAGCAGAGATTTGCAGCTTCTTAGGTCTTGCTAGTGATTATAGGAAATTTGTAAAGGATTTTTCGAAGATTGCAACACCATTGATGAGATTGATCAAGAAAAATGTCAAGTTTGAGTGGGGTGAAGAAAACGAGCTTGCTTTTCAGGAATTGAAGAACCGGTTGACTTCAGCTCCAGTGTTGGTTATTCCTAACAGTGATGAGCCGTGTAAGGTTTACGTAGATGCTTTAGGACACGGACTTGGGTGCGTGTTGATGCAACATGGACGCGTGGTTGCATACAGATCGAGACAGCTACGACCTCACGAGCAAAATTATCCTACTCATGACTTGGAGCTTGCAGCAATGATTCACGCGTTGAAGATTTAGAGGTGTTATTTGTATGGAGCGACATTTCAGGTCTTTTTCGATCGTAAGAGTTTGAGGTATCTGTTCACTCAGAGGGATCTTAATTTGAGGCAGCAGAGATGGATAGAGTATATGGAGGATTATGATTTTACGTTGCAGTATCATCCCAGGAAAGCTAATGTGGTCGCGAATGCATTTAGCAGGAAGTCTTCAGGGATTCTTGCTTGTTTGGCTTTTAAGGACTGGAGCAGGGATGCGACAGTGAGCGAGTATAGACTACGGTATCATGAAGATTATGATCGAGTTTCAATATATCATGTGGATGTGACCCCAGCTCTTGTTTAGATGGTGAAGCAGAATCAATGGCAGGATCAGCATTTGCAGGGGATTTGGACGCGGATTTAGAACGGAGAGCGGTTTGAAGAATGGAGTGTGCATGCAGACGGATAGTTGTATTTCCGGGAGCGTCTTGCAGTTACAACTATTGCCGAGGTGACGAAAGCTGTTTTGGACGAAGCTCATAGGTCTTAGTTCGCTATTCATCTAGGGAGCACAAAGATGTATCATGATTTAAAGAGGCAATATTGGTGGAGAGGCATAAAGAAAGATGTTCAAGAGTACGTGGCCAAGTGTACGACGTGTCTTCAGGTAAAAGCCGAGCATCAGAAGCCTGTAGGTCAGCTTCAGCCGCTTCCTATTCCAGGGTGGAAATGGGAACATGTGACGATGGATTTTCTCACAGGTTTGCCGAGGGCGGAGCAGCGGCATGATGCAGTTTGGGTCATGGTCAACAGGTTAACAAAATTGGCGTATTTCATTATGTTTAGGTCAACGTGTTCGAGGAGGATTCTCGGGGATCTGCATCTATAGAACATTGTGAGGTTGCATGGAGTTCCTTTGTCCATCACTTCTGATCGAGACACCAAGTTTAATACTAAGTACTGGAGGGGTTTTTAGGAGGCTTTAGGTACTGATTTGAACTTTAGTACGACGTTTCATCCTCAGACTAATGGGCAGTCTGAGCGGGTTATTTAGATTCTCGAGAATATGTTGCGTGCCTGTACGTTAGATTTCGACGAAAATTGGAAAAAATATTTGCATATGGCAGAATCGCTTACAACAATAGCTATCAGGCGAGTATTGGTATGGCACTGTTTAAGGCTTTGTATGGGCAACCGTGTCGGCCATTGGTGTGTTGGGCCAAGTTGGAAGATAGGGTTATTCTTGGGCCGGATGAGATCCGTGATAGCAACAAGAAAGTCGTTGTGATTCGAGGTCGATTGAGGGCAGCTCAGAGTCGACAGAAGAGTTATGCAGATAGAAGACGTAGACCCTTAGAGTTTGCGGTAGGATCTTTCGTTCTCTTGAAGGTATCGCCTCGTAAAGGAACTATGTGGTTCGAAGTGAGTGGAAAGCTTGCACCGAGGTATATTGGACCGTTTGAGATCACTCAGCATGTTGGTGTGGTTGCTTATCGACTCAACCTTCCGTCCGAACTCTCTCATGTTCACGATGTGTTTCACGTGTCGATGCTTAGGAAGTGTCCGCCTGAGCAGGGTAAGGTAGTTTCATTTCGCAATGTGCAGGTTCGGGAAGATACGACGTATGAAGTAGTGCCGATTCAGATCTTCGATCGAAAAGTGATCACTTTGCGTCGTCCTAAGATACCGTTGGTAAAGGTCGTGTGGCAGTATCACAGGGTTGATGAAGCCACTTGGGAACTAGAATCGAGTATGCGAGAATTGTATCCGCATTTGTTTTATTTCTAAATTGAGTTGTAAATTTCGAGGGTGAAATTTCTTTTAGGGGTGGAGAGTTGTAACGCCCTGAAATTTATTTAATGTTATTGTAATGTAAAATGATGAATTAATGTGCCATAATTAATATTTCAATGTTAATTTAATTAATTGGTTAAATTTTGAAATTTAGGTTGTTTTGTTAATTTAATAAATTCTAATGATTTCTTATTATTTTAAAATGTTATTTTGAGTTTTTAAAATACAACAGTTTGTAAAATGTTAAAAATATTCCGTTTTACAAAACCGTGGGTGGCATTTCATTTTCGCACAGTAAAACCGCCCACCGTTTCTCTCTATTTATTTTCTCTCCCCTTCCTCTCTCTTCACTCTCAGCTCTCACTCTCTCTCTCTTCTTCTCTCCCACCCGTGATCACTCTCTCTCCTTCTCTCTCGGTTTCTCTCATTCTCTCTCAAATTTTTGAATCAAAATTCGAATCCAAGCTTCAGGTTAGCGAGTAGGAAGCTCAGGGCGTGATTTGACAACCGATAACACGGATTGAAGCTTCGATTCGAGGTTAGTTTTGAAATTTCTAAACTTTTTTCAAGATTTTCAACTTTGTGCATTTTTTAAATCTAAGTTTGTTTGAGCTTAGAAAACTCTTGGTTTGAGTTAAAATGAACTTAGAACAACTAGAATCTAAGCTTAGATTGAAGAAAAACAGATTAGATTCAAGATTTTTTATTTTTCCTCATTTTCTCTCATTTTTGGATTTTTGAGATTTTTGCATTTGAATCTTGTTTAAATGAGTTCAAAAGTATTCTATTATGTTTTTCTATCATCTATGAATGTTTTCCATGCCTGAGAATTGAGAAAAAAGGTTAAAATCAAGATTTGAATTTTGGGAGAACCAAAACTTGTGGCTGTGATTTCTAGGTTTCTCCAGTTTGGCAGGCCAAACTACGTGTTCGGCAGGCCAAATTCAAAGGATCGTCAGGCTGGACTGCACCATTCGACAGGCCGAACCTGGGAAATGTCTGGCCGACCGAACCTGATTTCTGACAGGATGAACTGCACAGTTTGGCCTGCCAAAGCAGGGAGTTCGGCAGGCCGGCAGAGCATGAGAAATTTTGTGATTTTTCACCCATTTTCACTGTTTTGAACCCCGATTTAAATTTCAACCTTATAAAATGATTTTATAGATACAAATGGCACACTAGGACATTATGAAATGTTCTAGTAACATGGAATGTCTCGAACTAGATATTGATTGACTTAGTCTGTACCTAGGATCGTTCGTGCTTCCGTGGAGCTAATGTATTGCGGACCAGGATTACGGTGTGGGGCACCAGCACGAGTATCGAGGTAGGACTTCTACCCTCTCCTTGGTAGCCTAGTTTCAAAATTATTTGACTTCAAAAAGGGTTTCTATAAAAATGTTTTCAACGGTTGATTGAAAATGAATTCATCGGTTATATTTTGATAAACCGTGGATTGAAATGAACTTCATAATGAATGTAAATGACAATACTCGGTAAATGGGTTTGAATAATGATGAGAATAAATATAAGGGCATGTTGCCATATCAGAGATCGGGTCGTGTAGCGATCGACCTTGGGGGCAGGTCCCGAAACCCAGATGGGCCACTACGGTGGTAATATCCTTATGGTTTGCTTAGGAAAAGAAAATAATGTATTTCTGATCGACCGAATAAACTGTTTTGGGTAAAAACGGTTTTATTAAATTTATTTATTTAAGGTTTCTTTTAAATAATTTCCTGAATAGTGAGATTTTTCTTTAAATTAAATGATTTAATAAAAATATAGTCATACTGAGTCTTTCGCTCACATTTTCCTTGTTTTTCTTAAATCTCCCCCTCTAGGTAGATTCCCATTTAGGTTTAGAGAGGAATCAACTGACCGAACTCAAGAGCAGTAGGAGAACTAGTAAATTATTTATATAAATTAAACAAGGCATGTAATGTTTGTAACTTTATTTGTACTCAGACTGTGGTTGTATTATTATATTGTCATTACTATGTGTGTGCACAAGTTGTGGGTCAGTGGGACCCATACTCGCGGTTCTTTATCATTTAATTGTTCGCTTAATGATTTCACCGGCTTAATGTTTCTGAACCCTTTTATACAATGTTATTTTGAAACTTTCATATTTTTATTATTTAACTTAACCCTAAACTCTTGATTTTAATTAAATTTCTTTTTAATTAATTTAAATAATCCGCCACGTCACCTCCCGTACCTTAGGGCGTGACATAAACAAATGATATAAACATCGGGTGTCTATGGCGCCAACTTTATATTTTTGGGAAAATTAATTATTTACTTAATCCAAGAAAATGATAATTCAAATATTAAATTGGAGACTACTTATGAATAGTTGGATTCTACACTGCCAGTAAAAGAGCTTGGCCAAATTTTTTGTAGTCAAAATTTTTTATTATGGATGGATTTTTTGAGGGAAAATATAGGAGGTAATTCTCCTGGATTCTTGATAGACTTATGATTCTCTCAACCATTCTATGAATAAAAGGCTTGGGTGCTCATTTATTTTTAGAATGCATGAGTGCGAATTTATGGGAGGAGAGCTTTATCACTTTTCTTTAGTGATTAGTCGCACCAGAGCACTATAGAGGTTGAAAGGAACCGTATCAATGTAGGAGGAGATTTATTCGGTAGTGACCAAACACACAATGGTTTGAGCAAGAGAATAGAATAGAAAACGAGGCGTTCTAGGTATTTCTAGATTTAATCAGTCTTTTTTTGTTTGGTCTTAAAGAGGTATGAATAAACTAGATATAGTTTATAATTTATAATAACATCAATTATATTCTTAGCGTTTGATTTTTTTTTTAGCATTAGTTAAGTTATCGAAAAAATTTTTCCAACACACATCATGAGTGGTTTGGTATAGCATGAGTAATTGTTTGAACAAGGATGCAATACTGGTTATTGACTGAAAATGTGCAGCATAAAATTACAAAATTATATTCCACCAAAAACTAATAAGAATAAAACCACATTCTCTAACACTTCAAGTATCCTATCATAACCATCATCAAGACATGTTCATATTAAAATTTGCAAAATAAAATGTTCTATGTACACCTAAAAAACTAACAAAGATATCAAATCACATCTAAACATATTAATTATTCGTTCTTTAGTTAAAATAATATGATTACATCAACATTTTGTAACTTTGCAAGACCATTTATAAAATATGAAGAAGGCAGTGATTTTTTATTTAAATAGTTATCAATCAATTGTTCATACCTATTAGGAAAAACAGTTCTAAATGACAACATTTCAAAACCTTGTGATTTTTCTTGATACTCTCCTCAATTTGAATTGACAAATGTGTTGAGATCAGTTGAATCTTCTTGGGTTTCTCAATTCCCTTCCCAATCCTTCACCGTTATGGTTTCATATCTCTAAAGGTGAGAGCAACCAAAATTCAAAGATTGAGACAATAAAAAGACCTTAGTGAAAATATACCACTAAATATATATTTATAGCAGAAAATAATGAATTGTAGTATGAGCAAGTCACAAACTTATCAACATGTAGTACACTCCTACTCCCATAGAGATAATGGGTATACCTATACAGAGGATCGTAACAATTCATCCCATCAATTATTTATGTGATACTCTAATTAAAATGCCATCTAGTCGAAAATTATGATCTGGTTTAGATTGAAAATTGATTCATATTCATCTTAACAATTAAGATAAATATTTTTCCAAATTAATAAGAATTGTTTTTTATCGGATACAATAAAAATTACAACGCAATATTTACCTTAACAATAAAAATAAATACTTCTCGTGTAAATAATATTCATGGTGTTACATAAGATCTATATAGCACAAATATATTAGTGTTATATGAAACCACATGCGAAAGTTTCCTAGACACCATTAGTTTAGGCACTAATCTAGTACCTCGAAATAGTGACGGGGTCAAAACATATTTCCAACAAGGGCAACATAAAAAAGGCAAAGATAATTTTTTATTTAACAAAGACATAATTACATAGTTCAAATATTGAGTAGGGATTTATATATTTTTATGCAAAGTGAGGCACAATTAAGATTAATAGGGGCATCACTAAATTTTACACAAAAAATAGAGGCACTAAAATTTTTAAAAAGTGAGCGGGTGCATATGCTCCCACTCATGTCAACCTCCCTCTGCCCGTGCCTAGAGTGTCAAGCGATTTTTTCTATAGTTATTGGAGACTGAAAATTGTCCAAGAAAATTCTATTCATTCTTTTAAGAGATTTGTAAAGGCAGTAAAGGGACCATATGCACATAATTTAGGCTCTAATAAAAAGTATTTTATTAATTCAAAAAGTTTCCATAATTAAATTAACATAATTATCAGCTTTTTGGGTAGTAAAATAAAAAACTATTGCTATCTTAAATTATATGCATAAATTATGAGAAACCTTTAAAAGAGAATATAAAGGTTGTACATAGTTATCAACCATTTGCCACATGATTTTATAGTCCTTTACAATATTCATTACGAACTAGGTTATTCATTATACTTAAAATTTCTAATGATATATTTGTCTATGAGTCCCATTAATTCTTCAATGGATAATATATTATTACTCTATTATAAAATAATGGGAGTTTATTTGGCACATGATATCAAATAGGTATAAGATTTCATTTAAAAGAGTACATAAATCGTACTCAGTGGAACGTTATTTCTATTTTTAATGAAGTCAGCAATTCTTTGTATGTGAAGTAATATTTGCACCTGTTTATAATTTTGTATCTTCAACTTCCCAAGCTATTAATAAATAAAAATCAGTCTCATACGTTGATAAATCAAAAGACACGAGAAATAAATGTGAATCCACTACAAACTTAAAATTTATAAAATTTATAAGGTAAATTGATTAAATGGTAAAAGAAATAGAATTTAATGCTTATACGAAATTAATTCAAATTATAATTATATTACATCTCTAATTTAATATATTCAATATATTTTAAATACACTAGTGTCTTTATTAAGTAATCACTATTACTAAAATTTAAATAATATCGTCTCTGGGATTTAGGATCAGAGAATATGACAATCATACTAAAGAGGCCAACTTTATTTACAGATTGTGAATCTATCTTTTATAACAAGTCCTTTCAAAATTATATCTTCTATATACGAACACTTCATATACACAATCAGAGGCTTTGTGATAAGTATAAGGTGTTCATGATATTTTCTCGCATATATAATAGTGAACAACAATACACAATCCATTAAAAGAATGTAATACTATATTTCTAATAATATAATTAAAGGATTGCATAAAATTCAAATACATTCTACACTAAATAATAACAATAAATAACATTATACAATAACAAAATGTATGAATCATAGTCCTCAAAATAAAACTACTAGCAAACTAACATTTTAATTGTAATCTAAAATTTAAATTAATAACAATACATACATTATATTCTAAACTGAACGCTAAATTTCTAATTTTTCTAGTTCAAATATAACAAAAACATTTTTCTAATTATAACAAAAACTAAATATTTTTTTCAATCAACACAATTATCATCATCGTCTAAAAAAACATAAATCCAAACTTCTAAAACAAAAACAACCTA
Source organism: Artocarpus heterophyllus (assembly GCA_025403435.1). Taxonomy (NCBI): domain Eukaryota; kingdom Viridiplantae; phylum Streptophyta; class Magnoliopsida; order Rosales; family Moraceae; genus Artocarpus; species Artocarpus heterophyllus. The sequence goes on from CM046341.1 coordinate 20,390,855, forward strand.
GAACAATTTTTCAATCAATATAAAAAACTCAACCTTTTTTTTTCGTTAATACAATTGTCATTGTCACATTTATCATCATCATAAAAAAAATAAACCAAAATTCCGAATAAAATCATCAGCATCACACTCACCAACCATAATTCCCATCATCAAATATTGACTTTAAACCTAACTTTCTAAAAAAAGAAAAAACAAATGGTGATTTGTAGCGATTTAGGATTAGGTTTTAATTTAGGGCAGAATGTTTTCAATTTTGGGTGAACTTTGAGAACATTGTTTTCTGTTTTGAAGGATATTGGGGGAGGTGGGGGCCAAGGATGTGGAGTGTAAATTTGAGCACGACTTGTTGTCTTTTTTTTTTCTTTCTTTTTTAAGTTAAAATTCTCAAATGATTTAAAGATAAGCCTCAAATTTCGACATTAAATTAAAGTCCTAGAATTGGGGGTTTAAATCGATTTTTTTTTTTGGTTCGAAACACGAGTTTGAATGACAGATCCAATTCAATTTAGATTACATATGTATTCAAACCTGCAAACAAAACACATCTTAGTGTGAATAGTGAGATACTACTATCAGTTTTTAAGTACGGATTGTTTTTGCATGTACTATATTTATAGAAACATTGTTAGTGATACCACAGTTTTTAACTAGCCTCCTTAAAGTAAGGTTCATGTTATTTTTAGATGTATCTTCAGTGATAAGAAAAAGCAATAATTGGACATGGTATGTTGTTCTCTTAGGACGCTTCAGAAGCATTCGAAGTTCATTACTAAATTTAAGGGGTCTTGGCCTGCTTGGACATGGGACTTAAAAAATAATTTTTCTGTTTTTTACAACCAAAGTAACTCTAAAATAAAAATAAAATTTTTGGATATTTTTTATAAGAGCACATTTTAAAACCAAAATTTATAAAAAATTAGAAATTTCAGAAATAACAATTTGTTCTTTCAATTTTTCAATAATAATCAAATTTTGTATGTTTGTACATGCACATATGATATAAATATCTATTTGAGATTGGTTTGTCCAGCAAACTGGGACTGATGGCGAGTCTGGCTGAGATATTGGGAATGAAGTTGAGGTCAATCAAATGGGTCGGGAATGATGACAAGGAAGGGAGTGGCATTAGGTTCAGGCAAAAGTCAGTGTTATAGTAGGGTGAACGAGTTAGAATCGTATTAAGTTAAGATTGATGCCTGGGTCAACTCAACATGTTAGGATGTTACCTGGGTCAAGCAAGAACCAACATAGTTATCATGTCAACAAGCCACCGTGGTGTCTCGGAGTTAATCTGCTTGATGAACGTTCTAATTGCTACTGTCCTAGATTTTTTCTTTTTAGTTTTCTGAGTTAAGAGTTTTTATGATGCCTCTCTTATCATTTTTAGAAGAGAACATATATTATATTTCCTCTAATGGTTTTCTTAGCCTTATGAATTTTCTTTTATTTAATTAAATCTACTAGGACTTTAGTGTTTAATCTGTTTGATAGTGGTCTTCAACCTGGTTGGGATAAAAAACAAAAATACTAACAATTGGAAAATATCACTATTAGTAGAAATTGACATAAAAGATGGAAATTCATTAGAAAAACACTTTATTTTTTAGACGAGACTTTTGAAAACTTTTAAATAGATAATTTTTACATAAATACATGAAGCTCTCAGTCAAATACTAATTGTATGATAAATATGCATATTGTGAGAAATGATCAAAGTACAATAAATTATAAATATATGTACACCATCAAACAAACTAAAATAGTTAAAAATTAACCGAATACAAATAACTGAATCTAAAGTTTCATTTAAGATAAAAAAATATACATACATCAATACCAAGAGGTGCTTCTAAGAGATTTGAAAGTGTTTAAAAATTGGAATATCTTTATGGTTTAAACAATATTGACAGTAGGACATGCAATATAAAAAGTTTCTTATCTAATTTTGTAAGACCACATTGAAAAAGTAATCAAACAATATTGATAATAAGATATAGAATTCGAATACTTTTTATACAATTTTGGATAACTACATTAAAAACACATGAATTTTATTCAAAAGTAAATTAAAAATATAAATATAAAGTACCAATATTTTACTAACATTTGTGTGATATTTATGCAAAACTTCGATATAAATGAGTATTTCATAAAATTTTTTGGATATTCTACGAAAAGAGACAATGCTTTTATTTTTGTATATATGTATATATATTAGCGCTTCAAAAATACAAAAATTTCTATAAAAATATCCGTAGAAATGTAAATATGTACTACAATTGATACATATCTTTATTTAAAAAAAAAAAAAAAGTGAACCCTTTCTCCCTCCTAGTATTTTTTCTTTTGAGTTTCGCCTGGAGGCTTTAACGTGAGATATTTTTGGAGTTGATTTTGGTGCAATTCTAGGCTCAATCCTTTATAAATATCTTCTGACGTTTAGGCTTAAATTGGGTTTTTGTTTTTTTTTTTGTTTTTTCTACTTTTGAGCCTTTTTAAAGTACATTTTCCCATTCTCTTTTGGTTTTACAAAATGACTTTAGACAAAATATATAAAACGTCGTAAAGGCATGGAACATATATAACAAAAATTTCCTTATAATTTTTATAAAACATGCTTTAGACTATATTAATTTAACACTTATAATAAATATATATACAATTTATGTTTATCAATTAAAGTGAGGGGATCAATTTTTCTACCAGAGATCACCGTTCTCTATATGAAACTAAAGTCTTCCTTGCCTAGTCTTTGTTATCGGATAGGCGTATGTATAGGCATAGAAAGAATTAGGTTTGCTTTTTACAGATCACTCGCTTACTTTTCTTTTGCCATTAACCTCAACACATAAGCAAACTAGGACCAGGAATGGAAGAAGACTTCTTCTCTTTCCTTGTCTCTTTACATGCCTATTGCTAGACTTTTTAGCTAAATTTTTACACTCTAACCAAGAATCTTGATTGTGTATAAAATGAATAGAGGAGGCTTCTATTTATACAGAATATGAGACCCAGTTAATTCTAGAAGCATTCTTTATTTTTTAAATTTAAATACCACATATTTAATTAAAGTAGAATACATAAGTTTCTATTTCCTTACATTGCTTGTTGCACCACACACATCAAGATTCTATGTGCTTGTGGTGCCAATCACCAAATGGTAGAGGAATGAATATTGCTTATTACCAAAGCTGATTTGTTTCCAATTTTGAATTAAATCACATTTATCCAAAATTAGAAAGTCAAAACATGGATATTTGGTGAACAAGCTTTAGATTGTATGCCACAAAACCCTTTCATGTGTAATAACAGACCACACACAATGGGCGAGCCCCAATGTATGTCTTTCAAAATTAATTATTATTTACTTATAATTAAATAACCACATTGCTTAATAATTATAAATTAATTCATAATTAATTTATTTTGAGTAATATTTAATTTAGAATTCCATGATTCCAATTTAATTAATTAAACCAATAATTTGATTTGCCCAAATAGTGTTTACTAGGATGGCAAGAAGACTAATTGACTCATAATTTCAAGCTCTAATAAAGCCAATATATAAATTACGCTTGAATTAATATATTGCTATTTTAATAATCAGTTATTCTACTAAAAATTTGGAATTACACTCTTAAAACTATACATATAATTACTCATACTCTAGAGTCGTCCATTTGATATACTAATTACATATAAATTTCATAAATAGGATTTTTTTTAATAACTCAGGACTAAGATCATCTTTTATATGTTTATCGGTCGATGTAATTAGAACTTATTTTATTAAATAGAAATTATTAGCTATTCAAATCTTGTTATGTCTGGGTCCTACATAATCTCATTATGTGCATTACACTCATTTAATGACTTACTAAATTAACGGTTCGAATAAGACCATTCCATTTTTAACGAAAATGACTTGCACTAGTAACGCTTAATTAAAGATTATATACTTTAATTGAAAAATTGATTGTAATAATTAATTACATATTACTGATCATCTTCATTGTCATCTTTAAATATTATCATCTTTATATAATATATACGATATTTAAACTTGCATAGAAAAATTATAGAACTTTAATAATATTCATAAAGTATTCGAAATACATGCACACAAACATAATGAAGAATTCACTTTATTTACTTATAAATATGCCCTTTATAAAACATCATATGCTTTAAGGGCATCTATCCAAATAGTAGTAAGAGTGAGTGCTTAATGTGGATTGATATTTTAACGGCTCCGCTCCCAGTTTAGTTAGGATTCACTAGTATAGATATGTGATTTAATGCGTTATTTCTAGTAGTGTGTGTTGATGAATTTTGATGTTCATTGTCTTTTTTAATCGATGTTTACTTTATAAATAAGAAATAAAGAAGATAAAAAAAGAGTCAAACTAAGGATATAGGTTTTTGTTATGTTTTATGCAAATGGATGACCCATCCAATGTACCATGTAACACTAAAAAACATAACACGACATTTGTTGAATATAACATTGGCATTAGAGAGGTGTAATATGGTGAATTTATTTAATGCCATGTTTTGTTTACATTTAATAATTGTGATGTTATGTTTTGTAATTCTATATATTGCATTAGAATTCGATTGGACTGTAACAACACCTAAGGATACATTTAGATACACTCATTTTGATGTTTTGAAACTTTTATGTGATCGATGCATGTGTGAGAGAATATGATTATTTCTTTGTTTTTGTTTTTTTATCCAATTGGCAGGAATTTTGTGTAGCAATTAAGTTCGTAAAGTTAGCTAAGTATGGTAATTAAATCCCAAATCATAAATATTTTTTGAAAATAAGGCAAAAAAGGATCATGTGAGACTCACATGTCTCATTTAGAAGGGATCAAAGGGGCAAAATTTTGAGTACTACAGTAATTACATATATATAAGTCAATAAAATGGTTTAAAAACATCGATAACGTTGATTTTTCTTCCTTTCTAGGTATAAAATTAAAGAACTTGACTTTTATTAGAATCAAATGAGGTGCATAGGTCTTCTAAATAGGTCATGTGCGTCTAAGTGATGGTTTTTAATCCTAATTTTCATGGAAGTTTGTACTTAGGACTTAATTGACACAATGACACATTTTATTAATTTTTGTCTCAATTGCCACAAAAAATAATAAAAAAAATTAAGGACCACATTGCAAAAATACAAAAATTTTAGGAGGTAAATGTGCCAAAAACCTTTTCTTATGTCGATCAAGTTATTCATATATAATGATAAATAAGTTTTAAAATGATGAAGATTTACGCTATTGATTCAATAGAGTTCTTTCGTAAAATCTTAATTAGATATTTGATTTATTAACAATAAGGATGAAATTTTTTTCTTTCTTTTCTCTAAACAATTAACATTTTTACTCTATTTGAAGTTAAATCCTTCATTGCACACCTTTTTAGTAAATAGCAATAAATTTAGGATTTATCATCTAAATCTTGGATCTATACCATGCTAAATTTGATAAATCCAAAATTTATTACATTTATCTCATAATAAGATTTAGTAAATAATCTATGATTTATCAAGTAAGTCCTAAATTTATTGCATGATAAAAAAAATTAACAAATTTTTGGCATCTATCGGATTTACTTTCATCAGTATCTAAAGCATAATATTTATTAATTTTTCATTTACATAATATCTTTTATTTTTAATCAATTAAAAAATTATATTTTACCCTTACAAATTTTATTTTAATATTAAAAATGTTATTGATCAATAATTATAATCAATATCTATGGGTTATATAGAAGTGACAATTAGTTTTGTTTTTCAACATCCTTGTGCTGATGCTTCACGTCCTTACTTGTTTTATTTATTTATTTATTTATTTGCTTTTTAATCTATATGAAGTGGCAATTTTTTTTGTTTTTCATTCTTTTGTCTTTTTTTTCACCTCCTTGGTGTTTTTTCTTTAATATTAAATCATCTTTGTGTGCTTGCTTTACCTCCTTACCTGGTTTTTTAATTTATTTATTTTTTTTAATATTTTGTATTTTTTTACATTTCTCTTAAGTATATTATTTTTTATTCATTTTTTCTATAACATATATGGAAGGGGAAATGAGGTTGTATTTTTTTCTTCAACTATGTAATCTCATTTCATTTTTTTTAACATTGTTTATTATTAAAAAAAAATCAGTGTTATAGTTCCTACTTTTTATAAGGTCATATATGGTTAGTGTTTTTTTAATTAATTTTCTTTCAAATTAATATATGTCATTTATTTTTCTCAGAAAAATTACAATATTATAATATTGCAGGGCACTTCTCTTTTCTTAAAAAAAAAAAAAAGAACAATTAGAAAAATGCTTAACGATAAAAGTTCATAATAATTTCTGATCTTCATTCAAAAAAGAAATTTCTATTCTTTGAGAACATAAAAAAAAAATAACTAAAATGAAAAAGTTGTACATAGATCAAATACTTTTACTATAATTAGTTTTGCATTGTTAATATTGCAGATTAATTTGACTAATAATTTAACGATTTTCTTTTTTTTATTGGAATAACTTAATTGTTAATTATCCAAAGAATTCTTTGTTTTATATATACCTAAGTTAAGGAAGACTATTGTTGTGTAAACACCCACCAGTTCAAAAATTTAGGTGTATACATGATACTCGTGAGGAACACTATTCTTTGATGCTTTCTCCCTAATTATAATACTGAGAATATGATTGATTTCGGCATAGTTTTTAATGCATATATACGCAAAGACTTCCGGCCGGAACCAAAAGACTAGCATTTTCCATGGTGAAAGACTTTTTGTATATTTTCTATCACAGAGAGAGAGAGAGAGACGTCTTTCTCGCGTGTACATTGAAAAGTATTGGTGTACCAGAATTTTCGGTGAAGCAATTAAATTCAATGACGTACCACAAGATTTTTGGCTTCAATTTCAAGATACGTCTTTCTATAAATAGAATATCAGTGCATTACAATTTTGATGAGTTTACTTGAACTTTCTGGTTGGTAGGCTTCTTGAATTTAGAAAGCAAACTGAACGGAAATTAGACACATGATTTCGTAGAGAGAGGACGACAAATAAATAGTTCTTCTAGTACTTGAACTGTTTAACTGGTGGCTGTGTAAGACTTTCAAAGCCAAACAATAATTTGTTTAGTAGATGATTGAATCTTTCGCAATATAATATAAGTTAAATAATTAATTATCCCCAAATTATGATCAGCTTCCGACCACAAATCTGAATTATTTAGTTAGATTAATAAATCATCATGATAAGATAAAGCTTCAATATGGATTTCTAGGACCCATTAGTTGACCTTTCCTTCTTATTTAAAAATTTTTGTTTCTAGTTAAAAGAAATCCTATCAGATGCAAACTTTTGATATATTAGCCCCTTTTGATACTATATATATATATATATGAATAAACTCTCCTTTTGAATTAGTTTCATGGAACTACTGAGAGACATATATTGCGTATATATAACTAAATGATGTTCATACGATGAGACCAAATTAATATGTTGATTTCATTCATATATTTTTCTTAATTTACGGCCAAGCACATGGTTCTAGAAGTTGTACTACTAAACTTTGACACAAAAAGCGCCTACTTTTTCTTCGTCCGAATAAGCTTCAATATTTAGTCTCCAACGGCAAGCTTACAGGTAAACCCCCATTATCTCCAAAGCCTTGAAACATTTCATGGTGGAGGAGTACGTGTAACTAATATGTTAAAGACATTTTGACGATTAAGAAGAAGACATTTTTTCGTGAAAGGTTGCGTTTTGCCTCATAAAGTGTCAACAAAAGTATAAACAGAAAACTTGTCTACCCTTTTTGCATATCCCTATATGTATTCTATTCATATATTGCATAAGAAACCAAAATAAATATATCACTCGCTAGGGGGCAGTACGTAGGTCAAGAAACAAATGTTTAATTTTGTTCCTTATTACTCTGGTCTATAGATCAATCAATTTGTAGAATTTTCTTTGGTATGCATCCCCAATAAATAGTCGCGAACAAAGTCCGCAGCTAAATACGACTACATATGCATAATTGTTGAATGACTCGGACAATCTAATTAACATACATGATCAGAAAGCATGTTATGTTTTATTTTATTAATTTGTATAAAGTAATCATATCCACTAATTAAATTAGTACATATATATAAATCTCTAATGGTGGTTAGGCAAAGAGTTATGGCAATATTTACCATGCATACATATTACAATTTCATATTTCTATAAATTTATTAAGAATTCAATTTCTAGTTCTGTATAGGGTCAATTGCCTATTAAATTTCCCAACTAATGTTATTTTTTAGTTTCCACATTTTTGGTGCGCTGACATAACGAATTTATATTTAAAAATTTAGAATAATAAATTGCTTAATATTCTAGGTTTCCAATGATTGGTCTATAAAATATATAAGATTTGGAAAGAGAGATCCATTGCAATAGCACTAAAATCTGGCATTATTCTCCTAGTCATATATTTCAATTATGTTGGCATCTATTAAACAACTTGTCTTATATCAAAACCCCCTTTCTAATTTATTGATTAAATGAAAAAAAAGAAAAAATGATACAAAAAGAAAAGAAGTTCAAAATCTAGACCTTAGTGTAAATCACATCCAATCAACATATTAGGCTTTTTCTAGTCTCCATGTTACGTACACCGAATCGGATAGTGATGTGGTGGATTAATTTAAGTTAATTAAACCAAATTTTAATAAAAATTTCTAATTTAAATAATTTTGAGTTATTTAAAAAAATACAGCAAATTAAAACCCTTTTTAAAGCAAATTAATAAAATAAAATAATAAGGACAAATAAATGCAAGTAAATACGAGTCAGGTCCCGCCGAATCCACATTTCTACACGCACATAGTATCAACAACAATATATTACAACAATAGTCCAACACGAGAAATAAAATTTAAATATTACATGCCTTGATTCAATAAACAAATAACTTAAATAGAGTCCCTACTGTTCTCGAGTCCGTCCAATAGAATCCCAATCGGCCTTAAGCTGAAGTCTACCTAGCGAGGGGGAAAGTTTAAAATAAATAAAAGCATGAGCGAAAGGCTCAGTAGGACTAAGCTTTTGAAAACAGTAATTTGAATATAAAAATTTAACTTTAACACATAAATTAGAAAACACAATAAATAAAATTCATTCTTATCAATCTAGTCTATTGTTCATCTAGAAATAAACTCATTATTGTTATCCTGGACAAACCATTAATATCACCACCGTAGTGGCTCAACTGGGTTTCAAAAACTGCCCCCAAAGTCGCACTCTACACGACCTAATCTCTAAATATGGCATCATGTCCTAATGTACATGTATCATTGTCCAAGTCTCATATTATCGAGTTTTCTGATTTACATTCATTATTTCATTCATTATGATCATTTCGTTATCCAATGATTCATGAAAGTCACTAATAAATTTCCTTTCTCAAAAACATTTGAAAGAAAACACTTTATGGCCAAACCCGCTACCCCTTTTTTTTAAAACATGGCTACCAAAGAAAAAGGTATAGAGTCCTACCTCGATATCTTGTACCGAAGCACACACTATAGTCCTGACCCACTATACGTTAGCTCCACGGAATCATAAACAACCTTAAAGGTAAACTAACTAAGTTCATCAATATCTAGCTTAGAGTATTCTTGAATACTACGCTAACTCATGGTGTCTTAGTATGCCTTTAATAATCACAAAATCATGTTGTCAGGTCAAGGTATTTATCTAGGTTTCAAATAGTGAAAATAGTTGAAAAACAGCAAATTTCACAAAGCCCATTTAGCCTGTCGAACTTCTGTTAGACATGTATGCCCTAAGGAGTAAAAATGTAATAAGTTTTTAGAGCCATTTTTATCAATAAAGAATTTATTTATTATTTATATACCAAATCTTGTCCTCTTTACGTTCATATTTGTTGAATGTATGTTAAGCAAACAATAGTCTGAGACTGTCAGTCTAAACCTTAAGAATTGGGCATATAATGGACAGATTATGCGAAAGACACGATTCTTAAGGTGATGGTCTAAATCATTAGATCCGCAATCAAGGGAATAAATTTGGACGCTTTATTCATGTAAAGATTGTTATGTTGTCTATATCTCAATTGAGAGATGGTTTGCCTTGACCATCGGAGGTAGACTCCATGAATAGGAAATATTGGCACGTTGCCATAGGTGACGATGTGTTGGATCGGGACATAAAGTGAATTGATTTGGATTAATAATTCGGTCTCAGCAAATTGATTAACTTTAGACAATCATTTGTATTACATCTTAATCCTGAGATGAATAGTGGGCCCGTTGTCTTAACTTGTGTCTTTTGATGTACCAAAGGGTGACACCCACATCTTAATAGTGGTATGCATGCTGGTACATTAAAGGCATAACTCTTGATAGCGTAGACTTGTTATTCATAGATATGGAATCCATAGCTCCTCTTTAGGAGTAATGATATCCTTTTATATGCGTTATCCTGTAATTAAAAAACTGGAGCGCTTAACCATTTAGATACATAGGTGTAACCGAATGGTATACTGTCTTTAGATGGTAAGTTTTTCGATGGTGAGATAATGGAACGTAGGATAAAAATAATCAAGAAGGTAAGACAGAACTTGTCCTTAAGCCGATTATGGATAATCATATAGGGATACGATACACTATGATATGTCATAGAGACGTAGCTATACGGGCTTCGTAATTCTATGTAGTTTGAGAGTGTAGCTCCAAGCTTTTAGTGGAGTAGCGTTGGAGTTTATAATTATGAAATGTATATCTAGGATATTAGGTTTCATAATTATCAGGAGCTTGAACTATATAGGTCCATTTGGTCCCCTTTGCTAGCTCACAACATCCTGTAGCGATACGGCATGCTTTTCCAATAATTCGTGACTTATGTCAGATTTATCAGATTGGTTAAAATTTGGAAAAATCAGATAATTCATGTCTGTTTATTGATTGAATTAATTTTGTGATAAAATTGATTCAAGATAAACTTGTTGAATTATTGGGATCGGATAATTCTTGTCTAATTATTGGTTGATTTAATTTTGGATAAATTAGATCAAGAAAAACTTGTAGAATTATTGGGAAATCATTTTTTTCTTAGAGATTATCTAGATAAAGTTGTTTTGATTAGATAACTTCTCTATTGGGTTATTTGAATTTAAACTGAGACTTTATCCTATAGAATCTCGGGTGGAAAATAAAAGATTCGCGAAGATATTTCTTCGACAGTTTGGCCTGTCGATCTACCAGTTTGGCCTGTCGATGGGCCTGTTCGGCATGTCGATCATCCTGATCAGCCTGCCGATGAGGGAAGGATAAGATTACGCATTTTTACACAGATCTTATCAGATATTGATCCAAACTTGATTATGTTTTGAATTTGGAGGCCTAATCTGATAAGGACTGACCCTAGACCCAACCTCTATAAATAGGGAGTAAGGCTTAAGAGTTACTCAGATCAATTGAGAGATTAAGAGTGATACTCTGCTAGTGAGAATCTGGAAGCTCCTTGAGAGCCCTTGTTCACAAATCACAAACACTAGCTTTGGGTTCTCTCGATTGGTTGGAAGGAGAGTCACCTAGAGGAAGAGCTGTACATGTGAGCCCATACTCACTCCGATTGTGGATAGAGAATAGCAAAGAAGACCAGTTAATTGAGGCTCTTGTAGAACGTTCCTTCTCTTCACACTTTGCAAGGGTTCTTCAGCAATCAAAGGTTAGTAAGATCTGGTTAATTTTTACATATAGCATGTCAAACTTGTGTTTTGAAAAATACTCTGATATAAAATTTTTAAAATTCCGCTGCATACTATTTTTTCAACAATTGGTATCAGAGCCATGGTGTTTACATAAATTTATGAGTTTGTGATCATGTTATATGTATAAATTTTGTGATCTTAATCTCTCCTATGCTTGAATTTAATTTTATAGAGAGGTGGCACTCTAGGTTTCTATATAATTTTATGTTGTCATGGATTATATGGTGAATGTTCATTAATTAATTATAGTTGATTAAATTGTTATTTAATTATTTATTAATAAATTAATTTATGCCGGTTATGGTTTCTTAGAGGTTAGAATATGTACCTAGATTTTTCATGTAATTAGATGACGGACTATCATCACCGTCTAGGAATTATTATTTATTTTTTAAATTTGTAAGAATTTTGTAATTTAATAATCATTTGGAGAAGAAAGATCTAGAAGATCGATGATACTGCTCCTAGGTATTTCCTGAGTCTCTAATTTTATGTTTTTGAATTGTTGAAAATAAAATTGATGAATTGTATTAAAATTTTGTTTTTTTGGCCAATGGTTACAGATCGGTAGGCCAGACGTGAGGTTCGACAGGCCGTCAATGGGACAGAAATCAGGTGGGTCTGGCGGCAGGCCGAACTTTCATGAGTCGGCAGGCCGATCTTCCTGATCGGTAGGCTGATCACCTAGATCGGCTTGCCGACCAAGAGCTAGAAAATTTTTTCAAAAAAGGTGTAGTTTTCAATGCAGTTTTAATTTCATTTTTGGGATAATTATGAGAAACATTAAATTTGGATATGACTAGAAATATAAAGTATTCGATTCATACGGGATTGAAGACTTGAAGATAGACATTACATGAAGAAGGATATAGCTTGAGGATTCAAGGCTGAAGAATCAATAATATGTATCGATTATTCTCTTGTAATCTTAGTTTTCTATTCTCTAGGGTGGAACCCTCATATTACAGTTATTTATTATTTTGCTTGTAGCTTTGCTTGATTGCTTTGCTTGTTTGCATTATCATATGATTTGCCATGTATATTGATAACATGTCATATAGAATAGGGAGTGCGCTTATATTAAAATTGTTCATGCATGTTCTTAAAATAAAACCTTAATTTCAAAAGATCGAGTGGGAAAGGTTTTTGAAAAGACAACCTAAGGCCTCCATCATTGGTCCATAGGCAGAACATGGTGGTCTCGACCCCTAGGAAGGGATTTCTATCATGTACTAGATTGGATCTTTGAGAGGATAAGGTATTTTAGCATGATTTATGGTTGCACACCCCTAGGTGGTGATTGTAAATCATGGATAAAATATTAAAATGATGGTTATACACTCACGTTAATTTTATTATTAACCTCCCCTAGGAGCTCTATTAATAGAATTAATGGCCAAAGAAACAATTATTAATATATGTTGGATCATACAGGTCTTGGATGGCATATATTAATCAGGAAGGGATCCGTGTTCCTGATTGAATTTGGCATGACTCCCCTAGGAGCTTGTTGAATTTTGAGTTGAGAATTATCGTTGTAAGGTTGTGATATTTTCAAGGTTTTGACACATAAACACATTTGTATGTTTTTTATATGATTGTGTTATTTTACTAAATTGTTATTATATGTTTGATTATGTTTGGTATATGATTCTTTATTGTAGATTAAAAATGTCTAAAAACATTTTATCATCGATACTTGACAAAAACCTATTAACTAGAGAGAATTATAATGATTGGAAACAGGACCTGGATATCGTCCTCTCCTTTGAGAAACTAAAATATATACTGACAACCTCTTGTCCTCCCGAGCCTATGGGAGACTCAACTAATGAGCAATTCCAAGAGTATGATCGTTGGAAAGATGCTAATGATTAGGCCCGCTGCTATGTTATGGCCAGCATGAATAATGTGCTATAGGCTCAACATCAGGATTATGATACTACAAACCAGATCTTGGATAATCTTAGGCATATGTTTAAAGGCCAGGCCATAACAAAGCAGCAAGGGGCGCTTCGAAAACTCCTAAACTGTAAGCAGAGACCGAGGACATCTGTAAAGGAGCACATGATGTTGGTCATGGGTTACCTCACTGAGGCACAAACCAATGAAGCCGACATCGATGCTGAAACTCAAATGACTATGGTCTTTGAGACTCTGTCAAAGGAATTTATTCCATTTAGAGCTACTTTTAATTTAAGCAATAAATGGGATATGACCTTGACGGAATTAATGAAATAGTTAAAGGAGTTCGAACTATTGATCAAGGAGTCTCCTGCAGGTGGTGAGGCCAATTTGGCGGCTGCTTCTAGTTCCAATCTCAATTCTAGGAATGGAAAGAAGCAACAGGCCAAGAACGGGATCTTCTATTCTTGCTAGCACCAAGAGCAAGAAGAAGAAGAAGAACAACCCGAAGAAGCTTAAGTGCTTCTTTTGTGGGAAGGTCGGGAAAGAAGCATTGCAAGGACTTCCTTTCCAAAGGAGGTAGGTGTGATCTTCTGTATTTAGAAACTTGTTTGGTTGAGGAATCCAATGACATTTGGGTCATAGATTCTGATGCAACTAATCATGTTTTTGTTTCTCTATAGGGGTTCAAAGAAACGAGAAGTCTGCTGCATGAAGACTTCACGCTTTGGATGGGTGATGGATCCTTGGTCTCAGCGGAAGCAGTGGAAGACATCCATCTTTATTTTGATAATTATAGGAATTTATTTTTCCAAGATTGTTTTTATATTTCTAAATTTAAAAGGAGTTTAATTACTATAGCTTGTTTATTTAAAGACTCCTATTTGGTCTCTTTTAATGATAAAGTTGTGATTTGTAAAAACAAATCTTTTATCTATTCTGAATAGATGCAAATAATCTATATTTTATCAAACCTAACATGGACTTATTGCTTAATGCTAAGATGAATAATCATAACTCTAAAAGACTTAAAACTTCTCACTCTAATAAGACTTATCTTTGGCATTTGCGCCTTGGTCATATTAACCTGAATAGGATTCAAAGGTTAGTAAGGGATGGACCTTTAAGTCACTTAAAGGCAGAATCTATACCTCAATGTGAATCTTGTTTGGAGGGTAAAATGACCAAAAGACCATTCGGGTCTAAGGGTAATAGGGCCGAAGGGGTTCTAGAACTTGTGCATAGTGATGTTTGTGGACCGTTGAACATCCGGGCACAAGGAGGGTATGAGTACTTCGTCACTTTTATTGACAATTACTCAAGGTATGGGTATGTGTACCTGATGCACCACAAAAGCAAAACTTTTGACAAGTTCAGGGAGTTTCGAGCTGAAGTGGAAAAGCAATTGGGTAAACCCATAAAGGCACTTCTATCCGATCGAGGTCGAGTATACTTTTCTGACGAGTTCTTGGGACACTTATTAGAGAATGGGATTTTATCCCATTTGACTTCACCGGGCACTCCACAGTAGAATGGTGTAGTGGAGAAAAGGAATGACTTTGTTGGACATGGTTAGGTCCATGATGAGTTATTCATCATTGCTTTTATCCATTTGGGGATATGCACTACAAACCGCATGTTATCTTTTGAACAATGTGCCTTCAAAATCGATCCCTAAAACTCCTCATGAGTTGTGAATGGGTAGGAAGACATCCTTAAACCATTTTCGCATATGGGGATGTCCGGCCTATGTCTTGTTTAAGGATCCGAATAAGTTGAAAGCACATTCAAAAGTTTACGTATTTGCAGGATATCCAAAAAGGACTAAAGGGGGTTATTTCTATAATTCAAAGGAAAATAAAGTTGTGGTTTCAACTAATGCTACTTTCCTTGAGGAGAGTTAGATGGATGACTTTAAACCTCGAAGCAAAGTGGTGCTTGAGGAATTAAGGAGTGATCCAATCACTCTGGAGGTTTCGAATGAAACCGTTCCAATCAGTGTAGAAAAAATAAACAAACCTGAACAACAACCTCAGGGGCTTCGGCATAGTGGGAGGATCGGACGTCAACCTGAGAGGTATATGTTCAATGGGGAGGTCTTTTTGGCTAAACCGGATGAACATGACAGGGATCCTTATACTTACGCAAAGGCAATGAAGGATGTTGATTCAAAACTCTGGACAGAGGCCATGAACATAGAGATGAAGTCTATGGAGACTAATCAGGTCTGGGAGCTTGTGGATCTTCCCGAAGGGGTAAAACCCATAGGGTGTAAGTGGATCTACAAGAGGAAAAGAGGAGTGGATGGAAAGGTTGAAACCTTTAAGGCTAGACTGGTAGCTAAAGGTTATATGCAAAATGAAGGAATTGATTATGACGAAACCTTTTTGCCTATAGCCATACTTAAGTCCATCTAGATTCTCTTGTCTATAGCTACTGCTCTTGACTATGAGATTTGGCAGATAGATGTTAAGATGGCTTTTCTAAATGGCTATCTTGATGAGTCCATTTATATGGAACAACCAGATGGGTTCAAGGTCACGGGTCAAGAGGGTAAGGTTTGTAAGCTACTAAAGTCAATTTATGGACTTAAGCAGGCTTCTCGTTCTTGGAACATAAGATTTGATCAGGTGATCAAGACTTATGGGTTCTCACAAAATGTGGATGAGCCATGTGTTTATAATCACATCAAGGATGGGAAAGTCAGTTTTTCTACTGCTCTACGTAGATGACATTCTGCTAATTAGCAATGACATTGGGGCATTGTCATCTGTTAAATTATGGTTCACCAAGCAGTTTGACATGAAGGACTTGGGTGAGGCTAATTTTGTTCTTGGTATCTAAATCTTTAGGGATAGGAAGAACAAAATGATAGCTTTGTCCAAGGCCGGCTACATAGATAAATTCTTAAGAGGTTTGCAATGCAGGATTTCAAGAAAGGTGGGCAACCATCTAGGTCTGGAATTACTCTTTCTAAGAAAGACTCTCTAAAGTCTTATGAAGAAAGAGAATACATGAAGAAGGTACCTTATGCTTTGGCAGTGGGTAGTCTCATGTATGCCGTGCTTTGCACACTACCGGATATTAGTTATGTGGTCGGGATTGTAAGTCAATTTCAAGCGGATCTAGGACCGAACCATTGGGTTACAATAAAGCATATTTTCAAGTACCTAAACTCGAGGGTATATGCTTGTGTATTCGGGTGAGGTCTTGACTCCTCTAGGATACACTGACTCATATTTTCAATCCTGCCTGGATTCTAGAAATTGACTTTAGGTTTTGTGTTTACTCTGGGTGCTGGTGTCATTAGTTGGAGAAGTGCCAAGCAAGATTACACTTCAGACTCAACGATGGAGGCCGAGTATGTGGCAGCTAGTGATGCTTTGAAAGAAGTAGTGTAGCTCCGTAAGTTCCTTAGGGATCTTGAGGTAGTTCCTGGTATGGTTAAGGCGGTATCACTGTACTGTAATAATAGTGCGGCGGTAGCTAATGCTAAGGAACCAAAATTTCATAAGAAGAGTAAGCATATTGATCAGAAGTATCATGTGATAAAGGACTTCGTTGAGGGCCGGCATCTCACAGTGTGCAAGATCGCATCAGAGGACAATTTAGCTAATCCATTTACAAAGACACTTACTGGGAGAGTCTTCAAGAAGCATGTGGAAGCTATGGGGATGCAAAATTTTTCGTATTTACTCACTTAGTGCAAGTGGCAGATTGCTAGACCTGTATGGCCTAAGGAGTAAAAATGTAACAAGTTTTTGGAGACATTTTTATCAATAAAGAATTTATTTATTATTTATATACCAAAAATCTTGTCCTTTTCACGTTCATATTTGTTGAATGTATGTTAAGCAAACAATAGTCTGAGACTGTCAGTCTAAACCTTAAGAATTGGGCATATGATGGACAGATTATGCGGAAGACACAATTCTTAAGGTGATCGTCTAAATCATTAGATCCGCAATCGAGGGAATAAAGTTGGGCGCTTTATTCATGTAAAGATTGTTATGTTGTCTATATCCCAATTGGGAGTTGGTTTGTCTTGACCATCGAAGGTGAACTCCATGAATAGAAACATTGACACGTTGTTATAGGTGACGATATGTTGGATCGGGACATAAAGTAAATTGATTTAGATTAATAATTCTGTCATGGCAAATCGATTTACTTTAGACAATCATTTGCATTGTATCTTAATCCTGAGATGAATAGTAGGCCTGTTGTCTTAACTTGTGTCTTTTGATGTACCAAAGGGGGACACCCACATCTTAATAGTGGTATGCATGCCGGTACGTTGAAGGCATGACTCTTGATAGCGTAGACTTGTTATTCATAGATATGTAATCCATATCTCCTCTTTAGGAGTAATGATATCCTCTTATATGCATTATCCTGTAATTGGAAAACTAGAGCGCTCAACCATTTGGATACATAGGTGTAACCGAATGGTATACTGTCTTTGGATGGTAAGTTTTTCGATGGTGAGATAATGGCTTGTAAGATAAAAATAATCGGGAAGGTAAGACAGAACTTGTCCTTAAGCCGATTATGGATAATCATATAGGGATACGATACACTATGATATGTCATAGAGACTTATCTATACGGGCTTCGTAATTCTATGTAGTTTGAGAGTGTAGCTCCAAGCTTTTAGTGGAGTAGCGTTGGAGTTGATAATTATGAAATGTATATTTGGGATGTTGGGTTTCATAATTATCAGGAGCTTGAACTATATAGGTCCGTTTGGTCCCCTTTGCTAGCTCATAAGATCCTATAACGATACAGCGTGCTTTTCCAATAATTGTGACTTATGTCAGATTTATCATATTGGTTAAAATTTGGAAGAATTAGATAATTCATGTCTGTTTATCGATTGAATTAATTTTGTGATAAAATTGATTCAAGATAAACTTGTTGAATTATTGGGATCGGATCATTCTTGTCTGTTTATCGGTTGATTTAATTTTGGATAAATTAGATCAAGAAAAACTTGTAGAATTATTGGGAATTCATTTATTTTCTTAGAGATTATCTAGATAAAGTTGTTTTGATCAAATAACTTCTCTATTGGGTTATTTGAATTAAAACTAAGACTTTATCCTATAGAATCTCGGGTGAAAAATAACAGATTTGTAGAGATATTTATTCGACAGTTTAGCCTGCTAAACTATGTGTTTGGCCTGCCGATGGGCCTGTTCAGCCTGTCGATCATCCTAATCGGCCTGTCAATGAGTGAAGGATAAGATTACGTATTTTTACGTAGATCTTATTAGATATTGATCCGAACTTGATTCTGTTTCAAATTTTAAAACCTAATCTGATAAGGACTGACCTTAGACCTAACCTCTATAAATAGGGAGTAAGTCTTAAGAGTTACTCAGATCAATTGAGAGATTAAGAGTGATACTCTGCTAGTAAGAATCTAAAAACTCCCTGAGAGCTCTTGTTCACAAATCATGAACACTAGCTTTGGGTTCTTTCGATTGGTTGGAAGGACAATCACCTAGAGAAAGAGCTGTATATGTGAGCCCACGTTCACTCCGATTGTGGATAGAGAATAGCAAAGAATACCTATTGATTGGGGCTCTTATAGAATGTTACTTCTCATCACACTTTGTGAGGGTTCTTCGACAATCAAAGGTTAATAAGATCTAGTTAAATTATGCATATAGCATATTAAACTTGTGTTTTAGAAAGTACAATGATATAAAAGTTTTAAAATTCTACTGCATACTATTTTTCCAACATCTACTTGGTCCGGCTTGCCAAACTCCACAATTCAGCCTAATGGCCATGCGAAACTGGCCTACCTAACTGTTCCAGGTTCGGCCTGTCGATGATATGAGTTCGGCATGCTAAACTCATGAGTTTGACCTGTCGATGCTCATGATCGGCTTGCTGAACTAGCAAAGTCTAGGAGATCCAAGACTTCAAGTCTCGGCCTCCTTGAGCTCAAAATCACGTTTCTAACATGTTTTTCCATTCCCAAAGCATTTATAATGTTTATAAATGATTGAAAAACATACTAGAACACTTCTAAACACTTTTAAACAAGTTTTACGTAGAAATTTTCAAATAAACAAAAATGAGAAAAAGAGAAAAAACTTGATCTAGCTAAATTTTGTCCAATCGAGCCTAGGTTCACAATGGTTTGAGTTCTATAAACCTAAATTGAAGGTTTCCTAAGCTCACGAAACTTATATTTCAACTTATAAAGAGAATTGAAGAATTTGGGGCAAATTTTGAAATTTGAAAAAAAGTAAACTAACATCAAATTTGGGCTTGAATCGAGTTTGTGGTGGCTTCAACGTGTTCTAAGGCTTCTAATCCAACTGAAGATCGAAGCTTGAGCTCAAAATTTTTGGATCAAAATGGGAGATAGAAGAAAGAGGGAAGGCAATGAGACAGAGAGAGTGTGAGTCTGAGAGAGGGAGTGAGAGTGAGGAAAGAAGAGAGGGAGAGGAGAGAATAAATAAAGAGGGGACTAGTGGTTTCTTAGGTGCAATACCATGTCCCACACATGGTTTTTACAAAAGGGACATTTTGGGCATTAACAATTGTTTTGTTTCAAAATTCAAAAGAACAAATACAAATAAAAATAATTAAAAGTAGGATTAATTTAAAACTAACACAAAATAATTAAATTAAGTTTAAATTTCATTAAAGCATACTAAATCATCATTTTACACCCTAATCTCACTTAATTAATTTTCGGGTGTTATAACTCTTCACCGCTAAAAGAAATTTTGTCCTCAAAATTAGAAACTATCTCAAAAACAAAATAAGTGCAAGTACAACTTTTGTATGGATGACTCTAATTCCTAAGTCGCTTCATCAACTCCGTGGTGTTGCCATACAACTTTCACTAGCAATATATCATGGCGTCGCAAGCTTTTTAACTTTCGATCGATAATCTAAACCAGCACCTCCTCGTAGGTCATGTCTTCCTAGATCTGTACATCATAAAATGAGGCAATCTTGTTTGGC
Organism: Artocarpus heterophyllus; assembly: GCA_025403435.1. Lineage (NCBI taxonomy): Eukaryota > Viridiplantae > Streptophyta > Magnoliopsida > Rosales > Moraceae > Artocarpus > Artocarpus heterophyllus. The sequence goes on from CM046341.1 coordinate 20,411,561, forward strand.
TCGGGATGACATTTTCGAAGCTTATCTGTACATCTTAAAATGAGATAATCTACTATTAATTTATTAAAAAGTGGTGGTTCTATACCATCTTTCTATCCAATTTCTAGTTTCATGACTTAGTCCATCTAAAAAGATTCCTAATAGGTAATCCTAGGAAAAACCATGGTAAAGAAACCTATCTAGTAAATTCTTATATCTCCACCGAGCACTATAAAATAGTTCCAAGTGTTATTACAAAAAATTTTCAATGATCTCTTTATAACTTCCTGCAACATTTTTAATTTTTATTTATTTTTCTTAGACATATGAAACAAAAAAAAAACACAAAAAGAGAAACAAGCAAAATTTAGTCTACATAAATAGTGACTCAATGCTAACATGCAAACAACGTGAATAATAACTTTTTCTTGGCTTTTTTTTTGCTTTTTTGCTTTTTTATTTTGCCATTTTGGCACCTACAAAACAAAGAAAATTAACAACAAAATATAAGAGAAATATTAATAGGATCAGGCAATACAACCGTCCCTTTAAAATAAAAGAAAAATAAAAATGTTGAAAAGGTAAAAGTTAGAAGTTAGAAGTTAAATTAAAAGTGCTAGAAATATAAAAGTTATATGTTAGAAAGTTAAAAAAAATAAAGTACATAAAAAAATAAAAGGAGAAAAATATAAATATATACATATATAATAATAATAAGGCAGTTTATCCAGCCATCACTACTACAAACTGCGGATTTTACAACGGCTTAAAACCATCGTAGAAAAATTTCACGACAGTTAAAAAATTATCGTAAAAACTTCAATCGTGGTACAAAATAGAGTTTTCAAGATGGTTTTTTACCGTCATGGAATAGCAAAATTGGCGTGAAGGGGGCATCGTGAGTGTGCATCTTCCACGACGCTTTTTATAAAAACCATCGTGGAAGCCTTCCACGACGGTTGTTCTCAAAAAGGTCATTGAAGCATGACCTTCCATGACGTTTTCCTATAAAACCATCGTGGAAAATTGGTATTGGGAAAAAAATTCCAAAAATTTTTTATTTCCCACAGGATGGCCAGTCCCATGTGTTATCAATTATAACAAGGCCTTGATTGCATACAAAAATTGATGTATATTGAAATTACAAGGCCTTTGCAATATCATTTACATTTGAGCTATTTTGAGCAATTGTTTATCTACTATCTCTTTCTATCTATCTAAAAATTATATATCTATTTACGAATTGTACCCACTCTGATCTAACTTCATGTATATCTGTATGTATATAAAAATCTTTTCTTCACAGGGCTTGTATACCACTTGTAATATCTCGCATGAAACATAGAATAAAAAACCACATTCTAGGTTTCCTTGTTGTCTTGGACACCTACGTTTGGAATATAGCATTTTGTTTGTTCGGTTTGTGACACCACTTCCCTCTTGAATCTTCCAATCATTAAGTGCCCTAACAATGTGTCATGTTTAAATGAATTAATAGACGATACAATTATGTAGGGCTCAAAACAAGAGAACATTAATACTTTCAATCTCATGACTAATACAAAATCCTTACGTGGTGGGTGTCCAAGGGGATTAAACCAATATATTTGGTCCTCCCATGGTGAAATAAGTGCTAACATCCAATGTTCTCCAACATTGTATGGCAGAAAGAATAATTTCCCCCTCGGTGCTTGAGCTAATAGGTGGAGAAGTGACATGGTGTGCTCTCTATGATCACTCTGTAAGTCTCTTGCAGCACTTGAAACAAGCGCCGGAGATATGAAGCCAAAATTTTGTGCCAAGCCTTGAAGTTCACAATATTCCACCAAAAAACAAAAATGAAAAACAATACAATCAATTATTTGAAAGCACCTTACAACTCTACCTATATTTTAAAATTTATGAATTAAGGATGGAGTTATTACCTGAGGTATACCAGGATACAGTTTGCCCTGATTTTATCAAAGTTGATGAGGTAGTAAACGTCTTCATACCCCACATAGATAGGCAATTCATTGCCAGTGACATTTACTGGTATCGGGCATTGAATCATCGACCCATCGCGATGAAAAATGTGCGTATGAGCCAACTGCCTAAATTCTTGAGGTACTATAGTGAAGTTAAATGCAAGCTATGGCTCATTCGCAATGGGTTGTTCTTGTTTTGGTTCTATCTCAGGCTGCGATTGGCTTACTTTTGTAGAGCTTTTCTTTTTTTGGCATTTTTTCGCTTAGATCTTGTGGAACGTGGCTAGGCTCTTTACTCATCTTCGTCAATGCGATGAATTCAACTAACCTCATAGGCCATACGATGAAGCTTCTAGCGGCTTCACCCATAGTTGTTGCTTCAAGTGTTGGAACAGGCAATTCAGCTATTCTAACTAATGATAGTGATGCTAACCTGCACATTTTCCTCCCCTAATGATCTTCCATGAATTTTATCAGTTTGAAGACTCTGCATCCATGCCTTCCCAAGTGCAACAAGTCCACACCCACCATTAATTCTATCCTCAAAACAGAACCTGCATTGTTTATCTTGTTTGGGCTCTTGACGAGGAGATGACAATTGGACTTCTGGAGCTTCTGCTACATTATTAGGAGGGTTACAACTAGCCTTGAAGTTTTTGTGTTGCGAGATGCTATCATCCATCGACTTGGCATGTCCTTGGGAAATGAGCTCCGTCACAAGTCCTCACAGTGCTGCAATCTCCATCTGCATCTTCGACATTTGGAAATTGAATTTTGAAGTACCTGATTAGAGGTCAAAGTATTGAGACTGCTTCGTATATTTCGATTGACCATAAACACGTCCTGAAGGTTTCGGTTTTCCTAGTGCCCTCATCAAAATGTCATCATTGCCGACTGATTGGAAGCTCCCTTGACTTTGTTACGTCGTATATTCATCCTATAAAACAACAACAAAGCCATGTTATTCTTAAGATCCTTCAACATGTATTAAATTACAAATTAACAGTTCGTGTTCAATAAACTTACAATTAAGTTCCCAATTTCTGCTACTTTTGGATTTTTAAACTATCCATCAGGACCTTGACGTGATTTTACCCACAATTCTCCCCCTGTTGGTAGCACGCTTGTCTTAGCTAACTGTGTTACACTATGTTAGTAACATATTAATGATAGAATAATTGATATATGTAATAGGGTAAGATATTAACGTATCAATGATTGCTCGAGCTTTCTATACCAACTCGGCCAACCATAAAGCAGTATTCATTTTTTGCTCTTATTTTTCTTGCATTTGATGATAGCAATTGGAATTCGGTGGAACATCGATATCTCACAAAAGCTTCCTAATCGTCATCGTTTATGGAGGGGTAGTAGTGTACTACCATAAGAGGCAATTTATATACATTTTCATCCTCCTCTGGAATGCAAAGGTATGGTTGTATGAAGGTAACATAGAGGTCAGATCTAAACCCCTTTGCTAATTTGCCACAAACCTTCAAAGCCTTTTTCCCATACCAATCCTTGACTGTGAAAGCTTCATAAATCTCTCTCCAAATTACATCTTTTACTTGTTTCAAATCTTTATACCTCTAATCTTTTATCCATAAAGGAACGTGTTCTCGACTAAGAACTCTAATCCAACTGCTTAATTCATGGCCTAGTGCGCCTTTTAGTTTTCCTTTCGAATCAAAAGTCACTTTAATTCTTAACTTTTCTTTCTCATGCGATGAACTTTTTTTATCAATATAGCCCTTCGCTCAAAGTCTACTTTCAGATCAAATTTGGTTCGCCTTTTTGGCTTATTGCGTTGGTTTCCTTTGCTATATTATGATGAAGATGGAGTACACTCTTCGCACTCGTCCTCATACTGGTCACTATCGACCTCGTAGGACATTGTACCTGTGCAAAGTAAGCAAAAACTAACACACATATAGTAATATTAAATTAATATCATACAGTCAAAATTGACATATTCTAAATTGATATATTACACAATTACATATTAAAAATCACATATTATAAGTTGACATATTACACATATTTACATAATTTCACATATTCAAATCTTCACAAGTTTACAATTTCAATTATACAATTTCACATATTCACATCTTCACATATTCACAAGTTTACAATTTCAATTACATAATTTTACATATTCACAATATTCATGTTCATATCTTCACTTATTTACCTTCACATATTCACAAGTTTACAATTTCGCGAACACAATTTCACATATTCACATAATTTTACATATTTCACATATTCACATCTTCACAAATTCACAAGTTTACAATTTCAATTGCACAATTTCACGTATTCACATCTTCACAGGTTTACAATTTTAATTACTCAATTTCACATATTCACATAATTGCACATATTACACATATTCACATAATTTCACATATTACACAAATTCACAATTTTACAATTTCAATTACACAATTTCACATATTACACATTTTTACATATACACAATTTCACATATACATATAATTTCACATATTCACAAAACAAATAAAATTTGTGGGGACGGGGTGGAGGGTGGGTGGGGCGAGGGGAGAAGGGGGGAGGGTGGGGCTGGGTTAGGGTTGGATGGGGCGATGGGGGAGAGGGTGGGGTGGGGTAGGGCGACGGGGGGCCGGGTGGGGGGCAAGGGGGGCGAGGGGGTGTGAGGGTGGGTTAGAGTGGGGTGTGGGCGGGGTAGGGTGGGGAGGGTGGGCCGAGGGTGGGTGGGGCATGGGGGGAGAGGGAGGCGAGGGTGGGTGGGGCAAGGATGGGGCGGGGTGGGGCGAGGGTGAGAAGAGTGGGGGGGTGGGTGGGACAAGGGGGCAAGGGTGGGGCAGTGTGGGGGGGTGGGTGGGGCGGCCGGCGAGGGTGGGGCAGGGTGGGGTAGGTAGGTAGGGGTGGGCGGGGCAAGGGTGGGTAGCAGGGGGCGGGTGGGGGAGTAGGGGGGTAGTAGGGAGGGGGAAGAGGAAAGAGAGAGGGAGGGGGCAGGGGGAAGGGCGAAGAGGAAAGAGAAAGGGAGGGGGAGCTTATCGGAGGTGAGGAGGTGATGGCGGCGGAGGCGACGGCAATGGAGAGAGATCTTGAGAGAGAGAGATGCATTTTAGTGGCATAGAGAGAGGGATTTTAGAGAGAGCGAAAGAGAGGGAGCACTTTTAGAGAGAGGGAGGCAGATTAAAAATGGAGAGATGGGCACATGTTTCAAAATTTTTAATGGGGAAAATGAGCTTCCACAACGGTTTATGCACAAACCGTCGTGGAAGCTTCATTTTTTAATGCACAAACTGTCGTGCAAAAAGCTGTAAAAAGACAACCTAAAAAAGGCTTCCACGATGGTTTATAAATAAATCATTGTGGAAGAAAGCCTTCCACGACGATTTATTTATATACCGTTGTGGAAGCTATTTTAAATATTGTAAGAAAAACAGCGTTAAAAAAAGAGCCTTCCATTTATAAATAAATCATTATGGAAGCTATTTTACAGCATTGATAATGTAGTAAATGCTACAAAAAAAAAGGCTTTGCCTTCCATGACGGTTTATTTATAAACCGTCATGAAAGCTAACATTTCACGATGGTTTATGCATGAAACCATCATGTAACTGTCATTACACGATGGTTTATAAAAAAAGTTGTAAAAAATGTTGGGTTTTGTTAGATTTTGTAATTTAAATAAGCAGCAAAAAATTTAAATTAATTCCCACAAAACCCTCGCAAGATCCATGCAATTCGATTAGATTGATAGGAAAGTCATAAAATCTTACCAGAATAACAAAAGGGGCAAGATTTTTGGAAGGAAGAGAGCGGGTTCACTTCGGTGACACCCTAACTCAAGCTTTTTGTATCAGGATCGGATTCAAACAATGTTACTTAGAGCAACGTCCCTTGTAGGTATCCACACGAACAGACTCTCTCAAAAACCAAATTGGTGTCTTAGCACCCTCTTCTTGCGTTAAATAACTCTCTCTAATTTTTAGGGTTTTAATGTTTTTTTCCTTTTAGAATAATAGAACGCCTTCTTTCTTCTTAATTCAACCAAAAACCCTAAAACAGATATATATATATATATCTATTGACTTTGAGATAGAGTCAGATTTTAACTAGGGTAAACTGTAATTCAAATATGATTTAGAGAATCTAGACAATATCTGTAATTCGAATATGATTTAGAGAATGTAGACAATATCTGTAATTCGAATATGATTTAGAGAATTTAGATAATATCTGTAATTCGAGTATGATTCAGAGAATCTGGATAATGTCAAATTCAATGAACCTAGACATATCTAGTATATTGAATCTGGACATTATCATGTTCATTGAACCTAGACATAATAAACCCAAAATTCATTTTTGGTTTGCTCTAAATGTACGACCCTGTCGGTTCACATAACGTTGGTAGTGGGCTTGAAATTTTATTTCTAGCCCACAAATCATAGCAAGACATTATGATTACCCAAGTTATACGAATGCCAATAATTCGACACAACCTAATCCACAATAAGTATTAAAATCCTTTTGTCACTAGATACCTTGATTGAACATAAGGCAAGGTTTATGTCATCCTTATGCTATTCAATCATATTATTTCTCGATCTTAAGTAGACTGATATTGGTAACCCTTATCAATTCATTCCAATATGGCCATACATTTTTCTTTACTCTATCTTATTGACGGGCCTATAGATATCTTTCTCATAATAAATGAGGGACAAATTCATTCTTAATCACTCACATTCCTCACATGATGCACTCGATATCCAACAACAATCCATTATATCATCCTATTAAAGATAATATTAGAATGTGTCAAAATATAGAACTGATCATGTAGGAAACAATGGTGATTTTAGGTCAAAGGATTAGGATAATACTATTGTGATGAGAATCACTTATGACAACTATCCGTGCATTATTCTCATAATGGGTCGATCCAGTACATCATTTCTCAAATATGTATCTATGAGTTGACTTAGTATCTCATACACATGATTAGTAAAACATAATCATCAGTTAAACTTCAAACTAGTCTTCATTCATTATTATCCCAACAATAATGACCAACTAGGGATAATATAAAATAGAATTCAATTTTCACCTAAGAGTTTTACTATCAAGTCACATACTTGATGACCTTAGGCAAAATTAACTATTCATAGAATTAGAATAAAAAACAATAATGAAAATGCCTCTTTATTAATAAAATGCAAATGTAACGAAGTCAAAATGTGGTCATTACATAATTAGCCTAGGGCATATCACTAACAAACAAGTGGTATAATTACCACTTACATATGTTTTTCTCTTCTACCCAAGGTGGTCAGCCTGTGTGTTAAGCATCCAATGGACCATGTTGATGCTTATTGAGGTCCAGCATCTAATCAACACCACGTGCGGCCGCGCACAGTGCTCAGCTCCTTCCCAGCTCGCCTCTACCTGGTCGGGTGTGCCTACAACAAGAGGAGGGATGCTTCGAGGTAAGAGAAAAGGGGTCAGTCAACAGACAAGAGCTCTCTGATGCTCAAGGTAGGGGTTGCACGGCAGAGGACGGGAGCTTGTTAGGTGAGAAGGAGCATATATGTTAGGATGCAATAAATGCATCCTATTTATAGGCTACCACTTGGACCGGGTGTTAGGTGAGTTTTGCCCACAACCTAAGTGTCACATCAAGACACGTCAGGCAGTAGGTGACAACTGTCACGTCCCTCCGTTGATGGATTGGCCTCCATCGGATGTTGAGTTGTTTGCCATTTGTTGGGTTGTGGTGGTAAGTAGCAGTCCACTTATGAATGAGAATAATCCGACCCGAGCCGGCGCATAGTCTGAGGTGGCAACCTGTTGAGGTGCAGCCTTAGGGGCCCTGAGAAGCACCTCGGATGCAACATCCATTGTCGTCAGGGTCGGTAGTTTGCTCCTTAATAACTCTATCAAGCTGTTTAGCCGACCACCAGGAGTATGTCTCCTCGACAGTGGCATCGAGTCACCCTCAACATTAGCCCCCCAGTTCACCTAGTAGGTGTTCGGTCAGGTGGACTATGCCAAGTGGGTGAGGTCGGCTAAGAAAAGAAGACTAAAACGGCGTCTTGAAGTGGTGCGAAATGAAGGGTTGCGCGGATTGTCTAGGAGTCACATGTTGCTCTACGATCGACTGCACCGCCTGATAGGTGTAATAATCACACCTCTTTGTTTTCTGCACCTAGATTTCCCACCTGAAATGGCTATAAATAGGGCCTTTCTTTCCATCATTTTAACACGATTGAGGCCAGATTTCGCAACCACTGAGTTCTTAGCTGCCGAGCTGTAGTTATTAGCCCAAAGACTTTATGTTTCCAAGCTACCACAACCAGATCAGGTAATTTTCCCAAGAAGCGTGAAAAATGAGTAACATGTTGGATTCCTAAAATGTCAACATTTCCTAGTCGAAAAGTAGCCTTGAGGCCAGTTCGTCCACTGTCCAAGTTAATATTGAAAGCATATCCTCAAAGCAGGATAGGGTTGGCCGATTGGAACAAATATTGAGGGTTGACTCCCAGACTGTCCTTGAGTAGGAGTTCTTCAACCTACTAGATGGGGAGTGCCTAGTGATGATGTGTAGGGGCGAGAACCCTTACATCGGGGCAACCACCGTAGGCTCCTCCTAAGTTATTACTTAGGAGCGAGCTGAGCTGGAGGCAAATGGTGATGTTCTGAGCACATCTGGCTGAAACTCTGGGGACCCTGTCTAGGTCGCGGGTAGGATTACAGTGGATATCTCCGACGAGGAGCGGGCAGCGAAGGAGGTAAAGGGGCTAAACAGATTGAAATAGAAGAGGACGAGCGAGTCCTAGTCATCTGGATACGGGGTGTGACAGCCTATAGGGTGACCTAGCCTAGGCAGACTTTAGCAGCAGCCTACACCAGCGTCATAACGGAGTCTCGGCTCGAGGACCTACGTGTCGAGTTCGACATCCCAGGCGACGTTATCCTTATCATGCCTAAGGAAGATGACTCACCCCTAGACCTACCCGAGGAGTGTATAACGCTATACGTCAAGTTTTTCAGAGCTAGGCTGCGCCTCCTATTCCATCTATTCCTCTGCTGAGCACTTAACGACTTTAATGTGTGCCCAGCTGAGCTGAACCCACACAATTATAGGTTGCTGATTGGGATGTACATGTTATGGAGGTACCACCAGGCAACCGAGATGCCATTGGAAGCGTTTAAATAGGTGTATAAAATAAAGAAGCTTCCTCGGTAGTCCGGGTGGTATTATGTGACCAGCTTCAAGAGAGACTGCATTTTGGGCAACCCCGACTCGGATAAACTCTAGAAATACAAGTGGTTCTACGTCAAGGGCAACTATTTAGCCTGAGCTAGTGAGGCCATCCTTGTTGACCAGCTTCCTCAGTAGTTGTTCCTACTTAGGAAGGAGACTTTTTCTAGTTATGGCTAGTTTAGGGAACCCAGTAGAATAAATCCCCCATTGATCTGTCCTGCCTAGTTAGTTGGGTAGGTGACAGTCATAAGGCCAAGTGTCGTGGGCATCCCGAGGCCAAGCACTTCCCGATTTGGGTGGCCGACGAGGGAGCCATCATCATCCAGCTTCGAGGACTCGTCGAGTGGCTCCTTCAATACAGGGCCACCCGTGGCGGACGAGGACCTCGAGGACTGATCTGGCTCATTAACCCATCTCGCCAGCTCTAGATTGGAGGTCAACCCTGAGTTTTTTTTATATATATGATGACCTGATTTTGACTTGGGGAGATTTTGGCTTTGTAGAAATGTGCTCACGGCCGAGCATAGTTGTAAAGAGGCTGGCTCTCATGGAGAGCCTTCACAAGAAAAAGGACAAAGTTGTGGAGGTCAAAAAGAAGCGCAAGCGGACTCTGAGGATGGAGCTTCCCCTGCAACCCAAGCAAGTACCTACTCAGTCCAAGAGCAACCACCCCAAGCACCGAGGACCAAGGCTTCTTCCAGTGAGACCCCTCCAGCCGACGCTACCACCGTGGTGCCTCCGCAGGACCCCCCGAGGAGACACCAGAATTATTGCTGGACCATCCTAGATCGTCTCGGGGACATGGTGCCCCAGGAGGACTTTTCGGTGAACCTCAAACGAGAGGGCTTCTAGGGCTTGTCCGATGCCGTTTTCTACTCCGCCACCAAGGTAAGCGCTTGCCCCACCTAAGCCCCCTAATTTTTCCTTTTCTTTTCGCCAAACACTGAAGTTTTGTTATCCTCAGATGAGCGCCTTCCTGCACATGGCCTACTCAACCGAGCTGAAAGAATCCAACAAGGAGAAGGAGAGGCATAAGAAGACTTTCCTTGATAAGTTGGAGGTCGAGAGGCAGCTCAGTGTCAGGAACATCGAGCTAGACCAAATCAAGATGTCTCTTTCTCAGGCCAAGGAGGAGGCTTGGAATACCAAGGAGGAAGCCAACCAGGACAAGGCAGAGGTAAAGGAGGTGATGAAAGAGGCCAAGGAGGTGAGGGACAAGGTTGCTCGGCTTAAAGAGCAGCTGACGGCTCTGCAGGCTGAGCACTAGCATTTCTTAGAAGAGCTTCCCGGCCATCTTGCACAAGCCGTGGAGGAATTCAAAGCGTCCCCAGACTACACTGATTACTACTACTTCGACATGACATACCTTCGAGATCATCTGATCCGGCAGCACCCTAAGGCTAAGGGCTTGACTGGTCGCTCATAGTTGAGCCAGAGCAAGGCGCTGCTCAGCAACAGCAGGGTACGGAGGTTGTTGAAGTGGACGACGACGATAATAGGGACGAGCAGAGCATCGACGACAGTGCAAGCGAGGAAGGCGATGCTGGGGACAAGGCCCAGGCCTAGGCTGTCCTTTTTTTTTGGGGTTTGTTGATTTTTTGGTTTGTCCAGGCGCTCGAGAGGTGCCTGGTTAATTATACCTCCCCATCACCACTTATGAATATATGAATATATTTTAATTTTTCCCAAGTTGATTTCCAATCAGATTTTTTGTATATATTTTAATATTTTCCAATGCGATTGTTCTCGGGAAAATATTTTCATGTTTTTGGGTGAAAGGTTTCTCAAGAACATATTTAAGCCTTCGTTTTGCCAAGTTAGCATAGACCTCAGCCTCAAAATTGAATTAGGAATTCGGGTGAAGTTGGATGCTCCTCGGGAGGGGCGTTCTTAATATGTTCTCTGAGCTTCCCTCGTTTCAATTTATATTGATGCCAAGTATATTGTCACAATATTACCGAATTAATCCTAGCAGGGAGGATATCCCTATTTTTTCAGTCGGGCAGAGCACAACGGCATATGAATACCTTATACCCTGTCATTATCAAGTTAATCCAAGCAAGGATGATATCCCTGTTTTCCCAGTCGGGCAGAGCACGACGGCATGTGAATACCCTATACCTTGTCGCACCCCTAAACTTGTTTAAGTTTGTGGAAACTTTACAAGTCTAATATTGGTCAGGCACATAGTTGTGTTAGGCGACTATTGGGTGGTTTGCACGACGACAGACCTAAAAATTGGCGAGGTACCGATCAGACCCCCAGTCTAGTTAATTAGGACGACTCTCCCTTTTCGGGAGTTGTTGTCTAGTCCTCCAGGCTGGAGTTATAGAATCGCTCTTTAGGTCTGTCTATTTCCTTTAGGCACATTGTTCAGTGGAATAGTGCTGGAATTTACATTACATTGCTGTGTAATATTTACAGCCCAGTCCTATTCAATAGGTCTAGTTGGAAAAACAATATAGCCAGAGATCAAAAACGGGTTTCTAGCGTTGGCTAACAAAAGAATCTTTTCAGTAGCTTGGCATTCCAAGGGTGGCTGAACAGATTTCCTTCCATGTCAATTAATCTGTATGTGCCAGGCCGAACAATTCTAACAATTCTGTATGGCCCGTCCCACTTCGAGCTGAAAGAACCCAACCTGGGCTGCTACACCCTGACCTTTTTCAATACCAGATCTCTGACTTTTAAGCTCTAGGCCCGCCTGTTGTAGTACCGAGCGACAACCTGATTCTGGACTGCATTACGGATTACTACCAGTTTCTTTTTTCTTCAAGTAAGTCCAGCTCAGACATCATGACCTCGGCGTTCTGAGTTTCCTTGTAGTGCTCGACCCCAAAGATCGGCAATCCCACCTCGACCGAAATGATAGCTTCTGGTCCATATACTAGCAAGAACGGGGTCTCTCCAGTAGCTATTCGAGCAGTCGTTTGGTAAGCCCAGAGTACTTTTAGGAGCTCATCAATCCATGCTCCCTTGAGGCCTTCAAGCTTTTTCTTCAAGTTGTCCTTGATTATTTTATTGACCGCTTCAACTTGCCCGTTGCTCTACGGATAGCTCAGAGACAAGAAAACCTTTTTAATGCCGAGCTGCTCGCATAGGCAGAGGAGACTAGAGGACTCAAACTATTTACCATTATCGGTCACGATCGTGTGTGGGATTCCAAACTGACAAATTGTGTTCTTCCACACAAAGTTAGTACATTTTGCTTCGGTCATGTTGATACATGGTTCTACTTCAACCCATTTGATGAGGCAATCCATGGCCACAATGTAGTACTTGAATTGTGATCGGGCTTGAGGAAGAGACCCGATTAGGTCGATGGCCCATTTTGTAAATGGCCATACCGACGTTACAGAAGTAAGTGGCTCGGCATGGTGTTTGGGCATCCTCGTAAATTGCTAACATTTAAGGTATTTTCATGTGAAATCTTTGCAATCTTGCTTCATGGTCGGCTAGTAGTAGCCCTGCCAAAGACATTTTTTGGGCCAAGGATCGCCCCCTAGAATGGTTATTACATAGGCCCTCATGGATCTCCTTCATAAGGTATTTGGCCTCTTTGTGCCCTACGCACTTTAGGCACATGGTAATGTAGCCTCGCCGATATAATTTTCCACCTATCATCGAATACCGGGCCGAGCTGTTGCGTATCCGACATGCCTCTTCTCGGTCATCAGGCAATTCAGCTGTGGTCAGGTACCGGATGATCGGGTCCATCCATGTGGTCGTATGTTCCTCTGCTATAGTAGCCACTTCTCTGTGTATGCTCGGCTCGACCAACCTTTCAATTGGGACCAAGGATAGGTCACTATTGTCAAAACTTGAGGCTAGCAGAGCAAGGGCAATGGCTTCTAAGTTTTTAGACCTGGGGATCTGCTTGAACAAGCTGGACTTGAATTGTCCGAGCAGCAGCTTAACCTCTTGCAAATATGCAGCCATCGAGTCTGTTCAGGCTTCGAAAACTCCAATGACTTGCTGGACAACGAGCATGGAATCACTATGGATGATTATGTGGTGTACCCCAAGATCTCTAGCAATTCAAAGTCCAGCCAGGAGTGCTTCATATTCTGTCTCGTTGTTTGAGGCCTTGAAGTCGAATCAGAGCGCATAGATTACTTTGTATCTATCCCAGCTTATTAATATCAGCCCGGCACTCGATCCTTCTACATAGGAGGATCCATCAACGTAAAACTTCCATTCTGGTTCCAAGGTGGTGCAATCTATACTGCAGTTAGGGCGTCTGGCACTTCCACTGGTGCGTTCTCGGCCAACGGTGTGCTTTGTTTGGCATTAGTAAATTCAGCGATGAAGTCTGCAAGGACTTGAGCCTTGATGGCTATCCTCGGCACGAAGTGAAGATCGTACTGGCCTAGCTCTATCAACCATTTGGCCATCCAGCTAGATTTTTTTGGGCTCTGAAGGACTTGCTAGAGAGGGAACTTGGTTGGGACCCCTATTGTGTGGCCTTAAAAGTAGGGCTGTAGCTTCTGAGCAGAAGTGACCAATGCAAAGGTCAACTTCTCGAGTGGGGGATATCGCTCCTCGGCACCCTAGAATGCATGGTTGACATAGTACACTGGCTTTTGGGCTCTGTCTTCTTCTCGGACAAGAAGTGAGCTTACGGCTTTCTCAGACAAGGCTAGATAAGCGGTCAAAACTTCACCGGGCAAAGGTTTAAGCAGGAGCAGGGGTGTGGCTAAATGCTTCTTCAGATTCTAAAAAGCTTCCTCACATTCCCTGCTCCCTTAAACCTCCCCTTAAGTGCCTTAAAAAATGGATGGAACTTGTCGATAGCCTAGGAGACAAATCTTGAGAGTGCTGCTATAATGCTGGTGAGTTTCTATACTTCCTTTACGGTCTGAGGTGATTGCATGTCTATCACCGCTTGGGCCTTCACTAGGTTAACCTCTATGCCTTGTTGGTTGACTAGAAATCTGAGAAATTTGCCCGAGCTAACCCAAAACGTGCATTTCATTGGGTTAAGTTTCATCTTGTACTCCTAGAGAATGTCAAAGCTTGCTTAGAGATCAGCTATGTAATCCACTACTCAAACAAACTTAACTAACATATCATCCACGTAGACCTCTATTATTTTGCTGATCAGCCAAGCAAACATCTTGTTGACTAGGCGCTGGTAGGTAGCCCTGGCATTCTTTAGCCCGAAGGGCATTACTATGTAGCAGTATAGCCCCTGGTCAGTAACGAAAGCCATCTTCACTTGATCTTCCTCGACCATTCTTATTTGATTGTACCCGAAATAAGCGTCTGTGAAGCTGAGTAGCTCGTGGTCGGCCGTTGCATTGACGAGTTAGTCGATCAAGGGAAGTGGGAAGCAGTCTTTAGAGCAGGCCTTTTTCAGGTCGGTATAATCGACCCAAACTTGCCACTTCCCATTAGCTTTTTTGACAAGAACGACGTTTGCCAGCCACTCTAGATATTTGACCTCTCTGATAAATCCCGCCTTGAGAAGCTTCTGGACCTCTTCATTTATAGCGGCGTACCTCTCTAGATTAAAAGCCCTTCTCTTTTGTATCACAAGCTTGTGGTCAGGTCGGACATTGAACCAATGACAAATCACACTCGAGTCAATGCCGGGCATGTCCTCATGAGACCATGCAAAAACATCCCAATATTTAGTAACGAGTTCCTCCAGGTTGGCCTGGATCTTAGATCTCAGCTGGGATCTGAGTTGGATAGTTAGTTTAGCCTCACAGGGTCTAGGCTGAACGGCACCAAGTCTTTGATCGGGGTGGCTCTTACCTCTTCCTTGGGGAGTCGGGGGTCAAGATTGAAAAGCATCTTGGGCACTAGGTCCGCAAGTAGATTTGTCTCGTTGACCATATAGATGGCCGAGACGCTTAGATGCTGAGCTGTCATGGCTCTGACAGCATTGGCATAACAAGCTCGGGAGTCCTTTTGAGATGAATGGATTACTCCAACTCTATCCTCTGTTAGAAACTTCATCGCCAAGTGATACGTGGAGACCACGGCCTTCAATGCATTCAGCGTTGGTCGGCCAATTATGATATTGTATTGAGAGGGTTTGTCGACAACTAGGAAGTCGACAACGCACGTGACCTGAGCAGCTCCCTCACCAAAGGTCATAGGCAAACTGACCTTCCCCAATACTCGGACGCATTCACTCGTGAAGAAGGCATCAGTCAACAGACAAGGGGTCTCTGATACTCAACGTAGGGTTGCTCAGCAAAGGATGAGAGCTTGTTAGGTGGAAAGGAGCATATTTGTTAGGATGCAATAAATGCATCCGATTTATAGGCTACCACTTGGACCGGGTTTTAGGTGAATTTTGCCCACAACCCAAGTGTCACATCAAGGCATGTCAGGCAATAGGTGACAAGTGTCATGTCTCTCTATCAATGGATTGGCCTCCATCAGACGGTGAGGTGTTTGCCATTTGTTGGCCTATGGTGGCGAGTAACAGTCCACTTGTGAATAAGAATAATCCAACCCGAGCCGGCACATAGTCTGAGGTGGCAACCTGTTGAGGTGAGGCCCTGGGGGCCTTGAGAAGCACCTTGGATGCAATGTCCATTGTCGTCGGGGTCGATAGTTTACTCAACTCTGCCAAGCTATTTAGTTGACCACCAAGAGTATGTCTTCTCAGCGGTGGCACCGAGCTCACCCTCAACAGACCAGAATGAAAGAAATATGAAAAATATAAATAGACATCCCAAACTCTTAAAAAAAGATGAAAAATGAAAGAGATTAATGAAATATTTTAAAATAAATTAATATAAATTGTTTTATAGATGCTTATTTTTTTCTCTTTTTTTTCATTGGTTCCTCAATGCATATCCATTCCACATCTTCACGAAGCATGTGCAAAACATCATCTTCAAAATCATCTATCCCTTCAACCAGTGGCAATCCTTTTGTGAATGAAGGGATGTCCGTGCAATCCTCGATAACATCTTCACCATTGATAACTATTCTTGGCTTCATTGGGATGACAAGAGACAACTCCATGCCTTGGGGATCCATAGTCTAAAAAACTTGGATTGCTTGTGATGCCATAATGAACAGATCATTCCCATATCACAATCTTCTAAAGTCAACCACTGTGATGCTGTCATTATCGTTATAAACATAGTTATCGTCGACCCACTTGCACTTAAAAAGTGCTATGCGCAATCCCCCATAATTAAGTTCCTAAATATCTTCAATTGAAACCAAAGTAGTTCATGGCCCCATATACCGGATTATTGTCCTTGGTAGAGGCAATATTCATAGCCTCGGCATGGAGAGTCACATCGCTATTTTGGACAAGATGCTTCTCATCTTTTTTGCGAGTGTAGAAAGTGTGACCATTTATGAAATATGATGTATACCTTGTAACTATCGATGACGGTCCTCTAACTAGGTTCTTCAAGTCCTGTGACATGCCTCCATCTTGTGATGTCGAGCACTTGCCATAGATGTATGCTCTAATCCACAACCGAAAGGTCCGGTTGTGTTCATCTTGCAACCACTTCTCATTTTTTGCTCTTTTTGGGTTTACTTTTTTTAATTGTTCATGTGCACCTCAATGAAAGGCTCCACTTCATTAACATTTTGCAAGACATAAAGACAAGCTTGCTTCCACTCCTCTCAATTTACTGACAAAGGATTGCCAGTAGGTAGTCCCCTAGCCTTAATGTTTATAGTCTTTGGCATCCCAATTGCATCCGCATTAGGTAGGTACTCAGAGCAAAATTAAACTGATTCCTCAACTATGTAACTTTCTACAATACATCCCTTTGGCCTATTTCGATTCTTCATACAACTCTTAAAAACCTTCATACATCTTTCAAATGGGTACATCTATCTCAAATACACTGGTCCGCGTAACTTAACTTCATGTACTAAGTGCACTATAAATGAATCATGATGTCAAAAAATGCCCGTGGAAAAATACTTCTCAAGCATGCATAAGGTTTGCAACAACTCCAATTGCAGTGAATCTAGCATAAATGGTTTAATTACCTTGAAGCATATTGAATTGAAGAATGAGCACAACTTGGTAATTGCAAATCTCACATCCTTTGTTAGAATTCCCCGCAAAGCAAGTGGTAGTAATTGTTGCATCAATACATGACAATCGTGTGTATTCATGCCAATAAGTTTCAAATCCTTCACTGACACCAACCTTTTAAAGTTCGAAGAATACCCATTTGACACTTTCAACAAAAGCAAGCCATTCACAAAGCTTTCTCTTTTTTGTTCTTGACAACGTGTGCTACACCGGAGGTAAGTAAGTGCAGTTCCCTCTTTTCTTAGGAAACAAATTAGGCCTAATCTCTATTTCCATGAGATCCAATCGAGCTTTTTCACCATCCTTAGTCTTTTTGGAATGTCAAGCAATGTGTCGACTATGGATTCACAAATATTTTTCTCAATATACATAATGTCCAAGCAATGACTAAAAAAAAGTGTCTTCCAGTATGGAAGATCAAACAAGATTGATCTTTTTTTCCATGGTCTATTAATTGGCAGCTCGTCCTTACCTTGCTTTCTCTTCCCGAATACGACTCTTATATCTTTTACTATTTCAAATATTTGTTCACCCGTTAAAGGACAAGGAGGGTCTTTTTCTTCGTTGTTGCCATCAAAGGCTTTCTTTTGTTTGTGGTAATGATGATCTCTTGGCAACCATCTTCTATGACTAAGAAAATGGTTTCTTACTGTTCTTTAATCGTTTGTAAGATGTTTCTGTCACACAAATAGGACAACCAATAGAACTCTTCATCGAATAACCAGATAAATTGCCATATGTGGTGAAGTCGTTAATAATCCACATGAACATTGCATGGAGTGTGAACGTCTCTTCTCGATAAGCATCTCTAACTTTGACGCCCTTTTCCCACAAGTTTTTTAGGTCATCGATTAACGTTGCCAAGTATACATCAATGTCATTGCCTGGTTGGTGAGGACCCAAAATCACTAAAGACAACGTTAAAAACTTCCACTTCATGCTCATCTTTGGAGGGAGATTGTAGTTAACAAGTATTACGGGCCAAGTGCTATGCCTACTACTCATGTTACCATGTAGGTTCATTCCATCCGTCGACAAAGCGAAATGTATATTTCTTGGGTCCATACTAAAGTTAGGATGATCGGCTTCAAAAGTCTTCCATTGTGGTGAATCCACTAGGTGTCTAACTATATCATCATCCACCCATTTGTCATGATGCCATGTCAAATTCTTGGCATGTTCTGGGTTTTCGAATAAACGCCCCAAATGTGGTACCTGTGGAATGTATTATAACACTTTCTTTCGCACTCCATTCTTACCGTCTTTTGGCTCCTTTCCTTTCTTCCACCTTGCTTGTTGACAAACCGGACAATAATTCTCATCCTCATACTCATTCCTATGGAGAATACAATCATTTTCACAGGCATGAAGTTTCTTATAATCCATTCCCAAAGTGCTCAAAGTCTTCTTAGCCTCTTACAATTAGTTAGTAATTTATTACCCTCTAGTAGAAGCCTTCCTAAAAATTCCAAAAGCTATGTGAAACTAGAATTTGACCACCTACCAGATGCTTTCAAATTCCATAATCTAACTAAAGCAGACAATTTGGTGAAATTGGTACACCCCTCATACACGGGTGTCTTGGCATCATTCATCATTGTCTCAAATAAATCCGGACAGTGCACAAAGTGTTCTTCTAAATCATTGACCATGTCAACCATATTGTCCTGATCATCTATATTATCCTCTACAATTGCTTCCTTTTCTTTACTTACTAAAGTTGGATTGAAATTAAACACGCCATGAAAATGCCACATTTTTTTGGTTCGAAACACGAGTTTGAATGACAGATCCAATTCAATTTAGATTACATATGTATTCAAACCTGCAAACGAAACACATACTTAGTGTGAATGGTGAGATACTACTCTCAGTTCTTAAGTACGGATTGTTTTTGCATGTACTACATTTATATAAACATTGTTAGTGATACTACAGCTTTTAACTAGCCTCCTTAAAGTAAGGTTCATGTTATTTTTAGATGTATCTATATTGATAAGAAAAAGCAATAATTGGACATGGTATATTGTGCTCTTAGGACGCCTCAGAAGCATGCTAAGTTCGTTACTACATTTAAGGGGTCTTGTCTTGCTTGGACATGGGACTAAAAAAATAATTTTTTTTGTTTTTTACAACCAAAGTAACTCTAAAATAAAAATAAAATTTTTGGATATTTTTTATAAGAGCACATTTTAAGAACCAAAATTTATAAAAAATTAGAAATTTCAAAAATAACAAATTGCTCTTTCAGTTTTTCAATAATAATCAAATTTTATATGTTTGTACATGCACATACGATATAAATATCTATTTGAGATTGGTTTGTCCAACAGACTAGGACTGATGGCGATTCTGGCTAAGATATTGGGATTGATGTTGAGGTCAATCAAATGGATCAGGAATGATGACAACGAAGGGAGTGGCATTAGGTTCAAGCAAAAGTCAGTGTTATAGTAGGGTGGACAAGTTAGAATCATATTAGGTTAAGATCGATGCCTGGGTCAGCTCAACAGGTTGGGATTGTTACTTGGGTCAAGCAAGAACCAACATAGTTATCATGTCAACAAGCCACCGTGGTGTCTCGGAGTTAATCTACTTGATGAACGTTCTAATTGCCTACTGTCCTAGATTTTTTCTTTTTAGTTTTCCGAGTTAAGAGTTTTTATGATGCCTCTCTTATCATTTTTAGAAGAGAACATATATCTTATTTCCTCGAAAGGTTTTCTTTGACTTATGAATTTTCTTTTATTTAATTAAATTTTCTAGGACTTTAGTGTTTAATCTACTTGATAGTGGTCTTCAATCTAGTTGGGATCAAAAACGAAAATACTGACAATTGAAAAATATCACTATTAGTAGAAATTGACATAAAAGATGGAAATTCATCAGAAAAACACTTTATTTTTTAGACAAGACTTTTGAAAACTTTTAAATAGATAATTTTTACATAAATACATGAAGTTCTCAGTCAAACTACTAATTGTATGATAAATATGCATATTGTGAGAATTGATCAAAGTACAATAAATTATAAATATATATACACCATCAAACAAACTAAAATAGTTAAAAATTAACCTGAATACAAATAACTAAATCTAAAGTTTCATTTAGATAAAAAATATATATACATACATCAATACCAAGAGGTGCTTCTAAGAGATTTGAAAGTATTTAAAAATTAGAATATATTTATGGTTTAAACAATATTAACAGTAAGACATGCAATATAAAAGTTTCTTATCTAATTTGGTAAGACCACATTGAAAAAGTAATCAAACAATGTTGATAATAAGATATAGAATTTGAATACTTTATACAATTTTGGATAACTACGTTAAAAATACATGAATTTTATTCGAAAGTAAATTAAAAATATAAATATAAAGTACGAATATTTTACTCACATTTGTGTGATATTTATGTAAAACTTCGATATAAATGAGTATTTCATAAAAACTTTTGGATATTCTATGAAAAGAGACAATGCTTTTATTTTTGTATATATGTATATATGCCAGTGCTTCAAAAATACAAAAATTTCTATAAAAATATATGTAGAAATGTGAATATGTCCTACAATTGATACATATCTTTATTTAAAAAAAAAAAAGTGTACCCTTTCTCCCTCCTAGTATTTTTTCTTTTGAGTTTGGCTTGGAGGCTTTAACGTGAGATATTTCTAGAGTTGATTTTGGTGCAAGTCTGGGCTCAATCCTTTATAAATATCTTCTGACGTTTAGGCTTAAATTGGGTTTTTGTTTTTGTTTTTTCTACTTTTGAGCCTTTTTAATGTGCATTTTTCCATTCTCTTTTGGTTTTACAAAATGACTTTAGACAAAATATATAGAACATCGTAAAGGTACAGAAGATATATAACAAAAATTTTCTTATAATTTTTATAAAACATGCTTTAGACTATATTAATTTAACACTTATAACAAATATATATACAATTTATGTTTATCAATCAAAGTGAGGGGATCAATTTTTCTACCAGAGATCACCGTTCTCTATATGAAACTAAAGTCTTCCTTGCCTAGTCCTTGTTATCGGATAGGCATATGTATAGGCATAGAAAGAATTAGGTTTTTTTTTTTTATAGATCACTCGCTTACTTTTCTTTTGCGATTAACCTCAACACATAAGCAAAGTGGGACTAGGAATGGAAGAAGACTTTTTCTCTTTCTTTGTCTCTTTACATGCCTATTTTTAGACTCTTCGGCAAAATTTTTACACTCTAACCAAGAATTTGATTGTGTATAAAATGAGACCCAGTTAATTCTAGAAGCATCTTTTACTTTTTTAATTTTAAATACCACATATTTAATTAAAGTAGAATACACAAGTTTCTCTTTCCTTACACTGCTTATGACACCACACACATTAAGATTTTATGTGCTTGTGGTGCCAATCACCAAATAGTAGAGGAATGAATATTGCTTATTATCAAAGCTGATTTGTTTCCAACTTTAAACTTTAAATTTTGAATTAAATCACATTTATCCAAAATTAAAAAGTCAAAATATGGATATTTGGTGAACAAGCTTTAGAATATATGCCACAAAACCCTTTCATGTGTAATAATAGACCACAGACAATGGGCAAGCCCCAGTGTATGTCTTTCAAAATTAATTATTATTTACTTACAATTAAATAACCACGTTTCTTAATAATTATAAATTAATTCGTAATTAATTTATTTTGAGTAATATTTAATTTAGAATTCCATGATTCCAATTTAATTAATTAAACCAACAATTCTATTCATCCAAATAGTGTTTACTAGGATCGCAAAAAGACTAATTGACTCATAATTTCAAGCTCCAATAAAGCCAATATATAAATTACGCTTGAATTAATATATTGCTATTTTAATAATCTGTTATTCTGCTAAAAATTTGGAATTACACTCTTAAAACTATACATATAATTACTCATACTCTAGAGTCATCCCTTTGATATAGTAATTACATATAAATTTCATAAATAGGATTTTTTTTAATAACTCAAGACTAAGATCATCTTTTATATGTTCATCGGTCGATGTGATTAGAACTTGTTTTATTAAATAGAAATTATTAGCTATTCAAATCTTGTTATGTCCTAGTCCTACATAATCTCATTATGTGCATTACACTCATTTAATGACTTACTAAATTAACGGTTCAAATAAGACCATTCCATTTTTAACGAAATGACTTGCACTAGTAATGCTTAATTAAAGATTACATACTTTAATTGAATAATTTATCGTAATAATTAATTACATATTACTGACCATCTTCATTGTCATCTTTAAATATTATCCTCTTTATATAATATATACAATATTTAAAGTTGCATAGAAAAATTATAGAACTTTAGTGATATTCATAAAGTATTAAAAATACATGCACACAAATATAATGAAAAATTCACTTTATTTACTTATAAATATGTCCTTTATAAAACATCATATGCTTTAAGGGCATCTATCCAAACACTAGTAAGAGTGAATGCTTAATGTGGACTGATATTTTAACGGCTCCCAATTTAGTTAGGATTCATTAGTATAGATATTTGATTTAATGTGTTATTGCTAGTAGTGTGTGTTGATGAATTTTGATGTTCATTGTCTTTTTTAATGAATGTTTACTTTATAAATAATAAATAAAGAAGATAAAAAAAGAGACAAACTAAGGATATAGTTTTTGTTATGTTTTATGCAAACGGATGACCCATCCAATGTACCATGCAACACTGAAAAACATAACACGACGTTTGTTGAATATTACATTGGCATTAGAGAGGTGTAATATGGTGAATTTATATTTAATGCCATGTTTTGTTTACATTTAATAATTGTGATGTTATGCTTTTTAATTCTATATATTGCATTAGAATTCGATTGGACTACAACAACACCTAAGGATACATTTAGATACACTCATTTTGATGTTTTGAAACTTTTATGTGATCGATGCATGCGTGAGAGAATATGATTATTTCTTCATTTGTGTTTTTTTTATCGAATTGACAGGAATTTTGTGCAGCAATTGAGTTCGTAAAGTATGGCAATTAAGTCCCAAATCATAAATATTTTTTGAAAATAAGGTAAAAAAGGATCATGTGAGACTCACATGTCTCGTTTAGAAGGGATCAAAGGCGCAAAATTTCGTGTACTACAATAATTACATATATATATATAAGCCAATAAAATGGTTTAAAAACATCAGTAATGTTGATTTTTCTTCTTTTCTAGGTATAAAATTAAAGAACTTGACTTTTATTAGAAGCAAATGAGGTGCATCGGTCTTTTAAATAGGTCATGTGTGTCTAAGTGATGGTTTTTAATCCTAATTTTCATGGAAGTTTGTACTTAGGACTTAATTGACACAATGACACATTTATTAATTTTTGTCTCAATTGCCACAAAAAATAATAAAAAAAATTAAGGACCACGTTGCAAAAACACAAAAATTTTAGGAGATAAATGTGCTAAAAACCTTTTCTTATGTTGATCAAGTTATTCATATATAACGATAAATAAGTTTTAAAATGATGAAGATTTATGCTATTGATTCATTAGAGTTCTTTCGTAAAATCTTAATTAGATATTTGATTTATTAACAATAAGGATGAAATTTTTTTCTTTCTTTTTTCTAAACAATTAACATTTTTACTCTATTTGAAGTAAAATTCTTTATTGCATACCTTTTTAGTAAATAGCAATAAATTCAGGATTTATGATCTAAATCTTGGATCTACACCATGCTAAATTTTATAAATCCAAAATTTTTTGGATTTATCTCATAACAAGATTTAGTAAATAATCTGTGATTTATCAAGTAAGTCTTAAATTTATTGCATGATAAAAAAATTAACAAATTTTTGGTATCTATCAGATTTACTTTCATCAATATCTAAAGCATAATATTTATTAATTTTTTATTTACATAATATTTTTTATTTTTAATCAATTAAAAAATTATATTTTACACTTACAAACTTTATTTTAATATTAAAAATGTTATTGATCAATAATTATAATCAATATCTATGGGTTATATAGAAGTGACAATTTGTTTTGTTTTTCAACAACCTTGTGCTCATGGTTCACGTCCTTACTTGTTTTATTTATTTATTTATTTATTTGCTTTTTAATCTATATGAAGTGGCAATTTTTTTTCTTTTTCATTCTTTTGGCTTTTTTTTCACCTCCTTGGTTTTTTTTCTTTAATATTTCAACATCTTTGTGTGCTTGCTTTACCTCCTTACCTGGTTTTTTTTTTTTTGTAATATTTTGTATTTTTCTTACATTTCTCTTAATTATATTATTTTTTATTCGTTTTTTCTATAACATATATGGAAGGGGAAATGAGGTTGTATTTTTTTCTTCAACTATGTAATCTCATTTCATTTTTTTAACATTGTTTATTATTTAAAAAAATTCAGTCTTATAGTTCCTTTTTTTTATAAGGTCATATATGGTTAGTGTTTTTTTAATTAATTTTCTTTCAAATTAATATATGTCATTTATTTTTCTCAGAAAAATTACAATATTGTAATATTGCAGGGCACTTCCCTTTTCTTAGAAAAAAAAAGAGAAGAAAAACAATTAGAAAAATGTTGACGATAAAAGTTCATAATAATTGCTGATCTTCATTCAAAAAAGAAATTTCTATTCTTTGAGAACAAAAAAAAATAACTAAAATGAAAAAGTTGTACATAGGTCAAATAATTTTACTATAATTAGTTCTTCTAATTGTGATTACGTAGATCCATATTCTCGTCACAAAATATGTGCTCAAGACCTCTAAAAGGAGAGAAAATAATTATTATTTTTAAAATATTACCTTTTACATGATAATTACCTAAAAAGAGTCTCCTAATGTTTAACACTGCATAGAAATCTATAACTAGGCTACTATATATAATTCACCCTTCTTTTTTTTTTTTTTTGGGAGGGAATTCCCCTTCGAAGTTAAGGAGCAACTCTAATATTACGAGCCGTAAATTTTAACGACTCTTAAGTTTTGCATTTTTAATATTGCAGATTAATTTGACTAATAATTTAACGATTTTCTTTTCTTTTTTTTTTGGAATAACTTAATTGTTAATTGTCCAAAGAATTCTTTGTTTTATATATACCTAAGTAAGGAAGACTATCGTAGTGTAAACACCCACCAGTTGTTCAAAAATTTAGGTGTATACATGATACTCGTGAGGAACATTATTCTTTGATGCTTTCTCCCTAATTATAATGATGAGAATATGATTGATTTCGGCATACTTTTTAATGCATATATACGCAAAGACTTCTGGCCGGAACCAAAAGACTAGCATTTTCCATGGTGAAAGACTTTTTGTATATTTTCTATCTGAGAGAGAGAGAGAGAAATTTTGGATGTATATAATTGGTCATTCTCGCATGTATATTGAAAGGTATTGGTGTACCAAAATTTTCGGTGAAGCAATTAAATTCAATGACGTACCACAAAATTTTTGGCTTCAATTTCAAGATACGTCTTTCTATAACTAGAATACCAGTGCATTACAATTTTGATGAGTTGACTTGACCTTTTCAGTCGGTAGGTAATCTTGAATTTAGTAAGCAAACTGAACGGAAATTAGACGCATGATTTCGTAGAGAGAGGTCGACAAATAAATAGTTCTTCTAGTACTTGAACTGTTTAACTGGTGGCTGTGTAAGAATTTCAAAGTCAAACAATAATTTGTTTAGTAGATGATTGAATCTTTCGCAATATAATATAAGTTAAATAATTAATTGTCCCCCAATTATGATCAGCTTCCGACCACAAATCTGAATTATTTAGTTAGATTAATAAATCATCATGATAAGATAAAGCTTCAATATGGATTTCTAGGACCCATTAGTTGACTTTTCCTTCTTATTTAAAATTTTTTGTTCCTAGTTAAAACCAATCCTATCAGACGCAATATTTTGATATATTACGCCCTTTTAATACATATATATATGAATAAACTCGCCTTTTGAATTAGTTTCATGGAACTACTGAGAAGCATATATTGCGTATATATAACTAAATGACATTCATACGATGAGACCAAATTAATATGTTGATTTCAATCATATATTTGTCTTAATTTACGGCCAAGCACATGGTTCTAGATGTAGTACTACTAAACTTTGACACAAAAATCGCCTACTTTTTCTTCGTCCGAATAAGCTTCAATATTTAGTCTCCAACGGCAAGCCTACAGGTAAACCCCCATTATCTCCAAAGCCTTGAAACATTTCATGGTGGAGGAGTACGTGCAACTAATATGTTAAAGACATTTTGACGAATAAGATGAAGACATTTTTTGGTGAAAGGTTGCGTTTTGCCTCATAAAGTGTCAACAAAAAGTACTTAAACAGAAAACTTGTCTACCCTTTTTGCATATCCCTATATGTATTCTATACATATATTGCATAAAAAACCAAAATAAATATATCACTCGCTAGGGGCCAGTACGTAGGTCAAGAAACAAATGTTTAATTTTGCTTCTTATTACTCTTGTCTATAGATCAATCAATTTGTAGAATTTTCTTTGGTATGCATCCCCAATAAATAGTCGCAAACAAAGTCCGCAGCTAAATACGACTACATATGCATAATTGTTGAATTACTCGGACAATCTAACATACATGATCAGAAAGCATGTTATGTTTTATTTTATTAATTTGTATAAAGTAATCATATCCACTAATTAAATTAGTACATATATATAAATCTCTAATGGTGATTAGGCAAAGAGTTATGGCAATATTTACCATGCATACATATTACAATTTCATATTTCTATAAATTTATTAAGAATTCAATTTCTAGTTCTGTATCGGGTCAATTGCCTATTAAATTTTCCAACTAATGTTATTTTTTAGTTTCCACATTGTTGGTGCGCTGACATAACGAATTTATAATTAAAAAATTAGAATAATAAATTGCTTAATATTCTAGGTTTCCAATTATTGGTCTATAAAATATATAAGATTTGGAAAGAGAGATCCATTGCAATAGTACTAAAATCTGGAATTCTTCTCCCAGTCATATATTTCAATTGGCATCTACTGAACAACTTGTCTTATATCAAAACCCCCTTTCTAATTTATTGGTTAAATGAAAAAAAGAAAAAAATGGTACAAAAAGAAAAGAAGTTCAAAATCTAGACCTTAGTGTAAATCACGTCCAATCAACATTTTAGGCTTTTTCTAGTCTCCATGTTACGTACACCGAACCGGATAGTAATGTGATAGATTAACTTAAGTTAATTAAACCAAATTTTAATAAAAATTTTTGATTTAAATAATTTTAAGTTATTTAAAAAAAATGTGGCAAATTAAAACCCTTTTGAAAGCAAACTAATAAAATAAAATAATAAGGACAAATAAATGTAAGTAAATACGAGTCAGGGTCCCACCAAATCAACATTTCTGCACACACATAGTATCGACAACAATATATTACAACCATAATCCAACACGAGAAATTAAATTTAAATATTACATACCTTGATTCAATAAACAAATAACTTAAATAGAGTCCCTACTGTTCTCGAGTCCGTCCAATAGAATCTCAATCGGCCTTAAGCTGAAGTCCACCTAGCGAGGGGGAAAGTTTAAAACAAATAAAAACGTGAACAAAAGGCTCAGTAGGACTAAGCTTTTAAAAACAGTAATTTGAATATAAAAATTTAACGTTAACACATAAATTATAAAACACAATAAATAAAATTTCATTCTTACCAATCTAGTCTATTGTTCATCTGGAAATAAACTCATTATTGTTATCATGGGCAAACCATTAATATCACCACCGTAGTGGCCCCACTAGGTTTCGGAACCTGCACCTAAAGTCGCACTCTACACGACCCAATCTTTAAGTATGGCATCATGTCCTAATGTACATGTATCATTATCCAAGTCTCATATTACCGAGTTTTCTGATGTACATTCATTATTTCATTCATTATGATCATATCTTTATCCAATGATTCATGAAAGTCAATAATAAATTTTCTTTCTTGAAAACATTTGAAAGAAAACACTTTATGGCCAAACCGCCCCCCCACCCCCATTTTTTTAAAAACATGGCTACCAAAGAAAAAGGTATAGAGTCCTACCTCGATATCCTGTATCGAAACACACACTGTAGTCCCGACCCGCTATACGTTAGCTCCACGAACCATGAATAACCTTAAAGGTAAACTAACTAAGTTCATCAATATCTACCTTAGAGTATTCTACAATACTACGCTAACTCATGGTGTCTTAGTATGCCTTTAACAATCACAAAATCATGTTGTCAGGTCAAGGTATTTATCTAGGTTTTAAATGGTGAAAACAAATGAAAAACAACAAATTTCACAAAGCCCATTCAATCTGTCGAACTTCTTGGTCCGGCTTGCCGAACTCCACAATTCAGCCTACTGGCCGTACAAAACTGGCTTACCGAACTGTTCCAGGTTCGGCCTACCGATGATATGAGTCTGGCATGCTAAACTCATGAGTTCGGCCCGTCGATGCTCATAATCGGCTTGTCAAATTGGCAAAATCTAGGAGATCCAAGACTTCAAGTCTCGGCCTTCTCAAGCTCAAAATCACATTTCTAACCTGTTTTTCAGTTCTCAAAGCATTTATAATGTTTATAAATGATAGAAAAATATACTAGAACACTTCTAAACACTTTTAAACAAGTTTTAAATAGAAATTTTTCAAATAAACGAAAATGAGAAAAAGAGGAAAAACTTGATTTAGCTAAATTTTTTCCAATCGAGCCTAGGTTCACAAAGGTTTGAGTTCTATAAACCTAGATTGAAGGTTTCCTAAGTTCAAGAAACTCAGATTTCAACTTATAAGGGGAATTGAAGAATTTGGGGCAAAGTTTGAAGTTTGAAAAAAAAGTAAACTAACGTCAAATTTGGGCTTGAATCGAGTTTGTGGTGGCTCAAACGTGTTCTTAGGCTTCTAATCTAGCTAAAGATCGAAGTTTGAGCTCAAAATTTTTGGATCAAAATGAGAGAAAGAGAAGAAAGAGGGAAGGCAATGAGAGAGAGAGTGTGTGTGAGTCTGAGAAAGGGAGTGAGAGTGAGGAAAGAAGAGAGGGAGTGGAGAGAATAAATAGAAAGGGGACTGGTGGTTTCTTAGGTGCAATACCATGTCCCGCACATGGTTTTTACAAAAGGGACATATCGGGCATTTAACAATTGTTTGTTTCAAAATTCAAAAGAACAAATACAAATAAAAATAGTTAAAAGTGGGATTAATTTAAGACTACCACAAAATAATTAAATTAAGTTTAAATTTCATTAAAGCATACTAAATCACCATTTTACACACTAATCTCACTTAATTAATTTCTGGGTGTTATAGCTCTCCACCGCTAAAGGAAATTTTGTCCTCAAAATTAGAAACTATCTCAAAAACAAAATAAGTGCAGGTACAACTATCGTATGGATGACTAATTCCTAAGTCGCTTCATCAACTCCGCGGTGTTGCCATACAACTTTCACTAGCAGTATATCATGGCGTTGTAAGCTTTTTACCTTTCGATCGATAATCTAAACCAGTACCTCCTCGTAGGTCGTGTCTTCCTAGATCCGTACATCATAAAATGAGATAATCTTGCTTGGCTCAGGAGGACATTTCCAAAGCATTGACACATGGAATACATCATGGACATGAGAAAGCTTGGGAGGAAGATTGAGACGATATGCGACCACACCAACGTGTTGAGAAATGTCAACATACCTTGGCGCAAGTTTCTCGCTTACACCTAAGCGCGAACTACCTTACGTGGTGAAACCTTTAATAGTATGAGGTCACCTACTTCAAACTCCAAAGATCGTCATCTCCTATCAAAGTAACTCTTTTGCCTGCTCTATGCAGTTTTCAACCAATCATGAATCACGGCGACCTTTTCATTGCTCTCACGGATCTCATCAGGTCCGATGATGATCTTGTCCTTCAGTTCTGCCCAACACACTGGCGATCAACATGGTCGTCCATAAAGTGCCTCGAACGGTGCCATAATAATACTTGCTTGATAACTATTGTTATACGCTAGTTCTACCAGATGAAAGTGCTTTTTCCAATTTTCACCAAAATCCAATACACAAGCACGCAACATATCCTCAAGAATCTGAATGACTCGCCTAGACTACCCATCAGTCTAGGGATGAAAAGTGATGCTGAAATTCAAATCTATCCCTAAGGCTTCCTGGAAACTCTTCCAATACTTGGCATTAAATTGGGCGTCTTGATCTGAAGTAATAGACAACAGAACTCCATACAATCTCACTATATTCTCAAAATATAGCTCTCCAAGAACTCTCCTCAAACACTTCGATCTAAAAGGTATGAAATGTAAAAATTTTGCTAATTTGTTGACAGTGACCCAAATCGCATCATGCCTCTACTTCGTCCTTAGCAAACCAATGAGGAAATCCATCATAATATGCTCCCATTTCCACCTAGGAATGGGAAGTGGCTAAAGTTATCCCACAGGCTTCTGATGCTCAGGTTTTTCTTGAAGATAGGTCACACACTTGGCGACGTACTCGAAGACATCGTGCCTCATACCTATCCACCAATATTGTCTCTTCAAATCATGATACATCTTTGTACTTCGTGGATAAATAACAAATCAAGACTTATGAGCTTCATCCATCACAACCTACATTACTTCCTCTATCGTAGGCACTACCAGATGTTCCCTGAAGTACAATGACCCATTTGCGTGTATTTTTCATTCTTCAAGCTGCTCTCTATTTTGAATTTGCGTCCATATTCCCTATAAATGCTGATCTCACCATTGCTTCTGCTTCACCATATGAACAAGCGCTGGGGTAGACTCCATATAGTACTTTAGCCTGTACTCATTAATCATAGCATCTCTTCTCCAATCTTCAAGTGCTAGGCAAGCAATAATTCCTGAAGACCTCCTACTGAGCATATCTACAACTACATTAGCCTTCCCAAGATGATACTATAGTGTGAAATCGTAGTCTTCCATATATTTCATCCATCTTCATTGCCTCAAATTCAAATCCCTCTAAGTGAGCAAATACTTTAAGCTCATATGATATGAGAAAACTTGGAATGTTGCTCCATACAAATAACATCTCCAAATCTTCAAGGGTGAATCACTACGACAAGCTCCAAGTCATGAGTGGGGTAGTTCTGCTTGTGAGGCTCCAGTTGTCATGATCAATAAGCCATAACTCATCAATGTTTCATCAACACACATCCGAGTCCTCATCTCAATGCATCAGTGTAGACTTCGTACCGCTCATCACTACTCAGAATGATCAGCACTAGAGCAGTGGTTAACCAGTTCTTCAATTCTAGGAAGGCGTACTCATATTCTTCATTCCATTCAAACTGAACGTTCTTCCTAATCAATCGTGTTAGTGGAGCTGCTATCCTCAAAAAATCCTACACGAATTTCCTTTAGTATCCAACAAATCCTAAGAAGCTATGGATCTCGACCACATTCCTTGGTCGTTCCCACTGCACTATGGCTTCGATCTTGGATGGATCCACTAAGATACCCTACTCTAAGATAATGTGTCCCAAAAACTTAACCTTGGTCAACAAAAATTCACACTTTTCCTTCTTGGCATACAACTAGTGCTCTCGCAGGGCCTGAAGCACGATCCTTAAATGTTGTTCAAGCTCTTCCCAAGTCTTAAAGTAGATCAGTATGTCATCAATGAACACAATCACAAATTGATCTAAATAAGGCCTGAAAATCCTATTCATCAAATCCATGAAAGCTACAGGAGCATTCGTCAACCCAAACAGCATCACAAGAAATTCAAAGTGTCCATATCGGGTCCTAAAAGCTGTCTCGAGAATATCTTCCTTCTTGATCTTGAGTTGTTGGTATCCTGAATATAAATCTATCTTCAAGAAGTACTGAGAACCTTCTAACTAATCGAATAGCTCATCATTTCTTAAGGACGGATACTTACTCTTCACGGTGACTCGATTTAGCTACCGATAATATATACACAACCTGTGAGTTCCATCATGATTCATGGAAAATAAAAATGGTGCACCCCATGGTGACGTACTGCTCCAAATATAAACCTTATCTGCAAGTTCCTGAAATTGTTTTCTCAATTCCTTCATTTTTTTCGGTGCCATTTGATATGGTGCTATGGAAATTAGAGCAGTCCCAGGAAACAACTCAATACTGAACTCAAACTCTTGGTGCGGTGGTAATCATGGTAACTCATCAGGGAAGATATCGTTAAACTCATCGACCATTGGTATCGTTACATTCCTTCCTGCTACGCTAGATTCTTCTTTTAGATTTAGAAGGAGCACATAACAAGCTAGGTTTCTTTGTTCTCCTAGACATGTCTTCATACATCGCTCACTCATCACTCGATCATTACCACTCTGGTAAGTAACTGTCATCCCCCTATTAGACACTAGGGTTACATTCCTAAGGTGACAATCTACTAGAGCATTATATCTAGACAACCAGTCCATTCCTAAGATCATATCATAGGAACTCATTGGGATTACAATCAAATCACTTTTCAGAATCTCACCCCCAATCATTATCTTACAAGACTTACATACATAGTTTACATGCACTTGCCCCAAGGGTGAGGTAATTACTAAAGGCTCATCAAATCCCTATATTTCTAATCCCAAGGCATATACAAACAAACTCGAAATGAGAAAATGAGTGGCACCAGTATCAAACAAAACATGAGCTAAAAACTGGGAAACCAAAATCGTACCATCAACAATTGTATTGTTGTTTTGAGCATCTGAACTTCCTAAAGTTATCGTATGAACTTGAGCTAGAGCCTTTCCTTTTCCTCTATTAGAATTGCTAGGTGTAGGGTTTGTCGGACGTTATTGCTGCGATGGAGGTGAGTGCACACTAGTCGCACTAAGATACTGTGGGGTATCCTATTGAAAATTTTGTGGCTGATATCCTTGTACTAGATAGTGCATCTGCTCAGGAGCGAATTGATGAAACTGTAATTGCGGGATTTTCTGAGGCTGAGGCTGAGTGAAAGACTGAGGTTAGGGCTGACAGATTTCTCCCTCTCTAAACTAAGATCCTTGCCGAGCATTCCTTATTGGCCAATTCCTCTTAATATGTTCTGGTTGCTGGCAATAGTGGCAATGGAAGTTGTAAGGGCTACTTCATCTGCTACTTGATGAACTGCCACTCATGCTGTTAACATTACCTTATTGATTCTTCCCCTGAGCTTGTCAGTTATTATTGCCCCTCCTATTACTCCTCTAAGGTCCTGTTGATGTCCTTGCCCTATTCTCGTAGTAGAGAATGTAGTTGCTTTCCACAGATAAAGTTGACGATACTAATTCACCAAAATTTCATAGTTGCATGGCCACCAATTGTCGTCAAATGGATGCTTTGAGCCCATCTTGAAACTTAATACATTTTTCCTGCTTAAAAACCATGGCGGATGGAGTGAATTTGGCCAACTCATTGAATGTTGCTTCGTATTCCTGAGCCGTCATATCACCCTATTTCAAATCATAGAATTCAATGACTTTTTGGTCCTTGTATCCCCACAAAAAATATCGCTCGTAGAATAACTCTTCAAATCAATCCCAATCATGTTGTTCTCCATGCATTTTGTTGGCTTCCACCAAGTGTTTGCACTTCCTTCAACTTATAGGCAGTAAATTCCACTCAATATTCCGCCAGTACTCCTAGAGTGTCCAAATGTTTCACCACTGAATCTAACTAATATTCAGCTGCTTGTGGATCCCCGTTTCCATCAAAAGTTGGGATAGATGCACTCTGAAATTCCCTGAAGTACTAATGCTGGTTACTTGCCTTAAAATCTTCAGGCCTAGCCCTCTCCGCCATTTGCTAGAAGGCAGCAAACATGGCCCCCATCATGCCCTCATCATTTCTAGGGTTTGCATCAATAGTAGCTGGACGACACCTAGGTGCCATTCTTTCAGTTTTGAAAACAAAATTGGAATATCAATGGTTTTTCATTATCATACCTATGTGTGCACAACTCTCAAGGTTCATAACCTAGGGCTCTAATACCGTTTTGTCACATACACTGAATCAAATAGTGACATGGTAGATTAATTTCACAACCTTAAAGGTAAATTAAGTTCATCAATATCTAGCTTAGAGTATTCTACAATACTATGCTAACTCATGATGTCATAGTATGCCTTTTATAATCACAAAATCATGTTGTCAAGGTCAAGGTCTTCATCTAGGTTTTAAACGGTGAAACGAGTAAAAAAACAACAAAGTTCATAAAGCCTGGTACTCCACAATTTGGCCTACTGGCCGTACAAAACCAGCCTGTCGAACTGTTCCAGGTTTGCCTTGTCGATGATATGAGTTTGACATAACAAACTCATGAATCTGGCCTACCAATGCTTATGATCGGCTTACCAAACTAACAAAGTCTAGGAGATTTGAGACTTCAAGTCTCGGCCTCCCCAAGCTCAAAATCATGTTTTTAATCTTGTTTTTCAGTTCCCAATGCATTTATAATGTTCATAAATCATAGAAAAAAGTACTAGAACACTTTAAACACTTTCAAACAAGTTTTAGATAGAAATTTTCAAATAAATCCATAAATGAGAAAAAGAGAAAAAACTTGATTTAGCTAAATTTTGTCCAATCAAACCTAGGTTCATGATGGTTTGAGTTCTATAAACCTAGATTGAAGGTTTCCTAAGCTGATGAAACTCAGATTTCAACTTATAAGGAGAATTGAAGAATTTGGGGCAAAATTTTGAAATTTGAAAAAAAAAAGTAAACTAACCTCAAATTTGGGCTTGAATCGAGTTTTTGGTGGCTCAAATGCGTTCTTAGGTTTCCAATCTAGTTGAAGATCGGAGTTTGAGCTCAAAATTTTTGGATCAAAATGGGAGAGAGAGAAGAGTGAGGGAAGGCAGCGAGAGAGAGAGTATGAGTCTGAGAGAGGGAGTGAGAGTGAGGAAAGAAGAGAGGGAGAGGAGAGAATAAACAAAGAGGGGACTAGTGGTTTCTTAGGTGCAATGCCATGTCCAGCACATGGTTTTTACAAAAGGGACATATCGGGCATTTGACAATTGTTTTGTTTCAAAATTCAAAATAACAAATACAAATAAAATAATTAAAAGTGGTATTAATTTGAAAAGACCACAAAATAATTAAATTAATTTTAAATTTCATTAAGGCATATTAATTTACTATTTTACACACTAATCTCATTTAATTAATTTCGGGGTGTTACACTCCAACTTCAAACATTCCCAAAGATGGGAATCTAGGCATAAGGAAGATACCACGGAGCAAGTTCAATTACCAAAGCTTTTGTGCCATAGAAATGTCAAGCCAAGGGAAAGAAAAAATAGTAATTATGCACTGGTTCAGAAAGAAGTGTAGATAGCAATTTCATGGTCTTCGAATAAAATACACAACTCAGTAATTTGCTAAAAAAAGAAAAAGAAAAGACTTGATCAGTAATTTTGACAAAAAAATAATTGATTATGCTCATTATATTAAAAAGGGCAGAGGTTTTAAGTTGAATTTATGAAACCAATATATTTATTTCCTGTTGCTTTTGTTTGCTTTATTTGCTTATTGTATTTTTCTTTTTTTAGTTTGCATTTGGGGTTGGATTGTGAACTTTTCTTTTCTTTTCTTTTTCTGTCTTTTAAATAAATTTAAGTATATGTTGGTTTGAGTTGCTTAGTAGTTGCCAAAAAATTAAGAAAAGTCTGGTTGAGTGTATGGTCCATTACGAATCAGACTACCAAAAAAATTCTCTTCTTTAGAATGACCAAATTGGTATTATATCTCACCATAGCATTGGAGAGAGAGAAGAGGATCTTGTCACAATAAAAGCCCTTCTCATTCTCACTTTTCTTCATAAATTAATACAATAGTTTTTCAAGCACCAATTCTCTGATATGATGTGTTATTCTCGTTTTAAACTTTTACATTCCAAACACTAGTTTAAAATTACCGTTTAAACCACACAGGTTTAAAACTAATAGTCCAAATCACAAAATTCAAAACCACACTATTCTAAACCCATATAATTATCCTAATAACTATATTAACTCTAAAGTCTCAAGGTTATTATTCAAATGGCATTATATAACAACATATAATTCTTTCAGATCTAAATATCATCATATATACTTTGATCTTAATCAACTAAAACAGACATTTTAGCGAGGTCAAAAGTCATTACTAAAAACCTTGAAGTTATTGTTTAAAAAATTTTCATGACATGTCGTCGCTAAAAATTTTTCTATAAAAGGTTTTTTGCCACAACAATTCGTTGCCATAAAATGCCGACGAAAACTTAATATTGCAACCTTTTAGTGACATCATTTGTGAATTTGTCGTGGCTAAAAATTTCAATTTAATTGTAACTTTTATGTCGTTGTTAACAGTCTACAAATTTTGTTTAGAAAAATAATTGTTCATTTTTATAGAATTGTTTATTTTAGGTGAGTTATTTAAAATAAATTAATAATTAAGTAGAAATTAGTAAAATTCTATTAACTGAAGTAGTAAAATACAACTAAAGCACAAAATATATATGACAATTGTTACCTAGTGATAATAGAGAACACAATGATCAGGTCGGTCCCGATGTGGGCTCAAATTCCCCGAACAGACTCGTGGAAGTTGCTATTGGACTAGACATGTTTATATGTTATCCAAATTTTATAAAGTCAAAAGAAAATGATATATCGCACTTTAACACGTAAGATTTGTGAGTTTTATCAAATTGTTATTTTATTGTTTTAGCAAACTATTTTTTCATTACTAGTCATAATTGTCAATTATTATTTGTTTATGTTAAATTAATTATTATTTTACTTCAAAGTATTTAATAGTTAATTATCAATAAATTTATCTTCATATTAATTATTAATTTTTTCTTATTTTCTATTTAAATATTTATTATTTTAAATTTAATAATTTCTTACTTTATTTTAGTTATTCTTATATAAAAGTTATTTTCGAAGAGTGCCGGAGAGAAAGGAAGCAAGTGGCAATGGATGGAGAGGATCCTTAGCAGTGATTTTTCCTACCGAATGGAGGATAAGGGGCTGTCTTAAGGCTAGATTT
Source organism: Artocarpus heterophyllus (assembly GCA_025403435.1). Classification (NCBI taxonomy): domain Eukaryota; kingdom Viridiplantae; phylum Streptophyta; class Magnoliopsida; order Rosales; family Moraceae; genus Artocarpus; species Artocarpus heterophyllus. Next base: position 20,448,917 of record CM046341.1, read on the forward strand.
TTGGGGATGCAAGGGGGAGGTGGCTCAAAATCAGTTGCAAACTATGGCAAGGAGGCTCAGCGGCGGCAGTGCAATGACAGTAGAGAAAGGGAGAGAGATCACATGAGAGTTGGGAAGGAGAAAAAGAGAATTGGTTAACAAGACTGAGAGTATATGGGGTTTGATGCTCAAAAGAAGGAAATTCCATATACGAATTGTAGGAAACACAACCCAGACGCCTATAAGATCAAGAGATTTATAGTTCCTTTGTAGTCATTAGAATAACTAGAGCTTAATAAATGCTAACTACTTAGTTTTAGATAGAGATATTAGACTCGGGTTTTTGAGCATATTATCCAATTTGATGCTTGAGAGAGGTAATTGGATTAATTAGGAGGTTCACAACTAATTACTCATGAGATTCACTCAATAATAAAATTGGCATGGATTAATTATGGTAAAATCAATGCTCTAGTATTTTTAACTAATTGTTTATGTTACTTTATTTTAATTGCTTAGTTATTTTCATTTATCCTTTTATTCATTGTTTTAATTATTATTTTAGTTTCTAATTTTAGTTTTCATTTTCGTTTATTTTATTTTCATTTTATTTTTTATTTTGCTCATCTAAATAATTCTAGAGTCTAATCTAATTTCGATAATTAATGTAAATTAAACACATTTCTCATACGATCGACATCCGTACTTAGTTACACTTTATTACTTATATAACCCATGCACTTGCAGTTTGAGAGTAATAGATTTGAGTCCAAAACAATATTAAATAACATAGCAAAACCAAATAGTATTGAATTAAGAACAATCTAAAGGCAATACAATATTTTTGAATAAAATAGGGCTTACTAAATGCTTCAAATGATTTATCGCAAAACCATAAATAGTTACGTGCTCTTTGCAAGGCATGGAAATTCACTAGTAAAGCAGACTGATTGGGGTTTTGGGACCTGCTTTTTAGGTCGCCCTCTACACGGCCTGAAGTCTTGGCGCCATGCATTTAAAAACACAACTAACTAGAGAATCTCACACTAGCTGGTGTTTGAAAACTTTTCAAACATGTTATCTCCCTCGACTGTGTTATTCTAAGATATTGACATTTTCTTAAAATCATTTTCTGTTTATAACATATTTTTAAAACATTTGAAAATAACTTTAAAACATAATTTAATTCTCACTACTACAAACTGGAAATTCTACGACAGTTTTAAACCATCATAGAATTCTTTCACGAAGGTTAAAAAGCCATTGTAAAAACCTTTATTGTGGTATAAAATCAAGTTTTCACGATGGTAAAAAACAGCCATAGAACCTCATAATGGCCACCAGTTTGAGGTATCTTGGGGGACCCCTATGACAATGGTTTTTTGTAAAAACCATTGTGACAGAGTTAATTTCGACGACAGTTTTTTCAAAAAACCATTGTGGAAACATAACATTCTACTACGATTTTTACAAAAACCGTCGTGGAAAATTGGTATACCAAAACTTTACACGATAATTTTTACAAGGTACATTTTCCACGACAGTTTTTGGCTAAAACCGTCATGGAAAATTGGTATTGCATAAAAAAAATTTGCTAAAATTTTTGATTTCCCACGAGATGTCAAATCCCATGTGTTATCCATTACAACAAAGCCCTGATTGTATACAAAAAAATAATGTATATTGAAATTACATGGTATTTACAAGATCATCTACATTTGAACTGTTTTACACAATCATTTATCTACTATCTCTATCTAAACATGACATACCTATTTACAAATTATACCCAGTCTATTCTAACTTCATTTATATCTGTATGCATATAAAATTCTTTTTTTGCAAGGGCTTCTAGGCCAGTGTCAATTATATCCCGCATGAAACGTAAAATAAAAAACCACATTCTTCATTTTTTTGTTGTCGTGGACACTTACATTTGGAATATAGCATTACGTTTGATTGGAATGTTACACCGCTTCTCGCTTGAAGCTTCCAATCGTTAAGTGCCCTAACAATGTGTCATGATTAAATGAATTAATAGACAATACAATTATGTAAAACTTAACATAGTTAATTTTATAAGAAAAACTGATACTTACAATCTCGTGAGGGACACGAAATCATCATATGGTGGGTGTCCGAGGGGATTAAACTAATATATTTGGTCCTCCTATGGTGAAATAACTACCAACATCTAATGTTCTCCAACATTGTGTGGTACGAAGAATAACTTCCCCCTTGGTGCTTGAGCTAATAGGCAGAAGAGTGACCTGATGCACTGTCTACAATCACTCTATGGGTATCCTGTAGCACTCGAAACAATTGCCGAAGATATGAAGTTGAAATTGTGCACCTTGCCTTGAAGTTCATAATATTCTGCCAAAAAACTACAATAAAAAACAATACACTCAATTATTTGAAAGCACCTTACAACTCTACTTAGATTTTTAAAAAAAGTAAGAATTAAGGATAAAATTATTACATGAGATATACCATGATACAATTTGTCCCAATTTGATCAAAGGTGATAAAGTAGTAAATGTATTCATACCCCACATAGATGGGCTATTTATTACCAGTGATATTTCTCCATATCAGGCACTGAATAATTAACCCATCGCGCATGAAAGAATGTATGTATAGAGCCAACTGCAAACATTCTAGAGGTACTGAAATAAGTTAAATGCAGGCAGTGGCTCATTCGCAATAAGTTGTTCTTGTTCTTATTCTACCTCAGGTTGTGATTGTCTTGCATTTGTAGAACTTTTCCTTTTTTGGCCTTTTTTTTCCCCTAGATCTTGTGAAACATGGATAGGCGCTCACCTCATCTTCATCATTGCGATGACTTAAATTAACCTCTTTGGCCATGTGACGAAGCTTTAGACGGCTTTACCCATAGTTGTTGCTTCCAATGTCAAAATAGGCAATTTAACTATTCTAACTCTAATGACAATGATGCTAACACACACGTTCTCGTCCCTTAAGGGTCTTCCATGGACTACATCAGTTGAAAGACTTTACATCCACGCCTTCCCAAGCGCAACAAGTGCATACCCACCTTTAATTCTATCTTCAACAAAGAGCTTGCATTCTTGATATTGTTCAAGCTCTTGACGATGAGGTGACAATTAGACTTCTAGAGCTTGTGGAGCTTCTGCTACATCGTTGGGAGGGTTATAGCTAGCCTTAAAGCTGTTGTGTTATGATATGCTCTTATCCGTTGGTTTGGCAAGTCCTTGGGAGTAAAGTCAGTCACAAGACCTCACAATTCTACAATTTCCATCTACATCTTTGACATTTGGGAATTGAATTTTGAACCTAGTGGAAGGTTGAAATATTGAGGCTGCTCACATACTTTAATTGACCGCGAACACACTTGAATGTTTCGATTCCCCTAGTGCCCTCGTCAATATGTCATCATTACTGATGGACTAAGAGATCCCTTGACTTTGTTGCATCATGTACCATCCTGTGAAACAACAACAAACCAAGTTATTCTTAATATCCTTCAATAGGTATTAAATTCCAAATTAATAATTTCAGTTTGATAAAATTACAATCAAGTTCCCAATTTGTGCTACTCTTGGATTTTTAAACTATCCATTGGGACCTTCATGTGATTTTACCCACAACTCCTCCCGTATTGGTAGCACACCCGTTTCAGCTAGCTGTATTATGCTATGTTAGTAACCTATTAATGATAGAATAATTTATATTTGTAATACGAGTAAGATATTAACGTATCAATGATTGCTTGAGCTTTCTATATCTGACTCAGCCAATCATAGAACTATATTCATTTTTCGCTCTTATTTTTCTTGTTTTAGCTGATAGTAGTTGGAATTTGATGAAACATTGATACTTCACAAAAGCTTCCCAATCATCATCGTTTATAGAGGGGTAGTAGTGTACTACCATAGGAGGCAACTTATATACATTTTCATTGTCCTCTGGAATGGAAATGTTGGGCTTTACAAAAGGAGCATAAAGGTCGGATCTAAACCCCTTTGCTAATTTGCCACAAACCTTCAAAGCCTTTTTCCTATACAACCTCACAACTGTGAAAGCTTTGTAAATCTCTCTCCAAATCACATCTTTAACTTGGTCCAAATCCTTAGTGCTCCAATCCTTAATCTATATAAGAATGTGTTCTCGACTAAGGACTCCAATCCAACTACTCAATTCATTGTTGGGTGCGCCTTTTGATTGGCCCTTTGAATCAAGTGTCACTTCTATTCTTAAACATCTTTTCTTCATCCAATGAACTTTTTTCATCAAACTAGCTCTTCGCTCAAAATCTACTTTGGGATCAAATTAGGTGCACCTTCATGGATTACTAACTTGTTTTCCCTTGCTATATTGAGAGGAAAATGGAGTGCACTTTTCATACTCCTCCTCATAGTGGTCATTATCGCCCTCTTGAGACATTTTTACCTAATCTAATGACCACCAAAATCACAACATCACATATTTCACAAAATCACAAACTTATTTACGATATATAATAACTATCATTACTATTAATCTGTTTAACCTACATAAACTTGTCATACTCATTTCAATATTTAAACTAAATCTTCATAACCAACATCCAAATCATATTTAAACATTATAACACAATAATCATATATTCACAACCAACACCCAAATCATATTTAATTATCACATTCACCCAAATGTCATTAAACAAAAGGCCATATAAATACTTATTAATCTATTTAACCTACATAAGCTTATCATACTCATTTCAATATTTAAACTAAATCTTCATAACCAACATCCAAATCATATTTAAAAATTATAATGCAATAATCACATATTCAGAACCAACACCCAAATCATATTTAATTATCATATTCACCCAAAATGTCATTAAACAAAATGTCACAAAAAATTCATGTCATAAATATCTCATAACTTATGGAAGGCAGTCGCGGGGGTGGAAGGAGGAGGCGGAGGGAGGGAAAGGGAGCGAGGAAAAGGGTGGAGGAAGGGGCAAAGAGAGGGGGATGGGGCGAGGGAGGGGGCAAAAGGAGGGGGAGGGGATGGGGTAGGGAAGGGGGGGAGGCAGAGTGAGGGGAGGGGGCAAGGGCAAGAACGGAGGCAAAGGGGGAGGGTTGGGGGCGGAGGCCGAGTGCAAGGGGGAAGAGGTAGGGGCAGGGGGGAAGCGAAGGGGTAAGGGAGGGGACAAGGGCGGGGGCGGGGGCGGGGGGCAGAGGTTGAAGGAGGGCAGATGCGAGGGGAAGAGGGGAAGGGAGGGCAGAGGGGGGCCACGAGAGGGTGGTGGCAATAGCAACAACGACGGACTGCGACAGCGACAGCGACAGCAATGGGGGGCGATGAGTTTGAGAGGGAGAGAGTTTAAGAAAGAGAAAATTTTAGAGAGAGAGTTTGAGAAAGAGTGACTGAGTTTGAAATCAAGGAGGCACATAGTTTACGAAAATTAGAATGCTATGTTTACATGATAGTTTTTTTAGAATTGTAATTTTAAGCTTACATAATGGTTTTTTGCTTTCCACGATAGTTTCTACAAAAAACTGTCATGGAGTATTCTTTTTTACGATGGTTATTTAAAAAACCGTCGTAAAAAATTGGTCTAAATTCACTGCTTGCATAAGCTTTTCTCCTCTGCCTAGGGTGGCCAGCCCGTGTGTTAAGCATCTAATGGCCCAGAATGTTTACTTTTTTGCAATTTTCATTACAAGTATAACTATAAATAGATATCCTTTACCTTAAAAAAAAAAGATGAAAAACAAAATAAAGAAATATATTTGAAGAAATTAACATATCTTTGTTTATAGATTCTCATTTTTCTTTCTTTTTTTCATTGGTCCTTAATATATATATCCATTCCACATGTTCACGAAGCAAATGCAAAGTATTATCTTCAAAATCATCTATCTCTTCAACCGGTGGCAATCCCTTTGTGAATGAAGGGATATTCGTACAATCCTTGGTAACTTCTTCACCCTACTCTTGGCTTCATCGGGACAATTGCAGACAATTCCAAGTCTTGGGGATCCGTTGTATAAAAAACTTGGATTGCTTATGATGCCATAATGAAGGGATCATTCTTGTATCCCCATCTTATATGGTTAACCACCGTGATGCTATCATTATCGGTCTTAACATAGTCATTGTTGGCCCATTTGCACTTAAAAAGTGCTATGTCTAATCCCCCATAATCAAGTTCCCCAATATCCTCAATGAAACCAAAGTAGTTCATGGTCCCATATAACAGATTCTTGTCTTTGGTAGGGGAAATGTGTGTAGCCTCGGCACGGAGAGTCACACCACTATTTCGGAGATGACGCTTCTCATCTCTTTCACAAGTGTACAAAGTTTGACCATTTATGGAATATGACGTATACCTTGCAACGACCGACAACGGTCCTTCAGTTAGGTTCTTTAAGTCTTGTGACATATCTCTATCTTGTGATGTAGAGCACTTGCCATAGATATGTGCTCTAATCCACAGCCGAAAGATCCAGTTGTGTTCATCTTGCAGCCACTTCTTTTTTCTTACTCTTTTTAAGGTTTGCCTTTTTTAGTTCTTTCATGTGTACCTTAATGAAAGGCTCCACTTTATTAGCATTATGCAAGTCATAAAGACAAGCTTGCTCCCACTCCTCTCGATTTATCGAGGAAGGACTGCCAATAGATAGTCCCCTAGCCTTAATGTTCATTGTCTTTGGCACCCCAATTGCTTTCGCATTGGACAAGTACTCGGAGCAAAATTCAACTAATTTTTTAGCTATGTAACTTTCTACGATACATCCCTTTAGCCTATTTCAGTTCTTCATATAGCCCTTCAAAACCTTCATATATCTTTCAAATGGGTTCATCCATCTCAAACATACCAGTCCGCATAACTTAACTTCACATACTAACTGCACCCTTAGATGAATCATGCTATCAAAAAATGCCGATGGAAAATACTTCTCAAGCATACATAAGGTTTACGCCAGCTCTGATTATAGTGAATCTAGCATTAGTGGATCAATTACCTAAGATCATATTGAATTAAAGAATGAGCACAACTTGGTAATTGCAATTCTCACATCGTTTGTTAGAATTCCGCAGAATGCAAATGGTAGTAATTACTACATCTACATATAATAATCGTGTGTTTTCATGCCAATAAGTTTTAAATCCTTCATCAACACCAACTTTTTAAAGTTTGAAGTATAGCCATTCGGCACTTTCAATGAAGCACGCCATTCACAAATATTTATCTTTTTCACTCTTGATAACGTGTGCTTCGTTTGAGGTAAGTAAGTGCGGTTCCCTATTTTCTCGGGAAACAAATTAGACCTAATCTCCATTTCCTTGAGATCCAACCGTGCTTTTTCATCATCCATAGTCTTGCTCGGAATGTCAAGCAACATGCCGACTATGGATTCACAAACGCTTTTCTCAATATGCATAACATCCAAGCAATGGTGAACAAAAAGTGTCTTCCAAGATGGAAGATCAAAAAAGATTGGTCTTTTTTTCCATGGTCCATCTATCAACGGCTCGTCCTTATCTTGCTTTCTATTCTCGAATGCCACTTTCATATCTTTTACCATTTCAAATATTTATTCACCCGTAAAAAGACGAGGGTCTTTTTATGTTACCATCAAAGGCTTTCTTTTGTTTGAGGTAATAATGATCTCTTAGCAACCAGCTTCTATGACCAAGAAAAACTGTTTTCTTACCATTCTTCAACTGTTTGTGAGATGTTTCCTTCATGCAAATAAAACAACCAATAGAACTCTTCATCAAATAACTAGATAAATTGCCATAATAAGGCAAGTCGTTAATTGTCCATATCAACATTGTAGGAGTATGAACGTCTCTTCTCGGTAAGCATCTCTAACTTCAATTCTATGTTCCCACAAGTTTTCTAGGTCATCGATTAACGATGCCAAGTATACGTCAATGTCATTGCCCATTTGGTGAGGACCCAAAAATCAATAAAGACAACATTAAAAGGTTCCCCTTGATGCACATCTTTGGAGAGAGATTATAGTTAACATATATTACGGGCCAAATCGTATGCCTACTATTCATGTTACCATGTGTCATTCCATCCATTGACAAAGCAACATGTATATTTCTTAGATCCGTTCTAAAGTCGGGATGATCGGCTTCAAAAGTCTTCTACTGTGGTGAATCCGCCAGATGTCTAAGCATGCCATCATTGATCCGTTTCTCATGATGCCATGTCAAATTCATGGCATGTTTTGCATTTCCAAATGAATGCCTCAAATGTGGTACCAATAGAATGTATCATAACACCTTCATTGGCACTCCATTCTTACCGTCTTTTAGCTCCTTTCCTTTCTTCCACCTTGATTGTTGACAAATAATTCTCGTCCTTATACTCATTCCTATAAAGAACACAATCTTTTTTACAAGCATGAATTTTCTCATACTCCATTCCCAAAGTGCTCAAAGTTTTCTTAGCCCCATACGTGCTAGTTGATAATTTATTACCCTTTGGTAAAAAGCCTTCCTAGACATTCCAAAAGCTTTGTGAAACTAGAATTTGATCAACCCCCATAAACAGTGTCTCGTTATCATTCATTATTGTCCCGAATAAATTTGGACGGTGTAAGAAGTGTTCTTCCAAGTCATTGACCATGTCAACCATATTGTTATGATCATCTATATTATTTTCCACAATAGCTTCATTTTCTTTACTTACTAAAGTGGGATTAAACTTAAACTTACCATAAAAATGTCACGTTTGATAACTACTTATAATTCCATTTTGAAATAAATGTCCTCTAACAACTAGAATTGAATGAGATTTATGGTTTCTACATTAAACACAAAGACATCGAATTTTATCACCAATGACATGACTTTTGGCAAAATCTAAGAACTCTTCCACACCATTCACATATTTTCTAGGCAATCAAAAATCCCACATCCATTTCCTATCCATTTCACAAGTCCTAAATTGAAATAGTAAATAGCAATTCAATTAAAAATAATTTTACAAATTACACATACCTATCATATTCTAATCATAAATTAAATTAATCAGACCCATCCACAATATAATAAATACAATTCAATAAACAAAAAAATCAACAACAATATATCAATTTCTAATAAAAACTTACAATTAGGAAGGAGATTAAAAAGGATGGAGACGGAGAGGGACGATAGTAGCAATTTTGGGGGGATCTAGATGTGCCTTTAAGAGCTGAGTTTGTGATTCGTGTCTGATTGTTGAGGTGGGAAAAGGGCTTTTAAGTCATCTACCACGACGGTTTTTGTAGAAAACCATCATGGTAGATGGCCCTCCTTACCGCTACAGTTTTCATCTTCTTGGGCATAACTCCCTGCGTTTTTTCCCTTATCACGATGGTTTTTGAAAAATGGTCATTAAATGATGATTGTATAATCCCAAATTTCTAGTAGCACCTTGAAAACATTTAAGAACATAATTTAAGGCCAAAACACTTGTAGATCATGGCTAAGAAGGAAAGCTATAAAATTCTACCTTGATTCCTAGCAACAGAATGCTTCTACACCTTAACCCACTCCACTCAATATTAGCTCCACGAGGATAGCTGCTAACCTTGAGAGTAAACTCAATTATTAACACCAAAACTTAAACTAACACTCATTAGTGTATTAATCCATGGTTCTTAGTGTGCCATTAATCATTCTAAATTCACATTTATTTACATAATCATTAATCACTCTTTAAAATATATTAAAAATCATTTCTAGCCAATGCAAGAAGTAAAAATACATTCAAACCACAATTACAAGCATAAAAGGGCTCAGATGGCTCAAATAATAGTTTCTGGAGCAAGTCAGTCTACAATGGTACACTGCCCGTGGTCAACCGTGGTGTGATGTAGCATATAGGTTGACCGCATTACACAGACGTCAATCGATCATTGCGCCTTAACACAAATGTTCTATTTTAAACATCCGAGCTCAAATCGAGTTCCAATCATTTCAAATCAGTTTCAATGCATCTAAGACATGTCCTAAGGCTTTGAAATCATTTTATGGACATAAGAGAACCTATTTTACATCATTTCTAACATATGAAACCATTTTAGCATCAAAACTTATGGTTTGTTCAAAATGAGAAAAACAAAACAAAAACCAAGTTTAAATCCTAATTGTAAATATATTAAGGGTTAAACAAAAACCATTTGTTAAATGTTTTTTTTTTCAGGCTCGGATATCCAAAACCATAATCAAACTCTTTATTTTAGATGTGCATGCTCACTTTGAATCTTAAAATCTTTAAAAAAAAAAGCTATCTAAAAGTAATGCATATTTCTAGACCTAGAAACATAGATTAAAGATACCAGACTGAAAATAAATTTTGAAACTAAAAGAATAATTTAGTTCTTCAAATTTCTAACCTTGGTTTGCCTTAAAAATTTAACTCTGACTTTGTTGGTTTATTTCTGGTTAGGTCAAAAGCTAGTTTTCTCTAAGTATAAAACAAAACAGAGAAAGGAGAGAAAAAGAAAGAGTATGACAAGAGAAGAAGAAAGGGAGAGAGAGTGAAGGTGTTGAAATTCTGAATGGTCTCTAGCTTATAATTAGGGAAAGGAGAGGTTTTTAGACTAAACCATGGTATGTACAGTTTCTAAGAAATGGAGTTTTCAGTGGTGCTCTTGTAACACCCACCAATTTTGATGTAACGGATCATGTTAAGTTAGTAATGACGTTAAGTAAATTTTATTAATAATTTATGTTATATGTTATGATTTATGATCTTAATGGTTACTAACTATTTATTTTAAGTTTTATGATAGGTGACGATCGCATGAAATTGATGTGCTCAAGTGTTCATGTAAATTTTAAAGTATATTTATTTATGATGCAATGATGACTTGAATGTTATAATATATGGTATTTCAAGGACAGTTCGGCATGCCAGACTTTCAAGTTCGACAGGCAGTAAAGTCTGCCAAGAATCGGCAGGCCGATGGAAACCATCGGCAGGCCAAACTTCATGGAATCGAAAAACCAAACTATGCAGTCGGCAAGCCGATGACAGCTGACGAGTAGTCAGCAGAAATCTCTCCAAATTTATGGATGAGATAATTACGTTGATTGGATGTTTTAATGTGATTAATTGGTATAATTATGGATTAATTTCCTCATTTAAGGAAATAAAACGTTTGACTTGGCATTGATTGAATGTAATTGAGATGGTTTCCTATTTTTAAAAAAATGAAATATGGTAAGTGAGACCTATTGATTCTAATCTCCCTCAATCCTCTCACTTTCCATGTGAAATTAGCCTCAATTTTAGTCAGAAAATTTCTGACTTAATGGAGAGTTTCGAATTTTTTTTACGTTATGCTCATTACGTTAATTTCTTATCTCTCTCTCTCTTCCTCTCACATAGTCTCTCTCTCATTCTGGGACGTTTCTTTTATTCTTCTCTTCTTCTTCTCTTCTCCACATTTTCTAATCCTTCTTTCTCTTAAAATTCTTTGCAAATAATTGAAAGAAAAATTGAGTTTTCTTTGGACGAATTCGAAGGAATTTGAGAAGAATCGTATTGCGGTAAGGGTTCATTTTCGGTTAACTTTTGAAATGAAATCCTTTTTGACATGCAACTGCCATATCTTTCTCTACAAAATTCCATTTACTCTGAATTGTTAATATGTTATTCATGTATGTGTTATGTGATGTTCCTCCAAATTTCATGATTATTTTGATATTTCTATGATAAGTTATGAACTACCACTCATAGTAAAATATTGTTGTTTGGCTATGATGCATGAAAATGTGATTTTTGTTCAAGGGGTAAATGTGCTTTGTTTGCTACGAAATTTGGAAAAAATGTTCACGTATATGTTATGTTATGGACTGCAAAGTTTGGTAATGTTTTGATGAGTGAATTATGTGTTATGTAATTTTATTGAGATTAGGTCAAGAAACTATTTTAACAATATTATTATTGGACTTTTGTTTTATGTGATATTCTATATGTTTAAATGATTTTATTAATGATGAAATAATTTTATGATATTGAAATGTATGATAATAAGATGTTAGTATGAATTTTAAAATTAAAATATACGTGTTTTATGTAACGCCCCCTTTACGGACGTCACAAATGTCCTTACATTCATTCATTTAACCTTTATTTAAGATAAAGTATTTGATTAAAATGATTGTTTGAAAACATAACCCAGGATCCATGTATGTATTTTTTATATATATATAACAATCAATAAATTAATTCATAATAATAACAATAACAATTTACCTGATCAAAAACATTCTTTAATTAATTAAAGATTCCAAATAATAAAATCATAATTTAAAAAGAAACATCACAACATTTTAAAACAATCAGCTCTCACTGTTCGGCAGGCCGAACTTGATCGACAGGCTGGAGAACGTCTACTGGCAGGCCGCCCGAGGCTCTGCAAAAATAGGGTTTTAAACTTTTGCTAGGTTCGGCAGGGCGATTATCACTGTTCGGCAAGCCGACCGACTAAAAAGAAATTAGAAATTAGAAATTAAATTTTTAAAACGAAAATCAATACTTCAATATGCGGAAGTCCATACACTTAAGATGATAAAGATAAAATAATAAAACATAGTCCATGAAATCTTGAAAACTTAATAATAAACGTGTTCAAATTATAAAACATCGTTTATATCGCTGAAACTTCCTTCGTTGGCGTTCTTTCGTTTGCAATTCATCGTCCTTTGCTCACACGCCTTTCCTTGCCCTCTACCTAATCCACAACTTTCTTACCCTTATCTGTAACATGACATAAACTGATTAAGCTAAAGCTTAGTAAGTACATTATTATCTCACAACTTAAAACATTTTATGAACATCATCATAATAGTGCACTAGGTACATTTTCATATGAACATATCTTTCATAAAATTGACCAATTTAAAACTTATTCCATTTTATCTTAAGGGCCCAAGTGTTGCACCATAATCATCATTGTAGGCGCGCTGCTATGAGAGGAAAAGGGTAGCTAATCCTAAACCAAACATGACATCATAACATATCATAACATTGGTGTGTAACACTTATTTGTGTGATACATATATATACATATTTAAACTTTCATGCTTTAAAATATGTCATCATCATACATGCATAACTTTATGAACATCAAAATATTTCATAAGAGAACTTTAAATGAAACCATCATAAAATCCATCATAGAATAATTATCATTATGCACATAATTTCAAACCTTATAAAACATATCATGTTGCAGGTGAGAATGTACTTACTTGTGTAGCTTACTTAACCTTAATATTGTAGGTGACAACGCCATGGTGTCGATGTGCTCGCTTCATATTGTGTTCATGCCATACATTAATAAAAAAAATAGCAATTAACATATATTTTCAAGAAACCATGAAATCATCAACACTTCTTAATCTCTTCCAATTACATGTTTCATCATATATCCTTTTCATTTCTTGAAAATATCAATTTCATAGAACATTTCATCACTATTAGAACATTAGACTAAAACTGTCAACACAAAATACATCACTGACCTCCATGAATTAAAGACTTAATAACTAAACATTTACACATAATTTGAGTACCACACTTGGCAGGGATAAATTCAACACATAAACATGTTACATAATTTTTCTTTAGTCATAAAAATTATATTTAGTATCAAAAACAAGTCATACATCATACACACAAAATCTGCCAGCAATAACTAGGCAGTGAACAACTTTAAACTTAGGTCCGTTTAACACATTTTGACTCCATAGAAAAATCTAAAAAAATTAACATATACAGTAGACATATAGAAATCTAACATATCCAAAAATTGGCTTGAAAAAAAATCGGAATAGGTCAAAACACACATTTGAAAATCAGTAATAAAACTATCTTAGGTTTGAAAGGCAGTGAGTAATCTTTTGAAGATATTTTTTAACAATTAAAACACATATATTTTAATTTTAAAAATTCATACTAAAATCTTATTAACATACATTACAGTAACACAAAAATATCCCAATGCCAAATAAAATCATTTAATTATACAAAACATTTCATAACAAAAAGTCCAACAATTTTACTGTAAGAGCAGTTTCTCGACCTAGTTTTAATGAAAAATGCATAACACATAAAATACTCATCAAATCATTACCAAACTTTTCAGTTCATAACTTGACATATATATGAACATTCTTGCCAAATTTTGTAGGAAACAAAGTACATTTTACCCTTTGAACAAAAAATCACATTTTCAAGCATCATAACCAAACAGCAACATTTTACTGTGAATAGCAGAGAGTAGAAAATTCATATCTCAATGTAGAAAAATCAAAATAATGTGAAACTTGGAGGAAAATCACCTAACACATATGTGAACATCATAATAAAATTTCAGAGCTAAATGAAATTTTTAGAGAAAGATATGGCAGTCACAATACAGAGTATTCAAAATTTCAAGATTGCTGAAAGAGTCTCTTACCTCAAAAAAAATATTCTTCAATTCTTCCTTGAATTTCTCCCAACGAAAATTCAATATTTCTTTAAGTATTTGCAAGAAAATAGAGGAGAGAAGAGGAAGAAATTTCGTGGAGGAGAAAGGAGATAAAGAGAGAGAGAGAGAGCGTGGTAGAAATAGGAGGTTTGTATACATGAAAAATGAAAGTGGCATAAAAGGAAGGGGTGTCTTCTCTATGATTATTCAGAAATTTCTGACTAAAATTTGTGAGAGATTCACGTGGAGATTCGAGGGGAATATAGGAAAGTCAAATTGATTTGCTAATCTTACCATATTTTACTTTTCAAAGGAGGAAACTTCAGCAATTAATTTCAATCAATCAAAAGTCAAAGATTTCTTCACCAAAATTAGAGCAATCAATCCAAAAATAAGCCAATAAATCACAAATCATCATCCAATCATAACCAATCATCGTAATTATCTCAATCAAAATTTTAGAGAGATCGTTGTTGATTGCTCGTCAGCCATCTTCGGCCTACCGATTGCACAGTTCAGCCTGCCGAAGGCATGGAGTCCGGCCTGCCAATGAAATTGCATCGGCCTGCCATTCCATGAGGACAATTCGGCCTGTCGAACTTGAAGGTTTGGCCTGCCAAACTGCCATATTTAAAACATTAAATAAATTGTTAAACACACTACATAAATAACATGAACACCTTGAACACATAAATTCCATATGGCTGTCACCTGTCATAATACTTAACATAAAATAGTTAGTAATATCATAACACATATTAATATATAAGTTATTTAACGTCAATATTCATTTAACCTAATCCGTTACATAGAAATTGGCGGGTGTTACAATTCTCCCCACCTTATAAGAGTTTCATCCTCGAAACTCAGAACAGTTGTGGATACTTAGTTCTCATATCGTCTTCGCTTTCCCATGTAGCTTCTTCTACTTGGTGATTTTGCCAAAGCACCTTGACCGATGGAATTTCTTTGTTCCTCAAGGTCTTGGTTTTCGATCAAGTATCTCCACTGGCTTTTCTTCATAACTTAAGTCTTCTCGTATCCCAATCACTTGTGGCTCAATCACATGCATAGAGTCTAGAACATATTTATTGAGCATCGAAACATGGAACACGTCATGCATTACGGACATTTCCAAGGGCAACCTCAGCTGATAAGCTACTTTACCTATCTGCTTTACAATTTCATAAGGACCGATGAATCTTGGGTTCAACTTGCCTTTCTTACCAAATCTCATGACTTCTTTCATTGGTGCAACCTTCAAGAACACAGATTCGCCTATAGCGAATTCTAAGGGTCTTCTTCTTCTGTCAGCATAACTCTTCTGACGGCTTTGCGCGGTCTCTATTCTTCTTCTTAACAACTTTATCATCTCGGAGGTTTGGTTAACAAAATCAATCTTTTCATCAACAATGCTTTCCATCATCTTCTTGTCACCAACTTCATGCCAACATATAGGTGACCTACATTTTCGCCCATATAGAGCCTCATAAGGTGCCATCCCAATTGTCGCCTGGTAGCTGTTGTTGTAAGCGAACTCCGCTAATGGTAACACTTTACACCAGCTGGTCTTGAAGTCAAGAGTACAGGCCCGAAGCATATCCTCTAAGATCAGGTTCGACCTCTCCGTTTGGCCATCTGTCTGAGGATGAAAAGCTATAGTGAAATTTAACTTGGTCCCCATTGCAGCCTGAACACTTTTCCATAACTTGGATGTGAATCTGCCATCACAGTCTGAGATGATAAACTTAGGAATTTCATGAAGTCGTACGATCTCCTTGACATAGAGTTTCGCTAACCGTTCTATAGAGGATCTTGATAGGAATGAAATGTGCCGTCTTACTCAGTCGATCCACAACAACCAAAATAGCATCATAACCATTCATAGTCTTGGGTATTCCAGTAATGAAATCCATTGCTATATCCTCCCATTTCCATTCCGGTATCTGGATTGACTGTAATTCACCACCAAGTCTCTGGTGTTCCGCTTTAACTTGTTGACATGTCAAACATTTCTTCACATACATTGCAACATCACGTTTCATTCCAAACCACCAAGAAGTTATCCCTTAAATCATTATACATCTTTGTTGCACCTAGATGAATTGAGTAAGGAGTATCATGAATTTCTGCCAAGATTCTTTCCCCTAAACCATCAACATTGGGAACACATAAGCGGTCTTTGAAGTGTAGAGTTCCCTCATCTGTGACACAAAACTCTTCACATTTCCCTTCTTTCATTTCTTGCTTAATCCTTGCGAGGCTTACATCTTCATCTTGCTTACTCCGAATCTCATCGTGTAGCGCTGGAGCCAGAGTGAGTGTTGATAGCTGCCCTGTGACTAGTTCCAAACCGAAGTCTAGAATTTCTTTTCTCAAAGGTTGAGACATTGCTTGCAATGTCATCAATGTAACAACTGATTTCCTACTCAGAGCATCAGCCACTCGGTTAGCTTTTCCAGGATAATAAAGGATTTCATAGTCATAATCCTTCACCAACTCTAGCCATCTTCGTTGTCTCATGTTCAGGTCTCTCTGCATGAAGAAGTACTTCAAACTTCGATGATCAGTGAAGATCTTACATTGGACCCCATATAAATAATGCCTCCATATTTTTAGCGTGAAAATGACTGCTGCTAACTCGAGGTCATGAGTAGGATAGTTCTTCTCATACTCCCTCAGTTGTCTTAATGCATAAGCAATAACTCTGTCATTTTGCATTAGGACTGCACCAAGGCCCATCATAGAAGCATCGCTGTAAATTACGAATCCCACACTTCCTTCAGGAATGGCCAATACTGGAGCTGTCATTAGCCTCTTCTTTAGTTCCTAGAAACTCTTCTCACATGCTTCAGTCCATTCATACTTCTTTCCCCTGCGAGTTAGGTTCGTGAGTGGTGCTGCTACCCTGGAGAAGTCTTCCATGAATCTCTGATAATAAGCAGCTAGGCCCAAGAAGCTCCTTATCTCACTTGCATTAGTCGGTTGTTTCCAATTGAGAACAGCCTCTACTTTAGCAGGATCAACCATAATCCCTTCTTTTGATATTACATGCCCCAAGAAAGACACTCTATCTAGCCAAAATTCACACTTAGAGAATTTTACATATAGCTTGTGTCTCCTTAATGTCTCCAACACAATTTTCAAATGCTCCTCGTGTTCTTTCCGATTCTTTGAATAAACAAGAATATCATCGATAAACACAACAACAAATTTATTGAGGAATTCCTTGAATACCCGATTCATTAGGTCCATGAAGGCCGTCGGTGCATTCGTGAAACCAAAAGGCATAACCACAAATTCATAGTGACCGTACCTCGATCTGAAGGCTATTTTAGGGATGTCTCCTTCTTTAATCTTCAACTCATGATAACCCGACCGTAGATCAATCTTCGAGAACACTGATGCACCCTTAAGCTGATCAAACAAATCATCGATTCAAGGCAACATGTACTTGTTCTTGATCGTTACCTTGTTCAGCTCTCTATAGTCGATGCAGAGTCTCATCGAACCATCCTTTTTCTTGACAAATAAGACTAGAACTCCCCATGGTGAGTGACTTGGCCTGATGAAGACTTTGTCGAGCAATTCTTTTAATTGTGTATGAAGCTCCTTTAACTTTGATGGGGCCATTCTATATGGTGCCTTTGAAATCGGGTCGGTGCCTAGAGCAAGCTCGATCTCAAATTTGATATCTCTGTCAGGAGGTAAGCTTGACAGGTCATTTGGAAACACCTTTGAAAATTCTCATACAACTGGCAGATCCTCAATCTTTATCTTATCTTCTTGACTTTTATCCACGATGTTCGCCAGATAGCCCGTGCAGCCACTAGCTAACAGTTTCCTTGCCTTCATGGCGGATAAAAACATATTGGGTTTCTTTCTAGACTTGCCAACATACACAAATTTTTGATTACCTTCAGGATGGAAGATCACCTTTCATTTCTGACATTCAATAGAAGCATTGTACTTACTCAGAAAATCAATCCCAAGAATCAAATCATATCATAGTCATACATGTCAATCTCAATGAGGTCGATGAAAAGTTCCCTATCAGAAATCCATAGGGGTACTGTACGCAGATAGTGCGTAGATAATATCACTTCCCTGGAGGGTAGTGTTGTAGTAAATCCCTGTCTCATAGGGTCTCAATGAACCCCTAACTTCTTAGCAAATGACATAGATACAAAAGAATGTGTGGCACCCGTATCAAAAAGGGCATAAGCATCAATAGAAGACTTGATATCTGACCTGTGACCACATTTGAGGCTTCAGCAGCCACTTGTTCCTTTATCATGGCATATATGCGGGCATTCGTAGGTGGGGCTTCAAGTCTTCCTTGACTGATTAGTGGCCCTTCAAGGGAAGCTTGCATCTGATGAAGTTGGGCTTGAGAAGGAGCTCTCTGTTGGGCCTGGACATTCGTCTAGTTGGGACAGTTCTTGGCGAAATGATCTTCTCGCCCACAAATAAAACATTGGTTTGTCCCCATGCGACATTCTCCAGGATGTTTTCTTCCACATTTGACGCATGGTTGAAACTGCCTGTTGTTGTTGTTGTTGGGCTGGCCACTATTATGCTTCTTGTTGCCCTGGCCTTGCTGGTTTTGTGAATTGCCCTTCCTTTTGTTGTTTTTCCAGTTCTGATTGTTGTTGTTGCTGTTATTGTTGTTGTTGTTCCTATGGGGAGGGCGGTTCTGGTTGTTTGTATTGTTGGCTTGCTGACCTGGCTGGGATTGATTTCTTCTTAGCTTTGACAGGTGGAAGTCAGCACGTTGGGCCCTTATAACAACCTACTCTTGACTTCTGGGTGGACTCGCCCCATCAACAATCGCAGCAATCTCAGGTCTGAGAACTTTGATCAATCTTCTGACACTTTCACTCTCAGTACTAACCATCCCTGGACATAATCAGGCTAGTTGATCAAACTTTGTCACTACATCTGTGACTGACATATCTCCTTGGCGTAGATTCTCTAACTCCTCATAATGCTTTCTTGTGATGTTCATATGGAAGAACTTCGTGTTGAATTCATGAACAAAGTCTGTTCATGTCATCTCGTCAACATTCCTGCTCAATTCTATGCCATCCCACCAAATTTTGGCCTCCATGGTGAGACAGTACGATGCACAGAGAACCTTCTCATTGTTAGTGAAGCCCATGAGTCTTAGAGTGGCCTCAATCATCCTTAACCATCCTTGGGCTATTAACGGATCCTTTGAACCCTCGAAGTCTGCTGGCTTAACCCTCTTCCATCTGACTTGTAGGGGTTCTTGATGGACCGCTCTGGGTTCAGCAATAGGGGCTGGAACTTCGTTGACTTTTGGCTGGGGAGGAGGAGGAGGAGGAGGCATGTCATTGCCTCGTCGATCGTCATTGCAGCCATTAGCTTTTAATTCGCAATCTCTCTCCTTTGATCCTCAAGTTGCCTCTGCAGCTCGGCGATCATCGTCATAAGCCTTTCATTGGTCTGGGTGCGCGTTTGCATTCTTCTCGGGCCATCCATAGTTAATTTCCTAAAAGAATTAGGAACTTAAGAATGATCTTCTAATATGAGACAAGTTTTCACCACTAGAGCATTAATCATTAAACATCTAGACTTTATTCTTATCATCATACATGCATCATATCATAAAACTTTAAAACATACTTACTTGGAGGACTTGGACTGATGTGTGGCGATATGAATTGTAAACGGAAAAATCGCTAGGATACCAAAAGCCTATAATTCCCCCTTTACGGACGTCACAGATGTTCTTACATTCATTCATTTAACCCCCATTTAAGATAAAGTATTTGATTAAAATGATCATTTGAAAACATAACCCAGGATCCATGTATGCATTTTTTTTATATATATAACAATCAATAAATTAATCCATAATAATAACAATAATAATTTACCTGATCAAAAACATTCTTTAATTAACTAAAGATTCCAAATAATAAAATCATAATTAAAAAGAAACATCACAACATTTTAAAACAATCAGCTCTCACTATTCGACAGGCCGAACTTGATCGGCAGGCCGGAGAACGTCTACCGATAGGCCGCCCGAGGCTCTGCAAAAATAGGGTTTTAAAATTTTGCTAGGTTCGGCAGGCCGATTATCATTGTTCGGCAAGCCGACCGACTAAAAAGAAATTAGAAAATTAAATTTTTAAAACGAAAATCAATACAATATGTGGAAGTCCATATACTTAAGATGATAAGATAAAATAATAAAACATAATTCATGAAATCTTTAAAACTTAATAATAAACGTGTTCAAATTATAAAACATCGTTTATATTACTGAAACTTCCTTCCTTGGCATTCTTCGGTTTGCAATTCATCGTCCTTTGCTCACACGCCTTTCCTTACCCTCCACCTAATCCACGAATTTCTTACCCTTATCTGCAATATGATATAAACTGATTAAGCTAAAGCTTAGTAAGTACATTATTATCTCACAACTTAAAACATTTTATGAACATCATCATAATAGTGCACTAGGCACATTTTTATAGGAACATATCTTTCATAAAATTGACCAATTTAAAACTTATTCCATTTTATCTTAAGGGCCCAAGTGTTGTACCATAATCATCATTGTAGGCGCGCCGTCATGAGAGGAAAAGGGTAGCCAATCCTAAACCAAACATTACATCATAACATATCATAGCATTGGTGTGCAACACTTATTTATGTGATACATATATATACATATTTAAACTTTCATGCTTTGAAATATGTCATCATCATACATGCAAAACTTTATGAACATCAAAATATTTCATAAGAGAACTTTAAATGAAACCATCATAAAATCCATCATAGAATAATTATCATTATGCACATAATTTCAAACCTTATAAAACATATCATGTTGCAGGTGAGAATATACTTACTTGTGTAGCTTACTTAACCTTAATATTGTAAGTGACAACGCTGCGGTCTCGATGTGCTCACTTCATATTGTGTTCATGCCATACATTAATAAAAAAAAATAGCAATTAACATATATTTTCAAGAAACCATGAAATCATCAACACTTCTTAATCTCTTCCAATTACATGTTTATCATATATCCTTTTCATTTCTTGAAAATATCAATTTCATAGAACATTTCATCACTATTAGAACATTAGACGAAAACTGTCAACACAAAATACATCACTGACCTCCATGAATTAAAGACTTAATAACTAAGCATTTACACATAATTTGAGTACCACACTTGGCAGGGATAAAGTCAACACATAAACATGTTATCATAATTTTTTTTTAGTCATAAAAATTATATTTAGTATCAAAAACAAGTCATACATCATACACACAAAATCTCCTAGCAATAACTAGGCAGTTAACAACTTTAAACTTAGGTCCGTTTAACACATTTTGACACAATAGAAAAATCTATAAAAATTAACATATATAGTAGACATATAGAGCTCTAACATATCCAAAAATTGGCTTCAACAAAAATCGGAGTGGTGAAAACACACATTTGAAAGTCAGTAATAACACTATCTTAGGTTTGAAAGGCAGTGAGTAATCTTTTGAAGATATTTTCTAACAATTAAAACACATATATTTTAATTTTAAAAATTCATACCAACATCTGATTAACATACATTACAGTAACACAAAAATATCCCAATGCCAAATAAAATAATTTAATTATACAAAACATTTCATAGCAAAAAGTCCAACAATTTTACTATAAGAGCAGTTTCTAGACCTAGTTTTAATGAAAAATCCATAACACATAAAATACTTTTCAAATCATTACCAAAATTTCCCGTCCATAACTTAACATATATATGAACATTCTTGCTAAATTTCGTAGCAAACAAAGAACATTTTACCCTTTCAACAAAAAATCACATTTTCAAGCATCATAACCAAACAGCAACATTTTACTGTGAATGGCAGAGAGTAGAAAATTCATATCTCAATGTAGAAAAAGCAAAATAATATGAAACTTGGAGGAAAATCACCTAACATATATATGAACATCATAATAAAATTTCAGAGCAAAACAAAATTTTTAGAGAAAGATATGGCAGTCGCAATACAGAGTATTCAAAATTTCAAGATTGCTGAAAGAGTCTCTTACCTCAAAACAATATTCTTCAATTCTTCCTTGAATTTCTCCCAACAAAAATTCAATATTTCTTTAAGTATTTGCAAGAAAATAGAGGAGAGAAGAGGAAGAAATTTTGTGGAGGAGAAAGGAGATAAAGAGAGAGAGAGAGAGCGTGGTAGATAGTGGAGGTTTGTATACGTGAAAAATGAAAATGGCATAAAAGGAAGGGGTGTCTTCTCTATGATTTTTCAGAAATTTTTGACTAAAATTTGTGAGAGATTCACGTGGAGATTGGAGGGGAATATAGGAAAGTCAAATTGATTTGCTAATCTTACCATATTTTACTTTTCAAAGGAGGAAACTTCATCAATTAATTCCAATCAATCAAAAGTCAAAGGTTTCTTTACCAAAATTAGAGCAATCAATCTAAAAATAAGCCAATCAATCACAAATCATCATCCAATCATAACCAATCATCGTAATTATCTCAATCAAAATTTTGGAGAGATCGCTGCTGATTGCTCATCAACCATCTTTGGCCTGCCGACTGCACAGTCCGGCTTGCCGAAGGCAAGGAGTCTGGCCTACCGATGAAATTACATCGGCCTGCCGTTCCTTGCAGACAATTTGGCCTGCCAAACTGCCATATTTAAAACATTAAATAAGTTGTTTAGCACACTACATAAATGACATGAATACCTTGAACACATCAATTCCACGTGGCCGTCACCTGTCATAATACTTAACATAAAATAGTTAGTAATATCATAACACATATTAATATAGAAATTATTTAATGTCAATATTCATTTAACCTAATCCGTTACATAGAAATTGGCGGGTGTTACATTTTAATTGTTAGAAAATGTATTTAAAAGATTACTCATTGTCTTACTATTGCTGGCAGATTTCATGTTTGAAATGTATAGTTTGTTGTTACATACTTAATGTAATTTATATGACTAAAGAAAAATCATGGTAATATGTTTATGTATTAACTTTATCTCTGTTAAGTATGGTGTCAAAAATAAGTGTGGATGTTAAGTTTTTATGTTTTAATCCATGTAGGTCAGTGAAGTGTTTGTGATAATGATTTTATGTTTGGATGGTTATGGTTATGAATTATGTTGTATGAGATAAATGTATATGTGATGTAATATGAATGGATGTTATATTTATGATGATAAATGTTAATTTTATTTTTTATCTTTAAATGAATAAATGGCATGAACACACAAAGGAACAAGCACATCGAGACCACAGCGTCATCACCAATCCTAATAAGGTTAAGTAAGCTAGCCTCAAAGGTAAGTACATTCTCACCTGCAACATGACGTGTTTTAAAAGGTTTAATGTTATGTTCAAGATGATATTTATAGTGATTTTATGATGATTTCCTTAAAGGATTTCTTATGAAAGATTTTCATGATTTAAAGTTATGCATGTTTGATTATGGAAAATTTCAAAGCATGAAAGTTATGTATATATGTATCACCTAACAAGTGTTGCATACCAATGTTATGATATGATATGATATGATGTCATGTTTGGTTTAGGATTAGCTACCCTTCTCCTCTCATGACAACCCGCCTACAATGATGATTATGGTGCAACACTCAGGCCCTTAAGATAAAATGGAATAAGTTTGAATATGGTCAAGTAATGAAAGTTATGTTTCTATGAAAATATGCTTAATGTACTGCTATGATATGATGATAATGATTATGTTTATGAAATGTTTTTAAATTATGAGAATTATATGTACTTATTAAGCTTTAGCTTATTCAAGTTTATGTAATGTTGCAGATAAGGGTAAGAAAGTCATGGATTAGGCGGAGGACATGGGAAGGCGTGTAAGCATATGGAAGATGAATTGTAACCGGAAGAACGCCAATGAAACGAGTTTTTACAATTTAAGTTATGGTTAAACTATTTGAACATATTTTTTTGATGTGTTTTAAAGAATCCAAGAACTATGTTCATTATTCTATTTTATCATTTTGAGAATTTGATCTTCCGCATTTTGAAAGTTGAATTTGTTTTACAAATTAAGTCTTCTAAAAGTTTTTTTTGGCTTTGTCGGCCTGCCGAACATCATTGGTCGGCATGCCGATGAAAGTAAGTTCGGCCTGCCGATCTCATTGTCGGCCTGCCGAACTTTGAAAGTTTTTAAGCTCAGTTTTGCAGAGCCTCTGCTGGCTTGTCGGTTGACGACTTTTGGCCTGGCGAACTTTGAAAGTTTTTAAGCTCAGTTTTGTAGAGCCTCTACCGGCTTGTCGGTTGACGACTTTCGGCCTGCCGACCATGTTTGGCCTGCCGAAGACCCAAGTTTGGCCTGCCAAACTGTGGGAGTAAATAGCTTTTAAATGATGTGATGTTTTATAAGTTATGATTTCACAATTTGGTATAATTACTTTATTAAAACAAGTTTATGATCAATAATAATATGAAATTAAATTACGGATTAAATTAATGAATGTTGTTTAAAAAAAACAACAAAAATGTATGTATGGATCCTGGTTATGATTTCTTTAACTACGTTTACATTTAAAGTTCAAATAAGTATGTAATGTATAAATGTAACGACATCTGTGACATCCGTAAGGGGGGCGTTACAGGCTTTGGTATCAGAGAGAACTTTTGATTTCAATTCATATCGTCACACGTCAATCCAAGTTCTCCAAGTAAGTATGTTTTAAAAGAAGATGTTTTGATGCAAGTATGATGATAAGATTAAGGTTTAAATGTTTAACGATTAATGTTCTAGTAGTGAAAACTTGTACCATATTAGAAGATTATTTCTAAGTTCCTAATTCTTTTAGGAGAATTAACAATGGACGGCCACAGAAGAATGCAAACGTGCACCCAAACCAACGAAAGGCTTATGACCATGATCGCTGAGTTGCAGAGGCAACTTGAGGATCAAAGAGGAGAAATTGTTGTGTTAAGGGCCAACGGCCAGAATGACGATCGACGAGGCAATGACGTGCCTCCTCCTCCCCCACAGCCACCAGTTAATGAAGTCCTAGTTCTTGTTGCTGAACCAAGAGCGGCCTATCAGGAACCTCTTCTAGTCAGATGGAAGAGGGTTAAGCCAGTAGACTTCGAGGGTTCAAAGGAGCCGTTAGTCGCACAAGGATGGTTGAAGATGATTGAAGCCACCCTAAGACTCATAGATTTCATAGACAATGAAAATGTAACACCCACCTATTTTGATGTAACAGATTACGTTAAGTTAGTAACGATGTTAAGGAAATCTTAATAATAATTTATGTTATAAGTTATGATATATGATTTTAATGTTACAAACTTTTATTTTAAGTTTTATGACAGGTGACGACCGCATGGAATCGTTGTGCTCAAGTGTTCATGATTATTTTAATGTATGTTTAATTATGATGCATCGATGAATTGAATGTTTTAATGTATGGCATTTTAAGGACAGTTTGACAGGCTAGAATTTTAAGTTCGGTAGGCTGAAAAGTATGCCCAAGATCGGCAGGCCAAAGGAAACCATCGGCAGGCCGAACTTGATGGAACCGGCAGGCCAAAGGGGAAAGATCGGCAGGCCGAACACAGCTGAAGAGTAGTCAGCAGAAATCTTTCCAAATTTATGGCTTAGATGATTACGTTAAATGGGTGATTTATTGTGATTAATTGGCATATTAATGGAATAATTTTGTCAGTTAAGGAAAGAAAAGGTTTGACTTCTCATTGATTTGCATGATTTTAATTGGTTTCCTATTTTGAGAAGGCAAGATATGGTAAGCGTGACTAATGGATTTGACTTTCCCTCTTCTCTCTCCATTCTCCACGCATTTGCCTCAGTTTTACTCTAGATGAGTCAGAAATTTCTGACTTAATTGAGGGCATTGAAATTTTTACGTTACGCTCATTATGTTAAAATTTTTTAATGTTCTTTTTCTCTATCTCTCCTTCTTCTTCTCACCTATTCTCTCTCTCATTCTAAGACGTTTTCTTTTCTCTCCTCTTCTTCAGGTTTTCTCCTCTCCTTTTTCTCCTTATTTACCTGAGATTATTTGAAAGAAAAAGTTATATCTTTCATTGGTTGAATTCAAGGTTTTGGAGAAGAAAATTTTGAAGGTAAGAATTCGTTTTTTTTTCGGTTTCCGAAAAGCATTTCTCCTCTTCTACTCGTCTGCAATATCTTTGTCTAGGTATTGTATTTTTCTCTGAGTTTTTAATATGATATCATGTATGTATTATGTGATGTTTCTCCAAGTTTCAAGTCAATTCGATGTTTCTATGATAAAATATGAATTTTCTATCTTCTACCCCTCACAGTAAAATATTGTTGTCTAACTTTGATGCATGAAAAATGTAATGTTTATTTAAGGGGTAAATGAATGATGTTTTTCCTGAAAGTTGTCAAGAATGTGCATGTATAATGTATGATGAGTGTATTTTATGTTATGAAATTTTATGAGATTACGTCAAGAAAACTCTTTTAACAATGTTATTTTTGGATTTTTGTTTTATAAAATGTTATATATGTTTAAATGATTTTTATTGATGATGAAATAATTCTATGACATTGAAATGCATGATAATAAGATGTTTTTATGAATTTTAAAATTTAAAATATATGTATTTTAAATTATTAAACGTTTTCAAAAGATTTTCATGATTGTAATGTATGAGATGTTTTGATGATAATTTTATGTTTTCACAATTATGGTTATGAATTATGTTTGTAATATGAGATGAATGTAAATATGAATGTTATATGAATGAATGTTATATGAATGGATGTTTTATGATAAGTATTAATTTTATTGTATTTTTAAATGGATAAATGGCATGAACACTCAAAGGAACGAGCACATCGAGACCCCAACGTCATCACCAAAACCGTATTAAGGTTAAGTAGGCTAGCTGTTAAGGTAAGTACATTCTCACCTGTAACATGACATGTTTCACAAGGTTTGATGATATGTTCACAATGATATTTATGATGATTTTATGGTTATTTTCCTTAAAGGATTTCTTATGAAAGATTATCATGATTTAAAGTTATGCATGTACGATGATGACATGTTTCAAAGTATGAAAATTATGTATATATGTATCACCTAATAAGTGTTGCACACCAATGTTATGAAATGATATGTTTTGATGTCATGTTTGGTTTGGGATTAGCTACCCTTCTCCTCTCATGACGGCGCGCCTACAATGATGTTCGTGGTGCAAAACTTGGGCCCTTAAGATAAAATGGAATAAGTTTTAATATGGTCAATGTAATGAAAGATATGTTTCTATGAAATTGTGCTTAAAGCACTTTTATGATATGATGACAATGATGATGATGATGTACATGTAATGTTTTAAATTGTGAGAATTATATGTACTTACTAAGCATTAGCTTAATCAAGTTTTATGTCATATTGCAGATAAGGGTAAGAAGATCATGGAATAGGCGGAGGACATAGAAAGGCGTGTGAGCGCAAAGCACGATGAATTGTAACCGGAAGAGCGCCAAGAAGAATGTTTTTATGTTTTAAATCAAGTTTTATATTTTGAACATATTTTTATGTTAAGTTTTAAGAATACTTGAACTATGGTTTTATATTTTATTTTAGCATTTTAAAGAATTTTGATCTTCTGCAATTTTTATGAAAAGTTAAGTCTGTTTTACAAATTAAGTTTTCTCAAGGATTTTTTGCTCGGTCGGCCTGCCGAACGTCATGGATTGGCCTGCCGATTATGTTTTCAGCCTACCGAACGATGATGAGTTGTTAAACCTGATTTGCAAAGCCTCTGTCGGCCTGTCGGTTGAGGAACTTCAGTCTGCTGATCATGTTTGGCCTGCCGAAGTCCCAAGTTCGGCCTGCCGAACTGTGGGAGCAAATGAGTTATAATCAATGTAGTGTTTTAAACGATGTGATGTTTTTATAAGTTGTGATTTTACAACTTGGTATGTCTATTTTATTAAAATAAGTTCACGATTAATTTAAAGTGTAATTGAATAAATTATGATATCGAATAAATTAAGCAATGATATGTTATTTAAAAAAAATGCATGAATGAATCCTGGTTATGTATATTTTAATTATGTTTACTATTAAACGTATCTTATAAGTTTTGTATTTATATTTATGTTTAAAGTTCAAATAAGTACGAGTGTACGAATGTAACGACATCTGTAACGTCCGTAAGGGGGGCATGACAAGCTTTGGTATCAGAGCAAATTTTCAATTACAATTCATATCGCCACACGTCAGTCCAAGTCCTCCAAGTAAGTATGTTATAAAGTTAGATGTTTTGACGCAAGTATGATTAGATGTTTAACGATTAATGATCTAGTAGTGAAAACCTGTCTCATAATTGGAAGATTATTTCTAAGTTTCTAATTCTTTTAGGAGAATTAACGATGGACGATCATAGAAGAATGCAGACTCGCACCCAGACCAACGAAAGACTCATGACAATGTTTGCTGAGTTGCAGAGACAACTTGAGGATCAAAGAAGGGAAATTGCTGCATTAAGGGCCAACGGCCAGAATGACAAACGATGAGGCAACGATGTGCCTCCTCCTCCTCCGCAGCCACAAGTCAACGAAGTTCCAGTTCCTACTGCTGAACCAAGAGCAGCTTATCAGGAACCCCTATCGGACAGATGAAAGAAAGTTAAGCCAGCGGATTTTGAAGGTTCTAAGGATCCGCTAGTAGCTCAAGGATGGTTAAAGACAATCAAAGCCACCTTAAGACTCATGGATTTCACAGACAACGAGAAGATTCTTTGTGCATCATACTGTCTCACCATGGAGGCCAGAATTTGGTGGGATGGCATTGAAATGAGTAGGAATGTTGAAGAAATGACATGGGCTGACTTCGTTCATGAATTCAACATGAAGTTCTTCCATATGAATATCACGAGGAAACATTTTGAGGAGTTCGAGAGCTTGCGCCAGGGGGATATGTCAGTCACTGATGTGGTGATGAAGTTTGACCAGTTAGCCCGTTTATGTCCAGAATGGTTATGGATGAAAGTGAAAGGGTCAGAAGGCTGATCAAGGTTCTTAGGCCTGAAATTGCTGCTTTTGTGGATGGGGCAAGTCCACCCAGGAGTCAAGAATAGGTTGTCATGAGAGCCCAACGTGTGGAGTTCCATCTATCCAAGCTAAGAAGTTACTAGCCTCAGTCGGGCCAACAAGTTAGCAATGCAAACAACCAGAACCGCCCTCCACACAGGAACAACAACAACATCAACAACAACAACCAAAACTGGAGGAATAATAAGAGGAAGGGCAATCCTCAAAACCAGCAGGGCCAAGACAATAAGAGGCACAATGATGGTCAGTACAACAACAATAACAGGCGGTTTCAACCATGTGCCAAATGTGGAAAGAAGCATCCAGGGGAATGTCTTTTGGGAACAAACCAATGTTTCATTTGTGGGCGTGAAGACCACTTTGTTAAGAACTGCCCCAAGCTGATGAATGCCAATGCCCCGCAGAGAGCTCCTCCTCAATCCCAGGTACATCAGATGCAAGCTTCCCTTGAAGGGCCACTTATCAGTCAAGGGAGAATTGAAGCCCCACCGACGAATGCCCAAATCTATGCCATGACGAAAGAACAAGTGGCTGCTGAAGCCTCCAATGTGGTCACAAGTCAGATAACAAGTTTATCTAATAATGCTTATGTTCTCTTTGATACGGGTGTCACGCATTCTTTAGTATCTATGTCATATGCTAAGAAGTTAGAGGTTCATTTAGAGCCTATGAGACAGGGATCCACTAAGACACTACCCTCCGGGGAAGTGATATTATCTACGCACTGTCTACATATAGTACCCTTATGGATTTCTGATAAGGAGCTCTTCGTCGACCTCATTGTGATCGACATGCATGACTACGATATGATTCTTGGGATGGATTTCTTGAGCAAGTACAATGCCTCTATTGAATGCTGAAAGCGAAAGGTGATCTTCCATCCAGAAGGTGATCAGAAATTCGTTTATGTTGGTGAGTCTAGGAAGAAACCCCACATGTTTTTATCTGCAATGAAAGCAAGGAAGTTTTTAGCAAGTGGTTGCATGGGCTATCTGGCGAACATAGTAGACAAAAGCCAAGAAGAAAAGATAAGTATTGAAGATGTGCCTGTTGTACATGAATATATAGATGTGTTTCCTGATGATCTGACAAGTCTACCGCCAGAAAGAGAAGTTAAATTCGAGATTGAGCTCGCTCCTAGCACCGATCCGATCTCTAAAGCGCCTTATAGAATGGCCCCGACAGAGTTAAAAGAGCTTCACATGCAACTTAAGGAGCTTCTCGACAAAGGTTTCATCAGGCCAAGTCACTCACCATGGGGAGCTCCAGTCTTATTTGTAAAGAAGAAGGATGGCACTATGGGACTCTGCATTGACTACAGAGAGCTGAACAAGGTGACGATCAAGAACAAGTACCTGTTGCCTCGAATTGATGATTTGTTTCATCAGCTTAAGGGTGTATCGGTGTTCTCAAAGATTGATCTACGATTAGGATATCACCAGTTGAAGGTTAAAGAAGGAGATATCCCCAAGACTACTTTCTGGTCGGGTATGGTAAACATGAATTTGTGGTTATGCCTTTCAGTCTGACGAATGCACCTGCTGCCTTTATGGATTTGATGAACCAGGTATTCAAGGATTTCCTCGATAAATTTGTTGTTGTATTTATTGATGATATTCTTTGTTTATTCAAAAAATCAAGAAGAACATGAGGAACATTTAAGGATTGTGCTGGAGACTTTAAGGAGACACCAGCTATATGCAAAGTTCTCTAAATGCAAATTTTGGCTTGATAAAGTGTCATTCTTGGGGCATGTT
Source organism: Artocarpus heterophyllus (assembly GCA_025403435.1). NCBI lineage: Eukaryota > Viridiplantae > Streptophyta > Magnoliopsida > Rosales > Moraceae > Artocarpus > Artocarpus heterophyllus. The sequence goes on from CM046341.1 coordinate 20,480,270, forward strand.
ATTTCAAAGGAAGGGATTATGGTTGACCCTGCTAAAGTAGAAGCTGTTCTCAACTGGAAGCAACCAACGAATGCAAGTGAAATAAGGAGCTTCTTGGGTTTAGCAGGTTATTATCGGAGATTCGTAGAAGATTTCTCCAAGATAGCAGCTCCACTCACGAACCTGACTCGTAAAGGAAAGAAGTATGAATGGACAGATGCATGTGAAAAGAGTTTTCAAGAACTGAAGAAGAGGCTAACGACAGCTCTAGTATTGGCTATTCCTAAAGGAAATGATGGGTTTGTAATTTATAGTGATGCATCCAAGATGGGCCTCAAAGCTGTATTAATGCAAAATGAAAGGGTGATTGCTTATGCGTCAAGACAACTAAAGCATTATGAAAAGAACTATCCTACTCATGACCTCGAGTTAGCAGCAGTCATTTTTGTATTGAAGATATGGAGACACTATTTATATGGGTCCAATGTAAGATCTTCATTGATCATCAAAGTCTGAAGTACTTCTTCACGCAAAGAGACTTGAACATAAGACAATGAAGATGGCTAGAGTTGGTGAAGGATTACGATTGTGAAATCCTTTATCATCCTAGAAAAGCTAACCGAGTGGTTGATGCTCTAAGTAGGAAGTCAGTTGCCACGTTGATGTCAATGCAAGCAATATCTCCACCTTTAAGGAAGGAAATTCTAGACTTTGGTTTGGAACTTATAGCAGGCCAGCTGTCAGCACTCTCTCTTGCTCCGACGATGTATGATGAAATTCGAAGAAAACAAGATGAAGATGTAAGTCTTGTAAGGATTAAGTAAGAAAAGAAAGAAGGAAAACGTCAAGAGTTTCGTATTGCTGATGATGAAACTTTGTACCTCAAGAACCGTTTATGTGTTCCCAATGTTGAAGGCTTAAGAGAAAAGATTTTGGCAGAAATTCATGACACTCCTTACTCTATTCATCCAGGTGCAACAAAGATGTATAATGATCTAAGGGGAAACTTCTAGTGGTTTGGAATGAAACGTGATGTTGCAATGTATGTGAAGAAATGTATGACATGTCAACAAGTAAAGGCTGAGCACCAGAGACTTAGTGGTGAACTGCAGTCTATCCAAATACCGAAACGAAAATGAGAGGATATAGCAATGGATTTCATTACCGGTTTGCCCAGAACTATGAACGGTTATAACGCAATCTGGGTTGTTGTGGATCGACTGACTAAGATGGCGCATTTCATTCCTATCAAGATCACTTACTCTATGGAATCGTTAGCGGAACTCTATGTTAAGGAGATTGTATGACTTCATGGGATTCCCAAGTCAATCATCTCAGATCAGTGATGGTAGGTTCACATCTAAGTTTTGGAAGAGTGTACAGACTGCTATGGGAACCAGGCTACATTTCAGTACAGCTTTTCATCCTCAGACAAACAGCCAAATGGAGAGAACGAATTTGATTTTAAAGGATATGCTATAGGCTTGTTCTCTCGATTTTAAGACCAGCTGGTGTAAATGTTGCCGTTAGCAGAGTTTGCTTACAACAACAGCTTTCAGGCAACGATTAGGATGGCACCTTATGAGGCGCTGTATGGACGAAAATGCAGGTTGCCTATATGTTGGCACGGAGCTGGTGAAAAGAAGTTGATGGAAAGCGTCGATGCTGAAAGAACTAATTTTGTTAATGAAACTTCTGAGATGATAAAGTTGATAAGAAGAAGAATAGAGACCGCACAAAGCCATCAGAAGAGTTATACCGACAAGAGAAGAAGACCCTTAAAGTTCGCCGTGGGCAAATTTATGTTTTTGAAAGTTGCACCAATAAAAGGAGTTATGAAGTTTGGGAAGAAAAACAAGTTAAGACCAAGATTTATTGGTCCGTTTGAAATCATGAAGCGAATAGGCAAAGTAGCTTATCAGCTGAAGTTGCCTTCAGAAATGTCCGCGATGCATGATGTATTTCATGTTTCCATACTCAAGAAGTATGTTTCGGACCCTACGCATGTGATTGAGCCCCAAGTGATTGAGATACGAGAAGACTTAAGTTATGAAGAAAAGCCAATGAGGATACTCGATCGGAAAACAAAGACCTTGACGAATAAAAAAATTCCATTGGTCAAGGTGTTGTGGCAAAATCAGCAAGTTGAAGAAGCTACATGGGAACGAGAAAACGACATGAGAACTATGTATCCACAATTGTTCTAAGTTTCGAAGACGAAACTTTTATAAGGTAGGAAGAATTGTAACACCCACCTATTTTGATGTAATAGATTACGTTAAGTTAGTAACGATGTTAAGGAAATCTTAATAATAATTTATGTTATAAGTTATGATATATGATTTTTATGTTGCTAACTTTGATTTTAAGTTTTATGACAGGTGACAACCGCATGGAATCGTTGTGCTCAAGTGTTCATGATTATTTTAATGTTTGTTTAATTATGATGCATCGATGAATTGAATGTTTTAATGTATGGCATTTTAAGGACAGTTCGGCAGGCTAGACTTTTAAGTTCGGCAGGCCGAAAAGTCTGCCCAAGATCGGCAAGCCGAAGAAACCATCGGCAGGCCGAACTTGGTGGAACCGACAGGCCGAAGGGGAAAAAATCGACAGGCCGAACACAACTGACGAGCAGTCAGTAGAAATCTCTCCAAATTTATGGCTGAGATGATTACGTTAAATGGGTGATTTATTGTGATTAATTGGCATATTAATGGAATAATTTTGTCAGTTAAGGAAATAAAAGGTTTGACTTCGTATTGATTTGTATGATTTTAATTGGTTTCCTATTTTGAGAAGGCAAGATATGGTAAGTGTGACTAATGGATTTGAATTTCCCTCTTCTCTCTCCATTCTCCACGCATTTGCCTCAGTTTTAGTCTAGATGAGTCATAAAATTCTGACTTAATTGAGGGCATTGAAATTTTTACGTTATGCTTATTACATTAAAATTTTTTAACGTTCTTTTCCTCTATCTCTCCTTCTTCTTCTAACGTATTCTCTCTCTCATTCTAAGATGTTTTCTTTTCTCTCCTCTTCTTCACGTTTTATCCTCTCCTTCTTCTCCTTGTTTACCTGAGATTATTTGAAAGAAATAGTTATATTTTTCGTTGGTTGAATTCAAGGACTTTGAGAAGAAAATTTTGAAGGTAAGAATTCATTTTTTTCTGGTTTCTGAAAAGCATTTCTCCTCCTCAATTCGTCTGCAATATCTTTGTCTAGGTATTGTATTTTTCTCTGAGTTTTTAATATGATGTCATGTATGTATTATGTGATGTTTCTCCAAGTTTCAAGTCAATTCGATGTTTCTATGATAAAATATGAATTTTCTATCTTCTACCCCTCACAGTAAAATATTGTTGTTTAACTTTGATGCATGAAAAATGTAATGTTTATTCAAGGGGTAAATGAATGATGTTTTTCATGAAAGTTGTCAAGAATGTGCATGTATAATGTATGATGAGTGTATTTTATGTTATGAAATTTTATGAGATTACGTCAAGAAAACTGTTTTAACAATGTTATTTTTGGATTTTCATTTTATAAAATCTTATATATGTTTAAATGATTTTTATTGATGATGAAATAATTCTATGACATTGAAATGCATGATAATAAGATGTTTTTATGAATTTTAAAATTTAAAATATATGTATTTTAAATTATTAAACGTTTTCAAAAGATTTTCATGATTGTAATGTATGAGATGTTTTGATGATAATTTTATGTTTTCACAATTATGGTTATGAATTATGTTTGTATATGAGATGAATGTAAATATGAAAGTTATATGAATGAATGTTATATGAATGGATGTTTTATGATAAGTATTAATTTTATTGTATTTTTAAATGGATAAATGGCATGAACACTCAAAGGAACGAGCACATCGAGACCGCGGTATCGTCACCAAAACTGTATTAAGGTTAAGTAAGCTAGCTATTAAGGTAAGTACATTCTCACCTGCAACATGACACGTTTTACAAGGTTTGATGATATGTTCACAATGATATTTATGATGATTTTATGGTTATTTTCCTTAAAGGATTTCTTATGAAAGATTATCATGATTTAAAGTTATGCATGTACGATGATGACATGTTTCAAAGTATGAAAATTATGTATATATGTATCACCTAATAAGTGTTGCACACCAATGTTATGAAATGATATGTTTTGATGTCATGTTTGGTTTAGGATTAGCTATCCTTCTCCTCTCATGATGGCACGCCTACAATGATGTTCATGGTGCAACACTTGGGCCCTTAAGATAAAATGGAATAAGTTTTAATATGGTCAATGTAATGAAAGATATGCTTGTATGAAATTGTGCTTAAGGCACTTTTATGATATGATGACAATGATGATGATGATGATGTATATGTAATGTTTTAAATTGTGAGAATTATATGTACTTACTAAGCATTAACTTAATCAAGTTTTATGTCATGTTGCAGATAAGGGTAAGAAGATCATGGAATAGGCGGAGGACATGGGAGGCATGTGAGCACAAAGCACGATGAATTGTAACCAGAAGAACGCCAAGAAGAATGTTTTTATGTTTTAAATCAAGTTTTATATTTTGAACATATTTTTATGTTAAGTTTTAAGAACACTTGAACTATGGTTTTTTATTTTATTTTAGCATTTTAAAGAATTTTGATCTTCCGCAATTTTTATGAAAAGTTAAGTCTGTTTTACAAATTAAGTTTTCTCAAGGATTTTTGGCTCGGTCGGCCTGCCGATGTTTGAAATTTCAGCCTTCCGATTATGTTTTTGGCCTACCGAACGATGATGAGTTTTTAAACCTGATTTGCAAAGCCTCTGCCGGCCTGCCGGTAGAGGAACTCCGGCCTGCCGAAGTCCCAAGTTCGTGCTGCCGAACTGTGGGAGCAAATGAGTTATAATCAATGTGATGTTTTAAATGATGTGATGTTTTTATAAGTTGTGATTTTACAACTTGGTATGTCTATTTTATTAAAATAAGTCATGATTAATTTAAAGTGTAATTGAATAAATTATGATATAGAATAAATTAAGCAATGATATGTTATTTTAAAAAAATGCATGAATGGATCCTGGTTATGTATGTTTTAATTATGTTTACTATTAAACATATCTTATAAGTTTTGTATTTATGTTTATGTTTAAAGTTCAAATAAGTATGAGTGTATGAATGTAACGACATCTATGACGTCCGTAATGGGGGCGTTATAGAAAAGGTCCTTTGTGCCTCATACTGCCTCACCATGGTGGCCAGGATTTGGTGGGACGGCATCGAACAGAGCAGGAACGTTGAAGAGATGTCATGGGCAGACTTTGTTCATGAGTTCAACACGAAGTTCTTTTATATGAACATCACAAGGAAGCATTATGAGGAGTTCGAGAACTTACACCAGGGGGATATGTCAGTTACTGTTGTGGAGGCGAAGTTTGACCAGCTTGCTCGCCTATGCCCAGGAATGGTTATGGATGAAAATAAAAAGGTCAGAAGGCTAATCAAGGTCCTCAGGCCTGAAATTGCTGCTATCGTTGATGGGGCAAGTCCACCTAGGACTCAAGAGTAGGTTGTCATGAGAGCCCAACATGCGGAGTTCTACTTGGCCAAACTAAGAAGGAACCAGCCTCAATCGGGCCAACAAGTCAATAATGCAAACAACCAGAACTGGCCTCCACCCAGGAACAACAACAACAACAACAACAACAACAACAACAATAACCAGAACTGGAGGAATAACAAGAGGAAGGAAAATCCTCAAAATCAGCAGGGCCAAGACAACAAGAGGCATAATGATGGTCAGCCCAATGATAATAACAGGCAGTTTCAACCATGTGCCAAATGTGGGAAGAAACATCCTAGGGGAATACCGCTTGGGAACAAACCAATGTTTTATTTGTGGGCAGTGAAGACCACTTTGTCTAGAACTGCCCCAAACTGATGAATGCCAATGCCCCTCAAAGAGCTCCTCCTCAAGCCCAGCTTCATCAGATGCAAGCTTCCCTTGAAGGGCCACTTATCAGTCAAGGGAGAATTGAAGCCCCACCAACGAATACCCGAATCTATGCCATGGCGAAAGAACAAGTGGCTGCTGAAGCAAGTTTATCTAATGATGCTTATGTTCTCTTTGATACGGGTGCTACTCATTCATTTATATCCACGTCATTTGTTAAAAAGTTAGAGGTTCATTTAGAACCTATGAGACAGGGATTCACTACGACACTACCCTCTAGGGAAGTGATATTATCTACACACTGTCTGCGTACAGTACCCCTATGGATTTTTGATAGGGAGCTTTTCATCGACCTTATTGTGATCGACATGCATGATTACGATATGATTCTTGGGATGAATTTTCTGAGCAAGTACAACGCTTCTATTGAATGCTGAAAACGAAAAGTGATCTTCCATCCAGAAGGTGATCAGAAATTTGTTTATGTTGGCGAGTCCAGAAAGAAACCCAGCATGTTTTTATCTGCAATGAAAGCAAGGAAGTTATTAGCAAGTGGCTGCATGGGCTATCTGGCAAACATTGTAGACAAAAGCCAAGAAGAAAAGATAAGAATTGAAGATGTGCCTGTAGTTCATGAATATGTAGAAGTGTTTCCTGATGATCTAACAAGTCTACCGCTAGAAAGAGAAGTCGAATTCAAGATTGAGCTCACTCCAGGCACCGACCCGATCTCAAAAGCACCTTACAGAATGGCCTCGGCAGAGTTAAAAGAGCTTCACACGCAATTAAAGGAGCTACTTGACAAAGGATTCATCAGGCCGAGCTACTCACCATGGGGAGCTCCAGTTTTGTTTGTAAAGAAGAAAGATGGTTCTATGAGACTCTGCATTGACTACAGAGAGCTGAACAAGGTGACAATTAAGAACAAGTACCCATTGCCTCGAATGGATGATTTGTTTGATCAGCTCAAGGGTGCATCTGTGTTTTCAAAGATTGATTTACGGTTAGGTTATCACCAGCTGAAGGTTAAAGAAGGAGATATCCCCAAGACTGCCTTCAGGTCGAGGTATGGTCATTATGAATTTGTGGTTATACCTTTCGATTTGACGAATGCACCTGCTGCTTTTATGGATTTGATGAACCGGGTATTCAAGGATTTCCTCGATAAATTTGTTGTTGTATTTATTGATGATATTCTTGTCTATTCAAAGAATCAAGAAGAACATGTGGAGCATTTAAGGATTGTGCTGGAAACTTTAAGAAGACACCAGCTATATGCAAAGTTCTCCAAGTGCGAGTTTTGGCTTGATAAAGTGTCTTTCTTGGGGCATGTTATAATGAAGGAAGGGATTATGGTTTACCCTGATAAAGTAGAGGTTGTTTTCAACTGGAAGCAACCGACGAATGCAAGTGAAATAAGGAGCTTCTTGGGACTAGCTAGATATTATTGAAGATTCGTAGAAGATTTCTCCAAGATAGCAGCTCCACTCACGAATCTGACTCGCAAAGGAAAGATGTATGAATGGACAGAAACATGCAAGAAGAGTTTTCAAGAACTAAAGAAGAGGTTAACGATAACTCCAGTATTGGCTATTTCGGAAGGGAATGATGGATTTGTAATTTATAGTGATGCATCCAAGATGGGCCTCAGAGCTGTTTTAATGCAAAATGAAAGGGTGATTGCCTATGCGTCAAGACAACTGAAGGATTATGAAAAGAACTATCCTACTCATGACCTCGAGTTAGCAACAGTAGTTTTTGCGTTGAAGATATGGAGACACTATTTATATGGGGTCCAATGTAAGATCTTCACTAATCATCAAAGTCTGAAGTGCTTCTTCACGCAAAGAGACCTGAACATGAGACAACAAAGATGGCTAGAGTTAGTAAAGCATTACGATTGTGAAATTCTTTATCATCCTCGAAAAGCTAACCGAGTGGCTGATGCTCTAAGTAGGAAGTCAGTTGCCACGTTGATGTCAATGTAAGCAATGTCTCCACCTTTAAGAAAGAAATTCTAAACTTCGGTTTGAAACTTATAGTAGGTCAGCTCTCAGCACTCTCTCTTGCTCTGACGATATATAATGAAATTCGAAGAAAACAAGATGAAGATGTAAGTCTTGTAAGGATTAAGCAGGAAATGAAAGAAGGAAAATATCAGGAGTTTCGTATTGCGGATGACAAAACTTTGTACCTTAGGAACCGCTTATGTATTCCCAATGTTGATGACTTAAGGGAAAAGATCTTGGCGGAAATTCATGACACTCCTTACTCTATTCATCCAGGTGCAACAAAGATGTATAATGATCTAAGGGGTAACTTCTGGTGGTTTGGAATGAAACGTGACGTTGCTTTGTATACGAAGAAATGTTTGACATGTCAGCAAGTTAAAACTGAACACCAGAGACCTGGGGATAAACTGCAGTCTATCCAAATACCGGAATGGAAATGGGAGGATATAGCAATGGATTTCATTACCAGTTTGCCCAAAACTATGAATGGTTATGATGCAATTTGGGTAGTTGTGGATCGACTGACTAAGATGGTGCATTTCATTCCTATCAAGATCACTTATTCTATGGAACGGTTAGCGGAACTCTATGTCAAGGAGATTGTACGACTTCACGGAATTCCCAAGTCAATCATCTCAGATCGTGATGGTAGGTTCACATCTAAGTTTTGGAAGAGTGTACAAACTGCTATGGGAACCAAGCTGCATTTCAGTACAGTTTTTCATCCTCAGACAGACGACCGAATGGAGAGGACGAACTTGATTTTAGAGGATATGCTATGTGCTTGTTCTTTCGATTTTAAGACCAACCGGTGTACAATGTTGTCGTTAGCAGAGTTTGCTTACAACAATAGCTTCCAGGCGACAATTGGGATGGCACCTTATGAAGCTCTGTATGGGCAAAAATGCAGGTCGCCTTTATGTTGGCACAAAGCTGGTGAGAAGAAGTTGATGGAAAGCGTCGATGCTGAAAGAACTGATATTGTTAACGAAACTTCTGAGATGATTAAGTTGATAAGAAGAAGAATAGCGACCGCTCAAAGCCGTCAGAAGAGTTATGCTGACAAGAGAAGATGACTATTAGAGTTTGCCGTGGGCGAATTAGTGTTTTTAAAAGTTGCACCGATGAAAGGAGTTATGAGGTTTGGGAAAAAGGGCAAGTTAAGCCCAAGATTCATTAGTCCTTATGAAATCGTGAAGAGGGTAGGCAAGATGGCTTATCAGCTGAAATTGCCTTCTGAAATGTCAATAATGCACGATGTGTTTCATGTCTCTATGCTTAAGAAATATGTCCTAGACCCTACGCATGTGATTAAGCCGCAAGTGATCGAGATACGAGAAGACTTGAGTTATGAAGAAAAGCCAGTAGAAATACTTGATTGGAAAACCAAGACCTTGAGGAATAAAGAAATTCCATTGGTCAAGGTGTTACGGCGAAATCATCAAGTTGAAGAAGCTACGTGGGAACATGAAGATGACATGAGATCTAAGTATCCACAATTATTCTGAGTTTTGAGGATGAAACTTTTATAAGGTGGGGAGAATTGTAACATCCATCAATTTTGATGTAACGGATCATATTAAGTTAGTAACGACGTTAAGTAAATTTTATTAATAATTTATGTTATATATTATGATTTATGATCTTAATGTTACTAACTATTTATTTAAGTTTTATGACAGGTGACGATAGCATAGAATTGATGTGCTCAAGTGTTCATGTAAATTTTAAAGTATGTTTATTTATGATACAATGATGACTTGAATGTTATAATGTATGGTATTTTAATGATAGTTCGGCAGGCTGGACTTTCAAGTTCGGTAGGCCAAAAATTCTGCCAAGAATCGGCAAGCCGATGGAAACCATCAGCAGGCCGAACTTCATGACATCGACAGGCCGAACTGTGCAGTCGATAGGCCAATGACAGCTAACGAGCAGTCAGCAGAAATCTTTCCAAATTTATGGATGAGATAATTACGTTGATTGGATGTTTTAATGTGATTAATTGGTATAATTATGGATTAATTTCCTTATTTAAGGAAATAAAACATTTGACTTGGCATTGATTGAATGTAATTGAGATGGTTTCCTATTTTAAAAAAAATGAAATATGGTAAGTGAGACCAATTGATTCGACTCTCCCTCAATCCTCTCACTTTCCATGTGAAATTAGCCTCAATTTTAGTCAAAAAATTTCTGACTTAATGGACAGTTTTGATTTTTTTTTTACGTTATGCTCATTACGTTAATTTCTTCTCTCTCTCTCTCTTCCTCTCACGTATTTTCTCTCTCATTCTAAGACGTTTCTTTTATTCTTCTCTTCTTCTTCTCTTCTCCACGTTTTCTAATCCTTCTTTCTCTTAAAATTCTTTGCAAATAATTGAAAGAAAAATTGAGTTTTCTTTGGACGAATTCGAAGGAATTTGAGAAGAATCGTATTGAGGTAAGGGTTCGCTTTCGGTTAAATTTTGAAATGAAATCCTTTTTGACGTGCTACTGCCATATCTTTCTCTAAAAAATTCCATTTACTCTGAATTGTTAATATGTTATTCATGTATGTGTTATGTGATGTTCCTCCAAATTTCATGATTATTTCGATATTTCTATGATAAGTTATGAACTACCACTCATAGTAAAATATTGTTGTTTGGCTATGATGCATGAAAATGTGATTTTTGTTCAAGGGGTAAATGTGCTTTGTTTGCTACGAAATTTGGAAAAAATGTTCACGTATATGTTATGTTATGGACTGCAAAGTTTGGTAATGTTTTGATGAGTGAATTATGTGTTATGTAATTTTATTAAGATTAGGTCAAGAAACTGTTTTAACAATATTATTATTGGACTTTTGTTTTATGTGATATTCTATATGTTTAAATGATTTTATTGATGATGAAATAATTTTATGATATTGAAATGTATGATAATAAAATGTTAGTATGAATTTTAAAATTAAAATATATGTGTTTTAATTGTTAGAAAATGTATTTAAAAGATTACTCGCTGCCTTACTATTGTTGGCAGATTTCATGTTTGAAATGTATGGTTTTTTTTTACATACTTAATGTAGTTTATATGACTAAAGAAAAATCATGGTAATATGTTTATGTATTAACTTTACCTCTGTCAAGTATGGTGCCAAAAATAAGTGTGAATGTTAAGTTTTTAAGTTTTAATCCATGTAGGTCAGTGAAGTGTTTGTGATGATGATTTTATGTTTGGATGGTTATGGTTATGAATTATGTTGTATGAGATAAATGTATATGTGATGTAATATGAATCGATGTTATATTTATGATAATAAGTATTAATTTTATTTTGTATCTTTAAATAAATAAATGGCATGAACACGCAAAGGAACGAGCACATCAATACCGCAGCGTCAGTCACCAATCCTAATAAGGTTAAGTAAGCTAGCTTCTAAGGTAAGTACATTCTCACCTGCAACATGATGTGTTTTAAAAGGTTTGATGTTATGTTCATGATGATATTTATAATAATTTTATGATGATTACCTTAAAGGATTTCTTATGAAAGATTTCCCTGATTTAAAGTTATGCATGTTTGATTATGGAAATTTTCAAAGCATGAAAGTTATGTATATGTGTATCACCCAATAAGTGTTGCACACCAATGTTATGATATGATATGATATGTTGTCATGTTTGGTTTAGGATTAGCTACCCTTCTCCTCTCATGACGACTCGCCTACAATGATGATTATGGTGCAACACTTGGGCCCTTAAGATAAAATGGAATAAGTTTGAATATGGTCAAGTAATGAAAGTTATGTTTCTATGAAAATGTGCTTAATGCACTACTATGATATGATGATGATGATGATGTTTATGAAATTTTTTAAAATTGTGAGAATTATATATACTTACTAAGCTTTAGCTTATTCAAGTTTTTGTCATGTTGCAGATAAGGGTAAGAATTGTTGGAAAAATAGGTGAGAGGTGCGCAGCGGAAATTAAAAATTTTTCAACATCAGAGTATTTTTCCAAAACGCATGTTTAACATGCTATATGTATAAATTAAATAGATCTTACTAACCTCTATGTGCCGAAGAACCTCCGCGATCCATGAAGTGAAGTAACGTTTCAGAAGAGCCTCAACCAATTGGTCTTCTTTGCTATTCTCTATTCACGACCGAAGTGAGTGTGGGCTCACACGTACAGCTCTTCCACCGGTGACTCTCCTTCCAACCAATCTAGAGAACCCAAAGCTAGTGTTCGTGATTTGTGAACAAAGCTATTGTTCGTGATTTGTATACAGCTCTATCCACGACAGGCAGAACACATAGATCGGTAGGCCGAACTGCCGCATAAATATCTCCGCGAATCTTTTATTTTCCACCCGAGATTCTATAGGATAAAGTCTTAGTTTTGATTCAAATAACCCAATAGAAAAGTTATCTGATCAAAACAAACTTTATCAAGATAATCTCTAAGAAAATAAATCAATTCACAATAATTCTACAAGTTTATCTTGATTAATTTATCTAATTAAATCAACCGATAAACAGACAAGAATTATCCGATCCCAATAATTCAAAGTTTATCTTAAATTAATTTTATTACAAAATTAATTTATCCAATAAACAGACATGAATTATTTGATTCTTTCAAATTTTAAACCAATCTGATAAATCCGACATAAGTCACCAATTATTGAAAAAGCACAGCCTTATTGTTATAGGATTTTATGAGCTAGCAAAGGGGACCAAAATGGACCTATAAAGTTCAAGCTCATGATAATTATGAAACCCAATATCTCAGATACACATTTCACAATTATCAACTCCAACACTACTCCACTAAAAGCTTGGAGCTGCACTCTCGAACTTTATAGAATTACGAAGCTCGTATAGCTAAGTCTCCATGACATATCAAAGTGTATCGTATCCCCATATGAAAATCCATAATCGGCTTAAGGACAAGTTTTGTCTTACCTTCCCGATTATTTTTATCTTACGTTCTATTGTCTCACCATTAGAAAACTTGCCATCCAAAGACTGTATACCATTCGATTACACCTATGTATCCAAATGGTTGAGCGCTCCAGTTTTCCAATTACAGTATAATGCATATAAGAGGATATCATTACTCCTAAAGAGGAGCTATGGATTCCATATCTATGAATAACAAGTCTACGCTATCAAGAGTCATGCCTCCAACGTACCGGCATGCATACCACTATTGAGATGTGGGAGTCACCCTTTGGTACATCAAAAAACACAAGTCGAGACAACAGGCCCACTATTCATCTCAGGATTAAGATACAATACAAATGACTGTCTAAAGTAAATCGATTTGCCAAGACAGAATTATTAATCCAAATCAATTCACTTTATGTCCCTGATCCAACACATCGTCACCTATGACAACGTGCTAATGTTTCTATTCACGGAGTCCAACTCCGATGGCCAAGACAAACCATCTCCCAAAAGGGATATAGACAACATAACAATCTTTACCTGAACAAAGTGCCCAACTTTATTCCCTCGATTGCGGATCATATGTTTTAGACCGTCACCTTAAGAATCGTGTCTTTCGTATAATCAGTCCATCATATGCCCAATTCTTAAGGTTTAGACCGACAGTCTCAGACTACTGTTTGCTTAACTTACATTCAACAAATATGAACGTAAAGAGGACAAGATTTGGTATATTTAAGTGAATAAATTCTTTATTGATAAAAATGTACTTGCACTAAGTGAGTAAATACAGCAAATCTCGCATCGCTATAGCTTCCACATGTTTCTGGAAGACTCTCCTTGTAAGTGTCTTCATAAATGGATCAGCTAAATTGTCCTCTGACGCGATCTTGCACACTGTGACATGCCCGCCCTCAACGAAGTCCTTTATCACGTGATACTTTCGATCAATATGTTTACTTTTCTTGTGAAATCTTGGTTCCTTAGCATTAGCTACCGCCGCACTATTATGCAATACAGTGATGCCGCCTTATCCATACCAGGAACTATCTCAAGATCCCTAAGGAACTTGCAGAGCCATACTGCTTCTTTCGAAGCATCACTAACCGCCACATACTTGGCCTCCATCGTTGAATCCGAAATGCAATCTTGCTTTGCACTTCTCCAACTGATGGCACCGTCGCCCAGAGTAAATACAAACCCAGAAGTCGATTTCCTAGAATCCAGACAGGATTGAAAATCCGAGTCAGTGTATCCTAGAGGAGTCAAGTCCTCACCCGAATACACAAGCATATGCCCTCGAGTCCTTCTCAGGTACTTGAAAATATGCTTTACCACAACCCAATGGTTCGGTCTTGGATCCGCCTGAAATTGACTTACAATCCTGACCGCATAGCTAATATCCGGTCGTGTGCAATGCATGACATACATGAGACTACCCACTGCAGAAGCATAAGGCACCATCTTCATGTATTCTCTTTCTTCATAAGACTTTGGAGAGTCTTTCTTAGAAAGAGTAATTCCAGGCCTAGATGGTTACCCACCTTTCTTGGAATCCTGCATTGCAAACCTCCTGAGAATTTAATCTATGTAGCCAGCTTGTGACAAAGCTATCATTTTTTTCTTCCTATCCTAAAAGATCTGGATACCGAGAACAAAATTAGCCTCACCCAAGTCCTTCATGTCAAACTGCTTGGTCAACCATAATTTGACCGATGACAATGCCCCAACGTCATTGCCAATCAGCAGAATGTCATCTACATGGAGCAGTAGAAAAACCACCTTCCCATCCTTTATGTGTTTATAAACACATGGTTCATCCACATTTTGTGAGAACCCATAAGTCTTGATCACCAAATCAAATCTTATGTTCCAAGAACGGGAAGCCTGCTTAAGTCCATAAATTGACTTTAGCAGCTTACAAACCTTACCCTCTTGACCCGCGACCTTGAACCCGTCTGGTTGTTTCATATAAGTGGACTCATCAAGATAGCCATTCAGAAAAGTCATCTTGACATCCATCTGCCAAATCTCATAGTCGAGAGCGGCAGCTATGGACAAGTGAATCCGGATGGACTTAAGCATGACTATAGGAGAAAAGGTTTCCTCATAATCGATTCCTTCCTTTTGCATATAACCCTTAGCTACCAGTCTAGCCTTCAAGGTTTCGACCTTTCCATCCACTCCTCTTTTCCTCTTGTAGATCCACTTACACCCTATGGGTTTTACCCCTTTGGGAAGATCCACAAGCTCCGAGACCCGATTAGTCTCCATAGACTTCATCTCAATGTTCATGGCCTCTGTGTAAGTATAAGGATCCCTGTCATGTTCATCCGGTTCAGCCAAGAAGACTTCCCCATTGAACATATACCTCTCAAGTTGACGCCCAATCCTCCCACTATGCCGAAGCCCCTGAGGTTGTTGTTTAGGTTCGTTTGGTTTTTCTACACTGATCGGAACGGTTTCATTCGGAACCTCCGAAGTGATCTGATCACTCCTTAACTCCTCAAGCACCACTTTGCTTCGAGGTTTAAAGTCGTCCATGTAACTCTCCTCAAGGAAAGTTGCATTAGTTGAAACCACGACTTTATTTTCTTTTGGGTTATAAAAATAACCCCCTTTAGTCCTTTTTGGATATCCTACAAATACGCAAACTTCTGAACGTGCATCTAACTTATTCGGATCCTTAAACAGGACATGAGCTGGAAATCCCCATATGCGAATATGGTTTAAGAATGTCTTCCTTCTTGTCCACAACTCATGAGGAGTTTTAGGGACCGATTTTGAAGGCACATTGTTCAAAAATAACATGCGGTTTGTAGTGCATATCCCCAAAAGGATAAAGGCAATGATGAATAACTCATCATGGACCTAATCATGTCCAACAAAGTTCTATTTCTTCTCTCTACTACGCCATTCTGCTGCAGAGTTTCAGGCGCAGTCAAATGGGATTAAATCCCATTCTCCAACAACTGTCCCAAGAGCTCATCAGAAAGGTATTCCCCACCTCAATCTGATCGAAGTGCTTTTATGGGTTCACCCAATTGCTTTTCCACTTCAGCCCGAAACTCCCTGAACTTGTCAAAAGTTTCACTTTTGTGGTGCATCAGGTACACATACCCATATCTTAAGTAATCGTCAATAAAAGTGACGAAGTACTCATACCCTCCTCGTGCCCAGATTTTCATCGGTCCGTAAATCACTATGCACAAGTTCTAGAACCCCTTCGGCCCTATTGCCCTTAGACCCGTATGGTCTTTTGGTCATTTTACCCTCCAAACAAGATTCACATTGAGGTATAGATTCCACCTTTAAGTGAGTTAAAGGTCCATCCCTTACCAACCTTTGAATCTTATTCAAGTTAATATGACCAAGGCGCAAATGCCAAAGATAAGTCTTATTAGAGTGAGAAGTTTTAAGTCTTTTAGAGTTATTATCATTCATCTCAACATTAAGCAATAAGTTCATCTTAGGTTTGATCAAATATAGATTATTTTGCATCCATCCAGAACAGATAAAAGATTTGTTTTTACGAATCACCACTTTTTCATTAAAAGATACCACATAGGAGTCTTTAAATAAACAAGATACAGAAATTAAATTCCTTTTAAATTTAGGAACATAATAACAATCTTGCAAAAATAAATTCTTATAATTATCAAAGTAAAGATGGACATCTCCCACTACTTTCACTGAGATCAAGGATCCATCGCCCATCCGAAGCATGAAGTCTTCACATAGCAGACTTCTCATTTCTTTGAATCCCTGCAGAGAAACACAAACATGATTAGTTGCACCGGAATCTATGACCCAAATGTCACTGGATTCCTCAACCAAACAAGTTTCTAAATACAGAAGATCACACCTACCTCCTTTGGTAAGGAAGTCCTTGCAATGCTTTTTAATATGCCCGACCTTTCCACAGAAGAAGCACTTAAGCTTCTTTGGGTTCTTCTTCTTCTTTTTCTTACACTTGGTGTTAGCAAAAATAGAAGACTTCCCATTCTTGGCCCGTTGCTTCTTTCCATTCCCAGATTTAGAATTGGAACCATAAGCAGCTACCATGTTGGCCTCACCACCCGCAGGAGACTCCCTGATCAGTAGTTCAAATTCCTGTAACTGTTTCATCAGTTCTGTCAAGGTCATATCCCGTCTATTGCTTAAGTTAAAAGTAGCTCTAAACGGAATAAATTCCTTAGACAGAGTCGTAAAGACCTTAGTCATCTGAGTTTCAGCATCGATGTCGGCTCCATTGGTTTAAGCCTCAGCGAGGTAACCCATGACCAACATCATGTTCTCCTTTACAGATGTCCCCAGGTCTCTGTCTACAGTTAAAAAGTTTTCAAAGCGCCCCTTGCCGCTTTGTTATGGCCTGGCCTCCAAACATGTCCTCAAGGTTATCCAAGATCTGCTTCGTAGTCTCATAATCTTGATGTTGAGCCTGCAGCACATTATTCATGCTGGCCATAACATAGCAGCGGGCCTGATCATTAGCATCTTTCCAGCGGTCATACGCTTGGAATTGCTCATTAGATGAGTCTCCTGTAGGATCGGGAGGACAAGGAGTTGTCAGAACATATTTCAGTTTCTCAAAGGACAGGACGATATCCAAGTTCTGTTTCCAATCATTGTAATTCTCACCAGTTAACAGGTTTTTGTCAAGTATCGATGATAAAGCGTTTTTAGACATTTTTAATCTACAATAATCATATACCAAACATAAGCAAACATATCATAATAATTTAGTAAGATAACACAATCATGTAAAATCATACAAATGTGTTTATGTGTCAAAACCTTAAAAATATCACAACCTTACAACGATAATTCCCAACTCAGAATTCAACAAGCTCCTAAGGGAGTCATGCCAAATTCAATCAGGAACACGGATCCCCTCCTGATTAATATATGTCATCCAGGACCCATATGATCCAGCATATATTAATAATCGTTTCTTTGGCCATTAATTTTATTAGCAAAGCTCCTAGGAGAGGTTAATAATAAAATTGACGTGAGTGTATAACCATCGTTTCAATATTTTATCCATGATTTATAATCACCACCTAGGGGTGTGCAACCATAAATCATACTAAAATACCTTATCCTTTCATTGATCCAATCTGGTACATGATAGAAATCCCTTCCTAGGGGTCGGGACCACCATGTTCTTCCTATGGACCAACGATGGAGGCCTTAGGTTCTCTCTTCGAAAACCTTCTCCCACTCAATCTTTTGAA
Organism: Artocarpus heterophyllus; assembly: GCA_025403435.1. Taxonomy (NCBI): domain Eukaryota; kingdom Viridiplantae; phylum Streptophyta; class Magnoliopsida; order Rosales; family Moraceae; genus Artocarpus; species Artocarpus heterophyllus. The sequence goes on from CM046341.1 coordinate 20,498,391, forward strand.
GTCAAGGTTTTATTTTAAAATTATGCATGAACAATTTTAATATGAGCGGCACTTCCTATTCTATATGACAAGTTATCAATATACATGGCAAATCATATTATAATGCAGACAAGCAAGGCAATCAAGAAAAGCTACAAGCAAAATAACAATAACCGTAATATTATGGCTCCTCCCTAGAGAATAGAAAACTAAGATTACAAGAGAATAATCGAAACATATATCGATTCTTCATCCTTGAATCCTCAAGTTGTATCCTTCTTCACATAATTCCCATCTTCAAATCTTCAATCCCGTATGAATAAAATACTTTATATTTTCGGTCATATCCAAATTTAATGTTTCTCAGAATCATCTCAAAATAAAATTAAAACTGCACTGCAAAAATCGTACCTTTTTTGGAAATTTTTTAGTTCTCGGTCGACAAGCCGAACTGGGTGATCGGCCTGCCGGTCATGCTTCATCGGCCTGCCGATCAAAAATATCGGCCTGCCGACCCATGAAAGTTCGGCATGCTGAACTGGAAGTTTGGCCTGCCGGCATGAGCCAGCCAATTTATGCCCCACTAACGGCCTGCCGGACCACACGTCCGGCCTGCCGATCTGTGACCATCGGCCTGCCGAACTATGATGTCTGGCATGCCGACCGAACAGAAAAACCCTCATTCCAGAAAATACAATTTTAATGCAATTCATCAATTTTATTTTTAACAATTCAAAAACATAAAATTAGAGACTCAGGAAATACCTGGGTGCGCCATCATCAATCTTTAAGATCTGACTTCTCGATCCGTCTTCTCCGAATAATCATTTAATTACAAAATTCTTACAAATTTAAAATTAAATAACAGTTCCTAGATGGAGATGATAGTCCGCCATCTAATTACATGAAAAACCTAGATACACATTCTAACCTCTAAGGAACCATAACCGGTATTAATTAATTAATAATTAAACAACGATTTAATCAACCATAATTAATTAATTAACATTCACTACATAATCCATGACAACATATAATAATATAGAAACCTAGAGTGCCCACTCTCTATAAAATTTTAATTCAAGCATAGGAGAGATTAAGATTACAAAATTTATGCATATAACATGATCACAAACTTGTAAATTTATGTAAAAAACTCTGGCTCTGATACCAATTGTTGGAAAAATAGGTGAGAGGTGCGCATCGAAAATTAAAATTTTTTTAACATCAGAGTATTTTTTCAAAACACAAGTTTGACATGCTATATGTATAAATTAAATAGATCTTACTAACCTCTATGTGCCAAAGAACCTCCGCGATCCGTGAAGAGAAGTAACGTTCCAGAAGAGCCTCAATCAACTGGTCTTCTTTGCTATTCTCTATCCACGACCGGAGTGAGTGTGGGCTCACATGTACAGCTCTTCCACCGGTGACTCTCCTTCCAACCAATCGACAGAACCCAAAGCTAGTGTTCGTGATTTGTGAACAAAAGCTCTCAGGGAGTTTTCAGATGCTCCCCAGAAGAATATCACTCTTAATCTCTCAATTGATCTGAGAAAATCATGAGACTCACTCCCTTTTTATAGCGATTGGTCCTAGAGTCAGTCCTTATCAGATTAGGTCTCAAAACTCGAAACAGAATCAAGTTCAGATCAATATATGATAAGATCTGCGTGAAAACGCGTAATCTTATCTCTCGCTGATCGGTAGGCCGAAAAAGCCCCATCGGTAGGCCAAATTGCCACATAATTATCTCCACGAATCTTTTATTTTCCACCCGAGATTCTATAGGATAAAGTCTCAGTTTTGATTCAAATAACCCAATAGAAAAGTTATCTGATCAAAACAAACTTTATCACGATAATCTCTAAGAAAATAAATCAATTCACAATAATTCTACAAGTTTATCTTGATTTAATTTATCCAATTAAATCAACTGATAAACAGACAAGAATTATCCGATCCCAATAATTCAACAAGTTTATCTTAAATTAATTTTATTACAAAATTAATTTATCCAATAAACAGACATGAATTATTTGATTCTTTCAAATTTTAAACCAATCTGATAAATCCGACATAAGTCACCAATTATTGAAAAAGCACGCCGTATTGTTATAGGATTTTGTGAGCTAGCAAAGGGGACCAAAATGGACCTATAAAGTTCAAGCTCATGATAATTATGAAACCCAATATCCCAGATATACATTTCACAATTATCAACTCCAACACTACTCTACTAAAAGCTTGGAGCTGCACTCTCAAACTTTATAGAATTACGAAGCTCGTATAGCTAAGTCTCCATGACATATCAAAGTGTATCGTATCCCCATATAAAAATCCATAATCGACTTAAGGACAAGTTCTGTCTTACCTTCCTGATTATTTTTATCTTATGTTCTATTATCTCACCATTAGAAAACTTAGCATCCAAAGACAGTATACCATTCGGTTACACCTATGTATCCAAATGGTTGAGCGCTTTAGTTTTTCAATTACAAGATAACACATATAAGAGGATATCATTACTCCTAAAGAGGAGCTATGGATTCCATATCTATGAATAACAAGTCTACGCTATCAAGAGTCATGCCTCCAATGTACCGGCATGCATACCACTATTGAGATGTGGGAGTCACCCTTTGGTACATCAAAAGACACAAGTCGAGACAACAGGCCCACTATTCATCTCAGGATTAAGATACAATACAAATGACTATCTAAAGTGAATCGATTTGCCGAGATAGAATTATTAATCCAAATCAATTCACTTTATGTCCCGATCCAACACATCGTCACCTATGACAACGTGCTAATGTTTCTATTCACGAAGTCCAACTCCGATGGCCAAGACAAACCATCGCCCAAAAGGGATATAGAAAACATAACAATCTTTACATGAACAAAGCGCCCAACTTTATTCCCTCGATTGCGGATCATATGTTTCAGACCGTCACCTTAAGAATCGTGTCTTTCGCATAATCAGTCCATCATATCTCCAATTCTTAAGGTTTAGACCGATAGTCTCAGACTACTGTTTGCTTAACATACATTCAACAAATATGAACGTAAAGAGGACAAGATTTGGTATATTTAAATGAATAAATTCTTTATTGATAAAAATGTCTCCAAAAACGTATTACATTTTTACTCCTTAGGGCATACATATCTAACAAGAAAGTCGTGGATTAGGCGGAGGACATGGGAAGACGTGTAAGCATATTAAAGATGAATTGTCACCGGAAGAACGCCAATGAAACAAGTTTTTACTATTTAAGTTATGGTTAAACTATTTGAACATATTTTTATGATGTGTTTTAAAGAATCCAAGAACTATGTTCATTATTCTATTTTATCATTTTGAGAATTTGATCTTCCGCATTTTGAAAGTTGAATTTGTTTTACAAATCAAGTCTTCTAAAATTTTTTTTGGCTCTATCGGCCTACCGAACATCATTAGTCGGCATGCCGATGAAAGTAAGTTCGGCCTGCCGTTCTCATTGTCGGCCTGCCGAACTTTGAAAGTTTTTAAGCTCAATTTTGCAGAGCCTCTGTCGGCCTGCCAGTTGACGACTTTCGGCCTACTGACCATGTTCAGCCTGTCGAACTGTGAGAGTAAATAGCTTTTAAATGATGTGATGTTTTATAAGTTATGATTTCACAATTTGGTATAATTACTTTATTAAAACAAGTTTATGATCAATAATAATGTGAAATTAAATTACAGATTAAATTAATGAATGTTGTTTTAAAAAAAAAAAAACAAAAACAAAAATGTATGTATGGATCCTAGTTATGATTTCCTTAACTACGTTTACATTTAAAGTTCAAATAAGTATGTAATGTATGAATGTAATGACATCTGTGACATCCGTAAGGGGGGCGTTACAGTTCTTCTCATTGTCTAGAAGAATTACGTGAATTTTGAGGGGAGTTGGTGGGGCTAATTTTGGGACTTCATAATTAATTATTTGAAACAGTGGGAATATGTGTAATTTTGAAACCAAAAGGTAAAATAATAAAGGAAATGACCAAATTTAATTTAATATATATATTTAAATGGTAAAAATTAAAATAAAATAAAATAAAATGATTTTTAATTTGGCACATTAATAACCATTTTCACAATAATTTTTATTAATTTAATTAATTTTGGGACATTATACATACCTAAACTTAACTTTTTTTAAAAAGGCCACTTAGTAACTTTTAGGTTCTAAGAGCTTTAACATGAGAGGAAAACAAGAGCGATCTTTAAACGGATTGTTAGGCGAGAACTGAATACTTAGAGTAGGATGAGCAGTCTAAAGGCGAGTTGATAAAGAGATATTGTGAGTTAAATATTGATGTAGTTTTATAATAATGAGATCCCACGCTAATTTCAATATGCAATTGTTGTCCATACCACCCAATTCCTATGCACTGGACCAAATCACAAATTTAGCATGAAAGTACATTATTATCAAAGACACTTGAACTTTACAGGGAGTTTTACAGATATGCTATCTTTTTAGATTGTGGATTGAAATATGCCATATGAAAAAAAAAAAAAAAGCTTCATTGAAAAAATGTCACAAGCCGCTTATTTCTTTGATAATTTTACTCTTTTCACTACTAGAAATTGTACAATACACTAAACTTAATAAACGACGATTTCTTAAAACCGTCGTGTTAAGCAAGAAAAACACGTGAGAAGTACGCGTAAAAAACAAAAACTATCATGGTAGTAAACAAAAGATTCCACGGTTAGGAGGCATATTATACGACGGTTTTTATTAAACACCGTTGTATAATAAACGGAAGATTTCACGACGATTTTTACAAAAAACTATCATGGTAGGGGGCATATTATACGACGAATTTTATTAAAAACCGTCGTTAAAGATGGTCAGCGAGAATTAAAAGGCCCACCCTTATCACAATCAGTGAAATTTTAAAAGGCCCGCTCTCTCTCTCTTTCTTATTTGAATTAGCACTCAAACTCAACCCTTTTCTCTCTAAACCCAGTCCTACCTCTCTCTTTAACCCTCAAATCCTCTCTCTCTCTACTACCACCGTTGCCATTGTTATCTTTGCCTTGACCCAACTTGCTGTTGTTAGCCTCGAGGCCTTTACAACCTACGAGCTCGTCACTATCCCTCGTTTGTGAAGGTTCTTCTCTTCAAGTGTCTTCTTTTTGAGCTCATCACCTACACGACCCTGTCATTGCCCATTCCGACCGCCATTTGGTAACCATTTGTTTCTTTTTTATTGTGTGGTTTTTTTTAAAAAAAAATTAGTTATATAGTTTTAGTTTTAATTATTATGGTTTATGTAAATTAATTAGTTTTAGTTGTTTAGTTCTAATTTTAGTTTTAGCTTTAATTACTTTCTACACATTTGTGTATGTGTTTGTATATGTGATGCCCACTACATGTTTGATGAACGCTCCAAGTGTTCTTTTCTTCGAGCTCATTACCTCCATGACTCCGCCATTGCCCGCCTCCTACCGCCGTTTGATAACTTTCCATTTCTTTTTTTTATTGTTTAGTTCTGTTTAATTTCTAGTTATATTGTTTTAGTTTTAATTATTTTATGGCTTGTGTGAACCAATTTGTTTTAGCTGTTTAGTTCTAATTTTAGTTTTAGTTTGAGTTTTAATTACTTTCTATGTATTTGTATATGTGTTTGTATATATGATGCCCACTACACGTTTGATGAAAATCCTCTATGACCATCATAACAATTATTTATATTTTTTGCTGCTCAAAACTCACTAGCAATTATTTAAGGTTTGTGTGAATTAATTCTTTTTAGTTATACAGTTTGCTCGTTAGTTTGTAACTTAGTTTTGTTAGTTTTAGTTTTTGCTATTTTTGTGTTCTTTATATTAACATTTGTTATTTAGTTAATGCTTGTATATGCGTTTGTGTGAATTACAATCTATTTGTGTTTATGTATGTATTTTTGTGAATTATTTAGGTTTTAATTTTAGTTTTAGTTTTAGCATTGTTAGTATATGTTCGTATGAATTATTATTTACGCATGATTGCTTAGATACATGTAGTAGGGTAGATATATGATTTTGAAAAAAAATTTATACAATGTAAATATATGACCCTATATTAGTGGGTAACATATAAGACTAGCCATCCCATGGAAATTTAAAATTCTGGTTTTTTTTTGGCTAATGGCAGATCTTCCACAACGGCTTTTACTAAAAACCGTCGTGAAAACTATACCTTACACGACAATTTTTACCAAAAACTGTTGTGAAAGGTAAAAAATAACCAAGATTATATGATGGTTTTCATTTAAAACAATCATGTGATCTACACATTTCACGATAGTTTTTTCTCAAAACCGTCAAAGTAGCCTTCTATGGAACACGCTTAATACCTGTCATTAGTGGCATTCCACGACGGTAAAAAACCCTCATAAAAAGTCTCTTTGGTATCACAACTGGATGATTTCACGATGATTTTCTGACCGTCATGAATACTTTACACGACAGTTTTAAACCGTTGTATAATCCTCAATGTTTACTAGCGTTTATTGATTTTTATGATTGACATACAATGTAAAAATTCTTTTACAGTTACTAAAAATCAATCCACTATTCAATAATATGACAGTAGGCATAAATATCTCAACTTTGCACTTTTAAGGTGTTCCAAAGAGCGACGAGGCTATCAAAATTGAAAAGTACAACTAATTATTTGGTTGTTGGCTCTTTTTTAAAAAATAGACGTGAGAAAATTTTTTAGAATCACCATCAAGCACATATGTGCAACCAATAATGGATTCCAACTTTCCCCAATACTTCACCCAAACATTTTTTTAGAAAAGGGATTAATTTCATATTTTGCCGCTGAACTATTTAATTAGTCTCATTTCCGTCCCAAAACTTTAAAACTTAACAAATTACCCCACCCAAACTCCACAACTTATTTCATTTTGGCCTCTAAAATTTAAAACGTGACATATTAAATCCTAAACTATACAATTTGTCCCATATAGGTCCTAAACTTTAAAACGTGACAAATAACATCACAGAAATATGTAAAATAATCATTTGTCTTTTAACTTATCATGTTTTAAAGTTTAAGTTTCTAATTTCCCAATATTTGCAAGATTTTAACAAGTTTTCAAAGAGTATTTCAATAAGTTCTCTGAGTTTTCTGCTGGTGATAATTGTATTTCCTGTGAATCTTCAAATTGCACACCTACAAATAGAGGTCTATGTTCATTGTTTTTTTAAGACGAGTCTTAATTAATGATATTGAAATATTCATATTTTTCTCTCCATTACTCGCTTATTCAAATTGCTCTATTATTTTGTTCCTCAAAAGTTCTACGTCTCTAGCATTACTCTTAATATTATCAGTTACAGGTCCAATGACAAAACCATATGTGGTATCAATGGTATCAATGTGTATTCGTATGATTTGGACATGCACTCCACCCGTGGTTTTGCAGTATTCTCGCCGGAATCCCTATCTTGCCCGACATTCAAAAATGCAATACCTAACACGTTGCTTCCCGAGTAGGAAGCAAATCTTGATTGAAAAATACGAGAAATAATTCACAAAAGGCAGCAGACAATATGGCAAATCTAAAAGGCCTACATCATTTGGAACTCATCAGTCATCAGCAAATCGATAGCATATATCACCTCAGCAAGTACTAGATGTTGAACCAAATGTCCCGTAGGTGCAAACACCTGTTAAAATTATAAACTAAACAAGTTGATGTAATGACGATTGGAATTCTCGGCTAAAAACCATTCTCCAAAGGCAGCAGACTTCCTATTCTATCCGACAGTCAAGATAGATTGTTTTTCCCAGTAAACCGAGTAGCTACTAGCTTCGCTGTAAGATTAAAAATATATATATACGAGAGAGAGAGAGATTATCTTCCATCAGCCAAAATTAAAGTAACTCCGATAGTTCTATTATCACACACCACTATCGACGCAGTTAAAGCTTATTAAAGGTCGACTAACCAACCAGATAAAGACCTCATAGACGGGATGTAGGGGAAAAAACAACATACTTTCCAAGTGCTTATATTAAGTTGAGAAATGTATCCAGTGCTATTTTAACTTATAAAACTAATCCGACGTAGAGAGTAATGTTAATGATATACCTGTAATGTTATGGGGGAACTCAAATCTTTGAACTTCAAAGACAGCAGTCCAGAGGAGAAGTATATATATTTACATTTCTCAAGCGCCAAATTGGCACAAGCTCCAATAGAAGCTGTCTCTTTGCATGCATACGCTCTGCTAATCATATATGATTCCTTTATTCAGCGAAAGATCAAAATTTCAGATATATGAAACTTATTGCATAAGGAATAGGAAAATGTTAAAAGAATAAACCTGAGCGGGGGAGTGCAACTTAATACACATCAGCAATATGAGACTCATTAAGAGGTTGTGTGCATCGAGCTTCTAATAGTTTTTGCATTGCATCATGACATCTGGAAAATAGTCATAAACAATTATATCAGAAGCAACTTGTGTCTTTTACTGTAAGTGAAATAATAAAAGGCGAGGCCCGGCAGATTCATTTGTGATACCTCCAAGGGAGATGATCAAGAAACATTGATGGTGACACGATAATATCTTTGAATCTCTCTTTGTTTGCAATATATGCTATGTACCCATTTTCTCCCTCTTTGAATCGCCGGTCTTTCCATAGGGAAATAGGGAAATTTCTAGATTGTGGGACAATATGAATTATGAGACCTGGCAAATACATCTCTGGTGGATTCCCAGCTGATACATTTTCAGACCTTGGAACAGTATCCATAAACTTGGATACAGGATCGTCTGTATTAATTTTAGCAGCAAAAGGATTGGGGAATTCATCTGGTCCACTTTCAACAATAGCATCCTTTGTATCAGTTTCAGTGAAGGGGAAAAAGTCCTGATCATATTCCTCGCCCCCTGCATGAAATAACCAATGTTTTTGTCAAACCACCTTAAGCCTTCCAATTTATACTCATCATTAGCATGTTCCTGTCAAGCAAACTTGGGTTCTTTTTGAAAAACAAAATGCTTTTAGTCAGAACAAGAAAGTACCTCTTAAATCAAACAGACTCTGACTTCCACATGTGCGGTTGTTTAGATTTTGTGGTCTTATTGACCCAGAATTAGCATCCGAAGCTGGTTCCATTACCTCTGTCCTATTTCTCTGATACTCACTAACATATAGAAAGCGGCGTGCCAGTCTGAAGATCATTAAAGTATCAGTTGTGGAATCTTGCGAAAGTGCTGTGATAGCAGCTGCTCGAAGTCTTAAAATTGACCCAACTGAAAGGCGTGAAGAGAATTCATCGTTCAAAACAATGCTGCAAAAGGGCAAAAATATCACTAGCCATTTGCAAGGGGGACGGGGTAGGAGATTAAAAACAAACCATTCCATCAATTCTCCAGTATGCTTCTTTTTTGAAACAAGAAACTGTACATTGATGATCAAGAATACGAACAAGAGCTATTCAAGTATAGCTATTCTCGTATAGCTATTCTAACATAGCCATAAAAGAGGGAGCAATAGTTACCTGGTAACGAATTGAGTACAGGCTTCAGCTACAATTGAATCCACACAGGGAAGGGGTCCAAAAGCGTAAACATGTAAATTTGGGTATCTATTGTAAAGCTGCATATAAGATTTTAGATAAAACATAAGTTGCTTGCTTAAAAAGCTTAGAACTATAGAAAAACTAACTGAAACCAGAAATTCATATCTCCTCAGCTCTTCAGTTTTACTAGTATCCAACTCTCCATTGGTTTGGATTGGTTAAAGCTTGATATTCACTCATGATTTGATGAGCTCACAAATTGTGATTTGAGCATGTCAAGGACTCATACTGTTGTTTCTCTTTACTCAAAACTGAAGTACCATTCAACATTTAATGGCCTAATTTTTTCTTCTTTGATGCAATAAAAGAAAATAATGTAGTGGATACAACTGATATGCACGTAAGGTCTAAAGAGAACTAAACGTTTCAAAGTCAAAGAAATTTTTTTTGATATTGCAGTGACACATGTAAAAATAAACTCTCTAACAACCTATGAAGCTCATGTAACGTAGAGAAGGACATAAACCCCATAGCAACGAAGGAGAAAATATGTATACAATAATAATTACAAAAATTAAAAAATATATATATTTTCATGTTGAATTTTCTTATTGTAAGAGAGAAACAGAAACATGGTACTGAGTAAAAGGGAGAAAAAACAATAGCCATATGCAACAGTTACCATCGCTCCAGTATTCAAAAATCAGATTCTTCAATAGTAGTTATAAAATATTCGGCAATGAGAGGACTAATTAATCCTTTAATAAGCATTCAAGCAGGAAGAGATGTTAAAGAAAAAGGAAAAATATACATATATATATATATATATATATATATATATATATATCTTTAGAGTGGAAAATCCATACTCTAATTCCTAGCAATGTGGCAATGGCACCTCCAAGGGAATGGCCAACTATGCGAATACCATACCCCTCACACTCGCACCCTGCTCCCAGTAAAGAAGAAAGAAGGCCACCTGCATCAGATTCTGCAACTCCATTTACACACGAATTATTCAAACGTGAGAGGAAAAGTTTTTAACCCAAAAGGGAAAACCTTAAGTGCCTTAATAATTGAAAACCTGCTTAGCTAAAGAAAAGTTTAAAATCTTGGGACTTCATATGCACTTTCTTCCCATTTTCATATTCCTATAAAGTCTCAACATTGTACAAATTTTGTAATGTTAAAATCATTCATTTATTGAGGAATATCACCTAAATTAGGGTTTGCAGCATACCATTAATGTGAATCGGGATTCTTCACCAGTTGCCACAGAAAATTGTATTTGAATTCTAGACTTCGAAAGTGAAAATAGCATAAAAACAATTGAAAGACTTGAAATTTAATTCTTCGAATTGACATTATAACACATGCACCCAAAATGTTATCCTTGCTTCTATAAGTAACTTGGGATTTGAAAAGAATAACCATAATAATAAAAAGGAAGAAAAAAATGATACACTTACCATTATCTTCAGCATTTCCTTCAATTTGTGTGAACAGATTCCTCGCAGCTATAACAATACCCGAGTGCCCATAGTGAGGGAATGATGAGAGAACACTTTGCTTCAAGTCAGAGTAAACATAACTGCTACTGTACCTCACAGTACCATATTTTCACTTAATTGCCAAAAATTAATCAAAAGAAGCAAACATTAAACAATTACACACACAAAGAAGCAGCAAGAGCAACAGCACAACACAAATTTTCAAAGACTAACTTTGTTTTTATGAACACACACACAAGGAGAAAACGAAGAAAGGAAAGAACACTGCAATATTCTTTATTCACTTATAATTCAAACGGATACAAGACAGCCATAAGTAGGCTAGACCAAAAAATTCAAAAGGAAAAAAAAATAAAAATAAATAAATAAATAAATAGAAAACAGGAAAGGTAAAATCCTATAACTCAAGGAATTACCATAAAACAAGCAAGCCTAAAATAGACCCTTAACTAAATGCATCCTAATTCATCCACACTCCCTCTCGTGTAGATACCGAGCTTGTCGACTAATTTTTTGAATAAGGGTCTAGGCAATCCTTTGGTCAAAACATCAGCTGCTTGTTCCGTTGTAGGAACATAAGACATGCAGGCAGTTCCTTCTTCGATCTTCTCTTTGATAAAATGTCGCTCTACCTCCACATGTTTAGTACTTCATGATGACAAGATTATGAGATATATTTATAGCTGCCTTATTATCACAATAGACATGCAACGGAAGTGTTACTCCAACTTTGAGTTTATCCAATAACATCTTCAACCATAAAATTTCACAAATTCCATGAGTCACTAATCTCAGTTCTGCTTCGGCACTGCTTCTTGCAACAACAAACTACTTCTCCAAGTTACCAGATTACCCCATACAAGGGTGCAATACCCCGAACCGGACCTCCTACCATCAATTGCTCCAACCCAATCAACATCGGTGTACACCTCTACGCCTCTTTCCTCACCTTTTCTAAAAAACAAACCTCGCCCAGGTGTTCCTTTTAAATATTTTGGAATTCTATACACAGCCTCCATATTTTCTTCAGTAGGAGCATCCATATATTGGCTAACACGACTAACAGCGTAAGCGGTATCGGATATAGTATGAGATAAGTAGATGAGTCTCCCAACTAGACACTGAAATCAACCTTTATCAACAGAATCACTGTCTTTCACTCCTTCCTTCTTTCCATTAGGCTCCACAGGAGTTTCAACTGGTTTGCAACCCATCATCCCTGTTTCTTTCAAAAGATCCAACACATACTTCTTTTGTAAGACCAAGATCTGAATCTTATTTATGGCGATTTCCATTCCAAGAAAGTACCTCAGACTTCCCAAATCTTTGATTTGAAATTCTTTTGCCAGTTTCTCCTTTAGTCTTTCTCCTTCTTCAGGATTATCCCTAGTCAAGATATATCATCAATATATATAATGAGTATGGTGGTCTTATCATTCTTGTGCTAATAGAACAATGTGTGATCACCTCCGGCCTGCTTGTATCCTTGTTCCTTAATCACCTTAGTAAAACAATCGAACCAAGCACGTGGTAATTGCTTAAGCCCGTATAGGGATTTCTTCAACTTGTAGACTTGATCACTCTTACCATCAAATCCAGGTGGCATCTCCATATAAACTTCTTCTAAGTCATCGTTAAGGAATGCATTTTTCACGTCAAGTTGTTGCAAAGGCCAGTCTAAGTTGGCTGCTAGTGATAACCATATACAAACTGTATTGATCTTGGCAACGGGAGCAAATGTTTCCTGATAATCTATCCCATAGGTCTGAGCATAGCCCTTAGCCACCAAACGAGCTTTGCATCTTTCGATAGATCCATCTGCCTTTTACTTAACCCTGAAGACCCACTTACATCCAACTAGAACCTTGTCTTTTGGTTTTTTTACCACGTCCCACATGTTCTTTTTTTGAGCCCCCATTTCTTCTAAAACTGCTTGCCTCCATTCAGGCTTCTTCACAGCCTCTTGGATATCTCTAGGGATTTCCACATTGGCCAAGTTAGCCACCAATGCTCTCACAGAATGTGCTAGATGATCATATCCAACACAATGGGCCATCGAATGTCTCGTGTAGTATCTCACTCCCTTCCTTAATGCAATTGGGATATCTGAGCCACTAGTCTCCATTTCAAGACCAATCATTGGTTCTGATTCTTGGAGGTGAGGAACTTTCTGGCTTTCTATAGCTTTTTGGCTCTTCTTGTGCACATAAGTTTGATCAAAAAATTACAAGCCACTCTTTTTTGTTTTATTATGTTCTTGCACTCTAGCTATTAGACTTTTGGGGTCAAGGGGAAGTTTTGACTGAGTGGAAACATCAAGGAGTTGACCTGTTGCTTGGTTTGGTGGGTCGGTGTCAAGTGAGCAGGGTTGGCCGAGAATTTGATCAGATTTGGCTAGGATATGGGCTAGATTGGATTCTAAAAAATCAGGTTGATTGTTTACAGGATTATCAGTGGGAATATTTGGAGTTATTTTGGGAGAGACTTCAGGAATATCTCCATTTGAATTTGGGAAACTTTGAGGGTTCAAATTAGGAAAATCTGGTGGATTTATATCTAGAATATTGGCTGGAATATCTGAAATATTGGCTGGATTTTCCTCATGATTTCCTACTTTTGGGACGGTTTTTGATGGGATACAATCATGATTTGAGATTCCTAAGGGAGGAGCAAAATCCCAAAAATATTCCCATGAATTAGGGACATGTGATCCTGACATCTAAGCTGGTTTTGATCTTTTGCAAAAATTGTCTTCCCAAATTCTCTCCAAATTCTCTCCCCCTGAAGAGAATTTTTGGTAAAAAAGGGTTGATTTTTAAAGAATGTCACATCCCTACGCACAAAATATCTCCTTTTTTTTTTCCATGGAATAGCACCTATTCCCCTTTTTGTGTTGCTGAGTACCCCAAAAAATACACTTATGAACCCTAGGGTCTAACTTACCCCTATGTGGATCAAGATTATGAACGAAGGCAACACAACCAAACACTTTCAACTCTAACGAAGATGGGACCCGAGATTGAGCATACAATTTATATAGGCAATCTATAGGGGTTGAAACTTTAAAACACAAGCGGGTATCCTATATATCAGATATGTTGCTGTCAAAATTGCATCACCCGAAAACGTTTTGACAAGTTGGCTATGAATAACAATGAACGAGCTACTTCTAAAATATGATGATTTTTCCTCTCAGACACCCCATTCTGCTGAGATGTGCTAACACAGGAGCTCTGATGGATTATCCCGCTAGTTGTGACAAACTACCCCAAGATGGTGTTAAGAAATTCGGTCCCATTATCTGTCCTCAAAATCTTAATGTTTTCATCAAATTTGTTTAAACCCTTGTGTGGAATTGTTTGAAAATATTCTCAGCTTCGGATTTTTCTTTTAAAAGGTAAACCCAACAAACACGTGTATGATCATCTGTAAAGATAATGAACCATTTTTTGTTGGTGATACTAGAAATACAGGAAAGTCCCCAAACATTGCTATGGATGAGAACAAAAGGTTTAGACCTGCGATGTGGTAGTAAAGGAAAAGGAACACGAGTATGCTTAGCTAATTGGCAAATCTCACAATGGAATTTGTCATTATTTTCAAACAAAGATGGGAACAAAAAATTCATATATGAGAAACTAGGATGTCCTAACCTATAATGCAATAACATAATTTTTTGAATTCGAGAAAGAGAGGTGCTTGTGTTGAAAAACAAGAAAGAAAATAATTCTGAAAAGAAGAAACATTTTTGTATTGCACACTCTAATCTCATTACACGGTTATGGGCAGATTATATACAAGGGCCTGCAGGGACTAAACTAAGAAACTAGATGAAAAAAGAAAAAAACTATATGTTATAATCCTTGACTTTCTCCTAATCACATCACTATTTTTTTGTACAGATTTCTTATACAAATTACATTACACAAATCAAGGAATATTAAAAAAGGCAATAAACCCGTATCTCTCAACACCCCCCCTCAAGCTGGTGAATATAAATCTTTTATTCCCAGCTTGCCAACTATTTCTTGAAAAGTTCCACTATCAAGTGCCTTTGTTAGGATGTTCGCTAATTGACCGCCAGTGGGAACGTATGGAGTACAGATTAGTCCACTTTCCAATTTTTCTTTGATGAAATGTCCGTCCACCTCAATGTGTTTAGTCCGATCGTGTTGTACAGGATTATGCGCAATGCTAATGGCTGCCTTATTGTCGCAGTAGAGTCTCATTGGCCCGCTCCACTTAACCTTTAGGTCGTTCAGTACAATTTTCACCCATAACAATTCACATATTCCTTGAGCCATTGCTCTAAACTTTGCTTCTACACTCGATCGACCTACCACGCTTTGTTTCTTGCTTCACCATGTTATCAAATTACCACCGAGGAAGGTACAATAGCCTATGGTAGACCAACGATCTATGGAAGACCCTATGCAATCTGCATCGGTGTAGACTTCAAGAGAAAGTTTGGAGTTTCTTTTAAACATTATTCCTCTTCCAGGATAGGTTTTTAAGTATTTAAGCACCCTGTAGACAGTTTGAAGATGGGCCTCCTTGGGAGCATGCATGAATTGACCAACAACGCTCCCCGATTACACTATGTCTAGCCATGTATGATAGAGATAGATAAGCTTTCCAACCAATCTCTGGTACATTTCTCTTTCTACCGCTCGATCTTCAACAGCTTCTCTAAGTCTATGGTTCTGTTCAATGGGTGTTGCAATTGGTTTACTTGCTAACATTCTTGTTTCCTTTAGAAGATCAGTAACGTATTTTTGCTGAGAAATAAAGATTCCTTGTCTAGAATGTACTACTTCAATCCCAAGAAAGTACTTCAATCTTCCCAGATCTTTTATCTCAAACTCCTTAACTAGGCATTGTCTTAGAGCTTGCTTTTCATTTTCATCACTTCCTGTTACAATTATGTCATCTACATACACTATTAAGATTGTGACTCCCCCTAAAACCGAGTGCTTGATGAAGAGTGTGTGATCTCCTTGACTCTGCTTGTATCCCATAGTTAGCATTACCTCCGTGAATCATCCAACCCACGCACAAGGAGACTATTTCAAGCCATACAAAGCTTTTCTTAATCGGCAAACTTTACCCCCTTCAACTCCCCCAAATCCTGGTGGTATACTCATATAAATTTCTTCTTTGAGATCACCATGAAGGAAGGCAGTCTTCACATCATACTGTTGTAAGTCCCAATTAAAACTGGCAACAAGAGACAAATAGTACCCTTACAGTGTTAATTTTTGCAACCGGTGCGAATGTTTTTTGATAATCGACTCCATAAATCTGAGTGTATCCCTTAGCAACTAGTCGTGCTTTGTGACGCTCTAGTGATCCATCAGCCTTAAACTTCAAGGAAAAAACCCATTTACATCCTACTGTTTTCTTTCCTTCTGGCAAATCAGCTAATTCCCACATCTTTGGATAATGCCTCATAGCTTTTCTCCATTCCTCTTTGGATAATGCCTCAAATAAATTGCTTGGCATCAAAGTCTTATTTAGACTTGTGAGGAAACTTTTATGGGTTGGTGAGAAAATTTTCAAGGTTACAAAATGGGATACAGGATACAGAGGTCGCTTGGTATGCTCTCTAGTTCCTGTTCTCATAGCTATGGGTATATCTAGGTCTGTGAGATGAGTTTTAGGGAGTTGACAATCAGTAGTTAAGGTGGGGTCAGATACTGTTACCTCATTCTTAGGATTTGAATTGGTGGCTTGGACTTACTTTGGATCCGAGGATGGAGCTTCCTCTCTCGAGTACACCTGTTCAAATCTGAAATGATCAAAGACTCTATCATTCCTCATTGGAGACTTGTGTAGACTAGGACTTGGTGGAACTAGAGTTTGGACTCGGATTCGGATGGAACAAATTCGGATGGAACAGAGGGTGTTGCATCAGTGGACTCAAAGTCAATATTTGCGGCTTGATTTGGTGACCTGGGTGTGGCAGAAGGGGGTAGCTCGAGTAAGAAAAAAATCTTTATCTTCCATGATAGATGTCTCCCCCTGAAGATAAGATTTGGTGAAATATGGTTTTGCTTCCACAAATGTAACATCAGCCGAGACGTATAGTTTTCTGGTCGGTGGATGAAAGCATTTGTAACCCTTTTGAGTGGATCAGTACCCAACAAACACATTTAATGGCTCTAGGATCCAACTTTCCCCGGTTATGATTATGGACATGAACAAACGCGGTACACCCAAATACTCGAGGAGTGAGATTGGTTGTGACACTAAGGTTAGGATACAACTTGGAGAGGGCTTCCATTGGGCTTTTTGAATCTAAGACTCGTGAAGGAATCCTGTTTATGATGTGAGCTGATGTAAGCGCTGCTTCTCCCCAATAATTTTTTGGTACATTGTGATAAAATAAAAAGCTCGTGTACTTTCTAGAAGATGATGGTTTTTTCGTTCAGCTAGCCCATTTTGTTGTCGGGTGTTGATACAGGATGACTCATGAATGATTCCTTCCTTTTGAAAGTAAGGAGACAAAACTTGGTTAAAATAATCCCGAGCATTATCAGTCTGAACCCTTTTTATCTTTGTACCAAACTGATTTTGGACCATCGTATGGAAATTAGGAAAAACATAGCTTAATTCATTTTTATTTTTCTGCAAGAATATCCAAGAAACCCTATTGCAATCATCTATGAAAGAAACAAACCAACGAGAACCAAAAATGTTTGGAATTGTTGAGGGTCCCCATATGTCACTGTGAATTAGATAAAAGGGAGAAAGACTTCCTTTATTGCTAATGGGAAAAGAAACCCGAGTGTGTTTTGCATACTCACAAATGTCACAATGGAATTCTTTAATGTCTAATCCCCTAAACAATGAAGGAAACATAATTACAAAGGATGCCCAAGGCGGTAATCAAGTAACCAGATGGCATCTTTATTGGAAGAAGAAAAAAATGACATAAATGAATTTGTTTTGATCATATTCAGTTGTGTGAATGTCTTGAGATAGTACAACCCATCCTTTTCCTTAGCAAGTCCAATCCTCCTCCTCGAACCTTGATCCTAAAATTCACCGTAAGAGGGATAAAACGTAACATGACAATATAAGTCTTTTGTAAGCCTTTGAATGGACACAAGGTTCGTGGACAGTTTTGGAATGTAAAACATTTTTAAGAACAAGATTTGGGGTAATGAGGACATTTCCTATTCCTGCCACTGTGGTTGTAGTTTCATCAGCAATAGAGATTTTCCTATTACTTGGACATGGGGTATAGGTAATGAACTGTTTTGATGTCTAGGTCGTATGATATGTGGCTCCTGATTCTAAAATCCATGAATCCACAAGCACTTTATCAAAAACATTTAATCCAAGAAAAAAAGGAGTTTCACCTAAAAGGGCTAAAGAGCAAGAACCAGATGAGGGCTTCTCAAGTGACCCCAGTAATTTTCTCAACTTTTCAATTTCTTCGTTATTAAATCCTCTGGGTCCTTGTGTTTGATCTTGTGCTACTTGTGAAACCATGTGAGCCTGACCTTGTTGTCATTGCTGTGGTTCTCCTTTATTTCCCCACTCATAGCTGGTTGGCTTTCCATGCAATTTCCAGCAGCATTCTTTTGTATGTCGTAGCTTTTTGCAATAAGTGCACCAGAGTTCATCACGGCCTATCCCTTTGGCCACTTCTACCTTTGCATGTTCAGCATCTGATGGCCTCTCCAAGGTAAGACTTCGTTGTTTATTTCTAGCCGTCACAAGTGCCGAACCATCAGTCAGTTGGGGTTCAAGCATAATTCCCCTTCGACTCTCTTCATCCTGAATCAAGGAGATTATTTCATTAAGGGATGGAACCTCTATTCTCCCTAGAATTTGAACCCGGACTTGATCAAATTCAGGATTTAAACCTGCAAGAAAGTCATAAACTCGATCCTTTTCAATAAAATTTTTTATTACAACAACACATTAGTGCATCTTAATTCAATCACTCGGCAATAATCAAGTTCCTGCCATAGGTTTTGCAGTAAGTTAGCATATTCAGTTACTGATTTACTCCCCTGTTTGGTTGCCCCCGTCTTGGTCTTGATTTCATATATTAGCGCAGCATCATGAACTTTGGAATACGTCTGGTTTACGATATCCCAAATTGCCCTTGTAGATGGCAAGAACATGCATGTCATTGATTTCGGGCGTCATGGAATTCCACAGCCAAGACATAATCATCGAGTCTTCCTTGTCCCATGCTTCGAAGCCTACCTCTCCTTCCTTTTGATGCAGCACATAGAGATTAGTTTCCTATTCATATTATTATTAGGATTACCTATTCAGATTATTATTAGGATTACAACTCAGACTATTATTAGGATTATTATTAGTTTCCTATTTAGACTATTATTCTACGCCTATTTAGACAATTATTCTACTTCTATTTAGACTATTATTCTACTTTCCTACAAACACTATATAAAGGCTCATTATAATTGTTTTGGAGCATCATTGATCAATAATCAGACTTATTCCTAATTATAAAACTCTGTGAGTTTGTTCTTGAGTTTTCTTTCCTTGTTTCACTTTGAAACACTTCCGCTGCACCACCTTTGGTCTAGCCCGCAGCAAGTGATTCAATTTCCCTTTCCCTTTTAGAAAAATCCTAACCAACTAAGACCATTTCAAGCAGTTTTGACCATTGAATCGGTAGGCGGGTTGAATATTCTGCAGCTCGCCTACTGTGCGTTGGACCTGCTCCCCCGCTAGCTGAGAGAGTTGGATAGAAGGGCTGGATGATGTCGTTTCTGACATTCTTCAAAAACTTATTATCATGAAAAAAAAAAGGTGGGGATGGGGGGACGGCAATGAAGGCACGTTGCAAAAGAATAGCCGAAGAAAACAAAGGGCGATGATGGCAATGAAGGCCACCGAATAAACACCGAGAGAAAAAAACTCTATTCTGATTTCAAAAAAAAGAGTAAAACAGGGCATAAATGACAGCCATGAGAGCCAAATTTTCAGGTCCAGAAAAAAGCCTATAGCTCTAATACCATGTTGAAAAACAAGAAAATAATTCTGAGAAGAAGAGACGTTTTTGTATTGCACACTCTAATCTCATTACATGATTATGGTCAGATTATATACAAGGGCCTGTAGGGACTAAACTAAGAAACTAGCTGAAAAAAAAAAAAAAAAAAAAAAAAACCTAAATGTTACGATCCTTGACTTTCTCCTAATCACATCCCTATTTTTAGTACAGATTTATTATACTAATTACATTACATAAATCAAGGAATATCAAAAAAGGCAATAAACCCGTATCTCTCAACAGCTTGCAACCATTTGAGCTTTGCCCATATATGCTTGAATCCTCCTCAAAGTAGTAGAGGCCATTAAGTTCCTTAGCACTACCAATCCTCTTCCCCGATGATCGGTCTTGAAAAATACAAGATGGAAAAAAATTTCAATTCACAATCCAAATCTTTTGTTAACTTATTAACAAAAGATTGAAATTTAAATTGGGCATGTGAAGAACTCCTTTGAGTATAATATTGGCTCCGATTTTTACAGCCCCAATACCAACTACAACCGAAGAAGTTCCATCTACAATTTGTACTATGGTTTCTAGGGCTAGGAACATATGAGGTGTATAGTTTTGCACACCCAGTCATGTGATCTGTCGCTCCAGAGTCAATAAACCATGGTTCTCCTTTCTCGGCCAATCCACAAAATCCAATCAACGCTTTACCTTTTTGAGCCAATAAGAGAAGTCGAGTGAGAGAACTGTGCTATCATCTGTCTCAATGTTCCATCTGCTCCTTGGCAAAGACCGTGGTTCCAGGGGCTGATTCAGTCTCTCCTCGTTTTTCGGTTGACACCTGAAGTCTTTTCCCTTCACATACATAGAGTCGGTTTGGATTTGGTGTTCAATTTTTCGGTTTGCCATGTATCTTCCAGCAATTCTCCTTGGTGTGATAGGGTTTTTTTTTACAGTGATCACACCATTTTTTATTTGCTCTTCCTTCTCCTTGATTCTCTTGTCCCCAAACAACGAAGGCAAAATTTTCCATGCTTGGTGTATTGGCCCCTAGCATGACCCTCTTCCTTGACTCTTCTCTACAGACTTGCAACGAAAATTTCCTCAATGTGAGGAAGGGGTCTCATCCACAGGAGACGTCCACGAACTTCATCTAAATCCTTATTTAAGTCTAGCCAAGAAGTCATATACTCGATCACGATCAACCAACTTCTTAAACAAAACTGCATCTTCTGGATCCTTCCCAAGGAGATGAGAAGATATAATTCTTGCCAGAGTTTTGTAAACCCGTGATAATATTCGATGACATCACTCTCCCCCTGTCTTCGATTTCTGATCTTGTTTCTTAACTCAAACATCTAAGAGGTGTTCTCGAGGTCGGAGTAAGCCATAGCAACTGCATCCCAAATTTTATTTTGCCGTTGGGAAAAGAATATAGGTGTCTGCAATGTTGTCCTCCATTGAGTGGACTAGCCACGCAAACAACAAAGAATTCTGTGCCTCCCAATTTGCGAAAGATGAATCCTCTGGCTTTGGTATTGGAATTGATCTATCCAAGTATCCTAGTCTTCCTTTGCCTCGAATCACCATCAACACGGATCGGGACCATTTGAGAAAATTTTTCGCATTTAATTTCTAGGCTATGATTTGCAGGGAGGTATGGGTGGTGTTTTCGGGAATAGCAGTGGGAACAATTGTGGAGGTTGTTTGAGGTGCCCGTGGCTTCCTCAGAAACATCTCCTTGGCTTGCTCCAGTTAGCCTCTCTATGCATCATTCTCTTCAACCCGGTTGCTCAATTACCATGAACGCACACACGAGGACAAACGAAGAAGGAAAAAACACTGCAATATTCTTTATTCACTTATAATTCAAACGGATACAAGACAGCCATATGTAGGCTAGACCGAAAAATTAAAAAGAAAAAAAAATGAGGAAAGGTAAAATCCCTTAACTCAAGGAATTACCATGAAACAAGCAAGCCTAAAATAGACCCCTAATTAAATGCACCCTAATTCGCCCACACTTTATTTCAGTAATTGATATATGTTGTCATTTAATTGTACGCCCAACAGATACCTTCTTCGCCAAAGTGCCAAACGCATTTAATAGAACCTAAAACCAGAAAAAGCAACCGCATAGAAGAAATATAAGCAAGTGTCTCATACAATCTACAAATGTACAAAGGCAACTGCGAGCTGGTATAATTGTTGGTCTTTTAGCGTTATTTCAAAAAGCACAAAATTAGTCCGAGCCCCAGCAAAGTTGAAGAGGATTTATAGAAAAGAAAAAAAGGATTACCACCCATTTTGTAACTCATGAATACAAAAAAAGTTACTCAAATAGATAATGGCTTTAAATTATGCAAGGAAGGCAAGAGAATTTTGATTATATTCCACAAGCAGCCTGAAATCCAGGTTCAATAAAAGGCTGGAAGATCAATGGTAGCATAAGATGAGGCCCTGTTAAAAATATAGACGCTTGCCTAAAAATATTTAGAGTCATGGGCTGAATGATGAGTCTTCAAAACACTCTGGGAATTTTCTGATTCTCAAAGTGGAATTGCAAACTGAGTGCATTTTGTTTTGTTAAATTGGAATGCTGATTTATATCCATCTGTTTCTATTTCATTTCTTTCACTTTTATTTTCAAGAACATTGTTAACTTCTATTCATACTATATGTAGTTTCAATAAAATTTGTCTCGTATCAAAGAAGAAGAATTTGTATCCTTTACCAAAGTAAAATCTGTAATCAAAAGAATATAAGGGACAATCCCCTACGTGGAAAGCAAATAAGTTCTTTTGTACGTAAGTGAAGAAATGAACCCCAAGGTCAATAGATCCACCAAATAATGGGTTTACGCTAACAAGGTTTTTTTCCCTTTTTTTTTTTGCACATAGGATCGATAAAGTTTCAAGGCTTTTGTAGAAAAACCAAAACTGTCAATTAGAAAAAATCTGTATATAGCTGTAATTGTACAGTTGTAATTGAATATATAGCTAGGTGTCAAATCTGTATATTTAGCAATTATTTATTTCCTAGAATTAGTAATATTGTTTCCCAATTTAGTTAGGCTGTATTTATATAAACTTTTACTCGATGAATGAAATAATTATTCCCCTCTAAAAATTCTTTTCTTCTGTCAATTTGGTATCAGAGCTAAGCGAGAATTATTCCTTTTTTTTCCTCTTTTTCATTCTCTACAACCCCCAAATCACCATGTCTAATATGTTGACCGAGTCCAGCGTCGTTCCACAAACTCCATCCTCTCAAAAAACAGCTGACCTTATCAAGACTAGGCACAGATTCCCACTCAGTTCAAATTACAGCCATCCGCTTGAATGGTGATAATTTCCTACGCTAGTCACAAACAGTCCGGATGTACATCAGAGGATGTGGAAAGATTGGATACCTGACTGGTGAAACAAAGGCTCCATAGGAGACAAATCCGGCCTATGCTACATGCAATGCTGAAAATTCCATGATCATGACGTGGCGCGTGAATTTTATGGAAGAGGATATTAGCGTAATTATATGTGCTATTCAACAGCCAAAGAGCTATGGGAAAACATGAATCAGATGTACTCTGATTTGAGGAATCAATCACAGATATTCGAATTGACTCTCAAAATTGGCGAGATGCGGCAAGGAGAAGACAACATGACCAAGTACTTGAATTAAATGAAGCGCATCTGGCAAGATTTGGACCTCTTTAACACTTAGGAGTGGAAATCACTAGAAGATCCATGTCACCACCTGAAAACTATGGATTCCTCTTCCTTCGATTGGTGAGGTGTTTTTTGAAGTAAGGAGAGAAGAAACACGAAGAAATGTTATGTTAGGAAAGAAAGGACCAGGGAGTGCTGTGGAAGGCTCAGCCTTCGTGACTGCCGGAGCTACATCGTCCAAGGTTCTCGTGTATCAGCGCACACCTGGTGGAAAGCCACGCGTATGGTGTGACTACTGCGACAAACCACGTCACACTCGTGAAACCTGCTGGAGGCTGCATAGGAAACCTGCAAACTGGAAGAGCAAGGCAGAAGAGAAAAATGAAAGAAGCTTTCTCATTGCTAATGAGGCCGAAGCCAATCCCTTCACCAAAGAACAAATGAAGCATCTCCTTACACTGCTGAAATCTGGTTTGTTGTCATTTGGCCCTCTAAGCGTCTCTATGGCACACACAAGCAATGAACCAAAAGCTCTATCTTGCTGCATTAATTCTTTTGCTCCTTGGATAATAGATTCGGGAGCATCTGATCATATGATCAATTCCTTTAAGTTATTTCAATCCTATACATCTTGTCCCAGCAATAAAAGGTGAGGATTGCAGATAGTAGTTTTTCCCCAATTACAAGAAAAGGTTCGATAAAAATTTCAGAAAAAATAGACCTTAAATCTGTCCTCCATGTCCCTAAACTTGCTTGCAACCTTTTGTCTATTAGCAAACTTTCCAAAGATTTCGATTGTTTAGTTACCTATTTTGAATCTCATTGTGTTTTTCAAGACAAAAACTCAAGGACGACAATTGGCAGTACTAGGATGATCAATGGTCTTTATTATTTTGAGAATAATTTACCTAGTTTTAAAATTGCTCAAGGACTTAGGAGTGTCAGCTGTATGTCTTATTATGAACAAATAATGGTTTGGCATTATAGGTTGGGCCATCCTAGTTTTGTTTATCTAAAACATTTGTTTCCTTTATTATTTAAGAAAATTGATCCCTTAGTATTAAAATGTGAGAGTTGTTTACTTATAAAAAGCCAACGAAAAAGTTATATTCCAAAAACCTCTCAACCTTCAAAACCATTTTATCTCTTTCACATTGATGTTTGGGGACCTTCAAGGGTAACCACTGTTTTTGGTAAAAAATGGTTTGTAACTTTTATAGATGACCATACCGATGTTGGGTCTATTTGATGCGTGAAAAATCGAAAGTTAAAAAAAATATTTAAGGACTTTTACAATATGATAGAAAATCAATTTCAGGAAAAACTAAGCATTTTAAGATCACATAACGAAACAGAGTATTACAATAAAGTTTTGGAAACCTTTTTACAAGAAAAAGGAATTTTGCATCAATCTTCATGCATAGATACTCCGGAACAAAATGGAATAGCCGAGCGAAAGTATAAACATCTTTTAGAAGTAGCTCGTGCTATGATGTTTTACATGAACTTACCAAGATATTTGTGGGGTGACGCTGCTTTAACTGCATCATATTTGATTAACAGGATGCCAACTAGAGTTTTGCAGTATATCACTCCTTTGGATTGCTTAAAAAAAAATCTTCCACAATCTCAAATAAACTTAGATTTGCCATTAAAAATCTTTGGCTGCACTGCATATGTACATATTCCAAAGAAATCACGTCTAAATTAGACCCCAGGGCAGAAAAATGTGTTTTTGGGGTATGTTCCAAATAAAAAAAGGGTACAAATTTTTTAACCCGTTGACCAAGAAATTTCATATTTTCCATGAATGCAACTTTTTTGGAAAACTTGCCTTTTTTCAACAAAAATTTAATTCAAAGGGAGAAATTAAAAGAATCAAATTTTTGGAAAACAGAACCTCTACCAAATATAGTTCTTCACCCTATTAAAACAAAATCTGCAGAAATAGACAAGGAAACTAGGATCATCAATATGGAAACATTGAGTCTAACATTGGTTTGTCAGATATGGAAATACTACGAATGGAAAAAAATCGATCCAATCTAGAACCTATGGTTTATTCTAGGAGAAATATCCTTGAAAGAAATAAAGATCCTCTGATTCTTCTAGCTCACGACCACGAGGAATCCCTAAGTGAAGTCCATCCAAATGCATAAAGTAATTCGGATAATCCCCTATCTTCTTTGCCTTCTATTTCCAATAAAACAGTTAATCCAAAATCTAGTTCAAATCCTATACCTGTTATTCCTACCCAAGAATTAGACCTTGATCTTCCCATTGCCTTAAGAAAAGAAAGCTGAGCTTGCACTAGACATCCTATTGCCACATACATCTCCTATGACATCCTTTCTACCAAGTGTAGAGCTTTTATTACAAAGATTTCAAAACTTGTGGTGCCTAGTGTGGAATTATAGAAATTTTCTTCCTGATTATGTGGAATTATATTCCTAATTGTGATCTTCTTGATTGAGAGGAAGTTTTGTAAAATGATTTGATCAATTTTTCTTTTAGGAGATTTGGTAGGATAATTTAGCTGTAAAATAGTAGGAGAATAATCAGCTATAAATGAGTAGGATAATTAGCTGTTAATGAGTTAGAATTTTTTTTAAGGACACGTTTCTGCCACGTATATAAATGTATTGTTGTACACAGTTTTGAGTAATGGAAAATCATTCTATTCAGCACTTTCCACTTGGTACCAGAGCTTTCTCTGACTACCCAAAAATCCTAAGGCTAAAAAATTGCAGTACCTATGCCTCATACCTGATTAGAGCTATCCTCTGAACCCTTGGTTCTTCATCCAACTTTCAAGTCTAAAATGGCTGCCTCAACATTGACGAAGACTGCAATCACCACCACCAGCCATGAAACAATTTCGTCCACTTCCAGCACATCAAGTGGAGAAATGGAAGTCAATCTCATCACCGGTCGTAAGTTGAACGGCAATAATCATCTACAATGGTCCCATTCCGTCATGATGTTTATTTGCAGAAAAGGAAAAGACGATTATCACACTAGAATAGCAAAGAAACCCAGGGAGGACAAGCAGAAATTCAAAATCTAGAAATTGGAGGACAATATGGTAATGTCATGGCTAATTAATTCCATGACAAATGAGATTGGAGAAAATTCTCTCCTTTATGAGACCGCCCAGAAATTTGGAAGCAGCCAAAGAAGCGTAATCCAGTGTTGAGAATACATCTGAAATCTTTGGAATAGCAAGCATGCTTCACGATCTACGTCAAGGAGATCAAACCGTCACCCAATATTTCAATTCTCTCAACCGTCTATGGCAACAACTCGACAAGTCTGAAGAGCTTGAATGGCACTGCCCCTGAAGACCGAAACAGATATAGGCTGATTGTTGAAAAGAAGCGCATTTATAAATTTCTTATTGGCCTTAACAAGAACGTGGACGAGGTACGAAGGAGGATACTTGGCATTCCAAGCATTCATGATGCTTTCTCAGAGGTCAGGCCTGAAGAAAGCAGAAAGAAGATCATGATGGGATCAACTTCATTCTCAAACAGCACAGAAAATTCTGCACTTGCAGCACGAGCCTAACAGAAAATCCTACCCATGCAGCAAGAGTTTCCAATGTCCAAGGAGGAGATAGTAAGCCGAAGAAAGGTCGCCCTTGGTGTGACCATTGCCAAAAACCAGGACACACAAGGGAAACATGTTGGCAAATTCATGGAAGGCCAGCAGATATGAGGCCCGCCCGAGAGAGAGCCGAGGAAATCAAGTTACAACAGAAGAGACCTCCATAGCAGCAGAACCAAACCTATTCAGCAAAGAACAACTTGATTTACTCCAAAAGATGTTCAGGCAACAATCAGTTTCACAACCTACCATAGGTACCGGGTCTGTTGCACAAAAAGGTAATTGTTCAATTACTCTGAACACCATAAAAGAAATTTAAAACTGTGGATTGTGGATTCAGGAGCATCTGACTATATTGCTGGAGATGCAACAATTTTCTCAACATTTAGCCCTTGCCGAGAAAATTGGACTATTAGAATTGCAGATGGTTCTCTCTCAAGAGGAGCAGGAACTAGCACTGTAATAATTTCAAAGAATTTAACTCTTCAATCAGTTCTTTTTTTGCCTACGTTGGATTGCAGTTTGTTATTTGTTAGCAAACTCACTCGAGATCTCAACTGTGTTGCTAATTTTTTCCCTTATTTGTGCAAATTTCAGGTCTTGGACTCGAGGAAGACGATTGGCAGTGCTAAACTAAGCTCGGGACTCTACTTTCTCAGGATTGCAGATTCTCCCAATGGACACGTTCAAGATACTAGTTGTTTGGAAACTACCGATGAAAGTCAACAAAGTTCTTTATCTTCAATTGTTGAGTCAAATAATAAAAATGCTATCACGTTGTGGCATTTTCGTCTTGGTCATCCCAATTTCTTGTTTCTCAAAAAGTTGTTTCCTACATTATTTAAGAATAAAAATGTGTCAGATTTTCAGTGTGAAATTTGTCAATTGTCAAAACATGTTCGAAACACATTTCCTCCTCAACCATACAAAATATCACATTCCTTTTCCATGATCCATAGTGACATATGGGGACCATCTAGAATAAACAATATCACAGGTTCAAGATGGTTCATATCATTCCTTGATCATCATACTCGACTCACATGGGTATTCCTTATCAAAGAAAAATCTGAGGCCGGTCAGATATTTAGAAATTTCCATTCCATGATCCAAACACAATTTCAAACTCAAATCCAAATCCTGAGGACAGACAATGCTAGAGAGTACTTTCACTCACTTCTTGGAGAATACTTAACAAAGGAGGGTATAGTACATCAGAGTTCTTGTGTTGAAACACCTCAACAAAATGGAGTAGCTGAAAGAAAAAATAGGCACCTATTAGAAGCTGCTCAATCACTTAGGCTCTCTTCAAACGTTCCTAAACATTTCTGGGGGGACTCCATTCTCACTAGCAACCTATCTAGTAAATCGAATGCCATCTCGAACTCTAAAAGTACAGCACCCCGTGTCAAACTCTACTCCAAACCTATCCTCAAACTCGTATTCTCAACGCCATTCCACCAAGAGTCTTTGGTTGCACCGCCTTTGTTCATGTTCATCAACATAACCGAGGAAAATCCTAGAGCATCAAAATGCTTTTTCCTTGGATATTCATCCCACCAAAAAGGATACAAATCATACTCACCTATCACAAGAAAATACTACAATTCCATGGATGTCACCTTCGTCGAAAATCAACCCTACTATCCCAAAACAGCCATTCAAGGGGAGCATGACACATCCGAATCTCAGTTTTGGGATTTGGCAAAAGAAAGTCCTCTCGAAAAATAGATTGTGTGACCTCAAGTTTCTCCATTCTCTCCAGAATCCGAGTCACAAATTCCATCCTTTGTTCTATCTCAGGATCCATTCTTTGTTCCACCAGTCCAAGATACAGTCGAGTAGTCTTCCTCCCAATCTTCCTCAAGAAGATAGAGTCGTCCATCCAAATACTCCTTTAAACCGAGTAGATACATCACAACTAGAACACAATGGTGAACTTTGTGTCTATTCAAGGAGAAGAAACAATCACAAGGAAGTGGAGAAACAAGCTGCAGTTGAGCAAATCCATGAGTCAGAACCAAATCCAAGAACTGAGGACAATGCAAAAGGTAACACTCAATCTGATCCTTCTCTTAGTGAGTTATCTGACAATGATTGAGCTTGGCCTATAGCACTTCGCAAAGGGGTGAGGTCGTGTACAAAACACCCTATCTATAACTTTGTGTCATATAAGAGATTATCACCAGCTTTTCAGGCGTTCATGACATATCTTGACAAGCTGTAGATTCCAGCCAATATACAAGCACTAGAGTCGCCCAAATGGAAGGCTGTAGTTCTAGAAGATATCCACGCTCTTAAGAAGAACAACACATAGGAAATCACTGATCTACCCACCAAGAAGAAAACAGTTGAATGTAAATGGGTTTTCACAGTCAAATACAGAGATGATGGGAGCATTGAGAGATATAAAGCTAGACTGGTTGCCAAAGGCTTCACCCAGTCATATGGGATTAATTATCAAGAAACCTTTGCACCAGTAACTAAACTCAATACTATTTGAGTTCTTTCACTTGCTGCAAATGTTGACTGGACTCTCAATCAACTTGATGTCAAGAATGCGTTCTTAAATGGGAATCTCGAAGAGGAAGTTTACATGGACATCCCACCAGGTCTAGAATCAGAGTTCAACACTTATAAGGTCTACAGATTGAGAAAATCCCTATATGGTCTCAAACAATGTCCCAGAGCCTGGTTTGAAAGATTCACCTAGGTTGTGAAGAAACACAGATATACACAATGTCAGACTAATCACACGTTGTTTGTTAAGCACTCAGAAATTGGGAAGATAGCTGTGCTCATAGTTTACGTGAATGACATAATAGTGACAGGAGATCATTTGGAGGAGACACAATGTCTGAAGGTCCTGGCCAAAGAATTTGAAATTAAGGATCTTGGCTATCTCAAATACTTCCTTGGAATGGAAGTAGCTTGGTCAAAGAATGGAATCACAGTGTCACAGCGAAAGTATGTACTTGATCTTCTCAAAGAAACAAGAATGCTTGGCTGCAAACCGGTAGAGACTCCTATAGATTCAGTGACAAAACTTGGTAACTCAGAAGAAAGTGCTCCAGGTGGACCAGGGAAGGTATCAACGCTTGGTAGGGAAACTAATATACTTGTCACATACAAGACCAGACATTGGTTTTTCAGTAAGCGTTGTCAGTCAGTACATGAATGATCCTAGAGAAGTTCACATGTAAGCAGTCAACAGCATTCTAAGGTACCTGAAGCTAACACCGGGTGAAGGATTATATCTTACGAAAGGACCAAAAAGGGATGTCGAAGTATTCAATGATGCAGATTGGGTTGGCTCCATAACTGATAAACGATCTACTTCAAGTTATTGTTCTTATGTTTGGGGAAATTTAGTAACCTGGCATAGCAAGAAACAGTCGGCCGTATCAAGAAGCAGTGCAGAAGCAGAGTTTCGAGCAATGACTCATGGGGTTTGTGAAGGAGTATGGCTCAGAAGGCTGCTCAAGGAATTGAAGATTCCAATTGAAGAGACTATGAAGATATATTGTGATAATCAATCAGCAATCAGCATTGCAAATAATCCTATCCACCATGATAGGACTAACCATGTAAAGATTGATCGACACACTTCATCAAAGAGAAGATTGATGAAGGAATTATCAAATTACAGTACACTCCCACTAATCAGCAAACAGCAAGTATTCTCACCAAGGCCTTACCCAGGAAGAACTTCGAAGATCTATGTAGCAAGCTCGGCATGAACATTTACTGCCCAGCTTGAGAGGAAGTGTGGAATCATAGAAATTTTCTTCTTGATTATGTGGAATTATATTCCTAATTGTGATATTCCTCATTGAGAGGAAGTTTTGTAAAATGACTTGATCAGTTTCTCTTAGGAGATTTGGTAGGATAATTTAGCTGTAAATTAGTACGAGAATAATCAGCTGTAAATGAGGAAAAAAAATTAGCTGTTAATGAGTTAGGATTTTTTTTAAGGACATGGTTCTGCCTCCTATATAATGCATTGCTGTACACAGTTTTGAGTAGTGGAAAATCATTCTATTCTTCACTTTCCACACCTAGAAATATTAAGGAGGCTTTAAATGAACTGAATTGGATATCAGCTGTACTTGAAGAGATGGAGGCATTAAGGAAGAACGGCACTTGGGAAGTGGTTGAGTTACCTAGTGGAAAGAAGGTTGTAGGGTGCAAATGGATGTTCACAGTTAAAAGTAAAGTTGATGGTAATATAAAGAGGTGTAAAGCCAGACTAGTAGCAAAAGGTTTCACTTGGACCTATGGGATAGATTACCAAGAAACTTTTGCCCCTGTTGCAAAGTTGAATACAATTTGGGTCTTGTTGTCTCTTGCTGTGAATTCTAACTGGCCATTGTTTCGACTTGATGTAAAAAATGCATTTCTCAACGGAGACCTAGAAGAAAAGGTGTTTATGAGCTTACCACCCGGCTTTGAACAAACACTTGGGGAAGGAAAAGTGTGCAGGCTAAAAAAAGTCCTTATATGGACTCAAGCAGTCACCTAGAGCGTGGTTTGAACGTTTTGGCAAGGTAGTGAGAAGGTACGGATTTATACAGAGCCAAGCGGATCACACCATGATTTACAAGCAATCAAGAGAAGGTAAAATTGTTGTCTTAATTGTGCATGTTGATGACATTATCTTAACAGGAGATGACTATGGTGAGATAAATGGACTGAAAAGGAGATTAGCCAAGGAATTTGAAATCAAAGACCTAGGAGTCTTGAAATACTTTCTTGGAATGGAGTTCGTAAGGTCAAAGGAGGGAATTATTGTAAATCAACGTAAGTATGTACTTGACTTGATGAAATAGGAATGTTGGGTTGCAAACCAGCAAAAACTCCCATGGAACCAAATGTAAGGCTACAACCAGCCAGAACTGAAGGCGTGAAGGATAAGGAGCAGTATCAAAGACTTGTTGGCAGGCTTATTTATCTATCACACACACGCCCTGACATAGCTTTTTCCGTAAGTGTAGTCAGCCAATTTATGCACTCACCCGATCCTGAGCATTGTGAGGCTTTTTACAGGATTTTAAGCTAATTAAAAGGAACACTAGGCAATGGGCTCCTCTTTAAATCTCGAGGACATCTTCAAATTGAAGCCTATACTAATGTAGATTGGGACGAGAGTATAACTGATAGAAGGTCAACCTCTGGATACTGTACTTACGTTGGTGGTAACTTAGTAACTTGGCATAGTAAGAAGCTGAAGCTGAGTTCAAAGCCATTGCTCATGGCATTTGTGAAGTAATATGGATTAGGAGAATACTGCACGAGTTGAGAGCTTCAAAAGTTCTACCTATGAAGTTATATTATGACAATAAGGCTGCTATTTTTATTGCTCACAATCTAGTTCTTCATGATCGCACAAAGCATGTTGAGGTGGACAAGCATTTTATTAAAGAGAAAATTGAAGGTGGTTTGGTGTGCATGGTCTATGTTCCGACTGAGGATCAAGTAGCTGATTTGTTCATGAAAGGTTTGCCTAAAAAACAGTTCAATTTTCTAGTAAGCAAGCTAGCTATGACAGAT
The DNA here is from genome assembly GCA_025403435.1 of Artocarpus heterophyllus. Taxonomy (NCBI): domain Eukaryota; kingdom Viridiplantae; phylum Streptophyta; class Magnoliopsida; order Rosales; family Moraceae; genus Artocarpus; species Artocarpus heterophyllus. The sequence goes on from CM046341.1 coordinate 20,531,264, forward strand.
ATTTTTAAAACAGCTTGAGAGGGAGTGTAGAAAAACCAAAACTGTCAATTAGGAAAAATTTGTATATAGACATAATTGTACCGCCGTAATTGAATATGTAGCTAGGTGTCAAATATGTATATTTAGCAATTATTTATTTCCTAGAATTAGTGATATTGTTTCCTAATTTATTTAGGCTGTATTGGTATAAATTTTTACTCAATGAATGAAATAATTATTCCCCTCAAAACATTCTTTTCTTCTATCAATTGCTTTCTAGAAGAACTAAGACAAAATCACACACATGCATTTGGATACAAACAAACAAGAGAAAAGAAAGAGAAATACTTAATCAGCCCATCCAAGTCTTTTGCAGAAAGAATGCATTCCCTACATAAGCCATCAATTATCAGATCTTCAGGGGTCTCAGTTCCCCGAACTGCAATCACTATAGATCTTAGATGATGCAAAACCAGAACAAAGTATGCCGCTTCGCATTTTGCCTGAAACAGAATGTACAAAAAAGATAAAAAACATGCTAGTCGAGATCGTTATATCACTACTTGTGGACATTCATCCATTTTGAACTCTTCATTTTTTGCTTCAAAAGAATCCTACCAATTGCTTCTGGAGTGATAGTGTCAAGCTTAGGACTCAGTTACCTTGCTATCAAATTTTTCTTTATCCACTCCTTCTATTGTTATTAATATTATTTTAAAATGCAACTTCAAGTAAATTATTGACTATTGGAAGCTAGATTTTTGGACTTGGTTTGATGACTTTTTCAACATTGTCCCCTTATAGATATGATAGTTCTGAACTCCTTCTGTCTATAAATTACAAAAAGACGGTCCAAAATAGTAGATGATTTGGCATTATGTGAAGCTGAAGCACAAAAGAAATTAATTAGTCGACTAAGAAAAAGGAAAGATTTCATTTATTTGTTTTGAACTGCTTTGAAGAAAGCAAAAACTACATCTTAGCTAACCTGACCAGGAGTTAACATGAACTTGATCAATAGCTTTAACCAGTGCTCCAATCCTAATTTGAAGAACTAACTACAGCGTGCAGTAAATATGTGTGGGACAATCAGTGGCGTTAGCATCATCTTACCTGATTAACACGTCCCTGCCGTAGCACCTCTGGGGGTAATTTAACATGCTTTAAAAAGGCTGCTGCATGGCCCCTCCACCAGTTATCACCATCAAGTTTAGGTCGCCTGAGACGAAATGAGAAGCAGAAGATAGAATTAAGGCCCCCTCTCCCAATTAAAAGGCAAATACATGACAACCGAAAATAAAAAACAGAGTTAGGGTCGGTGATATGTCTATTTGAATTTGTGGGGGGAAAAAAAAAATTAAGCATCCTACACGTGCATGAGCAAAATATTTATTTGATCAATGACCTGTTACGCATCCATGGAGCCAAAATCCCTTGTCTATAGAGCCACACACAGGGAAATAAGAAAGGATTTCTTCCAAAGTCGAGTAACGGACCCTGTATATGCAGTATAGATGTTATATAGGACATGATACCAAATAAAATAAGGAATTTACAAAATATTAGTTACAGCACCGTATAAGCAGCCTCAGCAAATTTATGAAGATCTGCAGCCTCCTGAATTTGTTCTTCAGGTGCTACTCTGCACTCTTCATAGGAACTCGGTGACTCATTTTGGTTCTGCAATAAGGCTAGACCTGCACATGAATCAGTCCCAAATGTCACTTCATATAAAAGGAATCCAGCAACGTGAAAATGAGAATACGTAACGTAATGCATAAAAGAAGCAATAGATGTAACAAAAGTGCGCTGAAAGGTAATAACAACATAGTAGTAATACAGGATATAGATGCACAATATTGTAATCAGTCAGCTCAACATACTAATTTCCTTTCTAGGATTAGGCATTCAATTGGACCTTCTTTTCCTTTTTTTTTTTTTTTTTTTTGCCCTTGTGCAGCCAAGCAAGAGGAGGGAATTTCAAAATACGTAAGTGGACCCTTCTGTGAATACCCTAATGATCTACAAATGATATGCTACTCTCGCCAGTGTGCAAGTGTGATTATACATTGTATGAAACACAGAGTGAGATATCTTGCCCTTGTTATGTTAACAGGCCTAAAATGAAGGTTTTTGTCCCCAACATAAAATGTTACCCTTGCATATATTTGATTTTTTCCAATTTTTCTATACTGATTTCTGTTAAAAAATTTCTAAAGCTAATTTCAAACACAAGAATTGAAGCATAATTTTAGTTATTAAAACATGAGTACAATTATAATTTCGCATTCTCAAACTTATTGTAAAAGCATTCTTAAACGGTGTCCACCTACATTTTGAAAATATGCACATTGCTTATACGGTACCAAAAGTGTGCTACTAAAATTTTAGAACATTCAGAAGCCATACATAAAAAGAGTGTGAAGACCAAGAAAATACCTGCCAACAATTCCAAATGTCCAGTGCCTGACGCACGGTAAGTGACAAGATCCCCGAGCAACCGAGCTACTGAAAAAACCTCATCGTCCTCCAAGACACTCCTGAGTTAATAAGATTAGAAGTCAAAAATCAGAAGGCACCAACAGATCTAGCTGAATACACAGATGCAGACACACAGATTTTGGAAACAAAAATGAAGAGAACCTTACAAGTATTTGACACGGCCAAGGCAGCACAAAATCTCACGAATACCATGATCAAATACCTCTCCGTAATGGGCTTTCCACACATCATCTTTGGTTGCATAGAATGCTCTCCAATTTAGAACATCAGATCCCGTGAAACATTGTAATATTGTGACAGAGCATACCATAATCATAAATAAAACTAGTAAGTGTCGCTCCCACAGGCTACCATCTAACCCTGCTTCAAGAAGGTCCTAAGTAAGTCTAACTCCGCAAAACAGCAACTGTATATTTTCTTAGTTATTGGCCCGTGTCAGGAATAGATAGATGATGAAAACAATCAAGAAAAGGAGAAAAAAATAAAAACAAGGTTTAGGTTAAACTAAGTAAGCGAGTGATACATATAACAAATTTTACGATTGCACATAGAGATCAACAAGATACAGGTGATTCACCACCAAACATACATCATGAGACCAAAAAGAACAAATCAAGAAGGAAATAGCAGTATTCAACAAATACATCTCAAAAAAGCGTTACCTCTCTTTTCTTTTCTTTTTTGTGGTTTTGGGGCCCCGGGGGGGGGGGGGGGGGGGGGGGGGGGGGGGGGGGGGGTGGTGGGGGTGGGGTGGAGGGGGGTGGTGGTGTGGGGGGGGGCGCAAAAGAAGAGCAGCTATGGATTTTCTCTTTCCAGTTGACCTTTTACCTCAGAATAGATTTTTATCAAAAAAGAAAAAATAGGAAGAAAAGGATAAATACTTGAAGAATAAATGCAGGGAGGAACCTACCTTACCTAAAATGCAATCAATTGTTTTTGGATCATGAGAAACATAGCTAACCACGGTGAACACAAGGTAAGTTGCTACAGCAAATTGTAGTATTGTAACAAACATTGCAAACCGAGTCCACCAAAGCCATCTTTTATACCTCATCTGGTCATTCAGAAAACTAATTTACTCTGTAAATAAGGAAATGGGGGAAATGAAGCAAAATAAAAAATAAAATAAAATAAAATAAAACAACCGGCAACAAAAGGATAAAAAATATAAGATAAATAGATTGAAAATTTGCAGGGCATGATTTGTGCCCCTTCTTCCTAAAAGAGTGAAGTATGCCTCTTATTCCATATATATGAAAGAACTGCAAGACAGAAACTTCTTTCTCTCTGACCAAGAAGTGAAACTGTTTCCTATGCTTGACAATGTAATTCTCTATCTCATACTATTCCGTAGTACGTAATGCACGATCATTCAAAAAGAGTCTTCTATCATGGTTGGGAGAAGGACATGTAAGAATATTCCACAGGCTACAATACCTCCACTATATTTTCAATTTGTTGTTGGATTCCTTCCCACACTTAAGAATAAAAAGTTGGGAATTGTATTATCCCCTAAATGAATTTTATTTTAGAACAATGTTGTTGATGCGTAAGCATCTAGAAGTACTGCCTCTTTCTTTACGCAACACTTATTAACAAAAGGCACAAGTCATAAAAATCAGGGCACTGTCATTGAAAGAGGCCCCCACTGTCATGGAGAGAGGCCCAGTGAAACAGACATGTATCCAATTTAAATTCACCTTTTTCCAATTCCATAACAAGACACCAGACATTATGAATCATGCAGACCATGACTTAGACCAAAGAAGCCAAAGCAAGTAGAAACCTAATGACATCCTCATCTTCCACCCCCACGTAGAAGTAGTTTAAAAACAACTATATTGAACACATTTTCTCTAAAATCAGTATTTCTAACCACAACCCTATACGCTACCAGAACAGAAAAACCTTCAACCATACAGGGCCTTCAACCTACCACTTTCCCCTCATGGTTGAAAGAAAAGCAAATGAAATACCATCAAAACACAGAAGAAAAGGAACATAATCACTTCAAAACGTTATATCAACTGTCTAACTTCGTCCACTATATACTTGTGGATGCCATGAATTAGCCATCTATTAAGCTCCTCTTTTATAAATTACTGAGTTCATGCTCAACAGCAGTTTTAAGGTTCCCCTCCTTCCAAGACACTTCTTCTTTCTACCGTGACCAATACATTTATTATTGCCCTTGTAGCATAATTATACTTGGAAGCGTATCCCAAAGAGGATTGGCCCATAATAACAACTTTCACTTTGGCATAGTTGCCCGTAAAAACTCTACTGAGGTTTTCCATCACACAAGACTAGAAAAAGAAAATGAAGATGAACTCTAAAACCCTATTCCCTGTCACCTACACTGAACAATGAGAGTGGACAACAATAATTCCAACAAGAATTACCATAACTAAAACAATTAATATCAAATTCTTGAAGCGAAAGTGGAAATTCCAATAAACATCTTGAAGCGAAAGTGGAAATTCAACGGTTCTTCTCAAATTTCCAATAAACAAACTATGTAAGAACTGACATACCCTCCGTTCATAGCGAGTGAGAGTGTCGACGACGGCCCCGCTATTGGCGGGAGACTCGAGCATGGTCATGGCGGTGGCTTCCTGAGCGACGCCGGTCCGAACGGTGGTGAGGATTCTGACACCGGCGACGAAGGAGACTGCGGCGAAGGGAAGAAGGAGGCGGCGATCGCAAGACGGATAGGCCAGAGCGACGAGGAAGAAGCCAAGAAGGAGCAGAACAGCATTGGCGGCGCTCAAAACGACGGTCACCGACCGCAGATTCCGAAACCTAGAAATCTGTATCGCCATTTGCGTCCTTTTCTTGGTTCTGAAACGATAGCGCATGGGAATGATGGCAATTTTCTGGATGGATTTTCCTTTTTTCCCTTTTTTTTTTTTTTTTTGCGGGGTTTGTTTGTGTTTCCTTTCTGTGGTTCTATTTGTCTGAAATTAGCGGAATGGATTTTGTTGAAGGACATTAAAATGGGGACCCGTCGGCCATAACTAAATTCATGTCATGCGCCGTTGTTTCATTTATTTATGGCAACAAATAATGTGATGTTTGAATAGCCGACTGAAAAAACGGAAATTTTTTAGTGTAAAACGGTGAACCAAATATTATATAAATATTCATCATCAAATTTAAGTCGCCATCTAATACGCGTATTAAATACCACATGAAAACTATCATGGAAGGTTGTGGTTTAGTAATTGGGAAACTTTTGCTAGGCTTTTTTTCTTCACTAATATTTGAATCCTCGCAGCCTCTATAAGTTCCCTCGCTTCAACAATAACTATTGATGCATTGGATTGGAGGTGCAAGTGGCTATAAACCTAAGCCGATAAATTGAAAAAACCTATACAAGATCCTTACTATTCCTTCTGTGGCGTCAGGGCATATTGCTTGTTTTTGACCCAATATGAGGGTGGGATGGGGACCACCTAATCCCTTTTTTCTGCCAAAAAAAATATCACATGAAAACTTGAGGCATACCAAAGATGACCGATCATTTTTCTTTATAAAATAATCCTTATCATTTTAATATTTGTCATGATTTAAACTATATTGAGAGTTTTCAACAGCCTCTCTTTTTATTTGGATAATCCGCCTCCAATACTTAAGATAAACCATTTCTAGCACAGGGTAGAACTACATTAGGTCAAGAGGGGCAGTCGTCCCTTTGCCTAATAGCCCAATGGCTCTTTCTAATTTTTCCTTCTAAAAAATATTTTCACTATCCTTTTAGTACCCACTCTCTTCAAATCTTATAAATTGTATTATGGAGATAGAATTTTTAAAAATATTCAATCATATCTCAAAATTTTTACTTTAAAATACTCATATTTTAAACTTAAAACCCAAAATAATTCAAAAACAACGTATAATACTATGGAAACTTATATTTTTTAACTTTAAGTTTAAAAATTGAATTAAATTATATTACATGTGTAGTTCATTCAAATAATAACATAATAGATATAATAAAGCCAAAAATAGAGACAAAGTTTTTTAAACGAAATCTAATTACGTTGTAATTTTAGTTCAAAAAACTGGACCTATTATACCCTCTAAAAAAATTGTTATAATATTAGTTTGTAATACCTTTTAGAAATGGTACATGTTATTCATAAATTGAATACCACTTTTTACATTTAACATTTTTGTTACTCATTTTTTTATATATTACAAAATTTAGCAAAAATATATGCCATGTGTTGATAGTGAAAAGTCACGAACAAAACTCTCATGAGAATTGATTTCACCAAGAAATACACTCATGAATTTAATAAAGAATAAATGCAAAAAAAAAATAATAGAATACATCAACAATCTATAGTGGTTTGAATACATCAACAATCTATAGTGGTTTACTCTTTGGAGAGCTATGCTTATTATAAAAAAGAGGAAAAAAATTCACTATCTCTAAGAAATGCATGCTCTAATGCTCTTACGAAAGACATCAGGGCTTTTTCCTGGGTTTAATCTCCTATTTATACACTTTCACTTAATTCAAATAAATTTAAATAAACAATAATAAACCAAAAAAAAAACTACCACTTGTTTCCCATTCAAAAGCGATTTGTTTTGCCATATCGTGTGTAGACGTGTGAATTACAATCAAATTAAATTGTGTTAGTGCTTTGTTAACTGATAAATTAGTGGTAATTGAGTCTTTGATCACCATTATTAGGTCCTACACAGGGTTCAAAACTCAAAAGTAGTCATAAAATTGTTAGCTAAAGATTATAACAAGAAATTAAATAATGAAAAATAAAATAAAAACATATTGAAATTAAATAATAAAAAATAAAATAAAAATATATGTGGGTTCAAAGGAAAGATGGAAAAAGAAAAACTCTTGCTGACGATCATGAAGAAATTTCCACGTAGACAAACTTCTTGAACTTCAAGAGAATTCTTCTTCTTTTTCTTTCCAAAATTTGGCTGAAAAAATAATGAAAAATTAATATATATATATATAACTTGTGTTTCTAAGGTATTATTTATATGTTTTTGTGTTTTAAGGAAGAAAAAAGAGATATTAGACCAATTTTAGGTCAAATTCAGAGCAAAAAGTAAAGGGACGCGTAAGGGCAAGCTTTTCTCATCGCAGCAGAACTATTTCTCCTATGAACAGGTTGGGCGTATGTAGGGGAATGGCCTCATTCTATGCAGCTGCACGAGTAGCTAGGCATCTAGATGCACAGGCTCCAATTTCTATGCGTAGGGGCACCGTTTGTGTCTCGCGGCCACACGCTCTACATGGATTTGGCACGGCTGTGCAGATTTCTTCTCGTGACCGTGCCTCTCTCTCTACTAGGGCACAGCTACGAGGACTTTTGGTATAGGGGTGCACATCTTTCAACTGGAATTCATATTTTTGGCCCAAAGTTTCCAAAATTTCCACTTTTGTCCCCGATTTCCTCCAAGATGAATAAATAAAAATTTATACTCAAAATTCCTCTCTTTCCATCCATAATTAGAACACAAAATACTCAAGAATAAGTAAGGAAATATAGGAAAATTAATTAAAAAAAATTAAATCCAATTTAGCACTTATCAAATTCGCCCACACTTAACCTTTGCTCGTCCTTGAGCAAACCTAAGATGAAAAACAAATAACAAGAACATAGACAAAGAAAACTAACCTTTCAACTTTGTACCTTAGAGAACAATAAGAGATGTGGACTATAAATGAAACAAGCGTTGCATTAAATCAATTTAGTATTCCAAAGCTAATATATCCCATAACAATTATACTCATGTGTGCGTGTGAAATATATCCCATAACGACTTTTGTTTTTCTTGCTTTAGTTTTGTTTTATTTTATCTTTTGGTTTAATTTTCTTATTTTTTGGAAAAAAATGAATAAGAGAAATAAGAATGAAAGAAACCAAGCTCATTTTTGTAAATTAGTGAGTTGTGTTTTGGTAAACAAAAGTCGATGATAGCTAATGAATTGAATTTGGCTCTTTGAATATAACTTGCATAGTGATGTTTGTGTGCTTGTTACGGAATATTTCACACACACACACACACAAGTATAATTGTTATGGGATATATTAGCTTTGGAATAGTAAATTGATTTAATGCAATACTTGTTTCATTTATAGTCCATATCTCTTATTGTTCTCTAAGGTAAAACGTTAAAAGGTTAGTTTTCTTTGTCTATGTTCTTGTTATTTGTTTTTTATCTTAAGTTTGCTCAAGGACGAGCAAAAGTTAAGTGTGGTGAAATCTGATAAGTGCTAAATTGGATTTAATATTTGTTAATTTATATTCCTATATTTTCTTACTTATTCTTGAGTATTTTGTGTTCTAATACTCAAGAATAAGTAAGGAAATAACCGCTGCCCAAGGACATAACAATTAGTGCCCTTTTAGGGTATTCGTGCCCAAGAACATAACCGCTGCTCTTTTCACGTCTTACCATTCCTCTATAATCAATCATTATTTATCGAGTTAGTTTTCCTCACCATGCTTCTCAATTTACAACAATATATGTCAAATCAATTTATTCTTCTATGTATAATACAGGACGAGTTTATATCACTGTCTCATATGTGATACTCATATGATAGCAGTTCAATATATATATATATATATATCTTGCAATAAAACAACCAATTCTAATACCATAAAAACCTCACAAAAGATGAGTAATAGATTCCCTACCTCTTTGCAAAATATCCACTGATAACTTCTTGCTTGCACAATTGAATTCACTACATAAGCTCCAAGTATGTTGTTATCCTAGATGCACACAATAACCACATTCAATATTTAAATATCAAACATGCGAAGTTTGGAACATTTTCTAGCCTCAAAATATTGAAAATAATCAAGTTTGAACAGTCGGGTCAGCCTACCGATCAACTATTTCTAGCCTGCCAAACAAAACAACTATTTTTGGATCCTCTACCGGCCTGCCGTTTCAAATTTTAGCCTACCAGTACTGTTCAACCATCGACCTACCGAACTGTTGGGTTCGGATTGCTGATGCTCAGCCTACCAAACTTGTTGACTATTTCGACCTACCGATTCTACTCAGTGTGGTCGACTACACTATACTATACGTAGTCGACTGTGACCCTCCAGAACTGGGTAAAATCTAGTTCATCCCAAAGTGGACAAATTGTGTTTTAAAACAATTTTTCTACTCTAAATCAATTTTTAATGCATAAAACTCGTTTAAAACACTTTGAAAACATGTTAAGATGTGAATAAACAAACTTCTTTGAATTTCCATACCCAAATAACAATCAAAGGTGACAAATTAAAAGTTCATTTAAAACCAAAAACAGAACATGCGTATATCAAACTTTTTCATTTAAAACCATGGAAATCTCTTCCATACATAGAGCTAATCCATGATAAACTTTTGAAATATTTTTTTCAATAGTCATATGAAATTAAATTGACAATATGACCTCTAATATAGACATATAAACTCATATTTTCTACACATACGCTATAAATAAGTGTATGTCAATATCTCATGAAAACTCAATTATGCAGCAAATTAAATGAGTAAATTTGGAGTGAAGATAGTAGATGAAACCAGATTCATTTTCTAAAAATCTTATCTCAAAATCTCATTGAAAACTTTAAGTCATCAAATCAAAGGATTAAGCTCATGTTCAACTTTGATGGAAAAAAAGGTTTTAATCAATTAACTTCTCAATTGGGTTATTTGAATTAAAACTAAGGCTTTATCCCAAGAATCTCGGGTGGAAAATAAACATCCGCAGGGATCATTTATCGAAAGTTTGGCATGCTGATCTTTAAGTTCCATAGGCCGATCTAGAAGTTTGGCCTGCCGACCGAGCAGTTAAATAAATCACTTGTTTGTACACAGATTTTATCATATATTGATTCAGATTTGATTCTAATTTGAATTTTTAAATCCTTATCTGATAAGGACTAACTCCTAGGCCCAACCTCTATATAAAGGGAGGGAGACTCATTGTTATTTAGATCAGTTGAGAAATCTAGAGTGAGACTTTGCCAGCGAGACTCTACAACTCCCTAGAAAGCTGTTGTTCACAAATCATGAACTATAGCTTTAGGTATTTCTTAATTGATTGGAAGGAGACTCGCTTAGTGGAAGAGCTATACGAGTGTGCACATACACACACCGATCGTGGATAGAAAATAACAAAGAATGTTAGTTGGTTGAGGTCCTTCCAAAACACACATATCTTCACAGACTGCAGGAGCTTTTCGGCATTTACAAGGTTAGTAAGATCTGGTTAATTTATGTATATAGTATGTCAAACTTATGTTTTGAAAAATAATCTAACATAAATTTTTTAAAAATTCTGCTAAGTACTGTTTTTCCAATAATTGGTATCAAAGCAATGGTTTTTACATGAATTTGCAAGTTTGTGATCATACTATATGAATAAACTATGTGATCTTGATCTCTCCTATGCTTGAATTTAATTTTCTATAGAGTTGGCACTCTAGGGTTTCTATATATTTATATATTGTCATGGATTATATAGTGAATGTTTATTAATTAATTATGATTGATTAAATTATTATTTAATCATTTATTAATTAATTAATTTATGCTTGTTATGGTTCCTTAAAGATTAGAATGTGTATCTAGGTTTTCATGTAATTAGATGGTGAACTATCATCTCCATCTAGGAATTATTATTTAATTTTAAATTTGTAAGAATTTTTTAATTAAATAATCATTTGGAGAAGACAAATCTAGAATATGGATCTAAAAGATGGATGATAGCGTTTCCAAGTATTTCTTGAGTCTCTAATTCTATATTTTCTAGAGAAGGGTGATCTCTGCTTGGTCGGCATGTCAACCCCTCTAGTTTGACAGGCTAATGGTCGCAGGATCGACAAGCCGGACTCTTAGGTTCGGCAGGCCGTCAATAGGGCAGAAATCTTATGGCTCTAGCGACAAGCCAAACTTTTTAGTTCAGCAAACTAAACTGTCATGACCGGCAAGCCGACCTGAAAAGATTAACAAGCCAGAGGGTCATGACCGGCAGACCGATCACACAGATCGGCATGCTGGTAGAGAGTTGTAATTTTTCAAAAAAGGTGCATTTTTTGATGTAGTTTTGATTTTATTTTTGGGACAATTCTGAGAAACATTAATTTGGATATGACTGAAAATATATAGTATTCGATCTATGCAGGATTAAAGACTTCAAGATGGACATTACATGAAAAAGGATACAACTTGAAGGTTTAAGGTTGAAGAATCGATAATATGTTTCAATTATTCTCTTGTAATATTTCTTTTCTATTCTCTAGGGTATTACGGTTATTTATTATTATTTTGCTTGTGGCTTTGCATGATTGCTTTACTTGTCTGCATTATAATATGATTTGCTATGTATATTAATAACATGTCATATAGAATAGGGAGTGCCGCTCATTAAAAATTGTTCATGCATGTTTATAAAATAAAACCTTGATTTCAAAAGAATAAGTGGGAGAAGGTTTTCGAAGAGAGGACCTACGGCCTCCATCGTTGGTCCATAGGTAACACATGGTAGTTTCGACCCCTAGGAAGGGGCTTCATCCTGTACTGGGTTGGAGTTCCGAGAGGATAAGATATTTTAGCATGATTTATCATTGCACACCCCTAGGTGGTGATTATAAATCATGAATAAAATATTGAAACGATGGATTTACACTCATGTTAATTTTATTATTAACCTCCCCTATGAGCTCTGTTAATAAAATTGATGGCCAAAGAAATGATTATTAATATATACTGGATCATACGGGTTCTAGATGGTATATATTAATTAGGAGGGAATTTATGTTCCTGATTAAATTTGGCAAGACTCCCCTAGGAGCTTGTTGAATTCTAAGTTAGGAATTATCGTTGTAAGGTTGTGATATTTTCAAGGTTTTGACACATAAACGCATTTGTATGTTTTACATGATTGTGTTATCTTACTAAATTATTATGATATGTTTGCTTATGTTAGGTATATGATTCTTGATTGTAGGTTAAAAATGTCTAAAAACTTTTTATCATCGATACTTGACAAAAACCAATTAATTGGTGAAAACTATAATGATTGGAAATGGAACCTAAACATTGTCCTGACCTTTGAGAAACTAAAATTTGTGCTAACGATACCTTGTCCTCCTAAGCCTACGGGAGATTCCACCAATGATCAAATCCAAGCATATGATCATTGGAAAGATGCCAATGATCAAGCCCGCTGCTATGTTATGGTCAGCATGAATAACGTGTTATAGGCTCAACATGAGGATTATGAGACTGCTAGATAGATCTTGGATAATTTGGAAGACATGTTTGGAGGCCAGGCCTTAACAAACTGGCAAGGGGCACTTTAGAAACTTCTTAACTGCAAACAAAGACCGGGGACATCAGTAAAGGAGCATATGATGTTGGTCATGGGTTACCTCGCTGAGACTCAAACAACTAGAGCTAACATTGATGTTAAAACCCAGATGACTATAGTTTTTGAGACTCTGTCTAAAGAGTTTATCTTGTTTAGAACCACATTTAATTTAAGCAATAGGCAGGATATGACCTTAACGAAGTTGATGACACAGTTACAAGAGTTCGAACTACCGATCAAGGAGTCTCCTACGGGTGACGAGGCCAACTTGGCTGCTATTTCTAGTTTCAATCCCAATCCTGGAATTAAAAGAAACAACGAGCCAAGAACTGATAAGTCTTCTATTCCTTCAAATGGCAAGGAACAAGAAGAAGAAGAAGAAGAACCTGAAGAAGCTAAAGTGCTTCTTTTGTAGGAAGGTCGGCACATTAAGAAGAATTGCAATGACTTCCTTTCCCGAGGAGGCAAGTGTGATCTTTTATATTCAGAAACTTATTTGGTTAAGGAATCCAGTGACATTTGAGTCATAGATTCTAGAGCAACTAATCATGTGTTATGTTTCTCAACAAGGGTTCAAAGAAACGAGAAATCTGTTGTATGAAGACTTCACGCTTCAGATAGGTGATGGATCCCTAGTCTTAGCTGAAGCAGTGAAAGACATCCATCTGTATTTTAATAATTATAGGAATTTATTTTTGTAAGATTGTTTTTATGTTCCTAAATTTAAAAGGAATTTAATTTCTATAGTTTGTTTATTTAAAGACTCCTATTTGGTTTCTTTCAATAATAAAGTGGTGATTCTTAACAACAAATCTTTTATCTGTTCTAGATGGATGTAAAATAATCTATATTTTATTAAACCTAAGATGGACTTACTACTTAATGCTGAGATGAATGATATTAACTCTAAAAGACTTAAAACTTCTCACTCTAATAAGACTTATCTTTGGCATTTGCGACTTGGTCATATTAACCTGAATAGGATTCAAAGGTCGGTAAGGGATGGATCTTTAAGTCACTTAAAGGTAGAATCGGTACCACAATGTGAATTTTGTTTGGAGGGTAAAATGACCAAAAGATCGTTTGGGTCTAAGGGTAATAGGGCCAAAGGGGTTCTAAACCTTGTGCATGGTGATGTTTGCAGGTCGATGAACATCTAGACATAAGGAGGGTATGAGCACTTCGTCTGTGTACCTGATGCACCACAAAAGCGAAACTTATGATAAGTTTAGGGAGTTTCAGGCTGAAGTGGAAAAGCAAATGGGTAGACCCATAAAGGTACTTTGATCCGATTGATGTGGTGAATACCTTTCTGTTCAGTTACTGGGACACTTATTAGAGAATGAGATTTTATCCCATTTGACTACGCCGGGCACTTCAGAACAGAATGGTATAGCTAAGAGAAGAAATAAAACTTTAATGGACATGGTCAAGTCCATGATGAGTTATTCATCATTGCCTTTGTCCTTTTGGGGATATGCATTACAAACTGCATGTTATCTTTTGACAATGTGCCTTCAAAATCAATTCTTAAAACTCCTCACGAGTTGTGGACCGGCAAAAAGACATCATATTCGCATATGGTGATGTCTAACTCATGTCTTGATTAGGGATGCAAATAAGTTGGAGGCATGTACAGAAGTTTGCATGTTTGTAGGATATCCAAAAGGGACTAAAGGGGTTTATTTCTATAACTAAAAGGAAAATTAAGTCGTGGTTTCAACCAATGCAACTTTCCTTGAGGAGAGTTACATGGGCAACTTTAAGCCTCAAAGTAAAGTAGTGCTTGAGGAGTTGTAGAGTGATTCAATCACTCTGGGGGTTCTCGTAGAAACCACTCCAATTGGTGTAGAAAAACCAAACAAACCTAAACAACAACCTAAGGAGCTTTAGCATAGTAAGAGGGTCAGGCGTCAACCCGAGAGGTATATATCCAATGGTGATGTCTTCTTAGTTGAACTGGATGAACATGATAGGGATCCTTACACTTATGCAGAGGCTATGGAGGATGTTGATTTGAAACTCTAGACAAAGGCCATGAACATAGAGATGAAGTCTATGGAGACTAATCGGGTCTGGGAGCTTATGGATCTTCTCGAAGGGGTAAAACTCATAGGGTGTAAATGGATCTACAAGAGAAATAGAGGAGTGGATGGAAAGGTCAAAAACTTTAAGGCTAGACTGGAAGCTAAAGGATACATGCAAAAGGAAGGAATCGATTATGAGGAAACCTTTTCACCTGTCACCGTGCTTAAATCCATCTGCATTCTCTTGTTCATAGCTGCCGCTCTCGACTATGAAATTTGGCAGATGGATGTTAAGACGACTTTTCTAAATAGCTATCTTGATGAGCCCATTTATATGGAGCAACCAGACAGGCTCAAGGTCAAGGGTCAAAAGGGTAAGGTTTGTAAGCTGCTAAAGTCAATATATGGACTTAAGTAGGCTTCCCATTCTTGGAACGTAAGATTTGATCAAGTAATCAAGACTTATGGGTTCACAGAAAATGTAGATGAACCATGTGTGTACAAACACATTAAGGATAGAAAGGTGGTTTTTCTACTGCTCTATGGAGATGACATTCTGTTAATTGGCAATGAAATTGGGGCGTTGTCGTCGGTGAAATTATGGTTGACCAAGCAGTTTAACATGAAGGACTTGGGTGAGGCTAATTTGGTTCTCAGTATCTAGATATTTTGAGATAGGAAGAACAAAATGATAGCTTTGTCCTAAGCCGGCTACATAGATAAGATTCTCAGGAGGTTTGTAATGCATAATTCCAAAAAAGGTGGGCAACCATCTAGGTCTAAAATTACTCTTTTTAAGAAAGACCCTCCAAAGTCTGAGGAAGATAGAGAATACATGAAGAAGGTGCCTTATGCTTCGATAGTGGGTAGTCTCATGTATGCCATGCTTTGCACATGATTAGATATTTGTTATGCAGTTGAGATTGTAAGTCGATTTCAGGCAGATCCAGGAAAGAACCATTGGGTTGTAGTCAAATACAGAGTGTGGAGGAAACGATTATTTGTGACACATGAAATACAGACATACACGCTATGGATAAAACTAAAAGATTACAGATGGAGATTCAAATCAAATGGCTACTTCCAGCTTTCTTTCTGCTATTCAAGCTTGGATGTTGCAATGTCAGACTTTGGATGGATGATTTGCATCTTATCTAACAATTCCTCAACTGTTGAAATAGTTACAAAGATTTGTCTCCCCGATTCTACATTGAAGTTTTCTTCCACAGCGTAATCTAGAAATTTTAAAAAACCATCATAAAAACCATTTACATTTAAAAGTCCCGAGGGTTTGGAATGAATGCCCAATAAATGCCAACTAGCAACCACAAATATTTCCTCAAGGGTATCTAGACCACCAGGTAATACAATAAAAGCATAAGAATTATCAATCATTGTTTTATGATGTTCAAGGGTATCCAAAAATCTTTTTTCCCTACCTATTGTTTTTCCACAATAGTTCCCCTTAGCTAAGAGTCAAGGAATAATTCCCAAGACTTCGACACCACCAGTCTTATCTGCAGTTGCCACATTTCCCATTAATCCTAAACTACCACCCCTATAGGTCAAGTTAATCTTCCTGTATACTAAGACTTGCTCTAAGTGTTTTGCAGCTTCTAGATAGACTTTATCTTTTCCAAGACTGGAACCGCAAAAGACATAGACATTCTTCATTTTCTTGGTTGATTAGGAGGTAGACATAATTGGTTTGTATGAGAGGTTGCTTTATGTCTGCTCCATTTATACTCAGGGTTTTACATGAGATTTTAAAGATAAGGGACACACAAAAAGACTAAAGAGACAAACGAGTAGGTAACAAAAAGGCAATCCAAAGGTCTAAACAAAATATTGTGCATGTAAGAAAGTAAGAAAAGTGGTTGACATTTTATGGAAAGTTTGATTTACTTTTTGCAAAAACTTAGACACGACTTGTATAATTTTTGACAATTGAGAATGGTTTGACAGTAAACACTCTGACACAACTGTAAATCTTTTGACAAATATACACTGAATCTAGAAAGTCAATATAAATGACAAACTACTGTAGAACTTTGAAATTTGAGACTCAAATATGAAAATATCTAGATAAGTTTAAAAAATTTAAACATGTTGCAGTACCGCATGTGATGTGTCTGATAGGATAATATATTTTATTATATATATATCTATATAATATTGAAGAAAACCATAAGTTAAATAAGATACTAACACTTACTATGTCAATCTAATAATCACAATTATTTTGAATACAAAGGCAAATATTTTGAGTACAAAAAGTTTTTACCAAAGAGAAAGACAGATTATTGAACACCAACTAAAATGATTTCAAACAAGCAAAGACTAAACAACCTTTACAGAGCGATGACTTATTCCCCATCTAGTTTTCTTGTGATTTGGCAAACAGGATCTTGAAATATCATATTCCTGAGACGTTATCTTTTTGCATAGAATTTAGGCCAGAGTTTAAAGATAGCACATTGAGCATATCCATTAGGGTGATCTTGAAGAGAATGATGGAGGTTATCTAAGTTCTCTTTAGAAAGTCCATCCCTGCAAAACCTTATTTTATCCTCTTTATTTATAGACACAAAACCAGGTGAAGTGCATTTACCTTTACAATTTTGTCATCCACATTTGTTACAAGTGACCGCGATGACACGAGCTCTTCTTTTCATCAAACTGATGCTCTAAGTTAAAATGGGTCAGGTTGTTTTAGGCTTTAACACATTTGAAACGAGTTATGCAATTAACATGATAATTGAAGCCCAACTTGTATAGATCTTAAGCCCAATTCGAAGCCTACTTAAAACAAAATTGACCAAAATAAATGACAAAACCCAATTTGATAAAAATCAGAAGTCTCCCTGAATGTTATCTAAACCGTTCCATAACAACAAAATCCTCTTGTAACTCAAATAATTTGTTTTAATCAAGACCTTATTTAACAATACATACACTCCTATCTTATCCTTAATACCAGTATCTATTAATATATATCCACCATTAACATTACCAAGAGTTTGAATGTAACTAACCTTAAAATCAATATACTTTCTGTCTTCTAACATAGACCAATGAGCAATGACTATTGATATTACTACTTAAGGACATCTACTATCCTCACAATCCCACTTATACAATCTTTAATTTTCTCATATAACAAAACCTCAAGTAACAAAGAGATTCACATCTAAGCATCTAAAAGCTAAACCTCACATCGTAAAGGTCCAAAATCATTATAGATGATTAAAGTATTATGATCTACTTAAGGAAATTTCCATTGAACATTTTCACATTATATCTATTCATAAGGACAAATATTACCACTTAAATACAATGTACATAATGGAAATATTCTAACCTTGAGATTCATGCATTCTTTGCCTTTACACAGTCCCAATAGACCAAAAGACTAATGTTTATCTCTCTCGAGGTTCAATACCATAGATTCCTAGATCATCTCATATTCCTTAAATGAATGGAACTTCTAAGAAAAGTTATCAATACTTAAGTACTCCATCGAGTCAACACATAATCACTCCATAGGTTTAAATCAATTATGAAGAATTTGGCACATCTATACCAAACTTGAAATTAGCAACTCAAGCCTTATATTTCTTATTCTTTCTCATGAGATAAAAGGCCCTTAACTCCTTGCATCTATACAAATCTCTCTTAAACAATCCATGCACAATTCATTCCATATAATTATTGCATCCACATAACCATTAATACTTCTATTCTAGGGTTTCATCATGTTACATTCTCCTAGACTGTATAAATCAACCTGAAGGTTCACTTTGATGATGATATTGAACATTCAACAAAAAAAATCTCAAAACTAGATTTTTAAAGTGGTGCTACACTCCCTAAATTAACCGAACCTAGGTTCTAATACCAAAAATCCTGTAACGCTCCTAAGTATGTGTTAATAGTTTTTAATAAGTTAAATAAATATCAGAAAATAAAAATAAAACATCAACAAAAATTTGTCTGTGACTTAAATAAAAACTCTCAAATCAAAATAAAAGTATAAATAACAATTAAACCATAGTTTAATGTAGCACCTTAAATTTAATAATATAAAACTGTCATCATCATCATTCCAACCCTCAACATACCTTAATACAGTCTCAGAAAGTAACACACGATGTTTATATTATCATGATGGACATTCTTAACAAATGAAGCAAATCCAAAATTATATAGCCACATAGCTTCCTAAACTATTTTTTTGTCGCCATCTCACACTTGATGAGTCCTAAAAAGATAGAAATATAGGGGAATGAGCGACAACATACTCAGTAGGAAAAACCATTACTCACTTTTAGGTTTTTATCATAGCTATATTAAAACCTGCATGGTTAGTTAATTCTCATTCATTATTTATCAATATTATAATGTTCAATTCTAGTGGATACCTTATGACTATTCTTACCAAGTTCCATACATATATGTATACATATTAATTCAATATTCAATTATACTCATCTGTATCCACCGTATAATAGAATATCATATCACTCAACTCAACAAAACCCAAATGGGCATGCTTGACCACCCTACATTCATTCCAAGGGTGTCCGGTGAGGGGACGTCAAGCCCTGGATCCTCACCAAGTCGATTCTTGTATAGTGTGTTTTGGGACTTTCGATCCAAGGGAACACCATCACCTCTCCTATATTTTACCTTTTAGGGTATTCGTGCCTAAAGACGTAATCGCTGCCCTCTTCACTTCTTACTATTCATTTATAATCAATCATTATTTATGGAGTTAGTTTTTCTTACCATGCTTCTCAATTTACAACACCATATGTCAAATCAATTTATTCCTCACTGTATAACACAGGACGAGTTTATATCACTATCTCATATGTGATACTTATATAATAGCACTTGAGCATATATATATATATATAGATTGTAATAAAACAACCAATTTTAATTCTATAAAAACCTCACAAAAGATGAGTAATATATTCCCTACCTTTTTGCAAAATATCTACTGATAACTTCCTACTTGCGCAATTAAATTCACTACATAAGCTCTAAGTATGTTGTTATCCTAGACGTACAATAACCACATTCAATATTTAAATATCAAACACACAAATTTTGAAACATTTCTTAGCCTCAAAATATTGAAAATAATCAAGTTTAAACTATTGGGTCGGCCTACCGATCAACTGTTTTCGACCTAACAAACAAAACTACTATGTTTGGACTCTCTGTTTACTTGCCAATTTCAAAGTTCGGCCTATTGGTACTGTTCAACCATTGGCTTGCCGAACTGTTGGGTTTGGACTATAGATGTTTGGCCTACCAAACTCCCAATTCGGCCTGCCGAACTTGTCGGCTGTTTCGGTCTGTCGATCCTGCTCAGTGCTGTTGACCGCACTATACTATATGCGGTCGACTGCGACCCTCCTGAATTGGGTAAAAACCAGTTCATCCTAAAGTGGAAATATTGTGTTTTAAAACAATTTTCTACTCCAAATCAGTTTTTAATGCATAAAACTTGATTAAAACACTTTGAAAACATGTTAACATGTGAAAAAACAAACTTCTTTGAATTTTCATACCCAAATCACAATCAAAGGTCACAAATTCAAAGTTCATTTAAAACCAAAACCAAAACATGCTTATATCAAACTTTTTTATTTAAAACCATGGAAATCTCTTCCATGCATCAAGCTAATCCGTAATAAACTTTTGAAACATGTTTTCAACATTCAAATGAAATTAAATTGATAGTAGGACCTCTATTGTAGACCTATAAACTCATATTTTCTACACATACGCTATAGGAAAAACAAAATAGGTGTATGTCAATATCTCATGAAAACTCAATTATGCAGCAAATTAAATGAGTAAATTTGGAGTGAAGATGGTAGATGAAACCACATTCATTTTGTAAATATCTTACCTTAAAATCTCATTGAAAACTTTAAGTCATCAAATCAAAGGATTAACCTCATGTTTAACTTTGGCATAGAGACTTTCGAACAACATGGAGCTAGGTCTTAGACTTAGAGAGCAAAAAGATGGAGGAGAAGAGAGTGAGAGGAAGACGTTTCTATAACACCCGTTATTTTTATAATGGGTATCATTATAATTAAATTAATTACTGGCGTGCCAATTAAAATTTTTATTCATCTAAAATCTATTTCACATTATTTTTTTTACCTATTTTTAAATTTTCAAAAAAATTTTCTACACCTATTTGGTATATTGACCAAGATGCCCTTGGAACTTCTAAATTATTTCAAAAATAACATTTGGCATTATATGCCCCAAAGTCACCGATGGAGACCACCCTTCACCTATTTGTTTCCCTTCAATTATTTTGATCTTCTTTGAGTTTCATCCTTTCACTCTCTCTTGCACATTTCTCTCTCTTTCTCTCTCTCTCTTTTTCTCTCTTTTTTCTTTTTTTCTTTCTTCTCTTTGATTTCTCCAAGATTGATGATCATCAACTTAGCTTTAAGATAATCAAGAAAGAAATCCAAAGTTATTTTCTTAGATATTCCAAAATCATAGAACAAAGATCAAACATTTTTGCAAACAAAATCACTAATTTTCTTCAAGCTTGAGGTAAGGTTTTCCATGCTAAAACTTTGATCTAAATTCGTGTTTTAGCATGAGATTTGTGAAAATGTGTGTTTGATGTTTATGGGTAATTATACGATGATTTTGAAGTTTGATTTACATAAATCTTTGTTTAAAATGAGATTTGAAAAGTTTTGATTTTTGGTTTAGAATTGTATGCTAGGTATGAAAATTTTGAGAAGGATGATCTATATGTGTTTGAATGTGATTTTCCATAGTTTTTATGCATTTTATATGTCTTGGAAGTTGATAATATTGAGTATTTAAGTTTGAAACCTTCGAAAATAAAAAATTGAATTTCAAGAAATTCTTCTGTTGGTAGGCCAGGCCTGTTGACAGGTTCTGCAAGCCAAACCTTGTAGGCTGGCAAGATAAACTCTGCCAAACCGGTAGGCTAAGCCCTACGGATTAACAAACCAACAAGGAGGCCTAGAATGTGCAGTTTGATCGGTAGGCTAGAAATAAATGCTTGGCAGGCCGATCAGTCGGTCCAAACTCCTCTGTTTTTCAACGTTTTGTGTTACGAAATATTCCAAGGATTTTATATTAATGATTATGGCACCCTAATAAGAATAGATGGTAAATTAACATGATTATAGATTTGGAATTAAGTTCAAGTATAGTTATTTTATACGTTGTAGGATAACAAAGTAGTTGGAGCTTATGTGGTGAGCTTGGTATCATGAGAGAAGTTATCGACATGGTATTTGCCAAGAGATAGGGATTCTATTACTCATCTTTTGTGAGGTTTTGATGGATTAAAGTTTGATTGTTTTACATTGCAAGATATGTATATGATATTTTGAATGTATATGATTATACCATAGCATTATGATGTGGAACTCATCCTGTATTATACAGTGAGGAAACATAATGATTTGACACATGTTGCTATAAATTGAGAAGCATTGTTAGAAAAACTAACTCTATGAAAAATGATTGATTATAGAGGAATGGTGAGACGTGAAGAGGGCGGCGGTTACGTCCTTGGGCATGAATACCTTAAAAGGTAAAATAGGGAGAGGTGATGACGCTCTCTTGGGTCGAAAGTCTAAGAACACACTGTATAGGAATCAACTTGGTGAGGATCTAGGGCTTGATGTCCCTTTACTGAAACACCCTTGGAATGATTGGATGGTGGTCAAGCGCACCCATTTGGGTTTCATTGAGTTGAGTGAAATGATACTCTATGGCACAATGGATATAGATGAGCATAATTGAATCCTAAATAACTATGTATACATTTATGTATGGAACTTGTTAAGAATAATCATAAGGTATCCATCGAAATTGAACATGATAATATTGATGAATAATCTTGAGAACTAACTAACCATGCAGGTTTTAATGTGGTAATGATAAAAACCTAAAGGTGAGTAATGGTTTTCCCTACTGAGCATGTTGTATCTCATTCCCCTATATTTTTATCCTTTTAGGACTTACAACGTGTGAGATGGTAACAAGAAACATAGTTGAGTAAGCTATGTAACTGTATACATTAGAATTGCTTCATTTGCTAAAGAATGTCCTTCATAATAATGCAAGCATCGTATGTTACTTACTGTGACTGTATTAAGATGTGTTGAGGATTGGAATGATGATGATGACAATTTTGTATTATTAAATTTATTGTGTTACATTAAATTGTGGATTAATTGTTGTTTATATTTTTATTTTGTTTTGAGAGTTTTCAAATAAGTCCCAAGAAAATTTCTTTTGATGTTTTATTTTTAATTTTTTATCTTTATTTAATTTATTTAAAATTGTCAACCCCTACTTAGGGGCGTTATAATTTCAAAGAAGAGAGAGAGCTTAGTGTTGCACAAAAAAGAGAAAAGAAAGATATATTTTTCTTTGTTGGAGGGCCCGGTTGAAGAAGAAAATAATAGAGAGGGGGAGACAAGCAGGTGAGTGTTAGGTGCCAATGTCTCCTTTGTAAATAAATGATATAGTAGAGGTAAATTGGTAATTTTAAATTGGCACATTATCACATTAAATTTTAAAACATCATACCTGTTAAAATAACAGTTTTACATGAGCTTAAAAATGGATGGAAAGAGAGTAATTTTGAGTATAAAATTTCATTTATTCATCTTGAAGGGGCAAAGTGGAAGTTTTGAAAACTTTTGGGCCAAAAATATAATTTCTAGTTGAAAGAGGTGTGCCTCTGTGCCAAAGCCCTTGTAGCCATGCCCTAGTACAGAGAGAAGGCACGATCACGAGAAGGAATCTGCACAGTCTCGCCAAATCCATGTAGAGCGTGTGGCTGTGAGCCACAAACGGCGCCCCTACGTGTGGAAATTGAAGCCCGTGCATCTAGATGCCTAGCTATGTGCGCGGCTGTGAAGAATAAGGCCTGTTCCCCTGCATGTGCCCAGCCTGTTCATATGAGAAATAGTTATGCCGTGAGGAGAAAAGCTTTCCCATGTGCGTTCCTTTACTTTTTGCTCAAAATTTGACCTAAAATTGGTCTAAAGTTGCTTTTTTTCATTCTTAAAACACAAAACATATAAATACCACCTTAGAAACACAAGTTATATATCAATTTTTCATTTTTTCTAGCCAAATCTTGGAGAGAAAAAGAAGAAGAATTCTTTTGAAGTTCAAGAAGTTTTGTCCGCATGGAAATTTCTTTAAGACCGTCAACAAGAGTTTTTCTTTTTCCTTCTTTCCTTTGAACTTGAATATATATATATATTTTTTTGTTATTTAATTTCAAGAATGTGTTAGGCTAATTTTGTCTTTGGTTAAGGGTGATTTCGAAACCCTAGACTAAAATATGTAATTGATATTTTTTGAATTATTTTCATTTTTCCCAATCAGAGTAGTTTATGTTCTTCTATTTTAATTTTAATGATTTTTATTTTTTTTGGGTTGGTCAACCAAGTGAGATAGTATAATTATCTATTGCTAAACTAGAAATTCTTGATCCGTAATTGTCTTGGTTTTCTAATTATTAGTAGTAAACTGTGATCGATAATTGCGAGAGGTTTTTGTTAATTATGGCAAGGAACGTAACCTAGGTTATACAATCTGAGTTTATGTGTTTATTATCTAGATCAACATATCTTTCTTAACGTAGTGCTCCTATTGAATTGAACTTAGAGAGCTTATTCGAGGTTATTAAAGGGAAAGAGATTAAGTGTAACGCCCTGAAATTTATTTAATGTTAATGTAATATAAATGATGAATTAGTGTGCCATAATTAATGTTTCAACATTAATTTGATTATTGGGTTGGATTTAGAATTTTTGGTTATTTTGTTAATTTGATGAATTCAAATGGTTTCTCATTGTTTTAAAATGATGTTTTGAATTTTAAAAACATAACAATTTGTAAAATGTTAAAAATACTCTGTTTTACAAAACCGTGGGCGGCACATGGTTTTCGTACAGTAAAACCGCCCACCGATTTTCTCTATTGAATCTCCCTCTTCCTCCTCTCTCCTCACACTCTCCGACCTCTCTCTCTCTCTTCACTCGCTCTCTCTCTCTCTCTTGATCTCTCCCGGCTACCCTCTCATTCTCTCCCAAATTCTCTCTCAAAATTTTAATCAAAATCGAATCCAAGCTTCGGGTTAGCAAGGAGGAAGCTCGAGGACATGATTTAGCAACCGAGAACGTGGATTGAAGCTTCGATTCGAGGTTAGTTTTGAAATTTTTAAACTTTTTCCAAAATTTTTAATTTTGTGCATTTTTGAAATCTAGGTTTGTTTAAGCTTAGAAAACATTGGATTTGAATTAAATGAACTTAGAACAACTAGAATCTAAGCTTAGATTGAAGAAAAACAGATTGGATTCAAGATTTTTCATTTTTCTCCCTATTTTCTCATTTTTGGATTTTTGAATGAGTCTAAATGTGTTCTAATATGTTTTTCTACCAACTATGATTATTTTCTATGCTTGGGATTTGAGAAAAACAGGTTAGAATCAAGATTTGTGTTTTACGGATCGAGAAACCCGTGGCTAGAATTTCTGGGTTTTCCCAGTTCGGTAGGCCGAACTGCGTGTTTGGTAGGCCAGAATAGGGATCAACAGGCCGGTGTTCTTCCGTCCGGCAGGCCGAAGCAGGGAGTCCGACAGGCCGACTGAGGCATGGAAAATTTTGTGATTTTTACCCGTTTTCACTGTTTTGAACCCTGATTTAAATTCCAACCTTATAAGATGATTTTAAAAGTACAAATGGCACACTAGGACATCATGAAATGGTTTAGTAAAATATAATGTCTCGAACTAGATATTGATCGACTTAGTTTGCATCTAGAATTGTTCGTGGTTCCACGGAGCTAACGTATAGCGGACCGGGATTACGGTGTGGGGCACCAGCACGAGTATTGAGGTAGGACTTCTACCCTATTCCTTGGTAGCCTAGTTTCAAAATGATTTGGCTTTGATATGGATTTCTATTAAAATGTTTTCAACGGTTGTTTGAAAATGAATTTATCGGTTATATTTTAATATACCGTGAACTGAAAATGAACTTCATAATGAATGTAAATGACAACACTCGGTAATTAGGTTTTGAATGATGATGATAACAAACATATAGCATGATGCCATATCAGAGATCAGGTCGTGTAGCGATCGACCTTGGGGGCAGGTCCCGAAACCCAGCTGGGCCACTACGGTGGTGATACTATTATGGTTTGCCTAGGAAAGGAAAATGATATTATTAGTTATACGGGTAAACTGTTCTGGCTAAGAATGGTTTTACTCAAATTTATTTATTTATTCAAGGTTTCCTTTAAATAACTCCTAAATAATGACCTGTTTCTTTACATTAAATTATTTTATAAAACATAGTCCTACTGAGCCTTTCGCTCACGTTTTATTTGTTTTAAATTTCCCCCTCTAGGTGGTTTTCCATTTAGGTTTGGAGAGGATTCTTCGAACCGAACTCAGGAGCAACAGAAGAATTAATTTATCTTTTGTATCATTTAATCAAGGCATATAAGACTTTAACTTTATTTGTATCTAGACTGTGATTGTATTTATGATATTATCAGTACCATGTGTGTGCACAAGTTGTGGATCTGTGGGACCCATACTCGCTACGTTATTCTTTTATGTAAATTTTTCATGAATGATTTTCTTTAAATTTTTATATTTTATATTTAATTAAACCCCTTAAACTTTGGATTTTAATTAAATTCTCTTTTAATTAATTTAAATAATCCGTCACGTCACCTCCCGTACTCCAGGGCGTGACAGAATGGTATCAGAGCTCAAGGTTATGAACCTTGGGAATTGTGCACACATAGGTTTGGCAATAAAATACCTCTGACAGTCCAAATTTTGTTTTTAGAAGTGAGAGAATGGCACCTAGACGTCGTTCAACAGCTGACGTCGAGTTCAAAAATGATGAGAGCATGATGAGGTCTATGTTTGCGACTTTTCGGTAGATCGCAGCCAGGGCTAGACCGAAAGACTCTAGTGTTAGTAGTCGGCATGCGTACTGTAAGAAATTTCGACAGGAATCTATTTCGACTTTTGATGGTAATGGGGATCCGCAGTTAGCAGAGTATTGGTTGGACTCGGTCTTGAAGCATTTGGATACCCTTGGTGTGCTTAAGGAGTATCATGTGGAGTTTGCTGCGTATATGCTCGAGGGTGGCGCTAACACTTGGTGGAAACAAGCTAAGCGTTTGGAGCGCGGTGGCAATATCAGTTGGGACAGGTTCGAGGAGCTATTATATGATCGGTATTTTTCGCAAGGGTATAGAGATTAGAAGGCAGCTGAGTTTTATAGGTTGCAGCAGGGTGATCTTTCAGTTCGGGAAATGAGGCAAGGTTTAATGAGTTGGCTAGGTTTGCTCCATCAGCGGTGGCATCGGAGCGTGAAAAATGTATTAAGTTTCAGGAAAGGCTCAAGGCTCTTATTCGGCGGCAGTTGGTTGCTCCACGGCTAAGGAGTTTCAGAGAGCGTGTGTCGTCGGCGATATCCGTGGAGAATGATTATGTGCAGTATTGTGAGGACCGATCCACGGCTTCAGGAGGACCACAGAGGAGTGGCAGGAAGAGCACCAGTAGTCGTCCAGCTCCAGGGAAGGGCAAGCAAGGTGGCACAAACAGTGGTAGCAGCAATTCGTCTGACAGCTGGCGCAGCAATCCCTACAGCTTTCATTGTCATTTATGTCAGTAGCCCGGACACATCAAGAGGAATTGCCCGATCAGGAGTGCTCGTCTTGGATCTTAGACCGGGGAAGATGCCAGTCGTCAATCTCAGCCTCAGACCCTACCTCCGCCTCAGTAGTACCCGCAGTTGCAATATCCCTAGTTCTCTCCTCAGCAGTTCTCATATCCGGCATGGGGGCAGCAGCCGCAACATTTCTAGCACAGTGTCCCTCAGTATCGAGCTCCGAGTACAGGTAGTGTGCAGTCGTCTCCATCCCAGCAGCATCGGCAAAGTAATCCAGGACCCAGCAATGTCGGTAGAGGGAAAGGAAAGGCGCCAGTGCAGGTTCATGCGATGGCATCTAGAGGGTCAGATTCTCATGTTGGTAACGCGGTTGTCGATGGTATGATCTTGGTTTCTAGATCTTTAGCTCACGTTTTATTTGATACCGGTGCCTCTCATTCTCTCATTTCGAGTTCTTTTGTACATGCCTTGGGATTAGAGATAGAAGAGTTTAATGAACCCCTAGTTATAACTTCTCCCTTGGGGCGGGTGTGTGTAAATTGTATGTGTAAATCTTGTAAAATAAAGATTGGGGATGAGATTTTGAAAAGTGATTTGATTATACTCTCCATGAGCTCTTATGATGTAATTCTAGGGATGGACTGGTTGTCTAGGTATAATGCAGTTGTGGACTGCCAACTTAGAAAAGTGACCCTAGTGTCTGATAGGGGACGATGATCACTTACCAGGGTGGTGGTGATTGGTTAATGAGTGAGCGTCTCATGAAGTCGTGTCTAGGAGGGCGATAGAATCTAGGTTGATGTGCTTTTCTTGCCAACCTAGATTGTGAGCCCTATGCTTTGAGTGGCAGTGTAGCGATTTCGATGGTTGATGAGTTCGAGGATGTCTTCCCCGACGAGTTGTCAGGATTACCATCGCATCGGGAGATTGAGTTTGGTATCGAGTTGTTTCCGGGAACAGCACCGATTTCTATGGCACCTTCTCGGATGGCGCCAGCAGAAATGAAAGAATTGAGGAAGCAACTTTAAGAGCTTGCTGATAAAGGGTATATTCGGAATAGCACATCTCCGTGGAGAGCACCGGTTTTGTTTACTAAGAAGCACGATGGGACTCTCAGGTTGTGTGTGGATTATCGGCAGCTGAATCGTGTTACGGTGAAGAACAAGTATCCCTTGCCTAGGATTGACGAGTTGTTTGATCAGTTGAGAGGTTCACGGTACTTCTCAAAGATTGATTTGCGGTCGGGTTATCATCAGCTCAGGATTAAGGAAGAGGATATTCCCAAGACAGCTTTCAGGACTCGGTATGGGCACTTCGAGTTTTTGGTTATATCGTTTGGGTTGACGAATGCTCTGTTGGAAACAAAGTGCGCAGCGGAATTTTAAAATTGTTCATCAGAGTATTTTCCAAAACACAAGTTTGACATGTTATATGTATAAATTAAACAGATCTTACTAACCTCAGTGTGCCGAAGAACCTTCGCGACCTGTGTAGAGAAGTAACGTTCCAGAAGAGCCTCAACCAACTGGTCTTCTTTGCTATTCTCTATCCACAACCGGAGTGAGTGTGGGCTCACACGTACAGCTCTTCCACCGGTGACTCTCCTTCCAACCAATAGAGAGAACCCAAAGCTAGTGTTCGTAATTTGTGAACAAAAGCTCTCAGGGAGTTTTCAGATGCTCACTAGAAGAGTATCACTCTTAATCTCTCAAATTGATCTGAGTAAATCATTAGACTCACTCCCTTTTTATACCTATTGGTCCTTGGGGTCAGTCCATATCAGATTAGGTCTCAAAAATTGAAACAGAATCAAGTTCGGATCAATATCTGATAAGATACGCGTAATCTTAATTGTCGCGGTCGGCATGCCGAACTGTGTGATAGGCAGGCCGAACTGCAGAGAAAAAATCTCCGCGAATCTTTTATTTTCCACCCGAGATTCTAAAAGATAAAGTCTCAGTTTTGATTCAAATAGCCCAATAGAAAAGATATCTGATCAAAACAAACTTTATCAAGATAATCTCTAAGAAAATAAATCAATTCACAATAATTCTACAAGTTTATCTTGTTCTAATTGTCCAAAATTAAAACAACCGATAAACAGACAAGAATTATCCGAACGCCATAATTCAACAAGTTCATCTTGAACTAATTTCTTACATAATTAATTCAACCGATAAACAGACATGAATTATTTGATTCTTATAAATTTTAAACCAATCTGATAAATCCGACATAAGTCACCAATTATTGGAAAAGCACGCCGTGTCGTTACAGGATTTTGTGAGCTAGCAAAGGGGACCAAAATGGACCTATAAAGTTCAAGCTCATGATAATTATGAAACCCAATATCCCAGATATACATTTCACAATTATCAACTTCAACGCTACTCCACTAAAAGCTTGGAGCTGCACTCTCGAACTTTATAGAATTACGAAGCTCGTGTAGCTAAGTCACCATGACATATCATAGTGTATCGCATCCCCATATGATCATCCATAACCGGCTTAAGGACAAGTTCTGTCTTACCTTCCCGATTATTTTTATCTTACGTTCCATTGTCTCACCATTAGAAAACTTACCATCCAAAGATAGTATACCATTCGGTTACACCTATGTATCCAAATGGTTGAGCGCTCCAGTTTTCCAATTACAGGACAACGCATATAAGAGGATATCATTACTCCTAAAGAGGAGCTATGGATTCCATATCTATGAATAACAAGTCTACGCTACCAAGAGTCATGCCTCCAACGTACCGGCATGCATGCCACTATAGAGATGTGGGAGTCACCCATTGGTACATCAAAAGACACAAATCGAGACAACGGGCCCATTATTCATCTCAGGATTAAGATACAATACAAATGATTGTCTAAAGTGAATCGATTTGCCAAGACAGAATTATTAATCCAAATCAATTCACTTTATGTCCCGATCCAACACATCGTCACCTATGACAACGCGCCAATGTTTCTATTCACGGAGTCCAACTCCGATGGCCCAGACAAACCATCTCCCAAAAGGGATATAGACAACATAACAATCTTTACATGAATAAAGCACCCAACTTTATTCCCTCGATTGCAGATCATATGTTTTAGACCATCACCTTAAGAGTCGTGTCTACCGCATAATCATCCCATCATATGCCCAACTCTTAAGGTTTAGACTGACAGTCCCAGACTACTGTTTGCTTATCATACATTCAAAAAATATGAACGTAAAGAGGACAATATTTGGTATATATAAATAAATAAATTCTTTATTGATAAAAATGTCTCCAAAAACGTATTACATTTTTACTCCTTAGAGCATACATGTCTAACAATCTCCCACTTACACTAAGTGAGTAAATACTGCAAATTTCGCATCCCCATAGCTTCCACATGCCTTTCGAAGACTCTCCCAGAAAGTGTCTTTGTAAATGGATCAGCTAAATTGTCCTCTGACGCGATCTTGCACACCGTGACATGCCCGCTCTCAACGAAGTCCTTTATCACATGATACTTCCGATCAATATGCTTACTCTTCTTGTGAAATCTTGGTTCCTTAGCATTAGCTACCGCCGCACTGTTATCACAGTACAGTGATACCGCTTTATCCATACCAGGAACTACCTCAAGATCCCCAAGAAACTTGCGGAGCCACACTGCTTCTTTCGAAGCATCACTAGCCGCCACATACTCGGCCTCCATCGTTGAATCCGAAGTGCAATCTTGCTTCGCACTTCTCCAACTGATGGCACCGCCACCCAGAGTAAACACAAACCCCGATGTCGATTTCCTAGAATCCAGGCAGGATTGAAAATCCGAATCAGTGTATCCTAGAGGAGTTAAATCCTCACCCGAATACACAAGCATATACCCTCGAGTCCTTCTTAGGTACTTGAAAATATGCTTTACCGCAACCCAATGGTTCGGTCCTGGATCCGCCTGAAATCGACTCACTATCCCGACCGCATAGCTAATATCTAGTCGAGTGCAAAGCATGGCATACATGAGACTACCCATTGCCGAAGCATAAGGTACCTTCTTCATGTATTCTCTTTCTTCATAAGACTTTGGAGAGTCTTTCTTAGAAAGAGTAATTCCAGACCTAGATGGTTGCCCACCTTTCTTGGAATCCTGCATTGCAAACCTCCTGAGAATTTTATCTATGTAGCTGGCCTATGACAAAGCTATCATTTTGTTCTTCCTATCCCGAAAGATCTGGATACCGAGAACAAAATTAGCCTCACCCAAGTCCTTCATGTCAAACTGCTTGGTCAACCATAATTTGACCGATGACAATGCCCCAACGTCATTGCCAATTAGCAGAATGTCATCTACATAGAGTAGTAGAAAAACCACCTTCCCATTCTTAATGTGTTTGTAAACACATGGTTCATCCACATTTTGTGAGAACCCATAAGTCTTGATCACTTGATCAAATCTTATGTTCCAAGAACGAGAAGCCTACTTAAGTCCATAAATTGACTTTAGCAGCTTACAAACCTTACCCTCTTGACCCGCGACCTTGAACCCGTCTGGTTGTTCCATATAAATGGACTCATCAAGATAGCCATTCAGAAAAGCCGTCTTGACATCCATCTGCCAAATCTCGTAGTCGAGAGCGGCAGCTATGGACAAGAGAATCCATATGGACTTAAGCATGGCTACAGGCGAAAAGGTTTCCTCATAATCGATTCCTTCCTTTTGCGTATAACCCTTAGCTACCAGTCTAGCCTTAAAGGTTTCGACCTTTCCATCCACTCCTCTTTTCCTCTTGTAGATCCACTTACTCCCTATGGGTTTTACCCCTTCGGGAAGATCCACAAGCTCCCAGACCCGATTAGTCTCCATAGACTTCATCTCAATGTTCATGGCCTCTGTCCAGAGTCTTGAATCAACATCCTCCATAGCTTCTGCGTAAGTATAAGGATCCCTTTCATGTTCATCCGGTTCAGCCAAAAAGACCTCCCCATTGAACATATCCGATCCTCCCACTACGCTGAAGCTCCTGAGGTTGTTGTTCAGGTTTGTTTGGTTTTTCTACACCGATCGGAATGGTTTCGTTCGGAACCTCCGGAGTAAACGGATTACCCCTCAACTCCTCAAGCACCACTTTGTTTTGAGGTTTAAAGTCGTTCATGTAACTCTCCTCAAGGAAAGTTGCATTAGTTGAAACCACGACTTTATTTTCCTTTAGGTTATAAAAATAACCCCCTTTAGTCCCTTTTGGATATCCTACAAACACGCAAACTTCTGAACGTGCTTCCAACTTATTCGGATCCTTAAACAGGACATGAGCTGGACATCCCCATATGCGAATATGGTTTAAGGATGTCTTCCGTCTTGTCCACAAATCGTGAGGAGTTTTAGGGACCGATTTTGAAGCCACATTGTTCAAAAGATAACATGCGGTTTGTAGTGCATATCCCCAAAAGGATAAAGGCAATGATGAATAACTCATCATGGACCGAATCATGTCCAACAAAGTCCTATTCCTTCTCTCTGCTACGCCATTCTGCTGCGGAGTGCCCGACGCAGTCAAATGGGATAAAATCCCATTCTCTAACAAGTGTCCCAAGAACTCATCAGAAAGGTATTCCCCACCTCGATCAGATCGAAGTGCCTTTATGGGTCTACCCAATTGCTTTTCCACTTCAGCCCGAAACTCCCTGAACTTATCATAAGTTTAGCTTTTGTGGTGCATTAGGTACACATACCCATATCTTGAGTAATCGTCAATAAAAGTAACGAAGTACTCATACCCTCCTCGTGCCCGGATGTTCATCGGTCCGTAAACATCACTATGCACAAGTTCTAGAACCCCTTCGGCCCATTGCCCTTAGACCCGTATGGTCTTTTGGTCATTTTACCCTCCAAACAAGACTCACATTGAGGTATAGATTCCACCTTTAAGTGA
Source organism: Artocarpus heterophyllus (assembly GCA_025403435.1). Taxonomy (NCBI): domain Eukaryota; kingdom Viridiplantae; phylum Streptophyta; class Magnoliopsida; order Rosales; family Moraceae; genus Artocarpus; species Artocarpus heterophyllus. The sequence continues at coordinate 20,564,800 of CM046341.1, forward strand.
CTTAAAGGTCCATCCCTTACCAACCTTTGAATCCTATTTAGGTTAATATGGCCAAGACGCAAATGCCAAAGATAAGTCTTATTAGAGTGAGAAGTTTTAAGTCTTTTTGAGTCATTATGATTTATCTCAGCATTAAGCAATAGGTCCATCTTAGGTTTGATAAAATATAGATTATTTTGCATCCATCCAGAACAGATAAAAGATTTGTTTTTACGAATCACCACTTTTTCATTAAAAGATACCACGTAGGAGTCTTTAAATAAAGAAGATACAGAAATTAAATTCCTTTTAAATTTAGGAACATAAAAACAATCTCGCAAAATTAAACTCCTATAATTATCAAAATAAAGATGGACATCTCCCACTGCTTCCGCTGAGACCAAGGATCCATCGTCCATCTGAAGCGTTAAGTCTTCACGAAGTAGACTTCTCGTTTCTTTGAATCCCTGCAGAGAAACACAAACATGATTAGTTGCACCGGAATCTATGACCCAAATGTCACTGGATTCCTCAACCAAACAAGTTTCTAAATATAGAAGATCACACCTACCTCCCTTGGAAAGGAAGTCCTTGCAATGCTTCTTTATATGTCCGACCTTACCACAAAAGAAGCACTTAAGCTTCTTTGGGTTCTTCTTCTTCTTCTTCTTGCTCTTGGTTGCAATAGGAATAGAAGACTTCCCACTTTTGGCCCGTTGCTTCTTTCCATTCCCAGAGTTAGGATTGGAACCAGAAGCAGCTACCATATTGGCCTCTCCACCAGCAGGAGACTCCCTGATCAGCAGTTCAAACTCTTGTAACTGTTTCATCAGTTCTGTCAAGGTCATATCCCGTCTATTGCTTAGATTAAAAGTAGCTCTAAACAGAATAAATTCCTTAGACAGAGTCTCAAAGACCATAGTCATCTGAGTTTCAGCATCGATGTCGGCTCCATTGGTTTGAGCCTCAGTGAGGTAACCCATGACCAACATCATGTGCTCCTTTACAGATGTCCCCGGTCTCTGTCTACAGTTTAAGAGTTTCTGAAGCGCCCCTTGCCACTTTGTTATGGCCTGGCCTCCAAACATGTCCTCCAGATTATCCAAGATCTGCTTCGCAGTCTCATAATCCTGGTGTTGAGCCTGCAGCACGTTATTCATGCTAGCCATAACATAGCAGCGGGCCTGATCATTAGCATCTTTCCAGCGGTCGTACGCTTGGAATTGTTCATTACTTGAGTCTCCCATAGGCTCGGGAGGACAAGGAGTTGTCAGAACATATTTCAGTTTCTCAAAGGAAAGGACAATGTCCAGGTTCCTTTTCCAATCATTATAGTTCTCACCGGTTAATTGGTTTTTGTCAAGTATCGATGATAAAGCGTTTTTAGACATTTTTAATCTACAATAAAGAATCATATACCAAACATAAGCAAACATATATAATAATTTAGTAAGATAACACAATCATGTAAAATCATACAAATGTGTTTATGTGTCAAAACCTTGAAAATATCACAACCTTACAACGATAATTCCCAACTCAGAATTCAACAAGCTCCTAGGGGAGTCATGCCAAATTCAATCAGGAACACGGATCCCCTCCTGATTAATATATGCCATCCAGGACCCGTATGATCCAGCATATACTAATAATCGTTTCTTTGGCCATTAATTTTATTAACAGAGCTCCTAGGGGAGGTTAATAATAAAATTAACGTGAGTGTATAACCACCGTTTTAATATTTTATCCATGATTTATAATCACCACCTAGGGGTGTGCAACCATAAATCATACTAAAATACATTATCCTTTCAGAGATCCAATCTGGTACATGATAGAAATCCCTTCCTAGGGGTTGGGACCATCATGTTCTTCCTATGGACCAACGATGGAGGCCTTAGGTTCTCTCTTCGAAAACCTTCTCCCACTCAATCTTTTGAAGTCAAGGTTTTATTTTGAAATTATGCATGAACAAATTTAATATGAGCAGCACTCCCTATTCTATATGACATGTTATCAATATACATGGTAAATCATATTATAATGCAGACAAGCAAAGCAATCAAGCAAAGCTACAAGCATAATAATAATAATAACCGTAATATTATGGTTCCACCCTAGAGAATAGAAAAACTAAGATTACAAGAGAATAATCGAGACATTTATCGATTCTTCATCCTTGAATCCTCAAGCTGTATCCTTCTTCATGTAATATCCATCTTCAAGTCCTCAATCCCGTATGAATCGAACACTTCATATTTCCGGTCATATCCAAATTTAATGTTTCTCAGAATCGTCCCAAAAATAAAATTAAAATTGCACTGGAAAATCGCACCTTTTCTGGACACCTGGCAGCTCTCGGTCGGCAGGCCGATCTGGGTGATCGGTCTGCCGATCATGGTGGTTCGGCCTGCCGAACATGAAGGTTCGGCCTGCCGGCAGAGCACCAAAATTTCTGCCCCACTGTCGGCCTGCCGGACCGTACGTCCGGCCTGCCGATCTGTGACCTTCGGCCTGCCGAACTGTGAGGTTCGGCATGCCGACCGAGCAGAAAACCCTCAATCCAGAAAATACAATTTTAATGCAATTCATCAATTTTATTTTCAACAATTCAAAAACATAAAATTAGAGACTCAGGAAATACCTAGAGGCGCCATCATCAATCTTTAAGTTTCGACTTCTCGTTCCGTCTTCTCCGAATAATTATTTAATTACAAAATTCTTACAAATTAAAAATTAAATAATAATTCCTAGACGGAGATGATAGTCCGCCATCTAATTACATGAAAAACCTAGATACACATTCTAACCTCTAAGGAACCATAACCAGTATTAATTAATTAATAAATAATTAAACAACAATTTAATCAACCATAATTAATTAATAAACATTCACCATATAATCCATGACAACATATATATTATATAGAAACCTAGAGTGCATCTCTCTATAAAATTTAATTCAAGCATTGGAGAGATTAAGATCACAAAATTTATGCATATAACATGATCACAAACTTACAAATTTATGTAAAAACCTCGGCTCTGATACCAATTGTTGGAAACAAAGTGCGCAGCGGAATTTTAAAATTTTTCATCAGAGTATTTTCCAAAACACAAGTTTGACATGTTATATGTATAAATTAAACAGATCTTACTAACCTTAGTGTGCCGAAGAACCTCCGCGACCTGTGTAGAGAAGTAACGTTTCAGAAGAGCCTCAACCAACTGGTCTTCTTTGCTATTCTCTATCCACAATCGGCGTGAGTGTGGGCTCACACGTATAGCTCTTCCACCGGTGACTCTCCTTCCAACCAATAGAGAGAACCCAAAGCTAGTGTTCGTAATTTGTGAACAAAAGCTCTCAGGGAGTTTTCAGATGCTCACTAGAAGAGTATCACTCTTAATCTCTCAAATTGATCTGAGTAAATCATTATACTCACTCCCTTTTTATACCTATTAGTCCTTGGGGTCAGTCCATATCAGATTAGGTCTCAAAAATCGAAACAGAATCAAGTTCGGATCAATATCTGATAAGATACGCGTGAAAAATGCGTAATCTTAACTGTCGCGGTCGGCATGCCGAACTGTGTGATAGGCAGGCCGAACTGGCCAGTTCGGCAGGCTGAACTTTCTGATAGGCAGGCCGAACTGCCGAGAAAAAATCTCCGTGAATCTTTTATTTTCCACCCGAGATTCTAAAGGATAAAGTCTCAGTTTTGATTCAAATAGCCCAATAGAAAAGATATCTGATCAAAACAAACTTTATCAAGATAATCTCTAAGAAAATAAATCAATTCACAATAATTCTACAAGTTTATCTTGTTCTAATTGTCCAAAATTAAAACAACCGATAAACAGACAAGAATTATCCGAACGCCATAATTCAACAAGTTCATCTTGAACTAATTTCTTACATAATTAATTCAACCGATAAACAGACATGAATTATTTGATTCTTATAAATTTTAAACCAATCTGATAAATCCGACATAAGTCACCAATTATTGGAAAAGCACGCCGTGTCGTTACAGGATTTTATGAGCTAGCAAAGGGGACCAAAATGGACCTATAAAGTTCAAGCTCATGATAATTATGAAACCCAATATCCCAGATATACATTTCACAATTATCAACTCCAACGCTACTCCACTAAAAGCTTGGAGCTGCACTCTCAAACTTTATAGAATTACGAAGCTCGTGTAGCTAAGTCTCCATGACATATCATAGTGTATCGCATCCCCATATGATCATCCATAACCGGCTTAAGGACAAGTTCTGTCTTACCTTCCCGATTATTTTTATCTTACGTTCCATTGTCTCACCATTAGAAAACTTGCCATCCAAAGATAGTATACCATTCGGTTACACCTATGTATCCAAATGGTTGAGCGCTCCAGTTTTCCAATTACAGGACAACGCATATAAGAGGATATCATTACTCCTAAAGAGGAGCTATGGATTCCATATCTATGAATAAAAAGTCTACGCTACCAAGAGTCATGCCTCCAACGTACCGGCATGCATGCCACTATAGAGATGTGGGAGTCACCCATTGGTACATCAAAAGACACAAATCGAGACAACGGGCCCATTATTCATCTCAGGATTAAGATACAATACAAATGATTGTCTAAAGTGAATCGATTTGCCAAGACAGAATTATTAATCCAAATCAATTCACTTTATGTCCCGATCCAACACATCGTCACCTATGACAACGCGCCAATGTTTCTATTCACGGAGTCCAACTCCGATGGCCAAGACAAACCATCTCCCAAAAGGGATATAGACAACATAACAATCTTTACATGAATAAAGCGCCCAACTTTATTCCCTCGATTGCGGATCATATGTTTTAGACCATCACCTTAAGAGTCGTGTCTACCGCATAATCATCCCATCATATGCCCAACTCTTAAGGTTTAGACTGACAGTCTCAGACTACTGTTTGCTTATCATACATTCAACAAATATGAACGTAAAGAGGACAATATTTGGTATATATAAATGAATAAATTCTTTATTGATAAAAATGTCTCCAAAAACGTATTACATTTTTACTCCTTAGAGCATACATGTCTAACATGCTCCGGCAGCTTTCATGGATTTGATGAACAAGATATTCAGGCCGTATTTAGATCAGTTCATGATCGTGTTCATCGATGATATTCTTGTGTATTCTAAGACTTGGGAGGATCATGAGCAGCATCTTCAGATCGTGCTTCAGACTCTACGGGAGCACCAGTTGTATGTTAAGAGGGAAAAGTGCGAGTTTTGGTTGACTGAGGTCAAGTTTCTAGGTCATGTTATCTCAGAGCATGGTATTTCGGTGGATCCGTCCAAGATTGAAACTATATTGGAGTGGGAACGACCAAGGAATGTAGCAGAGATTCGTAGCTTCTTAGGTCTTGCTGGTTATTACAGGAAATTTGTAAAGGATTTTTTGAAGATTGCAGCTCCGTTGACGAGATTGATAAAGAAAAATGTCAGGTTAGAGTAGAATGAAGATTGTGAGCTTGCTTTTCAGGAATTGAAGAATCGATTGACTTCAGCTCTAGTGTTGGTTATTCCTAGCAGTGACGAGCCGTTTGAGGTTTATGCGGATGCTACAGGGCGAGGACTTGGATGCGTGTTGATGCAGCATGGACGTGTGGTTGTGTACGGATTGAGACAACTACGACCTCATGAGCAGAATTATCCTACTCATGATTTAGAGCTCGCGGCAGTGATTTACGCGCTAAAGATTTGGAGGTATTACTTGTATGGAGCGTCGTTTTAGGTCTTCTCCGATCACAAGAGTTTGAGGTATTTGTTCAGTCAGAGGGATCTTAATTTGAGGCAGTGTAGATGGGTAGAGTATATGGAGGATTATGATTTCGCGTTGTAGTATCATCCCGGGAAAGCTAATGTGGTCGCGGATGCGCTTAGCAGGAAGTCTTCAGGGATTCTCGCTTGTTTGGCTTTTGAGGACTGGACTAGGGATGCGACAGTGAGCGAGTATAGGCTACGGTATCATGAAGACTGTGATCGAGTTTTGGTATATCATGTGGAAGCGACTCTAGCTCTTGTTCGGATGGTAAAACAAAGTCAGTGGCAGGATCGGCATTTGCAGGAAATTTGGTCGCGGATTCAGAACGAGGAGCAGTTTGAAGAATGGAGCAAGCATGCAGATAGATCGTTGTATTTCCAGGAGCGTCTTGGAGTTCCAGCTATTGCCGAGGTGACGAAATCCGTTTTAGATAAAGCTCATAGGTCTCAGTTCACTATTCATCCAGGGAGCACAAAGATGTATCGCGATTTGAAGAGGCAGTATTGGTGGAGAGGCATGAAGAAAGATGTTCGAGAGTACGTGGCCAAGTGTTCGACGTGTCTTCAGGTGAAAACCGAGCATCAGAAGCCTGCAGGTCAGCTTCAGCCGCTTCCTATTCCAAGGTGAAAATGGGAGCATGTGATGATGGATTTTTTCACAAGTTTGCCGAGAACGGAGCAGCGGCATGATGCAGTTTTGGTTGTGGTTGACAGGTTGACGAAATCGGCGTATTTCATTCCCTTTAGGTCGATGTGTTCGAGGAGGATTCTCGGGGAGTTGTATATGCAGAACATTGTGAGGTTGCATGGAGTTCCTTTGTCTATCACCTCTGATCGAGACACCAGGTTTAATGCTAAGTACTGGAGGAGTTTTCAGGAGGCTTTAGGTACGGATTTAAACTTCAGTACGGCGTTTCATCCTCAGACTGATGGGCAGTCTAAGTGGGTTATTCAGATTCTTGAGGATATGTTGCGTGCCTGTGCGTTGGACTTCGGTGGGAATTGAAAGCAATGTTTACATTTGGCGGAGTTCGCATACAACAACAGTTATCAGGCAAGTATTGGTATGGCACCGTTTGAGGCGTTGTATGGGCGACCGTGTCGGTCACCTGTGTGTTGGGCCGAGCTGGAAGATAGGGTTATTCTTGGGCCGGATGAGATCCGTGATATTAACGAGAAAGTCGCGATGATTCGAGAGCGATTGAGGGCAGCTCAGAGTTGACAGAAGAGTTACGTAGATAGGAGACGTAGACCCTTAGAGTTCGTAGTTGGAGATTTCATTCTCTTGAGGGTATCGTCTCGTAAGGGAACTATGCGGTTCGGGAAGAGTGGGAAGCTCGCGCCGAGGTATATTGGGCTGTTCGAGATCACTTAGCGTGTTGGTATGGTCGCTTATCGGCTTGATCTTTCGCCCAAACTTTCTCATGTTCACGATGTGTTTCATGTGTCGATGCTTAGGAAGTGTCCACCTCAGCAGGGTAAGATAGTTTCGTTTCACAATGTGCAGGTTCAGGAAGATACGACGTACGAAGAAGTGCCGATTCAGATCATCGACCGAAAAGTGATTAGTTTGCGTCGTCGTGAGATACCATTGGTAAAGGTCGTGTGGCAGCATCATGGGATTGATGAAGCCACCTAGGAACTAGAGTCGGGTATGTAGGAATTATATCCGCATTTGTTATGTTTTTGAAATGAGTTGTAAATTTCGAGGGCGAAATTTCTTTTAGGGGTGGAGAGTTGTAATGCCTCGAAATTTATTTAATGTTAATGTAATATAAATGATGAATTAGTGTGCCATAATTAATGTTTCAACATTAATTTGATTATTGGGTTGGATTTAGAATTTTTGGTTATTTTGTTAATTTGATGAATTCAAATGCTTTCTTAATTTTTGGTTATTTTGTTAATTTGATGAATTCAAATGCTTTCTTATTGTTTTAAAATGATGTTTTGAGTTTTAAAAACATAACAATTTGTAAAATTTTAAAAATACTCCGTTTTACAAATTTTAAAAAATGATGGTTTTCGCACAGTAAAATCGCCCACCGATTTTCTCTATTTATTCTCCCTCTTCCTCCTCTCTCCTCACACTCTCCGACCTCTCTCTCTCTCTTCACTCGCTCTCTCTCTCTCTCTTGATCTCTCTCGGCTACCCTCTCATTCTCTCCCAAATTCTCTCTCAAAATTTTAATCAAATTCAAATCCAAGCTTCGGGTTAGCAAGGAGGAAGCTCGGGGACGTGATTTGGCAACCGAGAACGCGGATTGAAGCTTCGATTCGAGGTTAGTTTTGAAATTTCTAAACTTTTTCCAAAATTTTCAATTTTGTGCATTTTTGAAATCTAGGTTTGTTTAAGCTTAGAAAACCTTGGATTTGAATTAAATGAACTTAGAACAATTAGAATCTAAGCTTAGATTGAAGAAAAACAGATTGGATTCAAGATTTTTCATTTTTCTCCCTATTTTCTAAGCTTAGGCCAAACCTAGGGAAATGACCAGCCGACCGAACTTGGCTTCTGGCAGGCCAAACTGTATAGTTCGGCCGGCCGAAGCAGGGAGTCTGGCAGGCCGGCCGAGGCATGGAAAATTTTGTGATTTTCACCCGTTTTCACTGTTTTGAACCCTGATTTAAATTCCAACCTTATAGGATAATTTTAACGGTACAAATGGCACGCTGGGACATCATGAAATGGTTTAGTAATATATAATGTCTCGAACTAGATATTGATCGACTTAGTTTGCATCTAGGATCGTTCGTGGTTCCGTGGAGCTAACGTATAGCGGACCAGGATTACGGTGTGGGGCACCAGCACGAGTATTGAGGTAGGACTTCTACCCTATTCCTTGGTAGCCTAGTTTAAAAATGATTTGGCTTTGAAAAGGATTTCTATTAAAATGTTTTCAACGGTTGTTTAAAAATGAATTTATCGGTTATATTTTAATATACCGTGAACTGAAAATGAACTTCATAATGAATGTAAATGACAACACTCAGTAATTGGGTTTTGAATGATGATGATAACAAACATATAGCATGATGTCATATCAGAGATCGGGTCGTGTAGCGATCGACCTTGGGGGTAGGTCCCGAAACCCAGCTAGGCCACTATGGTGGTAATACTATTATGGTTTGCCTAGGAAAGGAAAATGATATTATTGGTTATACGGGTAAACTGTTCTGGCTAAGAATGGTTTTACTCAAATTTATTTATTTATTTATTTATTCAAGGTTTCCTTTAAATAACTCCTGAATAATGACTTGTTTCTTTACATTAAATTATTTTATAAAACATAGTCCTACTGAGCCTTTCGCTCACGTTTTATTTGTTTTAAATTTTCCCCTCTAGGTGGTTTTCCATTTAGGTTTGGAGAGGATTCTTCGGACCGAACTCAGGAGCAATAGAAGAATTAATTTATCTTTTGTATCATTTAATCAAGGCATGTAAGACTTTAACTTTATTTGTATCTGGACTGTGATTGTATTTATGATATTGTCAGTACTATGTGTGTGCACAAGTTGTGGGTCTGTGGGACCCATACTCGCTACGTTATTCTTTTATGTAAATTTTTCATGAATGGTTTTCTTTAAATTTTCATATTTTATATTTAATTCAACCCCTTAAACTTTGGATTTTAATTAAATTCTCTTTTAATTAATTTAAATAATCCGCCACGTCACCTCCTGTACTTTGGGGCGTGACATTAAGTGACGAGTTTGTTTTTCTTTACGACACACTAAGAAAAGATTGGGATAGCAGAGCTTATTGTTATTTACGGTTGGTAGTTTTGATAGGAAGTTGAGAATGTTTATATGATCAATTTTATTGGTGGCAAATGAACCTTTAACTGTTCAATCATTATTTTTTACAAATTTGTGCTATTAGTCTTATTTTATTTATTTTTGTTTTCGTTGTTTTTAATAATTTTAGTTAATTATTCCAAAAACCCTATTTTAATTTATTCAAAAAATTAATAACTTATTAGTTAAACTCAATCGTCGCGGGAACGACTCGTTCTCACTGCTATCCTTATTAACGACGACATTTAAAGTAAGATATTAATTTTGGTGTCTCCTAATACATACTAGTGTCGTTTTTGTGGAGAGTGATTTTTATCTAATATTAGAGATTAGTAATTTTAATAATGCAGCATGTTACACACAAATTCCAAAGATGAAGATGGTTTTTTTTTTTTTGGTGACAAAAGTTGAAGGATTTTCTTTCTTCTAAGCTAAGTTTTAAGTTTTTATTTTTTTAGTGGATGACATACCATAAGTTGAGTGAGCTAATAAGACGGATAGTAAGTCTAATCATGATCATAAAAGTTAGAGGAGTAGTCATAATGCTGTAGTTGTTAAACCCATCGTTTGTCATGTAGTAAATAAAAGGCCGATAGATACTATGAGGGTGTTTGATATACAATAATCCTGAGGTGAGAATGAGAATCTTACAGATTTCCATGTTTGGTATGCAGTAATCTGAGTTTTGGATTCCTAAGAAACTCATTCCCATGTGATTCATATTATCTCATTTTGGAGTAATCTGAATCCCATCCAATAAGGTGATATTCATATTCCTAGGAATCTCAAAATTATAAAAATCTCATTTTTTTTTCTATGATGATAATGATAATTATATTATTATTAAATAATAATAATAATAATAATAATATTATTATTATTATTATAAATTAATATTTCTATACAATATAAATATAAAAATTATATCAATATAAAATAATAATTTGATAATAATGATAATAATGACATTAACAATAATAATAAAAATATATAATATATTACATATACAATATCTAGATATAATATATATTATTAATTAATGTTAGAATATAATATATATTAATACTATAATAATAAAATAAAATAATTTCATACTATATTATAAATTAATATTAATATATGATATAGATATAAATATTATATCAATATAAAATTATAATTTAATAATAAGAATAATAATAACATTAATAGTAAAAACATAATAATATAACATCAATATGAATAGTATAATATTAATATTCATAGTCATATCAATATAAAATTATATAAATACTATTATAATAATTATAAATATAAAATATAACTAAATATATTTAATATTTTTTATAACAATATTTTTATTTAATATTAATATTAATATAAATACTAATATATTATTAAGAATTATATTTTTATTATTATTTACATTCATATCAATATATTATATATTATATACAACATTTTAATATTAATGTATTGTTAAATAATAATTGTATGATTATTATAAATTAATATTTTTATATAATATAAAGAAAGTATTATATTAATATAAAATAATAATTATTTAATAATAATGATAATAATAACATTAATATTCATAGTAATATTAATGTTAAATTATATATAATATTATTTTATTATTTATATTGATATTATTATTATTTAATATTAGTACTAATATATTTAATATTATTTTATTATATAATGTATTATTCCTAGAAATCTAATAAAAGATTCTTATGTACAACCAAACGTGATAATCTTGGTTCCTAGGAATCATATTCCCTATAATCATTTTCCTAGGAATATAATTCCTACTGATTACTGCATACCAAACACCTCATGTCATGTTCATCTATCCGGTTGTTGCGCAACGATGTATTTGATGTTTCATGCTGGCTTGTTGTCACATAGGTGAGGACTTTTGAATTGATGGGCTTGATGCAACGTCAACACTCTTACCTTTCTAACCTTTTTGAAGGCGCATCTGCCTATTGTGCCTGTATCCCTTGCAATGGCTACACTTCTTTCTAACAATTTTTTAGTTGTAATCCCTATTCAAGGATCTCTGTTTAGCTTACGGTTTCTAGTGCCTTTATTTCGCATGACAACACCTTCTTTCACATGACGATAGGTGACCGTTAGATTTTTTTTAAGATGATGTTATATTGGACTCCCTCTTCTTGGAATTTTGTTAGATACAATCATGCTCAATCACCGAGTTCTTCATTTGAGCAGTGAGCATAGGTCATGATATATTATTAACTGATGAAAGTTGTAATAATTTATTATTCAAATTAGATAACGAATTTTAGTTATTACTTGTAGCTAACAGAAAACAATATAAAGGACATAAATGAAAATAGATGAATCAACAAATCAAGTATTGGAAACAACAACCAATTTGGAAAAAAACTTATTCAGATCATCAATTATAACCGCAAGGAATAGTACAGAGAGATAAATTTTCAAATTTGAACCAGATGGTGCACTTATAACTAGTACTTTAAGATCAAACTGTCCCAAAAAACGTAGCTTAAAACAACATAAGAATGCAAAATACACTGATTGCCGAGAAAAATTGAAAAAATTTTTCCTTCACACGTGTATACTCGACCCCTTCCTAACCATCCACATATCTATCCCTCTCTACCAAAAAAAAAAAAAAAAAAAATCCCCAGATGCGAATAAATTGAACCTTACAGGCATGCGCACGAAATTAGGTTTAAGTGAGATCCTTGATCATCTTAAACATGGTTAGTTTCCTCACTTACAGTCAAAAGGAGAATCGAAGTCTATTAACTACTTCTGAGAGAGCATAGCCGGATAAAATGCCCGCAGACCCAATCATATAAAGTAAAAATCAAATGCGAAAACTTAACCCACTATTCCATGATATTCAATTCATTGATGTATTCTGGATCCTGACCTCCGCTGAGAAAATATTTCAAAAAGGCAAGCAATCTACAATAATTTACAAATTCGAAAGGTACCCACAAAACGAATGGGGAGGAGAGAGCACAATAAATTATATCAAGTAAAGACCACAATAAACATGGGCGCAACGTCGATCTGAGCTTGGGCATGGGGGGCTGTGTGCCGGGTGGAGTTGGGGGCCATGCTTTGGGTGGCTTGCCGGCCTCCGACCGGAGCTTGGGGGCGGATGGTTGGGTACTGGCGGGCCGGCCGTTTTGGAGAAGATGGAAGAAGGGGAAGTCAATTTTTTTTGTTTGGCTAAGTTGCAAAACGATATGACGTCTTTCCCTTTCATTAACCTGTATTTGACCGGCTATGGGCAATCATTTGTGACTTGGAAGCATTCAAGCCTTGGGGTAAATCTACATCTTCGAATTTCATCTGAAGGGCTGACAATTAATGGATGAAACTTAAAACCGGATCGATAGAAGTGCATCTCTGTATGGGGGCAAGCTTCGGTCCATCCGGATATTTTTTTCCATCCGAATAATACCTGTCGTTAATATTGTAACGGACGTTCTATATTGTTTGAGGGTGCGGACGAAGCGGAAGCGAAAATGTCAATTTTTGATGAGAAACCAACGTCCCAAAACCCTTACGGAGGAACAAAAGCCTATTCAAGAAGACCATCTAATTCTTCAGAATGGATCCAATAATCCATTTTATGTTGAAAGAGTTTACTTCCACTCTGAGTGTCAAACAAATAATAAACTTATATATGTGACTCTAAAAGCGGTGATAGTGATAAACCAGTTAACCATTAAAATTGCTTTACCCAAAACGACCACTTGTTTTGTTGTTTTTGCCAGGCAGTTCTATTGGGAATGTTTTATTCCTTTTACGAGTAAAAGCTTAAAAAAAGAGAAGTCTATGACGAGGAATGGTGAGAATACTGATACTCCACTGTTGCTCACTCGGGTAAGGCCAATAATTTCAAATACGACACGATAATATGATGTGAAAATAACATAAAATAAATAAGTTTAGACCATATGTTTATTAATTTGGTCATAAATAGTTTGACACAAATAATATAAAAATAAACAGGTTAAATTCGTGTTAGCACGTTTAATATGCTTTCATACGTTTTTAAACTGACTGTTAACGTGCTTTCATGACACGACATAGACCCATATGTTTATGACACATTTAAACTTAAAAATAAAAATATTTAAAATTTAAATATGAAAATATATAAGGCATCTTATACGATTAACCCAACCATCAAATCAAAACCCTAGCTGATTGAAAACCCAGACCAGACCTCTTGAATTGAAACCCTCACAATGCCGTCTTCCCCTCCCACCACCGTCACCTTCCCACCTCCATCGACTTCCCTTGCTCTTCTTGGATCCTCTTGAAAGTGAAAACCTCAATGTCGTCTTCCTCTCCCAGACCCGCCGCTGTCGGATTTCCCTGCTCTTCTTAGATGCTCTTATATTAAACCCCTCAACGCCGTTGCCTTCCTACTGCCGTCGACTTCCCACTGCCGTCGTCTTCCTTGCTTTTCTTGGATCCTTTTGAAACCCACAACGCCGTCTTCCTCTCCCACCGCTGTCGACTTCCCTCAAGACTGGTTCAAAATTGAACTATTTCATCTTCTTTTCTAATTGTGATTATGTGCATTGGGTTAAGGATGAGAAAAGACAGCCTTAGTTGAGTTTATTTGTGAGAATTGATTGATCTTTTTTTAACCCAAACCCATTGGAGACTGCTAACAAAAGAAGTGATTTGTCTTTGGACAAGCTTCTGTTGGTACACCTTCCATAATTATTCCACGGATGGTTTGGTTTTTTCTTTCTTTTTTTTATTATTTATATTTATGAAGAACTCTGTATATAAACTAAAGTCATTTGCTAAACAGAAACATTAATATAATGTTCAAAACTGAACTATTTCATCTTCTTTTCTAATTGTTATGTTAAGGAAGAGAAAAGGCAGCCTAAGTTGAGTTTCTTTGAGAGAATTGATTGATCTTTTTTTAACCCAAACCCCTTGAAGGCTGCTAACAAAAGAAGTGATTTGTCTTTTGGACAAGCCTCCGTTGGTGCACCGTTCACACTTATTTCATGGATGGTTTGGTTTTTCTTTCTTGCTTTTATTTATATTTATGATGAACTCTGTATATAAACAAAAGTTATTTGCTAAACAGAAACATTAGGGTAATGTATAAAATGAATTAGGACTTTGATGCCTGGTAATGTATAAAATGAATTAGGACTTTGATGCCTGATCCACTCCAAACAGAAAAAATCCATAATTACGTTGGGATACCATGATACTGACTTTGATATACGTACAATGTAAACGACAAAATGAGGGATCTGATAATTGCACTCAATAAAATCTCTATTATGCCGTAAATCTTGAAAATAATTAGACAGGCATATTTTTTAATTAATTTTTGCCAAGTGATCAATGTTAGAGAAATATAGAGGAGTAGAAGACGGGAGAAAGGAGAGAAAAGGGAAAATTAAAGAATTGCTGAATCAATTGTATTGCCTTTCTCAATGTTTTCAGTAATCTCTATTATGACGTAAATCTTGAAAATAATTAGATAGGCATATTTTTTAATTAATTTTTGCCGAGTGATCAATTTTAGAGAAAGATAGAAAAGTACAAGACCGGAGAAAGGGGACCGAGGGGACAATTAAAGAATTGCTGATTCAATTGTATTGCCTTTCTCAATGTCT
Source organism: Artocarpus heterophyllus (assembly GCA_025403435.1). Taxonomy (NCBI): domain Eukaryota; kingdom Viridiplantae; phylum Streptophyta; class Magnoliopsida; order Rosales; family Moraceae; genus Artocarpus; species Artocarpus heterophyllus. The sequence goes on from CM046341.1 coordinate 20,580,036, forward strand.
TCAGTACACATCGTCCAGCTTATATACACAAGGAATAAACTAATCACAGTGAGCCAAGTGTCACAAAGGATAACATTAGAGCTACGATGATGCAAAAGACATGATGATGGAGTCTTGTTGAAAGCTTTTTCACGAATAAAATAAAGGTCAAGTTCAAGATGCTTAGCCTTAGAATGTGGCACGGGATTGGCACTGAGACACGCCATAGAGAGGTTGTCACACCAAAGAACTGGTACACGAATTTGTTAAATGTGAAGGTCTTTAAGCAAAGATTGAATCCAAACATTTGCTAAATGAATTGGAATGTATTGATTTGCATTATTTTGAATTGAATTGTGTGATTTGAATTACTGTCTAAAAATGTATTTTGGAGTTGCTCTTTTCATTTGTAGGTTTGATGTTATTTCATTCTTAATTGATTATTTACTTTTGCTCTCTTTTTCTATATGGATCCTTCTATAGATGAAGGTCTTAAAGTAAATCTAGAGTCGGTGAATGTTACTGCTACTACCAATGAGCCTACTAATATGCCCAATGCATTAAACGAGGAGAATGAGATTGAAGTTGTTTCGAAGGATCCATCAAACCCCAAACAGAAAAGAAGGCTTACTTCGATTGCTTGGTCATATTTTGATAAGCTTCCAGTGGGTGTAGATGGGATTCCTAAAGCCAAATTTATGTAGTGTAGTGTGATGTATAAAGCGAATAGCAAGAATGGAACTGGAAGCATGCGACGTCACATGGAAACATGTCAATGTAGAGACACACGCGATGTGGGCCAACTATTACTATCACAAGATAAAAGGTCCATGGCATTGAGTGCAAAGAGGTTTGATCCCGAACACTTTTGTGAATTGATAATAACAGCAATCATGTTGTATGATCTTCCATTTTTCTTTGTAAAAAATGAAGCTGTTAGAGCGACTTATGATTATTTGCATCCTGAAATCAATTTGGTGTCTAGAAATACTTTAAAGGCAGATGTATTAAAAATGCTTTCTCGGGAACAATTATGAATCAAGTCTATATTGGAGTTGAACCCTGGCGGAATTTGTCTCACTTTTGACTTATGGACTTCCATAGTCATAGATGGATATTTGACATTGACTACCTATTTTATTGAAAAAGATTGGGTATTGTAGAAGAGAAATTTGAATTTTTGCTTCATGCCACCTCCACATATTGGTCTTGCATTGTCCGAAAAGCTTTATGCATTGTTATGTGAGTGGGAAATTTCTAATAAAGTGTTTACTCTTATTTAGACAATGCTTCTTCTAATGATGTGTCTATTGATTTGTTGAAGAATCGATTTAATGAAAAGAATACACTTATTTCTAAAGGTCCTTTTTTCATATTCATTGTTGTACCCATGTTTTGAACCTTGTAGTGAAAGAGACGTTGAAAGATATTGGTAACGTGGTTAAAAAGATACATAGAAGTGCGAAATATGTGAGAGAATCACAAATTAGGAAGAAGAAGTTTCTAGAGTGTGTAATTTTGTGGGTCTTGATTCTAAGGGAGGGTTCAGGCAATATGTGCCAACAAGAAGGAATTCCACATTTCTCATGCTTGATAGTTTTTTGTATTATCGACGTGCATTCTATCATTTAGCTTTGATTGACTCTAATTACAGAGATTGTCCTTCCCTGGATAAGTGGGAAAGGGCCAAGAAAATCAATGACTTTTTAGAAACTTTTTACAACATTGCTCATGTTTTCTTTGGTGTCAAATACCTCACAGCAAACTTATACTTTCCAACTATCTACACTTGCTATTTGTAATTGAAGTTATGTAAGTATAGTGGAGATGAATATTTGGCTACTATAGCAAAAGCGATGCTTGGCAAGTTTGAGAAGTATTGGAAAGATTTAGTGATACTGACAATGGCGATAGTACTTGATCCTCGCTACAAGCTACAGTTTGTGGATTATGCTTATACTAATGTTTATGGAGAAAAAGGGTCATTGCAATTTTTTAATATCAAGAGGAATTTAGAAATGTTGTTCGGTGAATACTCTAAGGGTAAAGTTCCTCCAACAACCTTTGAAAGTGCAACTCCTATTCCAATTGCAAAAAACCTAATAGAGAAATTCTTACAAAAGCAAAACAAAGTATTGAAGGTAAGTTATAAATTTTGTTAATTTATAAGTATATATGTGCTATTTTTTTTCTTATTCATTGATACCAACGTCAGTTTTTTTTCTTATTCATTGATACCAATTATCATGTAAGCAATTACATGCTTGTGTACCAATATATGCACGCTTCTGCGAAAGTCTCTGACCAAAAAAAACCACAAAAAAAAAACTAATAATAATAATCAAAGATTGTTTCAACAGTTTGAATTTAAGGATATATATTAACATTACATCGATGTCAGCCTCTATGTTAATCTCAATAAGAAATGATATTACTTGTAAATTATAAATGGTGATGATATGGAATTTGCAACAATATTCATGATTTGTCCATATTTAGTTCCTACTTCATTCATTCTGTTTTTGCACCGAGCCAATTGTAGCAGTAGGGTAGGTTCTTAGAATTTCATAGTTTTTACAATTGTCTAATTCATATAAAGTAATTTTTTTTGTCATGCTTTTACTTGTTTAATATGTTTGTGATTGTAGGAGTTCAACAGTTTTGAAAGCCAAGAGCAAGTTGTTATGAAAAAAACAGAATTAGAGGTTTATTTAGATGAGCCAAGAATACAAGCGACAGTTGAGCTGGATGTTCTTGAATTTTGGAAAGGAAACTAGTTTCTATTGGGGTGCAATTTAGTCTGGCCTAAATTGCTGACAAGCCCAGTTGGCCAAATGTTGAAACTAATTGAATGGATCGAATAGAATCAATTGACTAAAGTCCAATCGAATTGACGTCGTTTGGTTCGATTACTTGGGTGGTTGGAGGCATTTGGTTTTCTCGCCCGCTCTGGATAATTCGTATTCGTTTCCTAAGTCTTTGTGCCACCGGATCGATTGCCACGAGTTGACGGTTATTAGCATGAACTGATGGTTATAGCACATCTAGTCATGGACCAAAACGTGAGGGATGCGTGATTCTTGCAGTCTATCGCCAATCAACACGTGTCCCGCTATTGTGGTTACTTACAGTGCGTTGTCCCACTCCACCAGATGGTTTGGAGCCACGATTCTTCCTCATCCTCTATATAAGGGAATGGTTGTTTCATTGTACAATACACAGAAATAGATACAAAAGCTCTGCCTATTTGCTTTCTCATCAATTCCCACTCTTTTGTACATAGAATATTATAGTGAATTATAGTGGACGTAGTTCTTCTTTAACAGAGTGAACCACTATAAATCTCGCGTGTCATTCTTGTTGTAGCATCATTTTGTTTATTTCACTCTAATCTTGCACTTTAACCCGAGCTAATAGGTCCATTTAATGATGATTTGAGGGCCTAAGTTTCTTGAACAAAACTTTAACAAGCCAATCCAAAATTTTAACATTTATAGATCCACCGTCTGTTAGTGATGTGCCCTAGGCCAATTATGTAATGACCATATTTTGACTTCGTTACATTTGCATTTTATTAATAAAGAGGCATTATTATTATTATTATTTATTCTAATTCCATGAATAGTTAATTCTATCTAAGGTCATCAAGTATGTGACTTGATAGTAAAACTCTTAGGTGAAAATTGAATTCTATTCTAAATTATCCCTAGTCGGTCATTATTATTGGAATAATAATGAATGAAGACTAGTATGAAGTTTGATTGATGATTATGTTTTACTAATCATGTGTATGAGATACTAAGTCAACTCATATATACATATTTGAGAAATGATGTATTTGATCGACCCGTTATGAATAGCATGGATAATTGTCATAAGTGATTCTCATCACAATAGTATTATCCTAGTCCTCTGACCTGAAATCACCATTGTTTCCTACATGACAAGTTCTATATTTTGACACATTCTAATGTTATCTTTAACAGGATGATGGAATGGATTCTTGTTGGATATAGAGTGAATCATGGGAGGAATATGAGTGATTAAGAAGAAATTTGTCCCTCATTTATTATGAGAAAGATATCTATGGGCGCCTCGACAAGTTCGACTGAAGAAAAATGTATGGCCATACTGGAATGAATTGATAAAGGTTATCAATATCAGTCTAGTTAAGATTGAGAAATAATATTATTGAATAGTATAAGGATGACATAAACCATGCCTTGTGTTCAATCAAGGTATCTAGTGACAAAAGGACTTTAATACTTATTGTGGATTAGGTTGTGTCAGATTATTAACATTCGCAAAACATTCGCATAACTTGGGTAATCATAATTTCATGCTAAAGGCCGCTTATGATTTATGGGCCAGAAATAGAATTTCAAGCCCACTACCAACGTTTTGTGAACCTATAGGGTCGCACACTTAGAACAGACCAAAAACAAATTTTGGGTTTACTGTGTCTAGGTTCAATGAACCTGATAATGTCCATATTTAATGTACTAGATATGTCAAGGTTCATTGAATATGACATTGTCTAGATTCTCTAAATCATATTCGAATTATAGATATTGTCTAGATTCTTTGAATCATATTCTAATTACAGACATTGTCTAGATTCTCTGAATTATATTCGAATTACAGTTTACCCTAGTTAAAACCAGACTCTATCTCGAAGTCAATAGATATATATATATATATATATCTATTTTCGAGTTTTTACCTGAATAAGAAGAGAAAAGGCGTTCTCTTATTCTAAAAGGCAAAAACATTAAAAACCCTAAAATTAGAGAGAGTCATTTAACGCAAAAGAGAGGGTGCTAGCATACTAATTCGTTTTTGAGAGAGTCTGTTTGTGTGGATACCTACAGAGGGCATTGTTGTAAATAACAACATCTGAATCCGATTCCGAATACAAAAAGCTCGAGTTAGGGTGTCACCAGAGTAAACCCGCTCTCTTTCTTCCATAAATCTTGCCCTTTTTTGTTATCCTGGTAAGATTCTATGACTTTCCTATTAATCTAATCGAATTACATGAATCCTGCAAGGGTTTTGTGGGAATTAATTTTAATTTTTTGCTGCTTATTTAAATCATAAAATCCAACAAAACCCAACACCGTCTACAATTTGGCGCCCACCGTGGGCCCTTTAGATCATCAACTCTAGGATCATAGGCTCAGATTCAAATGGCTGATAACATCGACAGCCAACATACTCTTAAAACCACGGTCGAAGAGACTGAATCAATTCCCTAACCCAACCAGCAAACTGAAGACCTTGTAGAAGAAGTCGAGGCCTTGAAGAAAATGCTCCAAGAGCAGGCAGCATGTTCTCAAGAGCACGATAGAAGATTGGAGCAACTCAACAGTGAGAATTTGGCTTTGAGGAGTCAAATCAGCTATCAAAACTCTCAGATGGCCTTGCAATCTTACTATTACCCATATTATGGGTATTTCACATTCCCGGTGTCGACAATGGCACAGTGGCAGTTTCAGATGCCACAGCCTAGAAGACAACAGTCCTTGTATAGCCCGATTGGGAGGATGTAGCCGTTGTATACTCCCTCAGCCCTAGCATCGACAACAATGCTAGCAGCTCTTACAGCCACAACAACTTTGGCTATGACAAACACTCATGTGGAATACAGCCGACGCTATGCAAAAATTGACAGAAACAAAGAAACAAAACCTACTGCTTGATCTAGAGAAGCTCTAGCTTTGCCTCTTTTAACTCAAGAGTCGATCCAACAAATGATGAAAGAAATGCTCGAACCGAACACAAAGCTTGTAGAAGACAAGATTGACCAAAAAGTTTCGAAAGCGACAAGCAAAACCCCAGCACTGGATGACATCTCAAAAAACATTCAAGATACCCCATTCACAATGAGGATCACTTCGGTCGTACCACCAAAGTATGAAAACCTTGTGTTCGCTCGATTTGATAGAGCTTCGGATCCAAAAGACCACTTGCTACAGTACAAGAACGTGCTCAGTGCTACCAATATCCCAGACTCGATTCTTGATGAGATGATGTGCAAGCTGTTCGCACAGTCGCTCAAAGGTCTGATGCTTTGATGGTTCAGTAACCTGCCTACCGGATCGATCAACAACTTTGAAGACTTGGTAGATCTATTAGTTAAGGCGTATTTGGTACATATCAAAACAGGAAAGACGACCAAAGATTTGTGGTCAATCGTTCAGAGCCCAGGCGAGTCACTATGGGCTTATATCAAGAGATTTAGCAAAGCGCTCTCGGAGATTTCTGATTCAGAGGATGGAACAACTCGAGAAGCACAAAAGAAAGGACTTCTGCACAAGTCCTCTTTTAAGAACAACATTTGCTTCGACTATCCATACACCATCTAGGAAGCCCTGAATAGAGCAAAAGGATGGATCGACTTGGAAGAGGAAAATGAAAGATGTGAACGAGAGCTAACGAGAACAAGAGACTAGAATAAGTGGAGTCAAAAGCAAAGGTTACAGCCGGATGGAAGGGGACAATAAGGACATCGCCAAAGAAGGAGTGGAGGCAGAAAGAAGACAAGTCACGATCCACGACGAGACCATTATCTCCCTTAGAGTATGCCTTTAGCATATCCCCGTCTGAACTAGTCGCTTAACTCGAAGGCAAAGATTATGTTCGATGGCCGAGCAAAATGGCACCAAGCTGTTCACGTGACCACTCAATATACTGTGAGTTCCATTGACGCATAGAGCATTTGACGGTTGATTGCAAGGCATTGCAGTCAGAAATTGTAGAACTGTTAAAGAAAGGACACTTGAAGGAATTTTTGTCTAAAAAAGGAAGGAAAGTTTACGAGCTCAACAAAAAATGGGGAGGACAAAAGGATCATCAAATCGAAGATAAGACCCCATCGCCACCACCTGTCAAAAAGATAATTGGGGCCATTTATGGAGGCTCTATTTTCAGTGGCGATTCTGCCAATCAAATGAAGGCACACCAACAGAAAACGAGCTAAGCTACAGTCAGTTCAGCATTTGAAGAATACAACAAACACATTATTTCATTTCGTAGTGACGAGGCCTTCGGGCTTGTCAACCCCTCATGATGATGCTTTGGTTATAAAACTTAATATAGTGAATTGTGAGACCAGTAGAATATTGGTCAACAACAGAAGCTCTGCTAATATATTGTTCCTCTCGACGCTGAAAAAGATGGAGATTGGCGAGGAAGAGGTAGAGAAATCAGCCTTGTCGTTGGTGGGATTTAACGGAGAAGCAACTACAGCTATTGGTAGAATAAAACTCCCAGTTTATGCAGCTAGGGAAACAAAGATGACAAGTTTTCTTGGCATGGATTGCCCTTCGGGCTATAATATCATTCTTTGGCGACCGTGGATTCATGCCATGACAGATGTCTCATCAACATACCACCAGACGATTAGGTTTCCAATGAAGTGAGGGATCAGGGAGATTTGGGGCAGCTAGGAGGTAGCGTGGACTTGTTACATTATGGCTATGAAGTAGAAAAAGGATTTATAGCAATTACAGGCAACCCAACAGAACGGGCCTAGTAACTAAAGCTAGGTCAAATCGGTTTTGGAGTAACTTGATGAAGTTCAAATCAACCCGCTGGATGAAAGGCATATAATGAAGATCAGATCACAACTTGATACGGGTATAAAATCCCAAATAATTAATTTTCTTAAAGCTAACAATGATTGTTTCACATGGTCCCATACAGATATGCCTGGAATCGACCCGAGCATAATCTCGTATCAACTAAACATCAATCTAGACCACAAACCTGTCTAGCAGAAAAGGAGAAAGCTTGGAATTGAACAAAATAGCGTTGTGAAAGACGAAGTAAGGAGACTACTCAAGGCAAGTTTCATACGTCCTATTTAGTATCTCGATTGGCTCGCCAACATAGTGAGCGTAAAGAAGAAGAATAGGAAGTGGTGCATGTGTGTTGATTTTACCGATTTAAACAAAGCTAGCCCAAAAGACAGTTACCCATTACCGTAAATTGATCGACTCGTCGACGCAACAACTGGTCATTAGATTTTAAGTTTTCTTAATGCATCCTCTGGCTACAATCAAATCCTTCTGCATCCTGACGACCAGGAGAAGACCGCTTTTATAACTGAGCAGGGGATTTTTTGTTTCAAGGTCATGCCCTTCGGGTTAAAGAACGCAGGAGCTACTTACCAAAGGCTTGTCAATATGATGTTCGAACAACAAATCCGTAAGAATATGGAAAGTTTACATCGATGACATGTTGGTTAAGTCTTTACAAGCTCATCTCCATGTCCAGCATCTGCAAGAATGCTTTGATGTTCTCCAAAAATATAGCATGAAGCTGAATCCAGAGAAGTGCACTTTTAGAGTGGCGAGTGGTATGTTCTTGGGGTATCTCATCACGAAGCGAGGAATCGAGGCAAACCCAGATCAAATAAAAGCTTTTTAATTGATGCCTTTGCCAAGAACCAAGCATGAAATACAGAAACTTACTGGTCGAGTTGTTGCACTCAATCGATTCATTTTTCGATCCGTTGACAGATGTCTTCCTTTTTCCAATTGCTTAAGAAGAATACGAAATTTGAGTGGAACAAAAGAGGTGAATCAGCTTTCAAAGAATTGAAGAGATACTTGACTACTCCACCGATCCTATCAAAGCCAAAAGATGGCAAACCACTATACCTGTACTTGGCAGTTTCAAAAACAGCGGTAAGTTTGACCCTTGTCTTAGACGAAGATGCGGTCCAAAAGCTAGTATTCTTCATGAATCACACCATTCTTGATGCTAAAACTAGATATTATGTCGTGGAAAAACTCGCCCTTGCACTCGTCTTGTAGGTTTAGAAGCTCCGTCCATACTTTCAAAGCCATACTATTGTAGTACTGTCGTCTTATTCGATGCAGTCTATTTTGCACAAACCAGATGTCTCTGAAAGAATGATGAAATGGGCTATTGAGTTGATAGAGTTCTACATCGAATACAGGCCTCAGACCATGCTAAAAGCTCAGGTGCTTGTGGATTTTGTTGCCTAGTTAACATATAGACTAAAGGACATAGATTAGAGGCATGGATTGTGCAAGTCAATGGGTCAAGCAATGAGAAGGGATCAGGAGTATGAGTAGTGCTGAAATCATCGACTGGTAAAGAAATCGAATAGAGCTTTCGACTCAGATTTAGGGCTACTAACAATGAAGCTGAGTATGAGGCTATGATTGCTAGTATAAAGCTTGCTGTCGCATTGGGGGCTACAGAACTTGTTTTAGAAAGCGATTCCAATTTGGTCGTTAACCAGATAAATGGAGAGTTTGAGGCTAGAGATGAAAAGATGCTTTCATACTTGAGGCTAGTTTCGAAGCTCAAGAACCAATTTGATCATTTGGAAGTGAGACATGTCCCATGAGAACAGAACTCTAGAGCCGACGCACTTGCAAATTTAGGATTTGCGGTCAAAGTTAGTGACAGGAGAATAATCTCCTTGGAGCGAATTGATAGTTCGAGTATTGAGCTGGTCGAGAAGGCGAATTATGTTGACCCAAGGGACGATTGGAGGACGACCATTTAGATGTACATATGTGATTGTTGGCTACCTGAAGACAAGCAGACTGCAAGAAAGATCAAAGTTCAAGCTGCAAGACACTGCTTGATCGATGGAAAACTTTATAGGCATTCTTTCATGAGACCTTATCGTCGATGTCTTGGGGAAGATGAGGTCGAGAAAGTCATTCAAAATGTCCATAAGGGATCGTTCAGCAATCATTGAGGTGGGATATCACTAAGCAATAAGGTTAAAAGGCAAGGATTCTATTGACCAACAATGTAGAGCGACTGTGAAAACTTCACTCGCAAATGCGATAGCTGCTAGAGGCACGCTCCCATCATGCACCAACCAGCTGAAGAACTTTCCTCAGTCAGTTTGCCCTATCCTTTCATGAAGTACTCAATGGATGTGGTCAGACCGTTTCCTCTGGCTCTTGGACAAGTAAAGTATCTCCTTGTTTTCACAAATTATTAATCCAAATAGGTCAAAGTTGAAGCATTTGCTGATGTTAAAGAATGAGATGTTGAAAGGTTTATTTAGAGGAATATCATCTGTTGGTTAAGAGTTTCAAGGGAGATCGTCATCGATAAAAGCTCTCAATTCTTCTCCTTGTCCTTCAAGAAATTCTGTCGCTATTGGGACATTATTTTAAGCTTTTCAGCACCAAGGTACCCACAAGGAAATGGCCAAGCAAAAACAACAAATAAGACGATCGTGAAGAATCTAAAGAAGAAACTTGAGGCAAGAAAAGGACGTTAGGTCGAGGAACTCCCGATGGCACTTTAGGCCTATCAGATGACACCGAGAAGGGTGACTAGCAAATCTTTTTTTTGGCTCGTGTATGAAACAGAAGCTGTTATTCCTACAGAGGTAGTTGTTTGAGATCTTCGCGTTGATTATTCACTCCTAAATGAAGCGAAGAATGATGATATGATGCATGATGCATTGGACTTCATAGACGAGAAAAGGGACAAAGCCTTCTATTGCATTGGGTGTTATCAGTAAGCCGTAGCCAAATATTACAATCAGAAGGTTAAAGTTAGGAAATTCCAGGAAGGAGAACTTGTGCTCAGAAAAGTCTTTTAGAATACAAAAGAAGCTTACACTAGAAAATTGGCGGCTAATTAGGAAGGCCCTTATCAAATTCGGTCAGTTGTTGAAGACGGAGAATACAAGTTGGAGAGGCTAGATGGATCACTTATTACTAAGAGCTGGAACGCAAATCATCTAAGGAAGTATTGCGTGTAATACTCATTTCACTTTATGATTATGTAATTGAATTACACTTTGGCCTGATCCCCATGCATGGGGTATGTAGGCAGCTCATGGACTGTAAATGAGTGCAGCCATTTTATTAATTCAAATTTTATTTCCCCAAGATTATTGACAAATTTTTCTTAGGATAAGTAGCAAAGCTTTGTAATGCCACTTCAAACTCGACCAGCTCGATCCGAATGCTCTTGCATGACATCTTCATGGACTACTGGATCCGACTAGCTCGATCAGAAATCGATTTTATAACGCCATCATCATGGCTATATTTTAGACTCGACCAGGTTGATCTAAATGCATTCATTACGGCCCAATTTTGGACTCGACCAGTTCAATCCAAATGCCCTTCCTCTACCATCTTCATGGCTTACTTTCAGACTCGACCAGCTCGAACCGAATGCTCCTACATGCCATCTTTATGGCTCCTTTGGACTCGATAAAGTTGATCCCAATTTCCTCGTGAAACTTCCATGACTGTCTTAAGTTTGGACTCGATCAATTTGATTTGATAAGTACACCTGGAAGACTGATGCTGTCGTCATGCTTTTAACACCAAAGTGGATTCGATCAAGTCTCTTAGAGCTCGGTCTTGTGTCATTATTTCCATTGTCCATGTCAATACATGGTTCGACCAACTTTTTTAAAGTTTGATATACGCCGTGCTAATGGCTCAATCAATCAACATTGATCCATCAATATCCATTTAATCAAATTTTTGCCATCATCATGGCATCTCTTTGGCACGATAGTCAAATTTAGCATTCTAATAGCTTGATGGCCTCCCAATTTCTTTTTCAAAATTGGCCAACTGTTTGATCGCCATACATATTATATGAAAGCACGAGAAATTTAAAACTGAATTAATGAAGTTTGGTGCTAAATTTCATTGGACAAAATAAAGCTGTTCGATACAGATTAAAAGAGATACACAATGATTCAAATATAAACTAATTATTTTCACTAGTCTCCTCCCTTCGCAGGTTGAACACTTTGTCCCTTGGTTGGCTCGACAATGGGGGGATCCGTGAATTCACCACTTGGTGAGAACAGTATTTGGCTCAGGGGCAGAAAGATCGAAGGAAACATCTTGATGGGCCGATTCACCTTTGTTAATGACTTAAATAGTCGAGTCGTCTATCGATAGTAGATCTAGCAATTCTTTTATCTCTTCATCGATCACTTCGACGCTAAGTTGGCCTGACTTGAATTCTAACAAGGCCTTAAGTTGTACCTTGAAAGAAGAAATGCCGTGGACCTCGAGTAACTACTCCTTGATTTCTTCAATATCTTTGTCTTTCGTAGCCACTATCTTCTTCAGCTCATCAACTTCTTCCTTGCAAAGTCAAAGGCTACTAGGCAAGCTCAGCACCTTTTCGTTTGACCTGTTTAATGCGTCGGCCGTGTCATTGAGCTCCTTTTGCTTGTTGTCTTTCTCGATTTTAATCTTCCTTAGCTCTTCTCCAAGCTCTCTATTTTTCAAAAGCTCTTGCTCATATTTGTGAGCAGTCTTGTTCGCAAAGAGATTGTGAAGCAAAAGAGCTTGCATGATGGAATTTTAGTATGAAACGATACGATTGAAGCCAACTAGATTGAACATGCTTCAGCAATTTACCTGTCCCATTGCTGCAGCCGATTTATTGTAGAACCAAGCGAATGGCTTCCCTCCAAGAAGTTCCTTATCTTTGCTAAAGTAAAAATTTATGGCCACTCTTGTCGTCGCCTCTCTCTCTTGAATAATGTTGACGTCTTCTAGGACATCAAGGGTTTTCTTGGGAACCCTTTGTTCGGCATCCCTAGTCAAAGCAAAAGGCTTTCCATCCTTCCTTTTCTTCGTTGGTGGGGGCTGTATGTCAAAGGGAGGAGGTGGAGGGAGATCGGACGAAGCGGTAGGAGGAGTCACTTCTTTTGGTACTGATGGTTCACCAGTACTGCTCCTCTTCTTGGCGGCTTTGTCCACAGCTTTCTTTTTTTGCATCTTTCCAATCGAGGGTAGTGTATCTTCATGGCTGACAGTGCGGCTTCTGCGAGATGAACGTCTTCATCTGATAGAGGAGTTATATAGTTGGATGGACCGTACAATCGTTGAAGTGCACTATAGCATACAAAGACCCAATCGACTCATTTTTGGAAATCGAATAGGAATACATGTTGGGATTTCTTTGAAGTACTTCCAAATTGACAACTTCCCAAGTCGATCAGGTTGCAAGATTTCAGCCCAAGTTCGACCTTCTAACGCAAGCAGTGCGCTCAACCTTGCATGAAACCTCTCGTCAATTGGAGCCGGGTGATTCAGCTCATAATTTGCAAAGAAAAAGAGCACTTGAGATCAGTCGAAATTACTACTTGAAATAAACGCAAGTATTGAGGCTTACCAATGTGACCAAAAGCAAATGGGAAAGAAAATCTAGCAGTCAGCTCAAAGGAATCGCGGTTGATCGACATAAAGAAGTGTCTTTTTTCCCAATGTCTACCCACATTAACAAATTCTCTTATGAGTTGCTTCGACTGTCGGTACATGAAGTAGAAGCGACCCAAGTTTTTGCTGTTCGGCTTCAAGTAGTAGCAATGAATGAAATCATAAATATCAAAGTTGATCTTGGCCTCTTCGATTAGAACCATCAAGGCTATCAGTAGTCGAATTCCATTCAACATTTGCTACATCATGGAGATGTAAAAGTGACCAATAATCACCATCATGAACTCGGGGATCGGTAGACAAAGATCGAGCTCGAACCATTTGGTGTACACACAAAACTAGTTATCATTTTGCATGTCTACTCATTCATTGGGGTAAGGCAGTCAAATTTCTACTGAAGATGGGACCCCATACTTTGATCTTATTGTTTGCAAATCTCCCTCTATCAAGATAGATTCTAGGTTCTTCGTAAAAAAGGACACTCCTTTGGTTCGAGAAATATACTTCCTTTTTTCTAGCGGTTTGATTTGATCGACCCTTGTCCAGGGACCAGCTAGCCGGTTTCGCTCTTCCCATTGGTTCGTTTCCTCTCTATTGGTCCTGGCACCACCAATTCTGGCACCCGATTCGAACATGGACTTGTTGGCGAATCATTTCATCCATTTCCCTTTCATCGCTGCTCGACCAAGGGTCCTTGCCGCTGCTAGAGCTTGAATCGATGCTAACCGCCTGGAGCTTGAATCAATGAGAACTGCCTTTGACATTCTTACCGAAACAGGTTTATCAATGGAAATCTAGGGTTTCGAAGATCAAAAAGCCAAAGAATCCTAAAATCTAGGAAGGTTTCAACAGTTCGTGAGTGTTCTAAACTTGCGACAGCCAAATAGGTTCAGCAATCACCAATTTTCTCGTAAAATGAGGTGTATTTTGTATCAAAATGCTCGAAATTAGAAGAAAAACAAGATTGTGGAAAGAAAATCGCAAGAAAATCAAAAGAAAAGAAAGAAATCTTGCTTGGAAATCGTCGAGACACTCTAAGAAACGGAGAGAAAATCACCTTGAGTTTAAGGAAAGAGAAGCGAAATGAAGAGGTGAGAGAAAATGTGAGTTATATACTACCTAGAGATGTCTGATCATCGGTTAAGATCAATTCAAAACCATTTGATTCAAGGGCTAGGATTTGGAGTCTTTTCGAGTTCCTGCTTAAACCGAGCCGGTGTTGTTTCGAATCAGGCATATACGTCAATGCTATAGAGATATTTTGGAGCCTGCCAATCATGTGATGACACGTGTTGCATTAAGTATCATGATTTTTCAAGGAAAGGCAATGATTCAAGCACGGATGCAAGATATCAATCAAGGTGACGTGTTGTCAGACTAGAGCTTGACTTTTAATCACTCATGTAGTTGATTACATTGACTAAAGAGTGGGGGGCTAACTGTTGAGGTGTAATTTAGTCGGGCCCAAAGTGCTGACAAGCCCAGTCAGCCCAATGCTAAAACTAATCGAATAGATCGAATAGAATCAACTGACTGAAGTCCAATCAAATTGACGTCGTTTGGTTCGATTACCTACGTGGTTGGAGGCATTCGATTTTCTTGCCCACTCTGGATAATTCGTATTCATTTCCCAAGTCTTCATTCAATCTAATCGATCGCCATGAGTTGACAGTTATTAGCATGAACTGATGGTTATAGCACATCTAGTCGTGGACCGAAACATGGGGGAGGCATGATTCTTGTAGTCTATTGCCAATCAACACATGTCCCACTACTGTGGTTACTTATAGTGTGTTGTCCCCCTCTACCAGATGGTTTGGAGCCTCGATTCTTCCTCATCCTCTATATAAGGGGATGGTTGTTTCATTATATGATACACAAAAATAGATACAAAAACTCTGCCCATTTGCTTTCTCATCTATTCCTACTCTTTTGTACACTAAATATTATAGTGAATTACAGTGAACGTAGCTCTTCTTTAACAGAGTGAACCACTATAATCTCGCATGTCATTCTTATTGCGGCATCATTTTGTTTATTTCACTCTAATCTTGCACTTTAACCCAAGCTAATAGGTCCATTTAACGGTGATTTAAAGGCCCAGGTTCCTTGAACAGAACTTTAACAACCCAATTTAGAGTTTTAACATTTGATTGTAGATCCACCGTCTACAGCTATCTGGAACTTTCTTGCTTGGCTTGTGATATATTAAGCATTCCAATATCTACTATTGCATCTGAGTTTGCCTTTAGCTTTGGAGGATGAGTGTTGGATCAATAAAGGAGTTCACTCAAACCTAACATAGGTGATGCATTTGTTTGTACTAGCGATTGGCTATTTAGAGATAAAGGTATATTTATTTATTTCTATATATTTTTGTTTATTGTTGGTCTTATAATTTATTATTTTAACCATTTAAGTTTATATGTAGAAAATAAAAAAAATCAATTCGTATGGCTATAAATCACATCACTGAAGATGTTTTTAGTTTGGATATTAACGAGCCTACTATCGGATCTACTCAAAGCTCTCATAACCCCAACACTTCAACTACACTGGAAGGCAATATGCATTTTCTAATGTTTATATTATTAGCTTTGTTGATTTGTTGTTTAATTTGTTGCTTTGTTTAACTTTGTTATTCTTTTAAATCTTAAACAGGTTGAAATAGTTGAAGACTTTTGGAGAGTGCTTGGAGCTTGGATTTAGGGACCTCATTTTAAGCTCAAGAAGATTGATGTTTTATGCACTTAGACTATTTATTATTAGGCCTATGCACTTAGACTGTTTATTATTAGACCTTTGGAGAGGAACATTTGGACGTTGGTTATGTTTTGAATTTCGATTTGGATATGTTTGTTATGTTTGAAACTTATTCTGAGTGTTTTGTTATATTTTGTGACTAGGCATGACATTACTTGGATAGTTTTACATACCTAGTAGTAGTAGGCTAGTACTAATTAGATATTGTGTGTTTGTTAATTTTCTTTCTTAGCTTTCTTTTCTTTATTTTTTTAAATTTTCAGTTAATTGGGTCATAAACATGCCATATACGTGTTTTTATTGTGTCAACCTATCATGACTCGTTTAGTGATCGTGTTAATCGTGTCATCTTGTGTTACACGTGCCATAGGCAGTTTATGTTCAAGTTTGCACTTTAAACACATTTACTAATCATGTCGTGTTTGTATTCAGCCTAATCGTGTCGTATTATAATTATATTGACCCGAACACGATACACAAACACAAATATCCAACACTATAATAGTGCCTTAGTAGAGAGGCTAGCTAGAATTGGTAATAGGGGATTGTAACTAAGTTTCCTTTTCTCTCTTATCTCCTATAAGCTCCTTCAATGGAGAAGAAATAATGGAGTCCTGTTCTCATTCGGCAAAAAGGACTTGATTTTTGGTGGCTTTTGATGTTCTTTGAAACCCCTCACATCAAGCTTTCTCGGTTAAGATCCGCCCAAGGGGACTTGGGCTATCGTCCGACAGAGGGGAGCTTTGGTCTCCTGTTGGGTTTAAGAGGAGCTCTGCAATGGCTGAAACTGAAAGCCCAAGATGGAATCTGCTTTTTGTCATCAGATTTTGAAGGAAAACCCCTTCATTCATCATCATCAAAAGAAAGAGAAGAAAAACCCGAATTCCCAAATACCAGAATTAATTAGAAATAAACGAAAAAAGGAATAAAGAAACATATATATATATATATATATATATATATATATATATATATGGTGGTAAAATCTACACTTTCGATTTTTTTCACGTTGACTGAGAGAAAAAAAAAAGTTGGAAATAACATAACCCCATCTCCTTCACCTAGCTCTTGGAGCTTTTTCCTTAGACTCTCTGCTAGTAAACATTATCAAAAATGGAGAAAAGTTTTATATTGAGGTTTCACAGTTTCGAAATCTTAAAATTTCTTCTCTTAGACGCTCGGTTTAATTTTATCTAAAAAAAACTCCTCAAATTCATAGCCGTAGGAGGCACCAAATTATAGAAAATTATGACCCAACCTGCTATTCACTTCGTTTTTTGAATTCTTTTTATTCTCAAACTTTCTATTATGTGGTTTTGTTTTCCTTCAATTTTTTTCTTTTCCTTTTTCTTCCCCCTGTTTTGGCTTGTTTTTATTCTGCTTGAGCTGAGAAGTTGAGACTTTGGAAGGAAGGAGGGAGATCAAGTGGTTGTGAGAATGACGATGATCGAAAACACAAGAAAGTTACGTGGGATTCAACTTTTGTCACGTTTAATTTAAAAATGTTACTTCGTCGTATTTTTCCACGGATCCCTACAAGAAAAAGAAATAAACTGCCCATTTAATGAATCCAAATTTAACTTTTACCAATCCATCAGCTCCACTGGTTATATCCGGTTCAGCAACAATTAGAATCAAAATTATACAACAAAAAGTAGCCACATGGAACTTATATATGATAAGTAATGTCATTTTAGGTGGCTGATGATCCACCACATAGCAGACGTAGCCTCCATCCATGGAAGCAAAATTATATATATATATAGAAAAGGTAACTTTCTTTCTTTCTCAATAACTTTCTTTGTTTCCACTTTTACTTGTTCATATTTTTTTAACGTTTATTTATTTATTTTTTTTGCAAAAGGCTTATCTACAATCCAATTGTTGCAAAATTACAATATATATATATTTTTTAAAACACGTTTTTCCTCTTGTTGTTCATCTCAATTAAACAATTTTTTACCCGCTCACGGTTTCATTTTAGCAAATTCAATGTTGGTGTTAACAAGGTGTTAAAAACTACATAAGGCCTCTATTATGAAAAGAATTAAAAAAAAATAACAAAACGGTAATCAAAACTTTTAACGCGTTATAGAACTTTAAAAATTACTCCCACGTGCATTGCACGTGACGGCTAACTAATATGTATATATATGTGTGTATATATATATGAACAAGTTTTCAATGATTACCATTCTAATAAAGGTATGTTTTAATAACAAGTGATGATGTGACGTAATAAGAATTCAACCTCATTAATTGTCATAATTTTTTGTCAACTATTCATTTAATTATGACCATCATATTTATATCAAACAACTGATGATAATAATACCTATTGGAAACATAATCATTAAAACTACACCTATATATATACAATATATATAAAATTGTGAATGCATTTTTGCCCGTGAGGTTGACAAATGGCATGGGTTCCTTTTCTTTTCTTCTCTTCTCTTTTTTTTCTTATTCTTTTCTTTATTCATTTTTTACATTTGCTTCTTTTTTTTTTTTGGTATTTGCCTTTTTTTTGTACTTGCATATTTAGTCCTTTATTTTTCTCATTTTTGTGTGTGTGTGTGCGTGCTTTTTTTTTTTGCTTTTCTCTTCAATTTTCCTATTAACAACTTTTTTCTTTTAAATATTATCTGCTTAACTTTTTTTTTGGAAAAATGAAGGAAATAGCATATTTTTGAAACTTTTTGAATTAAATAACATGTATGAAAATGTTTATAGTAAAAAGCAGATTTATAATATAAATTATAAATAACTTATTTATTATATAAATAAGAATTATTTACATTTTAAATAAAGAGCAAAATATATTATTTAGACCATAAATTTGTTGTTTATTACAAATATTTTCAAAATTTACTATTTACTATAATTAGTTTTGAAAAAGTTTTATTTACTACAATTTTTTCTATACTATATACATAGGAGTGTGAACGTGCTTTTGTACATGAGGTTGACACGTGACATGGGTTTTCTTTTCTCTTCTTTTCCCTTTTGCTTATTTATTCATTCATTCATTCATTTTTTACTTTTTGGTTCAATTTTTTTAATTCTTTTTTAGCTTTTCTCCTAAATTTTCTGATTAACAACTTTTTTTCTTTTAAATATTTTCTACTTAACCTTTTTCTTTTACTAAACCAAACTATCAGAAGAGTAATGAAATAAAACAAAATTTATAAGATATATATGTGTGTGTATATATATATATTATTTCATCTATAAAATGGGAAAAAATGCACATGTAAGATACGTGCTTCTTATTAATATATATATATATATATATATATCTTAGTATTGATTCCAATAATTCCTCGTATGGAATTCTATGCTTCAAATTTTAGCGTTATTTTATCAAACGTAACCTTCAAGTTTTATTCTTTTTCCTTTCTATTTAAACTAAATACTTTTTGGTCAAAATTTTCTCCAACTATAACGCTCATAAATATTTTTCTCTAAGTGTTTTACTCAAATAATTTCTTTTCAGTATGTTCCTACATACATGTTTTTGTCATGGAATCCTTTTAAATACTTTCATTATATATACCGCATAAATGATTTACTATCTAATTTTTCATCTTAAAACTTCTATCCTTTTGAAATGTGCTCTATTAGACCTTTGAAATTATTAAAGGAATAAAAACTTATTAAAACAAATATTTAAAGAGATTTTAAATTTTCCTATCAAAAAGGTGGAAAAAAAAATACATACGCAAAGCAAAGCGCCTGCTCATCACTAGTGAAATAAAAAGACAAATAAAAAAAAGCAGAAAAGGAAAAAAAAAAAAAAAAAAAAAAGCGTCAATGACGCTTAGTGCCTTAGAATAAGATACATACTTATTTACACAAAAGTACATATACATACATACATACACACATAGATTACCAAAACAATTTATATTCAATAACAAGGCAACAGCTAAAGTTTAGTATAAAGAAATTAGTTGACAAAACATTGAAAATGTGCTTTAGAATATCAGACCAGTATAGTATTAAACAAAGTAATCTACTAGTTCCCTATGCGCAATTGAACATACAATCTTTACCCGACATTTCAACTAGTATAGTACTAACCTAAAAATGTGCACACCCGAGAAGGGTAGATTGTACACTTTCCTTTAGTTGCAAAATATAGCTGCATGCAAATTTGGTACGACAAAAAATCAATACAATTGAATTATATTATCACACTTTGTCATACTCAGAAAGGATTGGTCGGTGGCAACATTAACTGCACGTATTTTCAAATGAGTACATTCAGTTATCTCTCTATTCAATTATGTATTCTTGATGAATATGCTGCGGCACTACCCCGTATCATTTTTTTGTGTGTGTGTGTATACATGTATGTATGTATGTGTGTATATAATATAAGCCTCTCATTTTTTTAAGGTATATATGAATGCATAGATAGCATAGTGGTCCAAATGACCAAATATCCAAATATCATATTGATAATATAACAGTACTGCTAGCTCTGTCCAAATAACAATGAACAGATAGTAAAAGCTAATAAAGTTTAATTTTGGGAAGGGAGAATCCGCTTTCACTATTTTAAGGTATTGCTAACTATTTAAGTTATAAAATCATTCTTACGGCAATTGCATTTATAATTGTAAAGTTCCATTATTAAACCTCATGATCATAGGTGTCGTCAATTTAAAATTATTAGGAATCAAATAGAATGTGTTGGTATATTTGAGTGTACTGAGAGAAAATGCATGTTTGAATTTTTGGAAATAAAGATGGGGTTGAGACGTATAAAGATGCTTTCTTTAAAGGTTTTATTTACGTTCACTTCTTAAAGTTTGTTAACAAGTTTTTCGGCAAATTACCCACAAGATACAATAAACCCTTGAACACAATATGTTATAACAAAAAAAAAAAGAAGTATGATTAATAACAGATTTTTCCATAATTATCCTGTTAAGTATTTAAGAAAGCACAAGTTTAGAATTTATAAACAAGCAATTTGAAAGTCTTAATAACTATAAGACTTTAGAAATAAATAATATTATAAATAATTAAAAATAATTTTATATTTGAAACATATAGCAAATATGATGTTGTGATAGTATACTTAAATAATTAAAAATAATTATTTAATGTGCTAAACTAAAAGTTTATGATTCAACAGTTTCATGTATGAACCAAAGTAGCGATAGTTATAAGAATCTCAATAAGAATATTTAAATTGAGATAATATAATAAAAAAGAATTTTGACTTTATATGATTATACGGAATTCCTATACGAAGCTAGTTTAGGTTAACATGTAATCAAAAACTTAATACCATGATTAAGAAATGGTAAGTATAAAGTTTATATATGCAAGATCAATCTTGATTTTTATGAGATTGCAAAGCATGACAAGGATTTTTAAGTCATAAGAATTAGTAGAAATTCAAGAATTCACGATGTCTTATACGTGCAAGGTAAATTACTTACAAGTATAAATAACTGTGTGAAATTTATAATAATAATAAATTATTATTATAAAAACGTTAATGGAATTCACAAACATTGTACGAGTCTTTAAGGCAAATGCAAAGTCACAAACAGATAAATTTTAATCCATAAAGTGATTATGGAAAGTTTAAAGAGCATCCATAGATTGAAGGTGGAGTCATAAATGATATTTTATGAGAATCAGTTACGGTTATAACCGTAAAGCACGTAATTGTGCCAAGTCTAGATTTTGAATTAAATCGACGTATAGGTAGTCAATTTAATTGACGAAAATTTTTATAAATTATGACTATTATTTTTACAATAAAATTTGAAGTTTATAATATGAAAAATTATGTTTTAATAAACATTTTAAAGTTTTAAAGGTTACAAAAATTATTTTGATCAAAGTTCTAAATACATAATATTATTTAAAAAAAAGAAAAAGAGAGTAAATGTGGTGAATACAATTAAGGTGCGTTTGTTTCGTGGTTCGAATAACGGTTCAAATCATTTTGCTACAGTATTTTCTCTCACAAAAATTTAAATCTTCATTCAAATACTCTATTCAAATACTCGAACCAAACAGACTCTTAATCATTGGCTTTAAAGACAAATGTGTCAAAGTTTGTTATTTCAAAATAAAATCACAAAGTTTGTAAAAGTATGAATAATTCATGAAAATTATTTTTAAGACAGTATGAATATTTTAGTAAAACAATAATACAATAAGAGAACTAGCATCTATGTAATTATTTTTAAAGAACAAGAATTTTATAGTTTTAGAAAGTACAACTATATTTATAGAAATTTTAAGGTTACAGATCAAATTTGATAAATTCGACGTGACACAAATTAGACTATGAGGTCTCATTACCTATAAATACATAGACATAAAAAAAATTTCAGCCAATAGAAATCAACCATACTCTCTCTGGTTTCTCCCTCTACCCTCTTTCTCCTCCTCTAACTTAGTCTAAGAATCCAGCATTGGTTTTCGATACCTCCTGCATCATCAAAAAGCTCATCGAGTTGAGTCGAATGGTGTGCTATGCTACCCATAACTCTGCCAGAGGAAGCCACACTCACTGGTCAAAATAGCGAAAGAACCCAAACTTTTCCAACAAGATATCTTTGTCGTTTAGCATTCGATCGGCGTGATTCTTATTCCTACACGACTGCCACGACTAGGGGAACAAGACCCACACATGGTTGCACCTCAACAGTTGTCGGAGAGCTCTGCCTAAGCCCCGCCATTGTACACCTCCACGCCCCCGTGGATCACCGCCACACGAAATAGATGGCCGACACCTCCCAACCTGTAGGATTCAGAGGATGTGAGGATCACCCAAGAACCTTGCCGATCCGCCATGGCACAGGTGGAAAACATCGAATGCCAATGGAGTTGTTAGAGCTTTAATCCAAGTGACGACGAGACCCTTCATGGTGCCGTCTGAACCGAAAATCGACAGTGAGCATGATGCCTCCATCAATTTTACATCATAGCTACCGTATGATAGAGTTCCAAACTCACCGCCGTAGACCACAAGGAGGAGCATTGATGACGCCCTTTCCAATGATGGTACTTCAAATTCATTTGCGCCAAAACAACCAGAGGAATACGAAAAAAAACGCCTAAGTCAATTTTGGGATTCCATAGCCAGAGCATCGCGGTCCACGCTGCCATTTTTTGCCAAAATTGTGGAGCTAGATCCATGTAGAAGGAGGTTGAATTAGTGAAATTGATACCACGATTAAAATTAAAAGGGTCGATTTAGGGGGGTTGGCCTGAGTTTGGCCACCAATGGAGTTAGGTCAATAGCGGTCAATGGTGACATCGGGTTTTGGTGAACCGGACCTCCGATTGGCGATCTAAGACTACCACCAGACTTGTTTTGACATCCTAAACATGATGGTGTTCTTTGTTTGAGCTAATTTTACTCCGTTGAAAATCATCCGGTATCGATTACACGTGGATCGATGCGACTAAACTACAGTACTGGAGTCCATAATGATGTTTATAGCAATTATAAATCTCCATGAAGTATTCCCAACCATCCATGGTTTACTTAAGGACCACTATCGAGGATGCTTTGTAGACTACAGATACAGCGAGATTTGACTGAAACCGCTTAGCTCGGAGTCCAGGTAAGTATGAATCTCGCCTTCAATATGGATGATTTTTTTAAATAAATTGTTTTATATGTTTTAACAGAAATTTATGAAATGCATGACCAGTGATTTGTCACACTGTGTTATGTTATCATGTGATATTATGTTATGACATAATTATGATTTATTATGTTCATGTCATGCTATATCATGTGATGTTGTGAGGATGTCATGATCAATATTTGATGTATGCAATATTTAAATCATATTGTTAAGTCACCTTCAAGCTAAACATGTTTACAATTTATGGTTTATGATTTATGCAATTATAAGGCTATGTAGTAACATGTCATACTACATACACACAATAGGATAAGTGAAATTAATAAGACAAGTTAAGGGTATCGTATCAACCTCCTGACCTACGCGGAGGCTTCAAAAAAAAGTTTATGATTTCGGCGTCATTAGAGACCTCGTGAACCCTGACCTTTTGAAGATCGCGCGCAATCGATACTGATCACCTTGGCCCAATTAGTAAGATAAGTTTAGCTTAATAATTAAGCATAATACAGGTTGGTAAGCAACATAAAATGTTCATGCATATTTTTATTTAAATGATTTTTAATTATGTTTTGTGAATCTAATTTCTTACTTGTTGAGCAAAAACTCATTTACGTATGTTCATGCTGTAAGTAAGAAAACCTATCAATGCCATTTGATGGGTAGTGGTGAGTGACGGATGAATGTTCGAGATAGAAATAGACACAGCTCATGCAAATGTAATATTTTCGCAATCTTAGTTTAAGTAATTATGCACGTTTTTATTTTACGAAATTATGTATGTTTTTAGATTATAAAAATTATGTACGCATAAATAAGTAAATAAAATTATGTAATTATATCTTAAAAGCCGAGGTTATGATTATACAACCTTGGTGTAAAGAACTATAAGGTTTTAAAAATATTACAATAGAAAAAGTAACGAATGCACCAAAATTTTTAAATAAGGAAATTATGAAATTATTTATATTTAAGAAATCTTATAGGAGTTTTACGTTAGATTATGTGAGGATTTTATCGAATATGTTTTACGAATTTATCATTATGAAATTTTGAAAGAATATGTTTCTGAGACACTAATATGTTAGATCTAAGAGAATAAATTATAAGAAATTACCATTATGATAAGTTTAAAAAGGGAGTAAGTTGTAAGTAATCAATATGTTATTTTTAAAATAATAAATCATAAGTAAAATATATAGATAATTTTTAAGAAAGTTTTAAAGAGTATTTAAAATAGGATTGTAACGCAACATTTAGTGTAAAATTGTTTTATAAATATATTCATTTAAATTAAGGAATGTTGGAAGTAATTTTTAAATCATTATCTTATGTTTAAAAGAAAAGTTATAAGGAATTAATATTTTGTTTTAGGAAGTTAATATATGATGCATATAATGAATTAAGTCTATAGGGACTATGATTTTGTTTAAAGGTAATAATTGTTATCACGTTATAATTACGTTTAAGAAATTAATATTAATATGCTAGATTTATGTAATTGAGTTTTGGGAAACAACTATAATTTTCTTTCAAGGAAATATGTTAAGAATTTATAGTCAAGGTTTTATTTAAAAAATATTATTCTGAAATTTAAGTACTTTACATTAATGCAAGTTAAGATTAAGATTCTGTAGTTAAGTAATGGCCACCTAATTAGGGTCCTTACAGTTAGTATCAGATCAGAGCTAGTATTTTGTTATCCAATTTCACGTTCGTCACGCGCTTGCTATGTCACAGTCCAAGTAAGATAAGTTAATTAAATATTAAATTAAGTTACGTTAAACAATAGGTGCCAGTATTTTGAATACCGGGAATCAAGCTATCGTCACGTCAAGTATAGTTGTAGATGTCCTCTCAAGGCTCGATGTTATGAGTAGCTGCCATGACACTTCAAATTATGGGAAGCAGTATTAGGTTCCGATTGCCTAAGTCAGCTGGACAACAAGTAGAATCAAGTGGACGCTTGAATCGACACTTCAAGATGATTGACACTCAAAGTACAAATACAAGTGGGAATATTTAGAGCTACAACCAACTATTTAAAATAAAATTAGTCATTTTCTAAACTTCCTCTTTACTTACTCCTCATTTTTTATTTCATCTTCTACCTTTTTTTATTCAATAAGGAAGCCATGAGCAAGGCGGCTCCATCCCATAAAGAAAACAAGCATGTAGGTGCTTTTCCAATTAATCGCTATCTCGCAAACAAAGCCACCACCCATGCAATGTGTGAACTAGATCTTTACTAAAAGCTGATTCCATAGGCGGATGGATAATGCCCCTTCATTTTTCCATGAGAACAAAGGAAGTCACAGTCAAGATATGTGAAGGACGAAAGCACTAAGTTTTTTTCAAAGAATTACCACCAAAGGTGATGATGTCAAGACATTTCTTTGAAGCACAAATGAGCACTTTTTCAAAAAGAATTTCCTAGCTTTGTCCATTAACAAGGACATCAATATCCGACTTGGAGACTGCATAGAAGAATAGATAGGCATAGTACCACTATAGGGTTAGTGGTATAATATGCCATATGATTAAGCAAGTATATGTATAGTATACAAAGTAAGATTTATGTATGAATAGTAGAACCTTCCGATAGGAAGAGCTTTATGTTATGCAAACGAGTAGGGTCTTGATCTCAACAACGGTATGTTATGTAATAATTGCTAATAAAAACATGTGTTTAATAGTTTCATGACATGAAAATAGGATTGATATATGCATAAATGTTATAATCTATGATTGTTGTATGTATTATCAATACAATATGACTAATAAATATGATATGAAATAGTTGTTAACAAAAGAAAAATGTTTAACAACTCTATGATTCGAAGGTATGAATGACAAGTATAAGCATGATATGCTTATGAATGTAGTGTGTATATATGATATAAATATGAATGCTATGATTGATGCTTGTCATTTTTATTATAAATATGATATAGTCTATAAGTGCCATGTAATGTACAATTGACATGCACGATAAGGTTCATAAGAAACCCATTAAGAACCCAACCTCATAGGTTACGGTAAAAGGATAGATTCTATAGAATCAGAATCTTGATAAGGATAAATCCATAGATCCTTACAAAAAAATTAGGATGTAAGCAGAAGAACTTCCTAGAGGTCATAGACTGTATATGGGTGGTTACTTTTAAACTAATATCCGACTAAACAGACTCCACAATAGTGATCTCAAAATGAGGTAATCCCTCCCCAACCTACAGATAGGAAAATAATATATAAACAAATAGGTAAAAGAATAAACAACAAAATAAGTTATGTGGATTGATCAAACACTATTGTCTAAAAAGTTAAGACCATTTAAGTAAAGATTGCTGAAGCAAAGTTGCTTCCACTCATCTAAAAGATGTAAGTAAGATCACAAGTTTATTATAAGATAATAAGGATAACAATATACATTCATTAATATACCTACTTAAGAATTAAGAAAGAAATGACTTCAAACCAGTTCAATATCTGAACCACTCTGATAGAATTATGTAACTCAGTAGAGTAACAAGAACAAAGGGAAACCAGTAGAAATTCCTAAGTAAAACATACATCCCATCATATGACTCAATGACATCTAGTCATCAATAGGTAGAAAACCCGGTTTAAGATAAGCTAATAGATATGTTCTTCCAAGAACACCATGTTCCATGTTATTAAACGATCTTTAGTCACTAATGGGTAGAGAACCAATTTAAGACAAGTAGCCAAAGATGTTCACTTAAGGTAGCAAATAGAAAATTCTCAGATGAGGTGGTAAGCTTACCTCACCCAAATTACTTATCTAAGAAAACCACCTTCAGTAGACATGGTCCCTCTAGTTTACGAGGCCTGTAGATAAGAAAAGGTTATGGAATAGGCATGATCAGAGAACTTAAGAGTCAAATACTAAACCCTCACTAGTAATTAGATGCTACAAAATACGAACGTAGGGATAATAAAAAACCTTTTAACCAGCTAAGATGTGTCATATTGAGGAAAAATCCTCTTGAATTAGTAGTAGAGCAAACATATGAGAGTATCACTCAACTTGTTAAGAAAAACTTAGTTATGTAGCCGATGGTCGGAGTAACCTTATGCCATTTTCATTTTAAAAAAAGTATAGGTGTGCTTAGTCACGTAAAATAAGCCTAACTATGACATCATCCTTAGAGTAGTTTTTATTGGGACTCATACCAAAGAACTTCCAAGCCAAGGCTGTGAATTTTATGACGCATCCCTCAGGGAATAATATACATGAAGGAGTGGCATCCTTCGGGAGTATCGATGCGATCTCCCTGATAAATGTACAGATAGTAAAGACTAGAGAACATATGACATCCAATCAATATGAATGGCAAGATTAAGAGTAAGATGTCGAGGCTTGGGACATAGCAACGATTTAATGGCCATTTATACACCCTTCCTGATGCCAATAAAAGGTGCACTAATATAAAGATAAGAGATAGTATACGGGGAGGATGACACATGTAGTGTCCACCAAGTAAAGTAGTGCATTTGAAGTTAGTTTTATAAACATGCCTCAACAGTAGAAATTGTGCAATAGGCAAGAAAGACCTATCAAAACCTCTTCTAGCAACGATAGGACCTGCATGATTTGTCATTTGCAAGTTAAAGCATTATGCTATATAAAAAAAAATTAATCAAACCTAAGATTAGAGTGTTAGGGTAACAAGTTAGAATCATTATGACTTGTTAAAATATAGACTTCATGTAAGATTATAAGAATAAGTGTCAAGTTCATATTGTTCATCTAAAGGACAGATGAACATGAAAAAGAAAATCGACAGATTTCTTCTTGATAGAATTTTGAAGCCATCAAAACTAATAACCCATGTTGAGGGAAATCTTCTTGATGAGAAAATCATCTGAAGTTCATACCCTCTTAAAACCGAGCACCCGAACAGGTTGGCTGAAATGACCAATCCGACCAGGACGGTATCTGTCCGACCAGGGACCTGTCCGACCAGGGACCCGTCCGACCAGGATCTGCCCGACCAGGGACCCGTCCGACCAGGATCTGTCCGACCAGGGACCCGTCCGACCAGGATCTGCCCGACCAGGGACCTGTCCGACCAGAGACCTGTCTGACCGGGACCTGTCCAACCAAGGACCTGTCCGACCAGGATCTGTCTGACTTACCCAAAGACCACCACGTGGCACCATCTCAACCCTCCGTTGGGCAATCCTCCTTCTCCGGAGACCGTGACACCTGTCGCTGGACACCTGGGTTACGGGCCAAACCGGTCCATACCCGGATCCAAGCTAAACTCTATAAATAGGAGCATCAACTCCACCACAAAGGTACGGGCATTCTTCCCTCGCCTACTCTGCCTTTCCTTAGCTCTTCCCGGTCAGAACACTGACTTGAGCGTCGGAGCGCCCTTGGCAGACACCAAACCGGTGTCCCCATACTCCGAGGCCTTCTCTCCTCTTGCAGATCCGACCAGACTAGGCCGAGCCGGGCAGAACAGGGAACCCGACCACCGTGCGTCCCCGCACGCGGTGTTGTGCCGAAATCAGGCATCAACAACCCATAAGCATACTTCTTAGTTATTTTCCCCACATTATTCCCATCCATAAAAATAAAATATACAAAAAATACCCAACAAAAAAAGACTTCTAGTACCTATCCCCCTCTTAGAAAGGAAATCTTTTTAAATTCAAGGTTGCAAATCAAGGACTAGATTAAGCAAAACTTGAAGTAGTTGGTAGAACTACTATCCTTAACCATGAAGAATAGAAATTCCATGATATCAGAAGATCCAACCCATAAACTAAGACCATCAATAGACACTTCCTCTTCTAAATGTTAATAATACCCAATTAGAGCAGCAAGGACAGAAAACCATTAAATGTGAAATAAAGGGAGTTTGAGGACTTGGTCAAGTTAGGATTAAGATGACAAGAAGAGAGTGAAGACAAGCATATGGTGCCTCATTGAACATGTTCTCAGCTCTTAGTCTCGCTCAAACTTGACAATAAGATAGAATAGGAATAGAAGACTGTCTAAGAAGGCTCTTGATGCATGAGACACAACCCTTCCCAGAAATTGTAAGGAAGCCTTAGAATAATATAGGACACTAAAGTGGCCTAGAAAGAAGGAACACATAGCTAGCTATAGACACAAAATTCATATATAGAGAAAGTTAAGACACATCATGAAATGTTTCCATAGTAGAAACAGGTTTGATTAGAACCTCGAAGGAAAGATAAGTTACACAAATGGTAAAATACTATAAGATGACCTAAGCAGGATTGTGTTGTTAAACAAGTTGACACAGTTAAGGCTAGAATGACAACTATTTTCTAAGAAAATAGGTGCTCAAAAGACTAGAATTACAATCTCAAGATGGATAGAACGTAGATAAGACTCTAATAAACTTCTTATAGGTTAAAGGAAAGAGCATAGTTTTGCTCTTCTAGAAGAGCGTACCCTACCCAATAGTACAAGATTTAGATCTAGAATGATTTCTTACCCATAAAATGGCCGTGAAAAGTGTAAAACTACCCAGGCATTTATGGTATGCTATGTAGAATGTCCTAGATTCTAGAGTAAGTATACGTAAAGGAAATTGATAGTATGACTTTATATGCTATGAGAATCTGTTGCCCCGATATGTCGCGATATTATGTTGAAATTTCTAGAATAAGACCACCTAAGAAGAATCCATGGTATGATCTCCATATGTCAAGGGACACAATGCATCCCATTATATAGTATCATAGTGGGATTTCTGCTTGCAGAAAAATAAAACCTCCAACTTGCCTTTAATAAATTAGAAGAAATTACTATAAGATATACGAGCTTCGATTAGAAATCATAAGAACAATTTAGATAATCAAGTAGAATTTAAAAAATTTCTTATGACCAATAGAGAGGTCACAAGAGCAGAACCAAGAGAGACCTTACAAATATGAAAAATAAGAATGAGTTTCCCTTTTCTTGCACCCCAAGGAGAGGCGAGACATGTTCAAGAGAAATATGAAAAAGTCAATTCAAGTGTTATGAATCCTTAGAAGTTTTAAAACAAGTAAATAAACATGTTTTAGACAATTATTATCACTAGTTTGGATGACTGAATGATAAAAAAAACTATAAATTAGGTAATAAAAAAATGAACTTTATGGCCAGTTTTTACATACTAGATCATGAACTGGATTTAGATATGCAACCTAAGATACGAAATAGGATTAGTACAAGTTCTAAGATAAGAGAAAGATAGCCTCAAGAAAATAAGGCCATAATTCCATGTCAAGATATTTGGGCAAAATTGCTAAGAGAAAGAAAACCCTATAGTATTAAGTTATAGAGCCATAAGATATCCCTAGTTTATCCCAATTTTTGAGGACAAAAATTTTGTAAGGTGGATAGATTATAATGACTAGAAAAATCCAAAAAAAATAATTCGTATGATTAACTACGGATTTTTCCATAATTACCTTCTTAAGTACTTGAGAAAGTACAAGTTCAAAATTTATGAACACACACTTTGAAAGCCTTAATAGCTATAAGACTTTAGAAATAAATAATTTTATAAATGCATAATCTTATGTACTTGTGTATGAAACATATAGGAAATGTGATGTGATGATAGTACCTTTAAATAATTACAAATAACTATTTGATGTGCTAAACTAAAAGTTTATGATTCAACAATTTCATGTATGAGCCCAAGTAGCGATAGTTATAAGAATCTTAGTTAGAATATTTAAATTGAGACTATATGATAAAAAAGAATTTCAAATTCTATATGATTATACAAAATTCCTGTACAAAGCCAATTTAGGTCAACATGTAATCAACAATTCAATACTATAATTAAGAAATGGTAGCATGAAATTTATATATGCAAGATCGATCTTGATTTTTATGAGATCACAAAGCATGACAAGGATTTTCTAAGTCGTAAAACTTAGTAAAAATTTCAAGAACTTACTATGTCTTATACGTATACAATAAATTACTTACAAGTATAAATAACTGTGTGAAATTTATAATAATAATAAATTATTATTATTATTATTATTATTATTATTATTAAAATGTTAATGGAATTCACAAACATTGCACAAGCCTTTAAGGCAAATACAAATTCATAAACGGATAAATTTCAATCCGTAAAGTGATTACTGAAAGTGTAAAGAGCATCCATAGATTGGATGTGGAGTCATAAATGACATTTTATGGGAATCAATCATGGTTATAACTACAAAGCATGTAATTGTGCCAAGTCTAGATTTTGAATTAAATTGACTAACAAATTGTCGATTTAATTTATGAAAATTTTTCTAAATTACGACTATTATTTTACCATAAAATTTGAAGTTTATAATATGAAAATTTTTAAATAAAAAATGTGTTTTGATAAATATTTCAAAGTTTTAAAAGTTATAAAAATTATTTTGATCAAAGTTCTAAATACATAAGATTATGTAAAAAAAAAAAAAGTAAATGTGGTGAATACAATTAATCATCAGTTTTAAAGACAAATGTTTCAAAGTTTGTTATTTCAAAATAAAATCTAAAAATCTATAAAAGTATGGATAATTCATGAAAATGATTTTTAAGACAGTATGAATATTTTAGTAAAACAATAATACAATAAGAGAACTAGCATTTATGTAATTATTTTAAAGAGCAAGAATTATACTTTTAGAAAGTACAACAATATTTATAGAAATTTCAAGTTTATGGATCAAATTTGATCAATCCAACGCGACATAAAATTAGACTATGAGGTCTCATTGTCCATAAATACATGGACACAAAAAAATTTCAGCCAATAGAAATCAGCCACACACTCTCTCTACTTTCTCTCTCTGCCCTCTTTCTCTCTTCCAACTCAGTCCAAAAATCTAAGGTATCGAAAAGCACCGTTAAGTTGAGTCCAACGGTGTGCCATGTCGCCCATAAATCTGCCAGAGGAAGCCACACTCGCCAGTCAAAATAATAAGAAAACCTAAAATTTTTGGCAACATATCTTTGCCGCCTTGCATCCGATCGACGTGATTCTTTTTCCTACACGACACAGCACGACAAGAGGAACAAGACCCACCCATGCTTGTACCTCAATAGTCGTTGGAGAGCTTCACCCGAGCCCTACTACTGTATGCCTCATGCACCCATGAATTGCCAACATGCCAAGGAGGTGCCCGACACCTCCCAGCCTAAAGGATTCAGAGGGACGTAAGGAGGAAGAACCACCTAAGAACCATGCCGACCACCACAACACAACATAAAATGCCAAACGCCACTGTAGTTGTCACAAGCTTCACCGTTTTGGCAATCCAAGCAATGATAAGACCCACTTGTGGTGCCGTCGAAACCAGAAATCGATGGCGAGCATGATGCCTCAATCAAGTTCACACTGTAGGCACCGTATGATGGAGTTTTGAACTCGTCGCCGTCGACCACAAAGAGGAGCTCCGACTGATGCCCTCTCCAACGATGGTACTTCAAATTGGTTATGCCAAAACAATTAGAGGAACACGATAAATAAAATGCCCAGGTCAAGTTTAGGATTCCGTCGTCGGAGCACCGTGCTCCACGCTATCATTTTTGGCTGAAATTATAGAGCCTGATTTGCATAGAAGGATGTTAAATTAGGTGAAATTGACACCAACATTAGATTTAAAAGGGTTGATTTAGGGCTCAAGCTCAGCTACCAACAGAGTTCGGTCAATGCTGGTCAATGGTGGTCAACGCCATCAATGGCGGTTAACGGAGACATCAGGTTTTGGTGATTTGGACTTTTGATTGATGATCTAAGACTATCTCCCGACTTGTTTTGACATCTGAAACGCAATGGTGCCCTACGTTTGAGCTTATACCACTCCATTAAAAATCATCTGGCACTAGCTACACGTGGATCAAGGCGACTTAAACTACTATAACGGAGTCCAAAATGACGTTTCCAACAATTATAAATCTCCATGAAGCATTCTTGGTCATCCATGGTAGCTTGAGGACCATTGTTGAGGATGCTTCGCAAATTGTAACCGCTCAAATTGGGGTCCAGGTAAGTAAGAATCTCGCCTACAATATGAACGATTTTTTAAATAATTTTTTTATATATTTTAATAAAAATTTATAAAATGCATGATTAGTGATTTGTCCACTGTGTCATGTTATGATGTGATGTTATGTTTCGATATAATTATGATTTATTATGTTTATGCATGCTATATCATGTGATGCTGTGATGATGTCATGATTAATATGTGATGCATATAATATTTAAATCATATTGTTAAATTACCTTCAAGCTAATCATGTTTACGATTTATGGTTTATGATTTATGTTATTGTGAGGCGATGTAGTAACATGTCAAATTGCATACATACAATAAGATAAGTGAAATTAATAAGACAAATTAAAGGTGTCACACCAACCTCTTGACCTACAAGGAGGCTTAAAAAAGTTTATGATTTCAGCGTCGTTAGGGACCTCGCGAACCTTGATCTTCCAAAGATCGCGCATAATCGGTACGATTACTTAGGCTCAATTAATAAGATAAGTTTAGCTTAATAATTAAGCATACAACAAGTTGATAAGCAAGCATAAAATGTTCATGCATGTTTTTATTTAAATGTTTTTTAATTATATTTTGTGAGTCTAATTTCTTACTTGCTGAGCGAAAGCTCATTTAAATATGTTCATGTTGTAGGTAAGAAAACTTATCAGCAACATTTGATGGGCAGTGGTGAGTGGTGGACGAAAAGTGGAGATGGGAATATATATCGCTCCGACAAATGTAATATTTCTGCAATCTTAGTTGAAGTAATTATGCACATTTTTTTTATGAAATTAGGTATGTTTTTAGATTATAAAATTTATGTATGTATAAATAAGTAAATAAAATTATATAATTATGTCTTAAAAACCAAGGTTGTGATTATACAACCTTGGTATAAAGAATTATAAGGTTTTAAAAATGTTGCAATAGAAAATGTAACAAATGCACAAAAATTTTTGAGGAAATTGTGAAATTATTTGTAGTTAAGAAATGTTATATGAGTTTTATGTTAGATTGTGTAAGGAGTTTAATGAATATGTTTTACGAATTTATTATTGCAAAAATTTGAATGAATATGTTTTTAAGAAACTAATATGTTAGACCTAATAGAATAAATTATAAGAAATTACCATCATGATAATTTTAAAAAGGGAATAAGTTGTAAGTAATCACTATGTTTTTTTTAAAATAATAAATTATAAGTAAAATATATAGATAATTTTTGAGAAAGTTTTAAAGAGTATTTAAAATAGGATTTTAACACAACATCTAATTTAAAATTGTTTTAGAAATATATTCATTTAAATTAAGGAATGTTTTAAAGGAGGTAATTTTTAAATGATTGTCTTTGTGTTTAAAAGAAAAGTCATAAGGAATTACTAGAATATTTTATGAAGTTATATAATGAATTAAGTCTATGGAGACTATGATTATGTCTAAAAGTAATAATTATTGTCATGCTATAATCATGTTTAAGAAATTAATTTTACTATGTTAGATTTATGTAATTAAGTTTTGGGAAACAACTATTATTTTCTTTCAAGGAAATATGTTAAGAATTTGTCATTAAGGTTTTGTTTGAGAAAAAAAATTATTCTGCAAATTTAACTACTTTACATTAAAGCAAGTTACGACTAAGATTATATAGTTAAGTAACGGCCACTTAATTAGGGTTGTCACAATATTTATCGTGTTTCATAATAATGAATTAAATCTGTAAAAATGCTAGAGATTTGATAAAAGATAGGGGTGTCATTTCATGAATGAACGCAACCAATTTAATCCATACAACCTTTTACATAAAGGTATATTTTCATTTGTAAAAGTATCTATTCATGTGTCAATCCAACTATTATAATAAATATGTTTGTGGCTAATAGGCATTTAGGTTCGTATGAAAACATATAACCAATGAATAGACCGGCTCGATATGAAAACATTATTTCGTCACACATCAGCATAGGCGAGTGCCGCGGTGCTGATCAACATCTATGATTTTTTGTGTTGTATAATAGTGGTTACCGTGGTGCCAACGCTTTGGCAGCCCAGCGCCTAGGTGCCATACACCTCGTGGAGCATTGTCCCGAAAATGTTGTTTGGTTATTTTTAATGCAACCTTAAATATGAGCGCCACAACGCTCCAAGCTGATTCTAAACATATTAAAAATGTGTATTTTCATGCAAACTTGTGTGATCTTTTATCTTTAACATTTGAGAGAAATATATTACAATCTCTTTAACAATCTCCCATTAGATTGTAATATTTCTACAGATTCAACAATGATAAACTCATATATATAAGAAGATATCTTTTGATTTTATTCTTCAATTAGTGAATATACTTCAAAGTTTTTACAAAACAATAATATGCTTTGCATTGAACTTTATCACTTAAGCAAATACTGAAAATTCATCACATATAAGCTATCCTAGATTTCAAATCATATTCCAACTATTTAGCCCTATTTTGGCCTTGTGATCTATCTTAAAGTCATGAACATCTACAAGACTAAATCACGGTCTTGTTAAAACAATGTTATTTCTTATGTTCGCTTAAGTGAAGCTTCAAATCATGTCTCTAGCTACTTTGAGACTTGATACTTCAAAAAGAGTAAATACTCAACCTCAATCACATAGCTACTTGCAACGAACAACTTGGAAGGGACAATCAAATTTTAGTGCTAACTCGGTCACATAACGGTGACTTGTTCTTACCCATTTAACTATGGAATAGTGGCACAACTATTGCATAGTTAGATTACCATCACCATTGATTCTTATATTGAAAGGTTTTAGTTCCATTCCACTAAATGTGTCGTTGACTAAGTTTCTCAAAAGACCTTTTGTTAAGTGATCTGCTAGGTTCTTATTAGTCCTAATATAAACAACATTAATAACACCATCAGTTATTTGTTGTTTCACAAATTCATGTCTCAAGCTAATATATCAAGACTTTTCCTTATAAATTTTGTTATAAGCTTTAAACTATGGAGCTTTACAATCGCAATAGAAAAAAATAGATGGCATCGAGTGTGGCCACAACTCAAATATCAAATACTAATTTCTACTTCTTTGCCTATAGTTGCAATTGCTATTAACTTATTTTCCACAGTTGAGTGAGTTATGCGTGTTTGTTTTTTAGAAGCCCAAGACACTGCTTATCTTGCAATTGTGAAAATCCAATCACATCGCATCTGAGTATCCTTCTAGCTCCGTGGGATAAATGTTATAAAACAAACCCAAATTAATGTTCCCTTTAAGATAACGAGTTATTCTACCAATTACATTCCTACATTCAACACTTGAGTTACTCGTGGACCTTGACATTTTGCATATCGTAAATGTAATGTCTGCCCTTGGATAATGTAAGGGATACATCAAGCTACCAATCGCACTAGCATACTCTACCTGTGCTACCGACCAGCCATCATTTTGTAGTAATTTAATACTAGAATCATATAGAGTATTAGCTTCTTTAAACTTCAAATGATTGAATTTAAGAAGTATCTTCTCAATATAATGAGATTGACACAACGAGTAACCCCTACTATGCTTCCTTACTTTCACACCTAATATAGTATCTATCTCACTAAGATTTTTCATCTTAAATTATAAAGGTAAATGTTTCTTAGTGTCATTTACTCCTTGCATGTTTGTTCCAAAGATAAGCAAAATCAACATACAAACATATAATCATACCAAAAATATTTGTAAATCTAGAATATATTCATTTATCCGTATTATTATGCTTAAAACCATGAGACAATATAACGAAATCAAATTTCATAGGCCATTGTTTTCGGAGCTTGCTTTTATCCATAAAGCGACTTGACTAATTTGTAAACTTTTTTCTCATATCTAGGTAGTTGTTTGATATAGATTTCCGCATCAAGATCATCATTTAGAAAAGCTGTCTTTACATCAGTTTTGTGCACATGCAAATTATATAATAAAGTAATTGCAGATAATACTCTAATAGATGTCAATCTAGCTACTGGAGAATAAGTATCAAAGTAGTCTATACAATGCTTTTGTTTAAATTCCTTGGCTGCCAATCTTGCCTAGAAATTTGTATAGACCTTGTACATTCTTCTAAACACCCAGTTGTTGCTTATTAATTTTGATCCCAAAAGGAGATTAACTAAAATCCAAGTTCCATTTAAACATTATTAGATCCATTTCATCATCATTTACAATCTCTCTCTAAACGGAGGCATCTCTAGATGATATATTGTGCTCAAACCGCAAGTGTATAGGTTATACATGTAATAAAGTGACCAAAGGTCAAGTATCGTCCCACAAGGATTGAATTTTTAGGAATCTAAGCTAAGTACTATGGGTTTGCACACTTAATTTTATCTAGGCAAATTTGAATTTGAATTAATTGCAAGAAATAAAAAAATTAAATAAACCAGATTAATTAAAGTGATTGATAAATCAATTAACAAAAGAGGCCATTTTATGAAATGGAAAACCTATATGATATGGTTTCTAGGGTCTTGACTTCACTCTATTCTTCCTATGTTCTTCCTATTTGGTAAATGACAACTAGTTCACTCAATTCATTAATCAAGGGTTTAAAATTAACCTCATTACCTTACCCAATGTGAAATGAGATCATATATGTAAATAATCAAGTTGATTTTCCTATCTAACTTGTCTACCCACACATTCATTAAACAAGCCCTTATATTAATTATATAAGTGTCATTGGCCTCCTGAACTCAACAACAACCAAGATAATGTTTCTTAAAACCGATAAATAAATTAAACTCTCTTAAGTATTGAATTCATGAATCAAAATCAACTAATTCGTTTCCCAACAATTTAGAAGCATTAAGAATGGAGAAACACAAATGAATTGCAATGAAACTATATTGACAATTAACCAAATATTCCGAATATGACAATTAACCAAATATTCCAAACATAGTTAGAATAGAGTTACATCAAGCCCCTATAATGAAAATCTAGCTCATCATAGTATAAATAGTCAACATAAAACACCCATAATTGAAGTCTTGATGAACTTAAAATCAAGATAATTAAATACTAGAATGGAGAAGAAATGATACTAGTGATAACTTTTAGCTTCTAATCTTTAACTCTTGCACCAATCTTCAATAAACTCTAAGAACTCTTGATTTGTCTTTCAATCTTCACTAAAAATGGGTTTTTCTTCCTGCAAAAGCCAAATGGGCAGCCAACGATGGTTCTCCAAACTTGGTATCCTCCTTCCTCAAAACCCTAGCAAGGGTCTTTCATAGGTACCCTTTTGAGAAGTGTGCCTAGCCTTGATTAGGTTATCAATGCGTTGGTCGCTGTAGCGGAGAAATTCTTGCTGCATCCCAAAACATGAAGATGAAAAATTAGAAATAGGATAGACACTGCAGTGAGGAAAAGGGCATTGCAACGCCAAAAAAAAGTCT
This sequence comes from Artocarpus heterophyllus, assembly GCA_025403435.1. Classification (NCBI taxonomy): domain Eukaryota; kingdom Viridiplantae; phylum Streptophyta; class Magnoliopsida; order Rosales; family Moraceae; genus Artocarpus; species Artocarpus heterophyllus. Next base: position 20,619,087 of record CM046341.1, read on the forward strand.
TCGGGCATTGTAGCAAGAAACCTGGTCACTGTAGCATCTGGGTTCTGCTAGTTTGGGCCTTTTTTTTTCAAACGAAGCTGCAACGGCCTGAAGCTTTGCTACAGCACCAAGCACTATTCCACTAGCCCAATTTTGTCTTCTTTTACGCACTAAGAATTGATCTTTGAGCTTCAATTGGCTTTTTTTCACTTCTATAATTGAAAATAAAGTAAAAAAATAAATAGTAAAACAAAACAAAAAATAACATAAAAACATAATTAAAAACAAAATTTACTAAATCTAAATTAAACTTAAATAAACATAAAAATATGCAAAAAAAACTAACAAATCACTCCAAAAGCTAACAAAATATATAAGTTGGGGTAACTAAAAACTAATGCAAAGCATAACCTCAAACCTTGTGTCAAATGAAGAGAGGCTAGGGTTTTCTTGCTACAACACATTTTGGTGCTGCAACGAGAAAATATGTCGCTGCAGCAAGTGCCTCAGCGTGTTTACTCACTATAGCGAGAAAACAAGCTGCTGTAGCTATGAGCTCTTTCCAAAATTTATTTCATTTTTATTTTATTTTATTTTTTGTTGTTTTTTTTTATATTTTTTGTCGTCGAAATTCTCTCTCTTTTTTTGAGTTCTCTATCTCTCTCTCTTTTATTTTCCTTTTTTTTATTTTTTTATTTTCTCAATTGAGGGTTGACTTCGGTGCTGCAACAAGTGAAGATCTCCTTGTAGTGCCTTCTATACGCTTAGAGCCAAATGGGCGCTGAAGCGAGATTTTGATAGCTACAGCACCTTGTTACTTTTTGCTGCTACAATGAAATTACTTGATGCAGCATCTAGGTATCGGCTCAATGTGACTCTTTTGGGGCTATTTGGCAATGCAGCTAGCACTTTTGGTGCTACAGCGCAAACTTGATCTTGCTGCAATGAAGTTTTCCTCGCTGCAGACTCTAGGTACTGCCTCCAAAAGCTTTTTTCACTCCAAATTTTGTGCTGCAATAAAGGAAATGACTGTTGCAACCCCTAGACTCTGCGCCACTTCCTCCAACAGCTTTGTTAGCACCTACAACTGAGAAATTTCATACAAAATCAAAGTCAAAACCAAAAACATTAATAAAAACTCTAAGAAAAACATGTAAACATAACTAAAACATGAAAACAAGGGAAGGTTAGAAATCTTACGGTGTCTCCTAAGTAGCGCTTTGTTTAATGTCATTAGCTCGGCGTGGCTATGACTTGATCAATTGGGTTGGGGGAATTTGATAACTGGGCTCGGCAGAATTTTTTTTTGACAAATAGACCTGTTTTTTTTTTTTCAGTTTTTGGCATCAAAAAAAAGGTTTTTTAGACATCAAAACGGTTCTAGTTTTTTTTTTTTTCAACATGTTGAGGTTCCTTATTCTGTTACAGTCATTTTTCTTTTTCTGTTGAAAAAAACTGAGACAGTTTACCTGCATAGAAAAACGTATTTTTTTTATTCCAAAAAAAAAAAGGCCTTTTGTCCAATTTGAATTTTTTTTTTGCCCTTTCATCAAAATCTTCCATTGGGTTCCTTAAGTAGAATACTCTCTGTATTCCACTATTTTCCATCAAGTAGTGCTTTAGTCTTTGTTCATTGATGCGAAACAATCTCCCATCATCGCTTTGTAACTTAAAGGTGTCAAACAGAAACATTTGCTTGACTTTAAAGGGTCCGAACCATTTTGATTTCAATTTTTCCAGAAAAAGCTTCAAACAAGAGTTGAGGAGGAGAACTTGTTGTCCTGGAGCCAACTCATGTCTAAGAATATGCTTGTCATGCCACTTTTTGGTGCGATCCTTGTATATCTAGGAACTCTCTTAAGCATCATTGTGGAATTCTTTCAACTCATTTAATTGAAAAAGCCTTTTCTCACCAGAGGCCTATAAGTCAAAATTGAACTTCTTCATCGCCCAATAAGCCTAATGCTCTAATTCAACCAACAAATGACACATTTTCCTAAACACCAATCGATACGGAGACATCCTAATAGGCTTCTTAAAGGGAATTCAATAAGCCTAAAGAGCATCATCAAGCTTTATTGCCCATTCCTTTTGGTTGGTATTAACTATCTTCTCCAAAATTTTGCTTAATCTCCTAGTTAGAAATCTCATCTTGGCCATTAGTTTAAGGATGGTAACCAAGCACCACTTTGTGCCTAGCTCCATACTTGGCAAAAAGAGCATCGAACACTTTATTGCAAGAATGAGTGCCTTCGTCACTAATTATGGCCCGTGGTGTGCCAAATTGTGTGAGATGTTCTTTTATGAAAACTTTAGCACCACTTTAGCATCATTAATTAGTGCAGCTATAGCCTCAACCTACGTGGACATATAATCGACTACTAACACGATGTATGAATGGCCATAAGATGGAGGGAACGATCCCATAAAATCAATTCCCTAAACATTGAAAATCTTAACTTCTAAGATGTTAGTCAACGGTAAGTCATGTCTTCTTAAGATGTTACCAACACGTTGACAACGATTACAAGTTTTCACAAAAGCATAACTATCTTGGAAAGAGTGGGCCAATAAAAGTTAGATTGAAATACCCTTGCTGCCTTTCTTGCAGCTCTGAAATGACCTCCATATGGTGAAGCATGACAATAGTGAAGGATACCTTGGGCTTCCTCCTTAGGAACACATCTCTGAATGATTTGATCCAGACACCTCTTAAACAATAATGGATCATTTCACAAATAAGACTTCACATCGTGCATAAACTTTTTCTTTTGATGAAAAGAGAGATCCAAAGGCAACACTCCACAAGCTAGATAGTTGATAAAAGCGACATACCATGGAAGATTAACATCCATCTCGAACAATTGCTCATCCGAGAATTCCTCGTGAATAACTTCAACAACCTTCTTCTCCTCTAGTTCTAGCCAAGACAAATGATCCCCAATAACATTCTGACTACCCTCCATGTTGCGAATCTCAAGGTCAAACTCTTGAAATAAGCGAATCCAACAAATCAACTAAGATTTACATCTTTCTTTGCAAACAAATAGTGGATCACCGTATGATCGGTGTAGAAAATCAACTTCGACCTATTGAGGTAGGACCAAAACTTGTCAAAGGCAAACATCACCATCAAAATTTCCTTCTTGGTTGTTGTATAATTTTCTTGTGTATTATGAAGAGTTCGGCTTACATAGAAAATTGCTCGAAAGATCTTGTCCCACCTTTGGCCAAGAACTGCTCCAACTGCATAGTTACTTGTATCACACATGAGCTCAACCGGTTCACTCTAATCAAGAGCCGCCATAATTGGTGCCAAAAACAACCTATCCCCTTTATCTCATTGAAAGATTTCGAGCAAGATTCATTAAACACAAATGGAGCATCCTTTTCAAGAAGATTGAAAAGAGGCTTCACAATCTTAGAGAAGTCCTTAATAAACCTTCGATAAAAACTGACATGACCAATAAAACTCCGAATACCATTCACATTCTTAGGTGCAGGAGCTTTTCAATTTCTACAATCTTCGTACGTTCCACTTCTATTAGCTTTGAAGATACCCGATGACCAAGGACAATTCCCTTAAACCATAAAATGACATTTTCCCAATTAAGAACAAGATTGGTTTCCTTACACCTCTTCAAAACTAGAGAAAGATTATGTAGACAATGATCAAAGGAAGAGCCAAACACCGAGAAGTCATCTATGAAGATCTCCATTATGTCTTCCACCATGTTGAAAAAAAATTGCTATTATGCATCATTGAAACGATGCAAGAGCATTATATAGAACAAACAACATCCCTTGGAAAGCAAAAATACCATATGGGCATATCAAGGTCATTTTCTCTTGGTCTTCAAAGGCTATGACAATTTGATTGTTCCCTGAATAACCATCAAGAAAACAACAGTATCGATATCCTGAGCATTTGGTCAATAAAAGGAAGAGGAAAATGATCCTTTCTTATGGCCTTGTTTAGCTTGTGGTAGTCTATACAAACTCGCCATTCAATGACTGTCCTCGTGGAAATGAGCTCATTGCTTTCATCTTTCACTATTATGATCCCTACTTTCTTAGGCACTAGTTGAACCAGACTAACCTAAGAGCTATTGGAGATGGCATAAACAATTCCGATATTGAGTAGCTTTAAGACTTTACCTCGCACCACCTCTTTCATAGCCAGATTCAACCTTCTTTGATGCTCTATAAAGGGCTTGTAGGAATCCTCCATTAGAATTTTGTGCATACATAGAGTCGGGCTTATGTCATTGATGTTAGAGATGGACTATCCTAAAGTAGATTTATGCTTCTTCAAAACATTGAGTAGCTTCTCTTCCTCTTGTTTGCTCAAAGATGCTGAAATGATAACCAGAAAAGTAAAATCTTATCCTAAGAAAGCATAGTGAAGATGGTCAGGTAATTGTTTAAAGATTGAGCCATCTTGTAAGGAATTAAATGCTTCCCTGGGACCTTTAGAATCTTCAAGGCAGCCTTTGCCCTAAGAACATCCATAAGGCTGCTAGAATTTGTCTCATAACACAAAGACTCAAGAGCAGCCAGACAATCCACATGGTCTTTATTCACTTCAAAACAAGCCTCACCAAATTCTATAGCAGGAAATGTATCCTTCCAACATGTAGAGTCCAGAAGACAATGTTCTAAAGGATCACTAGAGGAAACCTCATGCACAATCTTTTGAACACAACCATCAATCACATCAATTCGATTAAATGATTGTACCTCATCAACAAATTGCATGGTGTGGAAGATGCTGAACTTCACTTCTTTATTATTCATCCGAAGTGTCCAGTTTCCACTATGAACATCAACGAGCGTTCCCCTGATAGCAAGAAATGGTCAACCAAGAATCATTGGAATCTCACGGTCTTCCTGTATGTCAATAACAACAAAGTCCACCAAAAAGATAAGCTTATCAACCTTTACTAGAGCATCCTTTATGACTCTTCTAAGATAAGTAAGAGATCGGTTTGCCAATTACAAGGAAATGGTGGTGGGCTTTAACTTTCCAAGCCTCAACATCTTGAACATGATCAAAGGCATGAGATTAATACTAGAACCAAGGTTGCATAAGGCTATCTCGAAAGTAGAACTCCTAATAATGCATAGAATGGTGAAGCTCCCCAGATCCTTCAACTTTTGTGGAAGCTTTCGTTGAAGAATAGCACTATGTTCCTTTGTCAACTTCACGGTCTTATAATCCTCCAATTTTGCTTCTTAGCCATCACTTCCTTCATGAACTTCACGTAGTGAGGCATTTGTTCCTAAGCTTTCACAAAAGGGATGTTAATGTGAATCTTCTTAAGGATCTCAAGGAAATGGCAACGACAAAGCAATAATAGGAGGATTGTCTGGAAAAGATATAGAGCTAGGCTTTGAAGCTATCTTTGGTTGTTCTGCTAAAACTTCATCTTCCTTAGCCTTAGCTTCCTGTCACTTGGTTTCTTCAAGTGCCTTTTTACTCCTTAATGTGATGACATTGCAATGGTCCTTAGGATTCTTCTCTATATCACTAGGGAATTTCTCGAAAGATTGCTCTTTAATAGCATTCGCAAGTTGCCCAACTTGAGTTTTGAAGTTCTTCATGGACACTCCTAAGTTACTACAATGAGTCTCTTTACTATTAAGCCTTACTTCATCCTTGTTGTACGTTCCCTTTGTTTCCACAATAAAGGTGCTTAAGAAGTCTTCCAATGATAGTTTCTTTTTAACCACATTTTGAGTAAAGCACGGAAATCGTTGCAAGGCATTTCTATTGTTCCCATAAGACAAGTTTTCATGATTTCGGAGGCCCGGATGGTTGTAAGTGTGTAAATTATTATCCTTCTAGTTAAATTTCATGTTGTTAATAAAGTTCACTTGCTCTTGTTCAGCATCCACTTCTAGATAAAAGGCATTTGTGGCATTAGATGATTCTAAAATGGCTGGAGCTCTTTATGTTGTCAAAGTGGCTAACTATTGATAAGAGAGGATACTTGAGTGGATAAGACGGTTATAGAATCCCCCTTATGAAGACCGGCCGCTCTCCTTGTCATAGACCACTTATTAGGCCAATCAAAATTGTTGGAAGTAATCACATCTAGAATCTCAAAAGCAATGTTTAGTGTTTTTTCTAACAAAGAGCCTCTCGCACAGCATTCACTATGGTCCTGATATGACCATTCAACCCATTGTATAAAAGTTGGATTTGACGCAAATTCACTAATAATATTGGGGGCATCGCCGAAGAAGTTCCTTAAACGTTTCCCAACACTCATAAAGTGGCTCAAGATCTAATTGCCTAAGTTGCCCAATTTCACTCCTCAATTGTGCCTCAGGAAAAACTTAGAGAGCAACTTAGAAGCCATCTCCTTCCAAGTTGTAATACTTCCCTGTTGAAGCGATTGTAATCAACTCCTCGCCTTCTCCCTAAGAGAGAAAGGGAACAAGCGGACTCTTATAGCATCTTCGGTCACTCCATTCATCTTCACCATATCATAACACTCTAAGAAAACCATTAAATGAGCATGAACATCCTCATTCGGAGAACCATCAAATTGATTTTGTTGAACCATGCCAATGAGTGATGCCTTCAACTCAAAATTCTTGGCATTGATTGGTTGACGAGTTATCCCATTGTAATCATCATTCACAACTGGACAGAAATAGTCCCGAATCGCCTGTTGTTGAGGTTGTTCTTACTGGCTTTGATTAGCTTCCGCCATGGCTTGAGCTTAAAGTCTTCTATCTCTCCTAATAGCACAAAGAGTTCTCTCAATCTCCAGATCAACTGGCAAGAATTCAAAGCTACAAGTTCTTTGTATAAACTGCCACAATAAAAAATTTAACCAAAACTTAGCAAAATTAAAAGAAAATGGCTAAATTAAGATCAAGTAACTTAACCATATTAGTAGCAAAAATATAAAAACTTCAATCTCTAGCAACGGCACCAAAAACTTGTTACACTCAAACTATAAGTGCACGGGTCATACAAGTAATAAAGTGACCAAAAGTCAAGTATCATCTCACAAGAATTGAATTTTTAGGAATTTAAACTAAGTACTATGGGTTTTCACACTTAATTTTATCAAGGCAAATTTGAATTTGAATTAATTGTAAGAAATTAAAAAGTTAAATACAGAAGATTAATTAAAGTGATTGATAAAACAATCAACAAAAGAGGTGATTTTATGAAATGGAAAACCTATATGATGAGGCTTTGGGCCTTGACTTTATTCTATTCTTCCTATGTTCTTTCTATTTGGTAAATGGCAATTAGTTCCCTCAATTCATTAATTAAAGGTCTAGAATTAACCTCATTACCTTTCCCAAGTGTGAAATGAGATCATATACGTAAATAATTAAGTTGATATCCTACTTGTCTACCCACACATTTATTAAACAAGCCCTTATATTGATCATAAGTGTCATTAACCTCCCGAACTCAACAACAGCTAAGATTATGTTTCTCAAATCTGATAAATAAATCAAACTCTCTTGAGTATTGAATTCATAAACAAAATCAATTGATTCATTTTGCAACAAATTAGAGGCATTAAGCATAGAGAAACATAAATTAATTGAAATGAAACTATATTGAAATTAACTAAATATTCCAAACATAGTTGGAGTAGAGTTACATCAAGCCCCTATAATGAAAATCTAGATCATCATAGTGCAAATAATCAACATAAACAAACACATAACTGAAGTCATGTTCAACACAAAATCAAGATAAATAAATATAAGAAAGGGGAAAGAAGTGAAACTAATGATAATTTTGAACTTCTAATCTTCCATTCTTCTACCAATCTTCAATAACCTTCAAGAATTCTTGAGTTTTGTTTCTCAATCTTCAACAAAAATGGGTTTTTCTTCCTTCAAAAGCCAAATGGGTAGCCATAGATGGTTCTCCAAAGTGGGTATCCTCCTCTCTCAAAACTCTAGCAAGGGCCGTTTATGGGTACCCTTTTTGAGAAGCATGCCCAGCCTTGATTAGGTTGTCAATGCATTTTGCTGCTACAACGAAGAAATTCTCACTGTAGTCTAAAACATAGAGCTGAAAAATTAGAAACAAGGGCAGGCAATGCAGCGAGGAAAAACGGCGCTGCAACGCCAAACTGAAGTTCTTTGGGCGCTGCAATGGGAAATTTGATTGCTACAACACTTGGATTTTGCTAGGTTTTGGCCATTTTTTCCCAAATGGCATTGCAGTGCCCTGAAGGCTCGTTGCAGCACCAAGCACTATTCCATTGGCCTAATTTTGTCTATTTTTACGTGCCAATAATTGATCTTTGTGCTTTTGTTGGCTTTTTTCGCTTCTAATAACTAGACATAAAGCAAAAACAAATAAATAGTAAAATAAATCCAAAAATAAGATAAAAACATAATTAAGAACAAAATTCACTAAGTCTAAATTAAACTTATATAAACATAAAAATATACACACAAAAAACTAACAAATCACTTCAAAAACTTACAAAATATATAAGTTGGGACAACTAAAAATCTCAATCTATCTTAATTGCTATACTAAATGTCTTTGGATCTTCCTTAACATTTAGCAACAAGGGTATTTTTGTTAAGTACACTATGTTTATGTGGCAGCTGGCCCCACTCAAGCCCCCATGAGCTCGTAGTTCACCCCCAGCATAATTGGCTCTTATTGTGGTCCCACAGTAGCGTTACGTGTCGCCGTCCCACTGTGCTGCCTCACTCATCTGTACTGTCCCCTCTGGAACCCACTGGTCCCTCAGGGTTTTATTTCGCGTCCCTCATGGTTCGAACCTCAAACCTCCCTTAAGAGGTTCTTATTTCCTTCATGAGTACCAATTGAGCTAGCAAAGCCTGTAACGCCCCCCTTACGGACGTCACAGATGTCGTTACATTCATACATTCATACTTATTTGAACTTTAAACATAAACATAAATACAAAACTTATAAGATACGTTTAATAGTAAACATAGTTAAAACATACATAACCAGGATCCATTCATGCATTTTTTTTTTAAATGACATATCATTGCTTAATTTATTCCATATCATAATTTATTCAATTACACTTTAAATTAATCGTGAACTTATTTTAATAAAATAGACATACCAAGTTGTAAAATCACAACTTATAAAAACATCACATCGTTTAAAACATCACATTGATTATAACTCAGTTGCTCCCATAGTTCGACAGGCCGAACTTGGGACTTCGGCAGGCCAAACATGATCGACAGGCTAGAGTTCCTCAACCGGCAGGCCGGTAGAGGCTTTGCAAATCTGGATTAAAAATTCATCATCGTTTGGCAGGCCAAAAACGTGATCGGCAGGCCGACCGAGCCAAAATCCTTGAGTAAACTCAATTTTTAAAACAAAACCAACTTTTTATAAAAATGCGGAAGATCAAAATTCTTTAAAATGATAAAATAAAATATAAAACCATAGTTCAAGTACTCTTAAAACTTAACATAAAAATGTTCAAAATATAAAACTTGATTTAAAACATGAAAACATTCTTCTTGGCGTTCTTCCTGTTACAATTCATCGTGCTTTGTGCTCACACGCCTTCTCATGTCCTCCGCCTATTCCATGATCTTCTTACCCTTATCTGTAACATGACATAAAACTTGATTAAGCTAATGCTTAGTAAGTACATATAATTCTCACAATTTAAACATTACATATACATCATCATCATCATTGTCATCATATCATAAAAGTGCCTTAAGCACAATTTCATAGGAACATATCTTTCATTACATTGACCATATTAAAACTTATTCTATTTTATCTTAGGGGCCCAAGTGTTGCACCATGAACATCATTGTAGGCGCGCCGTCATGAGAGGAGAAGGGTAGCTAATCCTAAACCAAACATGACCTCATAACATATCATTTCATAACATTGGTGTGCAACACTTATTAGGTGATACATATATACATAATTTTCATACTTTGAAACATGTCATCATTATACATGCATAACTTTAAATCATGATAATCTTTCATAAGAAATCCTTTAAGGAAAATAACCATAAAATCATTATAAATATCATTGTGAACATATCAGCAAACCTTGTAAAACGTGTCATGTTGCAGGTGAGAATGTACTTACCTTAACAGCTAGCTTACTTAACCTTAATACGGTTTGGTGACGACGCCACGGTCTCGATGTGCTCGTTCCTTTGAGTGTTCATGCCATTTATCCATTTAAAAATACAATAAAATTAATACTTATCATAAAACATCCATTCATATAACATTCATTCATATATATATTCATATATATATATATTCGTCTCATATTACAAACATAATTCATAACCATAATTGTGAAAACATAAAATTATCATCACATATACATTCATCTCATATAGACATTATTCATAACATGCTTCCTTAAATATTATCATCAAAACATCTCATACATTTCAATCATGAAAATCTTTGAAAATGTTTTCTAATAATTTTAAAATACATATATTTTAATTTTAAAATTCATACGAACATCTTAATATCATGCATTTCAATATCATAAAATTATTTCATCATCAATAAAAATCATTTAAACATATATAACATTTTATAAAACGAAAATCCAAAAACAACATTGTTAAAACAATTTTCTTGACGTAATCTCATAAAATTTCATAACATAAAATACACTCATCATACATTATACATGCACATTCTCATCAACTTTCATGAAAAAACATTATTCATTTACCCCTTGAATAAACATTACATTTTTCATGCATCAAAGTTAAACAACAATATTTTACTGTGAAGGGTAGAGGATAGAAAATTCATATTTTATCATAGAAACATCGAATTGACTTGAAACTTGGAGAAACACCACATAATACATACATGAACATCATATTAAAAACTCAGAGAAAAATACAATACCTGGACAAAGATATTGCAGACGAATTGAAGAGGGGAAATGCTTTTCAAAAACCGAAAAAAAAAAAAGAATTCTTACCTTTAAAATTTTCTTCTCAAAATCCTTGAATTCAACCAACAAAAAATATAACTTTTTCTTTCAAATAATCTCAGGTAAACAAGGAGAAGAAGGAGAGGAGAAAACGTGAAGAAGAGGAGAGAAAAGAAAATGTCTTAGAATAAGAGAGAGAATACGTGAGAAGAAGAAGGAGAGATTGAGAAAAAGAACGTTAAAAAATTTTTTAACGTAATGAGCATAACGTAAAAATTTCAATGCCCTCAATTAAGTTAGAATTTTCTGACTCATCTAGACTAAAACTGAGGCAAATGCATGGAGAATGGAGAGAGAAAAGGGAAAGTCAAACCCATTAGTCACACTTACCATATCTTGCCCTCTTAAAATAGGAAACCATTTAAAATCATACAAATCAATGCGAAGTCAAACCTTTTCTTTCCTTAACTGACAAAATCATTCCATTAATATGCCAATTAATCACAATAAATCACCCGTTTAACATAATTATCTCAGCCATAAATTTGAAGAGATTTCTATTGACTGCTCGTCAGCTGTGTTCGGCCTGTCGATTTTCCCCTTCGGCCTGTCGGTTCTACCAAGTTCGGCCTACCGATGGTTTCCTTCGGCCTGTCGATCTTGGGCAGACTGTTCAGCCTGCCGAACTTGAAAGTCCGGCCTACCAAATTGTCCTTAAATACCATACATTAAAACATTCAATTCATCAATGCATCATAATTAAACATACATTAAAATAATTATAAACACTTGAGCACAACGATTCTACTGCGATCGTCACTTGTCATAAAAGTTGACATAAAAAGTTAGTAACATTAAAATCATATATCATAACATATAACATAAATTATTATTAAGATTTCCTTAACATCGTTACTAACTTAACATAATCCGTTACATAAAAAATAGGTGGGTGTTACAGTTTATCTCCTTCAACCAAGAAGGTTAAAGCTTGAGATGGAATAATATCCAGTGTTAAACTCTTTTTTTTCCTTTCACGTTGACTTCTTCTCGACTCAAAAGATGTCATAGGCTCTTTTCTTTTATTAGTGGAGGTACCAAGAGTATAGTCACACGGTTGATCAATATTAGATTTTAATTTAGTGGTAGAATCAATAGTAAATTTACTTTCACTAAATTCAACATCTCTTGATTCTATAATTATATTAGAATTTATATTCTACACTCTATATGTGACGACTTGATTGTTTCGAGCCATTACTTAACACTTTTGTTTACTTAAACTTACTTAGTTATAAAAATATGGATTAATTTTTTTAAACTTAAAACATGAAATTTATAGTAACATATATACAGATATATCTTATTCCATACATACTAAAAATTTGTACATTACTTGTCTCACTCCTCCATACTTAAACTTTCTCACAAAACATTATTCACATCACCATAATAAACTTATAACGTAATACTTATAGTTTCAAACTAGTGGAACTTTTTGGAGCGGTATCTATATTCATGTCTACGCAGTTGCTCAAGAGCTCAACAATAAAATCTATTATAGCCACTTGGTAGGATTTCCTATAGCATCAAGTAACTAGGTGAGATATTGCTCAATAAGTTTAAATATTTTCCTCTATGCATGATCCAACTATGCTTACTCATAAACTTTATTTATTTATTTCATAATCTTAACTTGAATTATATGCCCAATTGTACACACCAAATGCACATAAGGGTCATCATAACATTGAGACCGTATCATAACTTGAAACTCCTCTTGAATCTAGAGGTTGGTATGACACCTTTTTATCTTATCTGGTGAATTATTTTATCAGTCCTTTAAATTATAGTGATATACCATTTATAATGCTTTGATAACTTGAATATGCGTAACAAATGCACTTCGTAAAATAATACAAAATTATATTTGAAAATTATTTTACCATATCGTAGGTGGGGTTTGAACTTACTTTAATTCAACATTGTGTTATCCTTGCTATTTGATGAAGTGTCCTACTTGGACAGTATCTTGTTGTTAGCTAACTTATTTATTATCAAACTACAAGTTGAAAACTAAACAAAAGTTAGGCACTTAATCTCATCGTTAGTTGGTTCACTTGAAACCTAAGCATTACATAACTCAATTTTCTCATTCATGTTGTAATCCCAATGCTAATGGGTTACAGAAAAATTCCTACTAAAGGATGTTTTTCTAATTCAGACATTTCGGGGCCCATCTAGGTTGTTTTTATGAAAAATGACGATTTAGCCCTTGACTGGACTTAGAAAACTTTTTGAACTCCTTTTAGTTAAAAACTTGCATTTCCTTGCTTGTTCACAATGGTGCAAGAAAATCAAAACAGTAGTTTTCTTTTTACAATAAAAATCCAGTTTAACAAAACTTTATGGTTTTTACTCGAAGTATGAAAATCTTGATATTTTGCCCTCAAACAAAAAACAACCATTTTATATTGTTGTGCTCGATTTTTTTGTAAGAATTAAAACTCTCAAAACTATCTAAGTCAAATTCTTTCTAATTCTTTGTGATTAAAGATTTATAAAATTCATAACTCATAAACCATTTCATAATCCATCTATAATATTTAGCAGTTTTGTTGAATTCTACAACTTTTGTGTTTAACTTTCCTTAAATGTTATGGTAGAGTTTTTGGCAAATTTTCAATTTTGCAAAACTTAGAACTCAAAGTTTTAGTGTGATCTAATTGAAATTTTATAAAACTTTGTTCACAAAAATCATTTATTTCGTTGTTTTCGTAAATTTCATGTTTTGTCAAAAAAATAAATCGGCCTTTAAGTTCACCAAAACCATCATTCTTTGAAAATTATAAAAACTTTGTTTTGAAGCAAAGTTTTCCAAACTTTCTTTTTAAGCATTTAAAGCCCTAGTTTCTAACATCCATCATCGCCATCATACATAAAACACATACCATCATCATTCCACAGAGTCCATTTTACATGCCATAGTCCAACACTGCAACAAAACATACATAAAACTCATAGAAAAGCCCACAAAATTCCAATGCTAGGTTTAGGGTTTTTACCATAGATTTCTTAAGCTTTAAAGTCTTCCATTATGGTACCCCAGACCTTGTTATTCCCTCTTAAAACACCATGACAAATCTCATCAAAACCGTATCCAAAACTTGAAGAAAATCACTAAAACCCATAAGAAAAAGTTGAGACTTTGACCTCCAAAAGTGCCAATGTTTGATCACTAACGCATGAAATTGCTTCTAAACTTGATTGGAGGGTGAATTTTTGAAACATATTAAGAGGAAATGGAGAGGCTAAAATTGTTTTTAGAGAATAAAAAATGGCTTGTTTTGAATGCGTGTATGAAGAAAATGATGGTGACAAACTTTTGATCTTATTACTTAAATCCCCTTTTACAATTTTAGCTTAACTTTGGGCTGAATTGCAATTAAAACTTTTGTCCCCACCACACAAGGAAAATCGAGTGTAGTCATTGGTAAGGTGGCCAAATTTTCCACCTTTCATGTATAACTGGTGGGTCCCACCACCTTTTACATATTATAAATTTATACTGTATTGTATTTTTCTTATAGTCTCAGTGTAAAACTGAGAAGATATTAGCTTTAACAATCTAAAATTATACCAAATTACTTTTTACCCATACTGTGTAATCCCAACATAGTACTTCACCTATTTGTGTATGGACAATTTCTATATAATTACATTATTCTGTGCACTATTCTCTTTTGTGTGTCTCTTTATACTATATTCTAACAACTATTGGACTACAGACCGAAAGTCTTATACCACTTTAACTGACTGGTAAATGAACAATTTTTACACTATTTTAGACTATAACATGATTTTCTACTTTAATTAGCAAATTACTCTTCATATATTTATATCACAAAAATTAGAATTAATATGACATAAATTTCATCTTAAGGGTATGTTACAAATTTTTGAGTATTTAAGCTCACAAAATTCACACATTTTAAAATACTCCATATTGCACAAAATTGGACATAACGCACATATAAAAGTTTTTATAATTAATTAACATTATGTCATATTTAACAAAAATATGAATTGTCAATGAAATTCACTATTTAAATCCAAATTAAATTCTAGATTTAAACTAATGAAATTTTCCGTCATTACATTATATGCCCTGGAAATTTCAGCATTCCCTACAAAAACACATTTATTTCCTTCCCTAAAATACATCAAGTTTGGTTTCTTTCCTTTTCATATTTCATATGAAGAGACATGTGTTTTCATAGAAGTGATCCTATTATGAACATGTCATGCAACAAGTAAAGCTTCCCTCCATAAGTTATTTGTTATTTTACCATTAAGAAGCATAGAGTTAATCATATATGTGAAGATCCTATTCTTTCTTTCAGCCAAACCATTTTGTTGAGGAGTTAAAAGGGTGGACTTTTGGTGAATAATACCATGCTTTTCATAAAAAGCATCAAACTCTTTTGAAAAATATTCACCTCCTCTATCACTTCGAATCCTTTAGGTCTTTCTCTGTTTTTGGTTCTTAACTTCAGCCTTGAATAGTTTAAGCTTATCAAAGGCTTCATCTTTTGTTCTAATCAAGTACACATATGAATCTAGAATAATCATCAATGAAAAGTGTTTTCTTACTTCTCCTATCAAAAAACCATTATACTCACATATATTACTATGAATTAAATCCAATATTTGAATATTTCATTCGGCTTTAGGAAAGAGTTTCTTAATCATCTTTGCATTTATGCACATCTCACACTCATCCTTTTTTCATCTTTACAATTAATCAAACCATGTTTAGATATGTATTTCAAAGATCTAAAGTTTAAGTGTGCTAAACATGCATACCAAACATCAAAAAATCAACCATATAAGCATAATTTATTACGTTATTATTGTTAATGCTTAGTTTGTACATTCCATCACAAGAATATCACTTTTGCCAAATGACCTATTCTTAGATCTGATTCAAGTATTGCCCTCAAGTACAATCGTAATCCTATTCTTACACATAAGACTTTTAGTTACAAGATTATTTTTAATTTTGGGAACATAGAAGATATTGTTCAAGGTCACTTTCTTCCCGAAAGAAAAGTTAATCTCCACCACACCTTTCTTGGCAGCCACCGTTGCATCATGGCTTCCCATGAGAACTCTTTGTCCTTCCTTTTCCACTACATATGATCCGATTGTTGGTTCTAAAGTCAAGCCACCAATCGGAAGACTTCATTGTAGCCATGTTGTTTTCGGTAATCATGTTAATTTCCATTTCTGAGACTATAATACATATCTCTTTGGATTTTTTTTTTGACAACATTGGCTTGTTGGAGTTATTTTGGCGATGGCCTTTTTTTCCACAAAAAAAAAAAAAAACAACTATCAGAAAATTCCTTTGGGCCTTCACTAGACTTGTAAACTTCTTGTTATTATTGACTTTGAAGTTATTTGAAAACTTACTAGCTTTGACGACATTAACTTTAAAGGAATCCATTATCTTTCCCTTAGGATCATGTGACTTAGTCTTTTCTTTGCTCTTCAAGTGTTTTTAAAGTTCCTTCAAGGTTATGTCATATCTTTGAAGAATGAGCTTCTTTTTATAATTGTTCCAACTTTGGGGTAATTTAGCACTAATAGCCCCCACATGAAACGATTCAGAAAGCTCAACTTTTAATTCATGAAACTTAGTAACAATGACTTGTAATTCATATATTTGATCTAGAACAGACTTTGAATCAACCATAGTAAATTGCAAAAATTTTAGAATTAGGAATGGGTTCTTACCTTCCTTCTCGGTTTTGCATTTGTATTCGAGAGCATTTCATGTCTGCACCAGATACTCCATTGAGGTATAGAGATCATAGAACCTATTGGAGAGATTATTGAGTATGTGTCCCCATCACATGACTTGATCATCTTCTTGCTTCTTCCTAGCAGCTTTGATTTCCCTTGAATCATCCTCCTTTAGTTCTGGAAGTGGCTCCAACTTCAGATCCATGACATAAGCGATCTTGAGGACGGTGAATAGGAAGAATAACTTTCCGTTCTAATGAGTAAAATTCATCCTATTAAAATGACCAAGTTGCACAATTGGATTAAGGAAAGATGCCATATTTTTTTAATCTTCATCGTAGTACATTAAAACCTTTAAGATTGTTGGTGTATTTGAGTGTATAGAGAGAAAATGAAGGTTTGAATTTCTAGAAATAAAGATGGGTTTAAGGCGTATAAGTGCACTTTCCTTAAAGGTTCTATGCGCTCTTACTTCTCAAAGTTTGGTCATGATTTTTTGACAAATTACCTACAAGATCAACAAACCCTTGAACACAATATTTAGCAATAATATTGTGTTCCAAAACAAGGAATTAGATCTATCAAAATTTTGGAGATTTAATAAAAGATAGGGGTGTCATTTCATAAATGGACGCAATCGGTTTAATCTCTATAACCTTTTACAAGTATGTCTTCATTTGTAAAAGTACCTATTCAAGTATCAATACAACTATTACAATGAATATATTTGTTACAAATAAGTGTTTAGGTTTGTATGAAAACATACAATCAATGAATTTACTAGTTTGAAACAACTAAAAAAAACACATTATTTCATCATATATAGGCATGGTCGAGCGCTGCGACACTAGTCAACATCAACAATTTTTTGTGTTGTAAATCATTGGGCGCCGCAACCTAGCACCAAGGCACCACACACCCAACTAAGGTGCTTGGTGCACTATCCCAAAAAATGCTTTTGATTACTTCCTACATCGTGGCCTCAAATATAAGCGTTGTGGCACTCGGAGCTGATTCTAAGCACATTAAAATTTGTATTTTCATGCAAATTTGTGTGATATTTGATCTCTAAAATTTGATAGAGACATATTAGAATCTCCTAACCAAATGTACGCATATAGCTAGTGATAATACAAGCTATAAAGTTTTTGATAAATTTTATGAATTCCACCTCAATTATGTCATTTATGTCAATATGTCCCCTGAAATTTAAAATATACATGTTGCACCTCTCATCTATAGTACATCTATAGCTTCATTTACCTCCCAAATTATGAAACGTTTTTTTTTGTTTTTTTTTATTTTTTGTTTTGTTTTGTTTTTTTTTAATTTTTTGTTTTGTGCTTTGTTTTTTTAATAGATTACGCATGCAATGCATATATGGCGGTGAAATTTGTCAATATCTTTTAACCTTAAACTAATGTGATAGAATTAGATCCATTCTCCACGTTTTTGCCCTATTTTCTTGCTTTAAGAAACTGCTTTAAGGAGAGAATATATATGAAGTGTTGTGCCCAACTAATTTATTTGGAACAAAACACATTCCTAAACTCCTAAATGTTATATCCCATCTTAAACGAAGTGACATCTCAATAATTTTGTCTAAAAAATAGCATGTTTCAAAGTTTAAGAGATAAATCTTGAGATCTATAATAGATTTAGGGCCATAACACATGTTTTAAAGGTCGAGTGGTATATTAACATAAGTGACATAAATTAAGGAGAATTCATAATATATATATATATATATATTAACAAATATATTTGATATTTATCATTCTTAATACTTGCAAAATTTTGTTTAATGTAACATAATTTTTTTCTATGCCAAAACATTGTTTACATCTCGAATAAAAAAGGATTAGAGCTGTGCCCATTAGCATAGTAGCACAACATGACATAACATGCATTTGGCATTGCACATTATTTCATGACCTGTTCTTCGCATACCCCAATTGCATGAGCCTTGTTAGGCTTAAGTGTGGAGCACGTTGGGCTGAATATGTTGGGCTAGGCATGACATGATGAATAGCATGACATAGAGTGACACAACCATATAAAGGACACGACATGACATGACTTGACATAACATGATATGATAAAACACGTCAGCACGCTAGGCATGATATATTTGATACAAAATTTACACTTTAAATGTTTGAGACAAATTAAATACACTATATGTTTGATGCAAACTATATACAATTTTATTTCATGTGCTTGTTTTTTCATTTACAAAGAACCTCACATTAAATAAATAAAAATTGTGTAACCCACACATTAGTTTTGGTTTAAATGAATAGATCAAATTTACAATAAGATTATATATATGTCATAGAGAAGCACAACTAGTCACTGTGAGTGATGGTAAGGAAGATCCATTGAATTACAAGTTGGCAATGGAAGATTCTAATGAAGAAAAGTGGCTAAAAGCCATGAAATTCGAGATGGATTCTATGTATTCAAGCTTTGTCTAGCAACTTGTTGATTCTTTCGAATGGTAAAACCCAATGGCAACAAATAGATCTACAAAAGAAGAAAAAGAAATGGATAGAGAAGTAGGGACTTTCAAAAAAAGCCGAGCAGGCAAAGGTTATACTTAAAAAGGAAGGAGTTGACTTTGAAGAAACTTTCTCCCCGATTGCTATGCTTAAGTCCATTCAAATACTCTTGTCCATTGTTACGCATTTTGATAAGTGCATAATTTGACATATTTTTATATCAGTCTTTCTTGTCTTTATTTTGTTATTTTTTTGAGTTTTATCATGTTTGTTTGTGTTGTGTTTTAATACCAAGGAGTGACAAGAGGATTAAAAATGAGGATTTTAGAGCTTCGAGATCATATATGTTCAATTTGGAATTCATCAGAGGTCATAGAACAAGATTCAGGAAAGAAACGGATGAAAACCAAGCAAAACAAGCCAAGAGGCCAAGAACTTGGGCACTGCAATGCCAACTTTGGGTGTCGCAGCACCTGTGTGTGAACCAATACTGCGGTACCAACATGCACAAATAACAAAGATTAGTAGTGACAAGAGCACGCCCATGCAAAGGGGCTGTGCTCTAATGCGCTTAAGGTAGGTTTTCAACCTAAATTGTGCTCCAACATGTCCACACAAAGGAGAGTTGCACTCCCACATAACCATTTAGATTTTAGCTCCATTTTTGACCTAGAAAAGATTCCAAGTTACCCATTTTCATCCTCCAATTAAGGCCTATAAATACCATACTTAGAAGCACAAAACGCCATTAGTTTTCATTAGTATTTGCTAAGTTTTTCTAGCCACCTTAGGAGATGAAAAAAAAAAAAGAAGAAAAAGAGGAGAATCAAGTGGTAGATTTGAATAGGATCATCTACGTAGAGTTTTTTGAAGACCATCATAGTTCTTTCTTTCCTTCTCTCTTTTAATTAGATTTTTTTTTTATTTTCTTTTCAATTACGTTAGTTTAATTTTGTTTTTGGTTGAAGGAAAATTCAAAACCCTAGATTATATGATTAATTTTTAGAATTATTTTTCAATTTTCTAATTGATTATTTATGTTTTTCTATAAATATTATTTATAATTATTGTCTTGTTTGTTTGGTGGCCAACTAAATAGGACATAAATTTAATCTATTGCTAGATTGGAATGCTTGATCCTTAATTATCTTATTATTCTAAACATTTGTAGCAAATTGCAAGATATGCTTATGGAAGTTTTTGTTTTAATTGCATTGAGGAACATAACCTAGGTGAAATAATCTGAGCTTGTGTGATTGTTGCCTTAATCAACCTATCTTTCTTATCTTAATGCTTCCATTGAATTGAATCTAAAGAGCTTATTCTAGGTTATTTGAGGGAAAGAGATTAAGTGAAGTGCTTCTTTTGTTTAACAACAAATAAAGGAAATATTAGGATAATAAAGTTGTTGTTATCTATGGTTGGTACTTTCAACAGAAAATTAGGAATAGTTCTGTAACTAATTGTATGGTTACTGTTTAGTGGCAGTGAATGATCTTTTAACGATTTTATTATTATTATTTTATCTTATTTTATTTCATTGTGTTTTCTTTTATTTAATTATTTAATTAAAATCAAAACTCCCAATTTTATGTTTAGTTTTATTGAGTCTAGATTTCAACGTCGATAACTAGTCAACTAGACCCAATCCTCTGCAAAAACGATCCTTAATCATTACTATACTTTATTATGACTATAGTTTAAGTAGGGTTTAATTTGGTGCTCCCTTTGAACCTATAATTTTGGCACTAGTTGTTAGGGGTTGTTTATCTAATTAATTGGTTATTTGTGTTTGTGTTTGTTTTTATTAATTTTAATTAACTTTCATTTTGCGTTTTTAATTTTTGTCCTTGTCTTTATTTTGTATGAGGTACTTCAAGATATTACATCCACGGGTCCTCACAAGTTTTGCCCAATAAGACTAGGAGCCGTTCTATAATGCTCAGTGGAAATATAAATATTTACTCATTCGGTATCCATATCATGGGTTCTCAAAGGAGTGGCAACTTCAATTCTTCCTCAACAGCTTATGTGTGACAACAAGACATTAGATTGAAAAGGGCAATGGTACCATCTTTTTTTACCAACAATTTGTGGGTGAAGCCTACTTTATGTTGAAAGACATGGCCGAGTATGATCAATGGAATTTGAATTTTTCAAGGACCAACTAAGGTTAGGAAGACGATTACTATAATTTGGACCATGGGTTGACACTCGACCTTATGATATGAGGGTAGAAGCCATCAATAGAGGGGCCTTGTTGGACCAACCATCTATAGTTATATCTCTTAAAGACATTGTCAAAGCTTTGGTTGCTAACAATGTACAATTTGAACAAGAGATAACTACAAGCATCCAAAATTTTCAAGGTTTTGTTGATCATTTGGCTAGCATTGTCAGTAAGTTGGAGGAACAAGGTCATTAATAAAATAGTTGAAAATATGTTGTGGCATGATGACGAAGATGACTCAAACAACTTAGGTTGGGAGAGTAATTTGCCTAACATAGGAGCTTTATGGGAATTTGAGCCTCTAGAGAAGATCAAGCCTTAGATGAACATCTAGAATCCTTGGCATTGTTTTATCTTAACACTTTGACACTCATGTGGTTGAAACCGATGTATACCTTATAAGTCACAAAATTTCCATTTAAAATCATGAATTCTATGAAGATCAAATCTCAAGCATGGTTTTGAAGAATCAAGTGGAGAGTGAAGAGCAATTGGAAGGGTTGTTATTTGAGGAATATGAAGCCAAATCACAAGACTCATTAGAGGATAAAAAAGCATATGAGACCATCAATTTGAACTCATCAATGGTACTAACATATACACCACTAGCGGATCCCTACTTCCTATTAATGCCACCTTCACCATATTGCATCCTCTTTAAACTTAGGCATGAAATGGTGTTCTCCTCCTAAGCATATTCATTGAAGTTGAGTCAAGTTGGTGTGATATGCAAACATACTCAATAAGTTGGTGTAATATGCAAAAATATTCAATATCCTACCAAGCTTGAGGATATTTACGATGAAGACCTATATGTGTTGTTCTATGACATTCCAAGGGCAAAAGCTACTCTTTGATAACTGCTTTTCCAAGTCAGACACTAAACCAAGTGCTTTATGTGAGGTAATCAAACAGCTGGAGAGTACGATAAAACAAACTTGATCTTTCCAACTTTCCTTCATCTTTATCTTTTTTATTATTTTATTGTTTTTCTTGTTTTGTTTTGTTTTTGTTTTTCTCTTTTCTTCTATGCTTAGTCTTACATTGAGGACAATGTAAGGATTAACTGTGGGGAGAAGGATTTAGGGCTTAAGAATTTATTTTTAGGTTTTTATTTGTTTGCTTCAAAAATTAAAAGATTTATAAAAACTTTTCATTTTTTTTTAATTTTAGTTTTAGGTTTTTGGGTTTTGTTTTAGATTTTAGGTTTTTGAGTCTTGGGAAGCTTTTCAAATTCTTTGATGAGAACTGAGTTTAATTTTTATGGCCTTGATTAATTACGTGTAATATTTTGAATCTTGATATTATTCTTTAGTTGATATGTTTTTATGGTAATTATACACACATCATTTTTCACAATAGTCATGTTATTTGGTATAGAGACTCACATGCTAGAATGAGTTGATTCTTATACTCTCACTTTAACTATCACTTTGATTTTGACATGCAGGGTTACACATTATAGCTCTTCCCAAGGCCTTTCGAAGAGAATGAATGATCAAGCTTCACTTGAAAAATGATTAAGGCATTAGAATCTGAAGCACCAAGACCAAATCAACCAGAGCCCTAACTGATGTCCCAAGAGAATATCCCCCTATTAAGCCAGTTTAAGCCTTCATATAAATCTTTTTCTTTGGCTAACCTCATGTTCTTGCCTTGCCCATTTATATTTATATCTTACCCTTGTTCTAAAGTTGAATTGGAGCATTAAAGACTTATTTTCATGTACAAGGCAAATTTTGCAAGAACTTGGGATGGGAACGTAAGAAAAGTGTGGGAGAGAGTACAAATCGAGGGATAAGGGAAATTTTTGTAAGGATAGCTAAAAAAAAAAAAGAAAAATGGGAGAAAAATATTTCAAGAAAAAAAATAAAAAAAGAAAGAAAAAAGGAAATAAATATCTTGTGCTTTCACATCTTTATTTTTGGGTGTTATAAAGTTAGTCAGAATGAAGCAAAGACCTAACACAATGAAATTAGACCTATGTCTTTACTTGTATAGGTTTTGAGCGATTTTTTTGGAAGATTTTACAATGTTTAGGGCTCCACGAAGTTTTTAGAACCCTTGTGATATCCATACCTTTCTTCCTCTTAGCCACTACCTCTTGGCCTTATTATAACCTTTATTGAAGACCTTTTGATTTCGGGTAATGCTTTTGGCGTATTAGAGATTCATACCAATGAAAAAGTCTATGATGTCCCCTCTTTAGAAATTGGATGATTGTTTTTGTGTAAATTATGAGTATGTACTTGTTCAAAGCATGTATAATATAATAATTGCTGACATTGACTATTTCACACACGCACAGAGTATGATTATTGTAGGATCTATTGGGTTTAGAATGATTATGGATTTAACTTAATGCTTTTTTTTAAATTATTTTAAGGCTATATCTTTCATTGTTATCTCAGACTAACTTGGAAGGTTAGTGTTTCTCTGTCCTTTCATTTGTGTTTAGGTTTTTCTTAAGGACTAGCAAAAGATAAGTGTAGGAAAGTCTAATAAGTGCACAATTTCACATATTTTTATATCATTCTTCCTCGTATTTTGTTAGTTTTCCAAGTTTTATTGTGTTTTTAAATTTTAGAGTTTCAAGATCATATATGTTCATTTGGACTTCATCAAAGGTCGTAGGACAAGATTCGGGTGTAAAACAAATGAAAATCGAGTGAAACAAGTTAAAATAACAAGATCTTAGGCACTCAGCACCAACTTTGGGCACATGGCACCAATGTGTGAACCAGCACATTGCTGCAACACTAAAAATGGGCATAGGAAATTCCAAAGATCAACAATGACAGGTGCGCTAGTGCATCCAACAAAGGTTTTTACCCTAAATTATGCCCCAGCAAGCCCACGCAAAGGACAGTTGTGCTCCCATGCGACCATTTGGGTTTTTGCTCTATTTTTGAATTAGACAAGAGTCCAAGTTGCCCCTTTTCATCCTCCAATACCAAACCTAAAAAAACTACGCTTAGAAACATAAAAAGTCATCAGTTTTCATCAATTTTTGCTAAGTTTTTCCAGCCATCTTAAGAGATGAAAGAGAAAACGAAGAAAAATAGAAGAATCAAGTGGTGGCTTTGAAGATGATCATCTACATAGAGATTCTTGAAGACTATCCTAGTTCTTTCTTTCCTTTTCTCTTTTCATTAGATTTTATTTTTTTGTATTTTATTTTATTTTATTTTCAACTATGTTAGTTTAATTTTGTTTTTGGTTGAAGGGAAATTTAAAACCCTAGAAATAATTATATGATTAATTATCAAAATTATTTTCTAATTTTCTAATTGAGATTATTTATGTTCTTTCATAATTATTGTTTATGATTATTTTCTTATTTTGTTTGGGTGGCCAACTAAATAGGACTTAAATTTAATATATTGCTCAATTGGAATGCTTGATTTGTAATTGTCTTATTATTCTAATCATTAGTAGCAAATTGCAAGGTATGATCACTGGAGTTTTTGTGTTAACTGCGATGTGGAACATGACACAGGTTAAATAATCTGAGCATATATGATTGTTATGTTGATCAACCTATCTTTCTTATCTTAATGCTTCCATTGAATTGAATCTAAAAAGCTTATTCTAGGTTTTTTGTAGGAAAGGGATTGGATAAAGAGCTTGTTTTATTAAACGACAAAGTAAGAAAAAATTAGGATAACAGAGCTTGTTGTTATCTGCAGTTGGTAGTTTTAATAGAAAATTAGGAATAGTTCTATAATTTATACTAGGGTTATTGTTTAATGGTGGTGACTAATCCTTTAATCTTTTTTTATTATTAGTGTTTTGTCTTATTTTATTTAGTTATTTAATTAAAGTCAAAACCCCCAATTTTGTGTTTAGTTTTATTGAGTCTAGATTTTAGTGTCGATAACTTGTTAAATAGACTCAATCTTTGATGGTAACAATCCTTACTCATTACTATACTTTATTATTACTACACTTTAGTAAGGTTTAATTTGGATGCTCCCTCCAAGCCTTCCATATTTTGACTATGAAATTCGATAGATGGATACCAAGACAATGTTTTTGAACAACTATCTTGAAAAAACATCTATACGGTACAACCAGAGGGTTTCATAGCTGAAGGCCAACTGCAAGAATTCTACAATTTGCAAAAGTCCATTTATGGACGTAAGTAGGCTTCTGGATCATGGAATATCAGATTTGGTTAGGCTATTGAGTCTTAAGGTTTTGAATGAAACTAAGACGAACCAAGCGCCTACATGTGCATACGAGAAAAGAATGTGATTTTCTTAGTAATTTACATTGATGACATCCTACTCATTGGAAATAATAAGAAATCAATGTCAAAAGTAAAGGAATGGTTAGCTAGCTTGTTGCAAATAAAAGATTTAGGTGAGACAAGTTGTATTCTTGGTATCTAGCTCATATGAGATTGCAAAAAAAAAAAAAAAAAAAAAAGCTATTGGCGTTGTCTTGGATAACGTATATAGACAAGGTACTTGCTAGGTATGAGATGCAGAACTCTAAGAGAGGGAATTTTCTCTCAATGCATGGTAAAATGGATTAACGACCTTCTATTTTGAGGCCCTATTTTTCCCGTCTAACAAACGATAAATTGATTTATAGCTCTAGAAAAATTGTGTAATGCATTCTCCACCTAACTCCAACGCCTAGGCTGTGCTGGCCAAGAATACAATTGCCATTTATTGCATTCATAGGTGTAGGTTGGGGTTTGAATTCTCAATGCATTTTAGTTGGCTAGGCCTACCTGTCGAAAACGATCGATTTTGCATTAGTTTGTATGACTTAATTATTGGTCTTGCGGCATTTAATTTTATAAGTTTTTTTTTTCTTTTTTTAAAAAAGAGATGTTTCGCATATCATAATTAATATGTTAACCGATCATGTTCATGTACGTGGCAAGGCAGATCTAGAAGTAGTACAATCCAAATGCTTATAACACGTACACAGCCAATTAATTAGCCGTTCAAAATCTTTTCTTTTTTTTTTTTCCAAGTAGATGTAAAATGGATGTCCAAATGAAATTCGTATTGAAATTGAAAAAAAAAAAAAAAAAAAAAAAAAGATCTTTAACTTGAATGATGCGTCAGGCCTATTGAATGGTTAATAGAAAATGTATGTACATGGTGATCAATTTTAAATTCTTGTATTTACTAAGACTAAGCATTAATGTAAAACATGGTGTTATCTATAGTTTTTACATATTTCTTATGGAAATTCTTCACGAAATACAGGAGGTAATTTCCCGCAGTTTGATTTTATGTTTATGCTTTTCTTATAACGAAGAGAACGGAAAGTTATAATCTTTGACTTAGCATCTAGATATTTCTAAAAATAGTTATACAACAAAATTTTGATTTGTTTTGAAAGGCAAAAATATTGATATTTAGATTGTACCATTTGCATCTAGGGTTTTCTTTTCCTCTTCTTACATCGCCGCCCCCTCACCTTATGACTGGAATCCGACATTGACTATGTGTTGGCTGCTTGGTTCGAGTCCGAGAACAGGAGTGGCATGGCTTTTGTAGAGGAGTATCTCTGAGGCTAACGTGTGAGGCTGCTATGACTAGTTCGGAGATTCAGGGGTGGCCAGCTTAGGGCCTTTTAGTGTTATGGCTCTCTCTATCAGGAACCAAGTCTCTCACGACAGGAATTCTTCCACTGTTTCTGTTTGGGGCCATGGCCATCCTTGGGTGGCGATGTTTGGGTGGCTATGAGGTGGGGGCGATTGCCATGGCACGGCAAAGGTTTTGGTGGGGGAGGCTTGTTGAAGGGAGTCTAGACAAGGTTTTTGTGGTTGTAGGCTCGGATCCATCAGAGTTGGGTGAGGATTAGGGGCCGCCGAGAGTTGGGCTATTGATGGTAGGTTTCCTTGCTATTGTTTCTTCGGCTATGCTATTTTGGGTTTGTTGATAGTGGTGTTTTGACCTCACCATTATTTGCTTGCGTTGTCGGCGTTATTGCTCTACTTATCCATAGTTTGCCTTTGGTTTTTAGTTTTTCAATAACGGCATGATGTTTTCCACCTCTATATTATATTTTTGTTTTTTTGTTTTGCTTGTGTTTTTTCACAGTAATAATAGATGTAATTTCCCCATCTACCAGGTGGTTTTATGTGTCCTCTGCCTCTAAGAGTTTGCACTTGGCGGTGTTTTGGTTTCTTTATGGTTGTGGCTTTTGTGCTACATTTTCAATTGTCGAGGGGCTTTTAACATAATATGTGTTCTTTGTTAGTGAACCGAGGTGCCTTGTTTAATCGGGCCTTTCCATTCAGTCAAGCCTTGTCACGACCCAAAAATAGGGCATGACATGGAGGTTTAGTTTAAGAAAATAATTTAAGTTAGGTAAAATTTTAAAACTTGAAATCAAATTAGAAATGAAATTAATTAAAGGTAACTTAATTATTTTTCTAAACCAATCCCTAAATAATAAAAGGATAAATAAGGACATTTTATTTTTAACTTCCACTTATTCATGTGAGCAACTATCATTTATACAAACTACACAAATTATTTAGAAGGTCGAATATTCTCATTTTTTTTATAGATATATATTTTTCAAATAAACTACAAACACAAATTTTAAAACAAAGAAAATGAATTGAAACAAAACAATTATCTCAAATAAAACTTTAAGATCTCCAAATTTTTAATTCTCGTAATGACCTATAATTTCGTAAATTTTACCAAAGTACAGCATAGGGACATTGTTTGGTTATACAGTCCTTTTACATATACAATTAAATTAAGGTAGAAAAAAGATAATATAGTTGCGTTGGTACAAATAGATCCGCTCTTTCAATCTCAAAAGTTTTTTCTCTCATTCTTTGGGAAGAACGCCAGAGGAATGTTGCACAAATTGTTCTTCCTCTTTCTGAGAACTTGACCTCAAACGACGCCAATCTTGCTGCCGTTTCTGCTGGGAATGCTGGGAAGGCAAAATGACCTGTTTGTACCTATTGTAATATTCCAGGGCACACTATTGATAAATGCCACAAATTGCATGGGTATCCACCAGGACATCCAGCTCTTGGCGAGATGAAGTCCAAAGCTCCAACCCATAAAGCTCAAGTGCATCAGGCCAGCTCCAATGCCCAGAAAGAGGAAGTTGCAGTTCAAGATAGGGATGATGCTAATCTGAGTTCGAATCAATGCAAGCAAGTCATTGCGTTTCTGAACTCGCAACTGCAGCTAGGGATTCACGATTCTTCGGACCAGAATCAGCTTAAACCAATAGTATCATGCTTCAGTGGTATTCCTTCTTCACCTTCTATATCTTCTTCCTTTTCTATTTCCAAGTCTACATGGGTCCTTGACACCGGCACGACACATCATATTTGTTGTTCTGGCAAGCTCTTAAAGTCTAAAATTCACATTCTTAATTCTTCCATTAATTTGCCAAATGGAATTTCGATCCCTGTCAACCAAATGGGTTCAGTTCAGTTGTCTGAGTCTCTTACTTTGCAAACTGTTCTTTCTGTACCTTCATTCAAGTTCAATCTGATTTCTATCAGCTCTTTGACCCGAGACCTCAACTGCTCTGTTAATTTTATTTATGATTCTTGCTTAATTCAGGACCATACACAGGGGAAGACGATTGGGACGGGTAAACGATTGGGAAACCTTTACATTCTGAGTCTATGTAATGTTGCTCTTGGTAAGGTTCCTGTTTGTTTTTCTCTAGCGCAAACTGTTTGTAATAATGTCAGTATGAATCCTAGTGAATTATGGCATTTTCGTTTGGGCCACCCCTCTTATCTCAAAATTCAAGTCATGAAAGATGTTTTGAATGTTTCTTACAAACCGAATAATTCATTACATTGTTCCATTTGTCCACTTGCCAAATAGCGTCGTTTACCTTTTGTTTCTTCTAATACACGATGTGATTCTTCTTTTCACTTGGTGCATATGGATATTTTGGGTCCCCTTACACCACTAACTACAGAAGGCTATAAGTACTTTTTGACTATTGTTGATGACTTCTCGCGTTTCACTTGGGTCTACTTGTTAAAAGCTAAATCTGATGTTGAAATTATTTTTCCTGAATTCTATTCCCTAATCTTGACCCAATTTGATGTGAAAATCAAGTCAGTTCATTTCGATAATGCTCGTGAACTTGCCTTTACAGAGTTTTTTAGGAATAAGGGTATCTTTGTGTTGATACTCCACAACAAAATTTGGCTGTGGAGAGGAAACATCAACATCTTCTCAATGTCGCCTGTGCTCTCCTTTTTCAGTCCAATATTCCTTTGCCATATTGGGGGGACTGCATTCTCTCATCTACTTACCTCATCAATAGAACACCATCACCTTTCCTTTCCAATAAAACTCCTTTTGAATTACTATATCATAAACCACCTACTTATTCTCACCTCAGAATTTTTGGGTGCTTGTGTTACGGTTCTACCCTTGATAGGATTCGTACAAAATTTTCTCCCCGAGCTTCTCTCGCTGTCTTTCTTCGATATCCTCCTGGCTACAAAGGGTACAAATTACTTGATCTTACGACCAACACAACCTTCATTTCCCAAGATGTTGTTTTTCATGAAAACATATTTCCTTTTCGTTCTTAGCCTACAGCTCCTATACACTCTTCTTTCTTTTATCCCTGTGTTCTACCTGGTCAGGTCCTTAGTGAATCTCTATGTATTCCTAGCTCGTCATCTTCCTCATCCTCCCACAACATCATTCCTGTTGAGTCTAGACCAACCCGAGTCCATAAAACTCCCTCTTATCTCCAACATTTTCATTGTTATTCAACGTTGTCACCTTCTAGTTCAACACTTTATCCTTTGTCCAAAGTGTTGAGTTATGAGAAATTATCCCCCTCTTATCGTACTTTTGTTTGTTCCATCTCCTCTCACATTAAACCCGATACTTTTGCTCAAGCTGTTGCTGTGCCAGAATGGCGGGAAGCTACACGTGCAGAATTGCAAGCTTTGAAACAGAATGATACCTGGGCTATCATCTCTTTACCCCCAGTAAGCATGTCATTGGTTGTCGCTGGGTTTATAAACTGAAATATAAATCGGATGGTAGTTTGGAAAGGCATAAGGCTCGGCTCGTAGCAAAAGGTTTTACCTAACAAGAAGGGGTCGATTACCTTGATACTTTCTCCCCTGTTGCAAGACTCACCACCGTGAGGGTCCTCTTAGCATTGGCTGCCATTCACAGTTAGTCTCTTACACAATTGGATGTCAATAACGCCTTTCTTCATGGTGATTTGACAGAGGAGGTGTCTATGGCTCTTCCACCCGGTTATCATCATGAAGGGGAGACTTTACCTCCTCGTCCTGTTTGCAAGCTTCGCAAATCTTTATATGGGCTGAAACAAGCTTCTCAACAGTGTTTTGCCAAATTTTCCTCGGTTCTTTTTGGTTTTGGCTTTCAACAATCATCAGCGGATAGTTCTCTTTTTACTAGAGCAAGAAAACTGTCGTTTATTGCTCTCCTGGTTTACGTTGATGGCAGTTGTGATTGCTAGTAATAACCCTGAGGAAGTTGAGCAACTCAAACAATTTCTTGATAAGCGTTTCAGGCTCAAAGTTCTTGGAACGCTTAAATTCTTCTTAGGTCTGGAAGTATCACGGTCAAAACAAGGTATCTTTCTTTGTCAACGATAGTATGCCATGAAACTATTGTCAGATACTGGTTTCCTTGGCTGCAAGCCTCAAAGAACTCCCATGGAACCCAACACCAAGCTGATTCGAGATGATGGAGAAATTTTACCTTATCAGACCCAATATAGAAGGTTGATTGGACGACTATTGTACCTTACCATTAGCAGGCCAGACCTTTCTTTCTTTGTGAATTACCTCAACCAATTTTTATCTCAGCCACGTGTGCCTCATCTCCATGTTGTGCATCGTATTCTGCAATATATAAAGGGAACGGTAGGCCAAGGTTTGCTCTTCTCTACTTCTTCGACATTAGATTTAAGGGGTTTTGTTGATTCTGATTGAGCTGCATGTCCTGATAGCCGTCGATCCATCAGTGGCTTTTGTTTCTTTATTGGAGATTCTCTTGTCTCTTGGTAATCTAAGAAACAACAGACCGTATCTCAGTCTTCAGCTGAGGCCGAGTATAGGTCCATGGCAAATGCGACCTGTGAAGCAGTGTGGTTGATATCTCTTCTCAAGGATTTACAAGTCAATCATTCAAAGCCTGTTGTTTTGTTTTGTGATAATCAGGCTGCCCTTCATATAGCAGCCACCCTGTCTTTCACAAGCGGACGAAACATGTTGAAATAGATTGCCATCTAGTACGCAAGAAAATTCAAAGTGGTGTCCTCAAGACTCTTTTTGTTGCCTCCCAGCATCAAGTGGCTGATATTCTCACTAAACCTTTGGCTTCAACACAGTTTGCAGCTCTCCTTTGCAAGATGGGAGTAAAGAACATGCACACTCCATCTTGAGGGGAGTATTAAATACTGAGGGTCTTTTGTGTAATTTTGGCATATATTAGTTACAACAGTTTTTTTGTTTTTGGCGTTGTTCCCTTTTTGTGCTGGTGTGTAAAAGGCTGGTGTGAGTCTCACGTTTTATAACCAGCAACTTTACTGAACCAGCTACTATATATGCCCCTTTCTTTGCTTTGAATGAATGAGCGAGCTTTTCATCTGATTCCTCTCTTCTCCTCAATTTCATAATAATGGTCGAATAGGAAATTGTGTCCATTTAAAAGCAAATGGATTCTTATCTGTTGCAAGCGGGATGAAAGGAATTCTAGGCAAAAAGACTCTTTCCAGAATACTCTCCAGTTGCAATCTCTGCGTCAATGACGCTTATGAAATTCTCAGCAAATTAACCCAGTTCCATTGCACAATCCTTCAGCTGCATTAATATTGTGCAAAAACATAGCAAGGCAATTTTTTCAAGGCCAACTCATGAGGAGGGATATAATTAGGTGTCAAAGTGTCGAGGAAATCTGCTTGTAAAGCTTGTTCTGTGCTATATAAGACTTCATAAAAACTATAATACTTTACCATATCTCCCGGGAATCGCTCCAGCAACAAATCATTAATTTGATCAACATACTCATTTTTTGGAGATAAGATAACACAACCAATCATCGACTAGAGCTTTCTGGATAAGCATGTATGTTTGGAAAAACAGTTATAAATTGCTTCAATGACGATATATCATCCATATATGTTATACCATGTTTCTCAGAAGTTGAACTTTGCCAAATCGATCACATTTTTCTTATCCGTTTCCAATTCTAAGGAGGTATTCAGAATATGTCGGATCTGATTTTGCCCTCATATTTTCCATCAACTGAATCTTTGTAAATGATTTCCACAAATATGAACTAACAAGACTCGCCTTGATGAAAGCTGCCTTTGCTTACCTCAAAACAACGGGCAAAACCTGACGGAAGTCAGCGTCCAAAACAACAAGTTTCCCACTAAATGGTAAATTACATTCAATTACATCCTGCAACATTCTATCCAAAGCTTCGATTGCTAATCGATGGACCATTGGAGCTTCATCCCAGCTTATCAACTTTGTTATTTGCAACAACTTCGCTAAAGACAATTGCTTGCTTACATTACAAGTGGCATCATCATCCAATATAAGTGGAATTTTAAATCTAGAATGTGCAGTTCGACCACCAGGTAATATACCAGCAGCAACTCCAGTAGTTGCTGTTGCAAAAGTGAACTAACTTGTTCAATCTAACTGCAGCAAGCAAAGCACGATACAAGTATGTCTTTCTGGTGCCACCTGGACCATTAATGAAGAACATTCCTCCTTGATTTGCAAACACTTTGTCCAAAATCATGTCAAATGCATGTCTTTGTTTGCTATTTAAGTTGTCCATAGATTGAAGATCGTCTCAGATACATCTGGTTACAATTCTTCATCAATCACCTTGGCTATTTTTTCCATGCAAGTTAAGATAAACAGAAAAAATAACCAGTAGTCATTCACATGTTTTCCCATTGGTTCCAGGATTAATTTAAGCTTTGCAATGCTTTTAACTCTGCATCTACTAATAGCAAATTATCATGTGTGTAATCTCGAAACATGAACTCTTTGAACTTTCCCACAATGATTTTGGATTGTTGGGTGCACAAAATGCAAAAATGGCAGCAAATAAACGATGCAGTTCAGAAGGCATACCATACAAAGAAGCTTCTTCCAAGCACAACTCATAGTCACTGTCGCCCTGTAGCAGCCCATGCAAAACGGCTGCCTCACGAAATGTAGAAACATGGATCCTATTTACAGCTTTTAAGTGATCATATGATAATGGACCTCTAATATGATTTAGCAATAACCACAAGCACTAGCGCTCTCCTTCAGTAGGACTTGCTGTCACTATTCTTCCAACAACATCATGTTTTTTGCCTTTCGGTCCATATTTTGTCACGTTTATGCCAAACAAAGTATTAAGGGAATATTCTATACAATAATGTTCTTGCCCTTGTATTTATAGCATTCATCTCAAAAAATTCTGTCAACGTAGTTTTTTTGGAAATATCATTGTTAACTACTGAAGGAAGATCATCTGTTTCTTGAAAAGTAACCAACTAATTATGGGGAAGATGTAGCTGTGAGGAGACAACCGAAGGATGGATCTTGCTCAAGGTGAAGGCAAATCTTCTCCACATTGTTTCTGGTGGAGAAATCCATCTACCAGATTGAAACATTTCAATTTCATCAATAACATTTGTTCCGCCATCAGGACGAACTGAAAAACAAATTCTATCATGGCCTCTATATACTTGTATAAGTACTTGACAGCCTTGATAGTAGAGCAAACTTCCACATTTATATGACAATCAAACTTGGCTAATAAACAAGGATTATATGGAACAGCCCATTTATTGTCCAAATAATGACCTCAAACTTTAATTTTTTGATTGGCCTTTCGTCGACAGTACCGGGGATAAGAATCATCACCATTCTCAGTCTCTAAGCAAAACGCCCTAGGGTAATGAGTTCTGCATTTTCCATTTTCATGCATACAAACTTTTTTGGGATTGAGGGCACCACATGGACAATGCATCATATGCTATGCAACCAATGAGTGAAGATATGGATGATCCTCTTGAACAGGGATTTCAGTTGACACAATTCTGTCATATTGCTTAGGGCTAACAAGATTGCACTTGATTTTAAAACAGACAAGAAATGCGCATGTGGAAGACCTCTTAATTGAAACTCTATGACATACACATAAGCAGCAACTGGGCCAAATATTTGTCTGTTAAATAAATCATTCTTCAGCTCCTCCAATTTGGCTCTAAAAATTCGTGAGACCATGTCGGGCGCATTTTGCACCATATCATTGTCTCCCAATTCTTGTTTTTACATCTGGCCAATTAGGATTACATGTCATTGTTAGAAACAAATACGGCTTTCCAAACCGTTGTACTAATGTGTAACACCTGCCAATTTTCATGTAATAGATATTATTAGATAAGTAACGACGAGAAGTATTTTCCTTTATGATATATGATATAATATTACTAACTATTTTATTTTAAGTATGATGACAGGTGACAATCATATAGATTGATGTGCTTAAGGTGTTCATGTCATTTATGTTGTATACATGATAATTACTTAGTAATTAATTAATGTTTTGTTATATTTTAGTGTATACGGCAGATCGACAGGCCGATCCTTCAAGTTCGGCAGGCCAAATTGTCCATCATGGAACGGCAGGCCGATGAATTTGACAGGCCGGACCTCACGGATTCAGCAGGCCGAAGTAAACCGTCGACAGGCGGAAGACAGCTGACGAGTAATCAGCACGTGATCACCAAAATTGTGGCATTGATGATTGGATATGATTGGATAATTAATTCTGATTGATTAGCATATTTTTGGTCTTTTTCCTTGTTTTAGGTAATAGAATATTTGACTTTTGTGGATGATTGGATATTTGATGAGGGTTTCCTCTATTGAAATTGTGATATATGGTAAGTGAAACAAATTGTTTTGACTTTCCACCTTAATTCTCTCTCACGTGAAAGTATCTATCTTTAAAAAAAAGAAAAATTCTGCTCACTTATAAAAAAGAACAATTGTCTTACTTTCACATCATCCCATTTTTTTTATTTCACGTATACTTTTTCTGTCTCAGTTCTTCTCTCTCTTTTCTTCACGTTTCTTCTTCTCTTCTTCCCCTTATTTTCCTACAAATATTTGAATAAAATATTGAGCATTCTTCTGGGCAAACTCAAGGAAATTAGAGAAGAATCGTTTCAAGATAAGAATGCATTCTAGAATAATCCTTAAATTTTATTTTCCTATAATCCAACCCCCTTAACTCTGCCTACAAATTTCTGTTTACAATGAAATTTTATTATGATATTCATGTATGTGCTATGAGATGTTCCTCAAAATTTCAAACCATTTGGAGTTTTCTATGTTGAGATATTAAATTTTTAGTCTCTACCACTCATAGTAAACTGTTGTTGATTGGTTATGTTGCACTAAGATATAGACTTTGTTCATAATGCAAATGAATGTTATTTGGCACGAAATTTGATCGATATATTCATGTATATATTAAGTGTTGAACTAGAAAGTCTCATGGTGAAATGATGAATATTTATGTGTTATTGAATTTTCTTTCAGACTAGGTTTTGTGGCTGTTCTTGTTAGACATGTATGCCCTAAGGAGTAAAAATATAATACGTTTTTGGAGACATTTTTATCAATAAAGAATTTATTCATTTATATATACTAAATCTTGTCATCTTTACGTTCATATTTGTTGAATGTATGATAAGCAAACAGTAGTCTGAGACTGTCAGTCTAAACCTTAAGAATTGGGCATATGATGGGATGATTATGCGGTAGACACGATTCTTAAGGTGAAGGTCTAAAACGTATGATCCACAATCGAGGGAATAAAGTTGGGCGCTTTATTCTTGTAAAGATTGTTATGTTGTCTATATCCCTTTTGGGAGATGGTTTAGCTTGACCATCGGAGTTGGACTCTGTAAATAGAAACATTGGCACGTTGTCATAGGTGACGATGTGTTGGATTGAGACATAAAGTGAATTGATTTGGATTAATAATTCTATCTTGGCAAATCGATTCACTTTAGACAGGCATTTGTATTGTTTCTTAATCCTGAGATGAATAGTAGGCCCGTTGTCTCGACTTGTGTCTTTTGATGTACCAATGGGTGACTCCCACATCTCTATAGTGGTATGCATGTCAGTACGTTAGAGGCATGACTCTTGATAGCGTAGACTTGTTATTCATAGATATGGAATCCATAGCTCCTCTTTAGGAGTAATGATATCCTCTTATATGCGTTGTCTTGTAATTGGAAAACTGGAGCGCTCAACCATTTGGATACATAGGTGTAACCGAATGGTATACTATCTTTGGATGGTAAGTTTTCTAATGGTGAGACAATGGAACGTAAGATAAAAATAATCGAGAAGGTAAGACAGAACTTGTCCTTAAGCCGATTATGGATTATCATATGGGGATACGATGCACTATGATATGTCATGGAGACTTAGCTACACGAGCTTCGTAATTCTATAAAGTTCGAGAGTGTAGCTCTAAGCTTTTAGTGGAGTAGCGTTGGAGTTGATAATTATGAAATGTATATCTGGGATATTGGGTTTTATAATTATCATGAGCTTGAACTTTATAGGTCCATTTTGGTCCCCTTTGCTAGCTCACAAAATCCTAAAACGACACGGCGTGCTTTTCCAATAATTGGTGACTTATGTCGGATTTATCATATTGGTTTAAGATTTGTAAGAATCAAATAATTCATGTCTGTTTATCGGTTG
Organism: Artocarpus heterophyllus; assembly: GCA_025403435.1. Lineage (NCBI taxonomy): Eukaryota > Viridiplantae > Streptophyta > Magnoliopsida > Rosales > Moraceae > Artocarpus > Artocarpus heterophyllus. The sequence continues at coordinate 20,656,301 of CM046341.1, forward strand.
AATTAATTTTGTAAGAAACTAGTTCAAGATAAACTTGTTGAATTATTGCGATCAGATAATTCTTGTCTGTTTATCGGTTGATTTAATTTTTGGACAAATTAGATCAAGATAAACTTGTAGAATTATTGTGAATTGATTTATTTTCTTAGAGATTATCTTGATAAAGTTTGTTTTGATCAGATAACTTCTCTATTGGGTTATTTGAATCAAAACTAAGACTTTATCCTTTAGAATCTCGGGTGGAAAATAAAAGATTCGCGGAGATTTTTTCTCGGGAGTTCGGCCTGCCGGATGACGTGTTCGGCCTGCCGATCAGACAGTTCGGCCTGCCGATCAGCAGAGATAAGATTACGCGTTTTCACGCGGATCTTATCAGATATTGATCCGAACTTGATTCTGTTTCGAGTTTTGGAGACCTAATCTGATATGGACTGATCCCAAGACCAATAGGTATAAAAAGGGAGTGAGTGTCATGATTTAATAGAGATCAATTTGAGAGATTAAGAGTGATACTCTTCTAGTGAGCATTTGAAACTCCCTGAGAGCTTTTGGTCACAAATCACGAACACTAGCTTTGGGTTCTCTCTGTTGGTTGGAAGGAGAGTTACCGGTGAAAGAGCTGTACATATGAGCCCACACTCACTCCAGTTGTGGATAGAGAATAGCAAAGAAGACCAGTTGGTTGAGGCTCTTCTGGAACGTTACTTCTCTACACAGATTGTGAAGGTTCTTCGGCACACTGAGGTTAGTAAGATCTGTCTAATTTATACATATAACATGTCAAACTTGTGTTTTGAAAATTACTCTGATGGAAAATTTTTAAAATTTCGCTGCGCACTTTGTTTCCAACAGTTCTATCAGTGAATTGTTGGACTTCTTATTGCGTGATGTTTTTGTATGACTAAACGAATTTATTGGACAATGATACTTTTTATGGTACTGTATTAACATGTTAATAGGTTGTCATAAAAATTTTAGAGTCAAAGTAAGTTTATTTTATTTGTTTGAAAATATTTACCAAAGGATGCTCATTGCTTTTCAACTTGAAGTTAGTTTTACCACTGATTTTCAAATGTATGTTTTGATATATTCCGATGATGTAGTTTTACATGTCTATTATATGTCGTATTTTTATGAAATTATTTTAGGATATAGATAATTTATTATATGAATGTTAGTAAGGACTGCTCACTGTTTTGTTATTGTTGGCAGATTTTGTGTTGTGTGTTTTGTGACTTGTTTTAGTTATCAAATGGAATTTATATGGCCAACAAAAAATCATTATATTATGTTTATAAGTTAGCTTTATCCCTCTAGAGTCTCATGCTCTAATTGTCTATGGATTGTGAATTATTGAATTATGAATACATAAGGGTGAAGCAGGTATTAGTATTGCAGTTTTTGCATGAATACTTAAAAGTTGGTAAAATATATTTGTGTTCATGTATTTCTTGAAATGGAGGTGTGAGTAATGTATTATGGTATTGGAAGATTCCTTGAACATAGATAAATGTTAATTTTATTTTTATATGAATGTATGAGATGAACATTTCAAGAAGTGAGCACGTCGAGACCGTGGTGACGTCATCCAAAGAAAAGGTTTAGTAAGCAAGTCAAGTAAGTACATTCTCACCTGCAACATGATGAATGTTTATGAAAGTTTTATGAGGATATGTTTCATGATGATTTTTTTAAAAAGTTGATTTACATGATGTCTTCCATGAAAGCTTTTGATGTTCTATGAAAGTTCAATGAATGTCTTGATGATGACGTTTGTGAAAGCTTAAAAGTGTGTGTGTGTGTATATATATATATATATATATGTATATGTACCACTTAAATAAGTATTGCACACCCTATGTTATGTTATGTTTATGTTTATGATGTCATGTTTGCTTTGGAATTAGCTACCCCTCTCCTCTCATGATGGTGCGCCTACAAAGATGATAATGGTGCAACACTTGGGCCCTTAAAGATAAAATGAATAAAGTTTTAATATGAATAATGTAAAGAAAGATATGTTCTATATGAGACTGTGCCAAGTACACTACTATGTTGATGATGATTATGATTATAATGTTTCATAAAGATGTTCATAAAATGTTTTATCTTGTGAGATTGTAAGGTGTACTTACTAAACTTTTTGTTTACTTAGTTCTATATCATGTTGCAGATAAAGATAAGAGGATAATGGGATAGATAGAGGGCAAAAGCAGGCGTATGAGCTATGCATGATGGATTGAAAACAAAGATGCCTAGAAAGAAGTTTAAAATTTATGAATTATGTTTTTATTACTTTGAATGTTTATTTTCTGCACTTTGAGATATTGGAATTTGTTTTAATTATTTTGATTTTGACAGTAGATCGACTTGTAGACCATTACTGGTCTGACTGCCAGTGCAATGATCGGCCTACAGATTACCTTGTATTAACCTGCCGATCTAAGTATTTTAAAACTCTGGATTTGTAGAGCCTCGAAAGGCCTGTTGATGGTTGAAGTTCAGACCGCCGGTCATGTTCGGCCTACCAATATCCAAAGTTTGGCCTACCAAACTGTTCAGACAGATTTCAAAAGTTGTTTTGATTTTTATTTAAATTATAATCTTATTATATTATATTGGTAAACTATTTGAAAAGTACATACATATAAATAGTTTTTAATAAATGTTTAAAAAAATGATGAAAAGAATGGATCCTAAGAATATGTTAATTAAATTATGATTTTAATCTTAATACCTTATCTTAAATAATGATAACATGAATGAATGCAACTACTGTTGGGTTTTGTTGGATTTTGTGATTCAAATAAGCAGCAGAAAATCAAAATTAATTCCTACAAAACCCTTACAGGATCCATGCAATTCGATTAGATTGATAAAAAAGTAATAGAATCTTACCAAGATAACAATAGGGGCAAGATTTCTGGAAGGAAGAGAGTGGGTTCACTCTGGTGACACCCTAACTCGAACTTTTCGTATTCAAGATTGGATTTAGACGTTGTTACTTAGAGCAACATCCTCTGTAGGTATCCACACAAATACTCTCTCAAAAACCAAATTAGTGTGCTAGCATCCTCTTCTTGCGTTAAATGACTCTCTCTAATTTTTGGGGTTTTAATGTTTTTCGCCTTTTAGAATGAGAGAACGTCTTTTCTTATCTAATTTAGCCAAAAACCCTAAAACATATATATATATATATATATATATTGACTTTAAGATAGAGTCAGATTTTAATTAGGCTAAACTGTAATTCAAATATAATTCATAGAATCTAGATAATGTCATATTCAATGAACCTAGACATATCTAGTATATCGAATTTGGACATTATCTATAACACCCGAGATTTTTAATGCATTAAAAATGCATTAAATTAAGGATTATATTAAGACAAAAAATACAATTAAAGGAAAATGCTGTATAATATTACAGAAAATTATACAGTATTAGAGCAATGCAGTATAAAAATTGGATTGTGTGGACCACAATTTCTTTTTATACTTTTATAAAAAGAAAAGAAATGAAAAAAAAAGGAAAAAATCAGAAAATCTCTTAAATTCGACACACTATCTCTCTACACTTTCTCTCTCTAGAATTCTCTCTCTCCTCGAATCTCGTTCGAGATTCCAGCATCCGTTTTTGACACCTCCCATGCCAATGGAAAGCTCTTGACGAGCTAATTCCAACGAGGTGTCGTGCCGCCCAAAACGCCGCCGGAGGAGGCCACACGCGCTGCCCAAAGTGGCGGCGAAACCCATTTCTTTTCGACGAGATATCTTCATCGTCCGACGTCCGATCGACGTGATTCTTGTTCCTACACGACCATCGTGATGAGAGGAACAAAATCCACCCTTGGTGGCAGCTCAACAACGGCCGGATTGCTCCGCCCGCCTATCGCCTCCGTGCGCCACCGCCCCCACAGTGGAACTCTACCTTGGCGGAGGAGGTCGCCGACACCACCCCTCCCAAAGAGTTCAGAGGATCAAGGGGAGTAAAACCTCTCGATCAATTGCACGGAAGGAGCCCGTTTCGCCAGAGAACGGCCATCGCCGCCGTCAACCGCCGCGGGAGCCTCGTTTTTTGCTCTTCCCAGCCACATTTCTTCAAATTGGGTGAGGGGAAATGCTCATAGGATGATGGGTAGTAAAAGCCCTCAACCAATTTCGGGATTCCATTGCCGGAAAGCCATCATCGGAGCCTCCATTTTTGCCATCAATGTCGAGCTCCGACCTGCTATGTTAGAGGCAGAATTAGGCAAAATTGACACCGCCATTGGACTCAGAATGGTCAATTTATGGGGGGTAGGCCCGAGCCCAGCTGCCAACGGACCCCGATTGACTTCGGTCAACGATGGTCAAAGTCGGTCAACGGCTGGTCAACGTCGATCAACGGTCGGTCAACAGTGACTTTGGATTTTTGTGATCCGGACCTCCGATCGAAGATCCGAGACGGCCTCCCGACTCGTTTCAACGCTCTGAACGCAATGGTGACCTTCGTTCGAGCAAATTCTACTCCGATGAAAATCGTCTGGTACCGACTACACGTGGATCGAGACGATTTAAACAGTAGTATCGGAGTCCAGAATGACAGTTTCAAGAATGGATGATCTCCAAGAAGCATTCCTAGCCATTCACGGTAGCTCGAGGAGCACTGCAAAGGATGCTTCGCATACTGTAGATGCAGCGAGATACAACTGGATCTGCTTTGCTTGGAGTTCAAGTAAGTAGGAATCTCGCCTACAGTATAAACTGTTTTAGAATAAATTGTTTTAGATGCTTTCATAAAAATTTATGAAATACATGATCAGTGATTGTTACACTATTTTATGTGAGAATAGGTTCTATAACGTTACAAGGTTGACGAAAAACTCGTTAAGGGTAAAATCGTCATTATTAAGGAAACGGCTAGAACGGAGTCGAACACTCCGATTTAGCATAACGTTATTAGATGAAAAATGTTCCGTAATACGTTAAGTAACGTAACCGTTATGTGAGACCATAAATTTATTAAAGAATGGTTAATGTTTACGTTTTATTGTCAATCGAGTGGATTGATAATAAAGAAGGTTAATTAATGAGTCGACTGTCGTATGATCAGGACACAGAGGCCGACTAATGCAAGGAAAAGGAACGGAATAGAGAACGCTAGAGCATAGTTTGGGTAAGTTCAGACTTCACCTACAACATGAAGTAAATGACTTTTAAACGCTTATTTATATAATTTGCAAATGAGTTTGCAATTACTATGTAAGTTTCTTTTAAAGTATGTTTGTATTTATTATGCAAAAAAGTTTTAAAGTTCAAGAAAAAGATTTGCTATGAATTTTCAATCGTTATGTTAAAGGTTTATTTGCATATTGATATGCATAACATTTCTTGAAAGTGTAAGTTATGATTTTTAAAGTATTTAAAGTATGTTTTGCATTATGGCAATGCAAAATGTTTTATAGATTAAGTTATAAGTTTCATGATGCAATTGCTATGCAATAAGTTGCATTTATTGTGCAATAAGTTTTGGAATAAAAGTTATAATTTGTAAAATGTGATTGCGTTATATGATACGTTGCGATACAATAAGTTGCAATTGTGATGCAATAAATTTCAGAGTACAAACTATGATTAGCAAAATGTGTTTGCATTTTATATTGTATTTATTAAGCAATATGTTGCATTTGTGATGCAATAAGTGTTAGAATGCAAGTTATGATTTGCAAAATGTGTTTGCGTTTTATGATGATTTTATTAAGCAATATGTTGCATCTGTTATGCAATAAATTTTATAATACAAGCTATGAATTGCAAGTGTATTGCATATGATGTGATTGCATTTGAAATGCTCACTAAAGTTAATAAGAAGGTAACGTTAAGATAAAAAGAAAGTGTTGTACCAGCCTCTTTGTTATGAGGTAATGAAAGTAAAATTAAAGTTTGACCTCCTAAAGGTGAGGTACAAGACCTCAATGTTTGATGGTCTCAAGTCTTCCACAAGGGAAGCATCATGTATATGATCTCATGATTAATGAGTTGGTACGAACACTAAAGTAAAGTAAGGAAAAGGAAGGTTATAAGAAAAAGAAAGTTAAAGGAACAAGAATAAAGGTTGAGAAAGAAAAGAATATTTAAGTTTATAGAACGTTCATAAAATGCTCATAATTGAAGTTAATAATTGAGCATAAATGGAGTCATGCATTCTGATGTTGTTTGAATGCCTTTTTATGATGTATTTATATGTTATGTTATGGAAAACATTCAGAGAAATGTTTTATGACAAATGTTTATGAAAAACATTTTCATATTTTTAAGAAAAGGTTTATGAACGACGTTTTAAGATAAACGTTCAAGAAATGTTTTACGAAAAACGTTTATGCAAAATGTTTCAGAAATGTTTTATGAAAAACGTTATGCAAAACGTTTCAGAAATGTTTTATAGAAAATGTTTATGAAAAATATTTCATAAATGTTTATGGAAAACGTTCATGAAGAACGTTTCAAGAGAAAGGTTTTCATAAGAAAAGTTTTTAAACCATGTTTAAATGCTTTGTGAGAATATGTTTGAACTTACTGAGCAAAAGCTCATTAAAAGTTTTTCATGCTGTAGGTAATTTATGGGTGACCAATAAGACCCGCTAGAAGAGCTGAGTGCTGCGGAGGACAGATGCGAAGATTTGGGTATGGATACCATCACTGTTTGCTTCCGCTATGCAAAGAAAATGTTTTCCACTATTTAATATAGTGTTTTCAAAGTTTTAAGAAAATCAGAGTTCTAAGAATTGTATTCAAAGTTTTAAGATACAGTTTACGAACTGTTTTATGTAATTATAAAGTAAAGTTTAAAGCTATGATTTAATAAATGTTTCTTATTAAGTTTTAAGAAACGTTTTGAAATGATTTTAAGGGCAAGTGTTGAGCGATGTCTTAACTTGAATGGCGACAGAGGTCGCATCAGTTTTAAAGAACGTTTAAAGAAAAAAAAATTATTTCAGTATTTTTCTTACTAAGTAAGTAAGATTACTGTTTATGACAACGATGTTTATGAAAGTAAAGTGATTGCCCGAAAAGGTGGGTCGTCACATTATCAAGTTCATTGAACCTAGACACAGTAAACCCAAAATTTGTTTTTGGTCTGTTCTAAGTGTGCGACCCTATAGATTCTCATAATGTTGGTAGTGGGCTTAAAATTTTGTCTCTGGCCCACAAATCAAAAGCGGCCTCTAGCAAGACATTATGATTACCCAAGTTATACGAATGTCAACAATCCGACAAAACCTAATCCACAATGAGTATTAAAGTTCTTTTATCACTAGATGCCTTGATTGAACATAAGGCATAGTTTATGTCATCCTTATACTATTCAATAGTTTATGTCATCCTTATACTATTCAATCATATTATTTATCGATCTTAAGTAGACTGATATTGATAACCCTTATCAATTCATTCTAGTATGACCATACATTTTTCTTCAGTCTAACTTATCGAGGGGCCCATAGATATCTTTCTCATAATAAATGAGAGACAAATTCCTTCGTAATCACTCACATTCCTCACATGATTCACTCTTTATCCAACAACAATCCATTCCTTCATCCTATTAAAGATAATATTAGAATGTGTCAAAATACGAAACTTGTCATGTAGGAAACAATGGTGATTTTAGGTTAGAGGACTACGATAATACTATTGTAATGAGAATCACTTATGACAATTATCCATGCAGTATTCTCATAGCGGGTCGATCCAATACATTGTTTCTCAAATATGTATCTATGAGTTGACTTAGTATCTCATACACATGATTAGTAAAACATAATCACCAGTCAAACTTCATACCAGTCTTCATTCATTATTATCCCGATAATAATGATCAAATAGGGATAATTTAGAATATAATTCAATTTTCACCTAAGAGTTTTACTATCAAGTCACATACTTGATGACCTTAGGCAGAATTAACTATTCATAGAATTGGAATAAAAAACAATAATAAAAATGCCTCTTTATTAATAAAATGCAAATATAATGAAGTCAAAATATAGCTATTACATAATTGGCCTAGGGTACATCACTAACAACGACATCCGTGACGTCTGTAAGGGGGCGTTACATAATGTCATTGCATCTATATATAGCTTTCTCATATCTCTCCGGCCACCAATGAAAAATGCGGGTAAAATTTTCTGTTGTCCCACTTATGGGCCCTTGTTTCACCCATCGACGCTGTCAATCATACCTTGGTACAGATATGCTCGAATTGTTTTCCGGTTGTTTCGGAAAGAGTCCAACCTCTGTTTCCACTTTGATATACATGTCAACCACATATTGCTGCAAAAGAGGACCCACATGCAATAACAATGACTTTTGCGAAGGCCTAATCTACAATCTATAGCAATAAAACTCACGGCACGCAACTGTAGACTTCTGATTCTTCGCTTCAGCAACTGCAAAGAAATAACGAGAATAGATAATTAGACTTCAAGAATGAAAAACCTCGTAAATAAAATAAGAGAGAATGACAAAAGCTAATAAATTTAACAAGTGATCTACCTTATGTTACTGTTGCTATTACTTCATCAACAGAAGTAATACGATGAACGTCTATCGAATTTCCGCACACAGATATTGTTTGTCCTTGTCGTTTCTTAGATTTGGGGATATTTGGATGCCAACCAGGCTTTCCTTAAGGAAACAACAATAGGTATCGTAATGAATCATGACAACCAAAACAATTTTGAATTTTATGAGCCTCTCCACCATGGCCCGAAACAATGATGTCGCGATTTTATGCTCTGCAGAGGCGGCATCATCTACCCATATTGCAGCAACTTGAGACACGGAAGGAGCATTGTAAACTCCCTGATCTAGTCCAGGGTCAGATTTTATCTGTATCTTGTGGTTCTTCAAATCAGGAATATTCTTGAGGCTATGAAACAATTGGCAATATGGATTCACCTTTAGTGTATCAATTATCTTATTGTTTGTCTGGATTCTCATTTTGTCAGAAAAATTCAATCGATTTTGCAATTCATGTTCAGTATCATGGAAGTACAATTGCAATAGAGAAGGAGGGTGATCTGTTGGAAGAAGCTGATGAACATGATGATAAATTTGCCCTTGAACCCCTGAAAGCGTAAATACTCTTGCTTCCACAAAGAGTCTTGTCATACTTAACACCAAGTGACGTAAAAGCAAAATTGCTATTATATGTCCTTATATATGTTTTGAATGCTTGCGCTGCAACTGAAGTTGAGGTGAACAGCTCTTATAACTCATCAGGAACATCATGTGACTCCAAGACAATTTCCCTATCGGAGCAACAAGATCCCTTGCTTTCATGTTGAAATTTTTTTGCTCCACAACGTTTACATAGCGCTGGTGATGGGATCCAAGGCAGCAGCTACGCACGCCCAAATCCAAGTGTAGGCCAATAGTACATCAAAAAGAGAACCTCATTAATTGCAAGTTCTATGGATCAAATTGAATTAAAATTAGGTTTTTGTAAGGGGTTTTGCTTGGGTTTGGGGCAATTATTTACTTAAAAATGTGGCAGAAACTTGATTTTTATATGCATTTTTAAAATGAAACTATAACAAATACCACTAAAGCATGTTAATAAAAAAGATAAAAATATATATTGTAATACAATTAAATTACAAAATTTTTGTTTAATGGTACTTTAAAATTTCACCAGAACTAAATCTTTAGTGACAACTTAAAAGGTTAATAAAACTATTTATCGTTTAAGAAGAACAAAAATGTCAGTAAACCATGTCATTTATGAACTGGTTAAAATGCAAATGAAATAAATGTTTGAGTTACAATCATGAAATGTTGCTAAATTGTTCCACAATTTGTGAGATTTATAGCAAACACAACTAAACTATACTAGAGAGAACCATTTGTTAATAACTTTAAAATTAGGGGTTTTTTGTAATCTATTTATAATAAAAAGAAACACTTTTATTAAGACTATAATAGAATATTCTTTACTGATGTTTAGAAACAAAAAGTATGAATTAAAACTATAATACCATCTGATTTACAATTTCCTCAATGCACTGATTAGGGACGGCAATTTTGGACATAGCACGATGACACGATATAAAAACGACACGAGATAAACGGGTTTGGACCGCACGTTTATTAATTGGGCCATAAATGGGTTGGCACGAATAACACGAAAATAAACAGACTGGATTCGTGCTAACACGCTTTAACACGTTTAATTAAACGGGTCGTAAACGTGTCGACACGACACGATACAGCCCACCCATTTATAACACATTTAAACTTAAAAATAAAAATATTTGAAATATTTTTAGTAGGTTAGTATTAATTAGATATTGTGTTGTCGTTAATTTTCTTTATTGGCTTTTTTTTATTTATTTTTATTTTTTTAATTTTTAGTTAACTGGGTCATAAACATATCATATGCGTGTTGTTATTATGTCAACCCGTCACGGCACGTTTAATAATCGTGTTAATCATGTCGTGCCATGTTACGCGTGCCATAGGCGTGTTGTGTTCATGTTTGTATTTCTAGCACGTTTATTAATCGTGTCGTATTTGTGTTCGGGCTAAACGTGTTGTGCTGTAAACGTACCAACACGAACACGACACGAACATGTTTATTGCCACCTCTAGCCCTGATACTTTTTCAACACTTTTTGTTTTTACACCATTCAAAGTATTTTCAAAATGTACAAGTAATGGATGATAGTGGATGAAAAAGAATGCAACAAAATTAGTTGTAAATATAACTCAAAATAAGACACAAATTTCTCAAAGATAAGAAAAAAGCTGACATGGTAGTTATCTGAATTTCTTGCATAATTGTGATTTTTGCACTAGTACTTGTAACTTATAAATTATATTCAATACTTTTTTGGTGTGCAGAAAACAATTTAGCATTTTCACTTAATGATTGATTTATAAAAAAAAAAAAAAAACATAGATTGCAACATGGTTTTAAATGATTTGATGCAGTTTTTGATTATATTAGTAAATACAACTTTATTATAGTTTTAATTTGAATGTTTCTTTTTATTAAAGGACCAAAGAGCAATGTTCTACATTTATAAGTATTTGTAAATTTTTATAACAGAAGCATTATTTTTTAAAATTTATAAGTTCAAGGTGTTGTGTACATATACAACTAATTTAATTAACTTGTTCGTTAATCGCTAAAGATATTTAAGAAGGTGTTTGGTTAAGGGTGGTTTACACCATAAACTCAATGATGAACAGTGTAAAGCTCTTACATGTTACAGTTAAAAAAAAAGTTGCTACAATATAAAGCTCTCACATGTTACAATAAAAATGATTCCCACTAATAGTTTCTATCACTAGCCCAACACCCTATAAGCAAAGTGTGAGTTGGAACTTTGATACGTGGAAGGTATATGAGTCACAAAAGCTATGTTAAGAGAATCCCACGACTATGTAAGCTCTATCATTGCCCTATGTGACAACACCTAAATAGGAGTGGCACAATATAGCCGCATTTGATGTCTTGTCTGACATTGACTAGTTGGTGCACTCATTACACTTATGTCCTTGAAATATGACATCTTTTGAGTTACATGTGTGGCCTCCAACAGTAATTGTTACTTAAGTGTTAGACATGTATGCCTTAAAGAGTAAAAATAAAATAAAATTTTTAAGACATTTTTATTAATAAAGAATTTATTTATTATTCACACACCAAATGTTGTCCTCTTTACGTTCATATTTGTTGAATATATGTTAAGCAAACAAAAGTTTAAGACTATCAGTCTAAACCTTGAGAATTAGGCATATGATGGACATATTATGTGAAAGACATGATTCTTAAGGCGATGGTCTAAATCATTTATGTTGTCTATATCCCTAACGGGAGATCTTTGTCTGCCATTGAAGATGCACTCTGCGAATAGAAAAATTGGTATATTGTCATAGGTGACGATGTATTAGATCAGGACATAAAGTGTAATTGATTTGGATTAATAATTCTGTCTCAGTAAATCAATTCGCTTTAGGCAATCAAATGTGTTTGTATCTTAATCCTGAGATGTATAGTAGGCCTGTTATCTTGACTTATGTTTTTTGATGTACTAAAGGGTGACATTCGTATTTTATGTTGGTACACATGCTGGTATGTAGGAGACATGACTCTTTATAGTGTAGACCTGCTATTCATAGATATGGAATCCATAACTCCTCTTTAGGAGTCGATGATATCCTCTTGTATGTGTTGTCCTGTAATTGGAAGATTGGAGCGTTCAACCATTTGGATATATAGGTGTAACCGAATGGTATATTGTCTTTAGATGGCAAATTTTTCGATGGTGTGATAATAGAATGTAAAAGAAAAATAATAGGGAATGTAAGACAAAATTTATCCTTAAGTCAATTATGGATATCCTATGGGGATAGAATGCATTATGATATGTCATAGATACTTAGCTATTTAGACTTCATAATTTTATATAGTTCGAGAGTGTAGCTCTAAGCTTTTAATGGAGTAGCGTTAGAGTTGATAATTATAAAACATATATATGAGATATTGGGTTTTATAATTATCAGAAGCTTGAACTATATAGGTCTAGCGGGTCCCCTTTACTAGCTCGTAATAAATCTTGTAATGATACGACATACTTTTTCAATAAATTGGTGACTTATTTTAAATTATTAGATTGGCTGAAATTTGATAGGATCAGATAATTCATGTCTGTTTATCAGTTGAATTAATTTTGTGTAAATTAATTCAAGATAAACTTGTTGAATTATCCGAAATATTTATGTTCCTAGATATTGTCTAGATATGGTATACTGTCTAGATATTGTCTAGATATTTATGTTCAAGATTGGAGCGTTCAACCATTTGGATACATAGGTGTAACCGAATGGTATACTGTCTTTAGATGGAAAGTTTTCCGATGGTGTGATAATAGAACGTAAGAGAAAAATAATAGGGAAGGTAAGACAAAATTTATCCTTAAGTCAATTATGGATATCCTATGGGGATACAATGCATTATGATATGTCATAGATACTTAGCTATTTAGACTTTATAATTTTATATAGTTCGAGAGTGTAACTCTAAGCTTTTAATGGAGTAGCGCCAGAGTTGATAATTATAAAACATATATATGAGATATTGGGTTTTATAATTATTGAAAGCTTGAACTATATAGGTCCAGCGGGTCCCCTTTACCAGCTCGTAATAAATCTTGTAATGATACGACATACTTTTTCAATAAATTAGTGACTTATTTTAAATTATTAGATTGGCTGAAATTCGATAGGATCAGATAATTCATGTCTGTTTATCGGTTGAATTAATTTTATATAAATTAATTCAAAATAAACTTGTTGAATTATCCAAAATATTTATGTTCCAAGATATTGTTTAGATATGACTGTTTTAATCAGATAACTTCTCTATTTGGTTATTTGAATTAAAACTGAGGCTTTATCTAAAGAATCACAAGTGGAAAATAAAAGATTCTCAAGGATCATTTATCGTAAGTTTGGCAAGCCGATCTTCATGTTCGGCCTACCGATGAGGTAAATTCAACAAGCAGATCAGTTAGTTTAGCCTGCTAATCCAACAATAATTTGATCACGTATTTCAGATGCGATTTTGTCAGATATTGATCTAGATTTAAATTTTGAGGCTTTATTTGATAATGACCAACCTTGGGGATGACCTCTATAAATAGGGAATGAGTTTTCTAAGTTATTTGATCAGTTGAGAAATTAAGAGTGAGCACTCTAGTCTATGAGTCTCTGAAACTCCCTGAGAAGACACAACCCGCTTTTTTTTTTGGGATGTACGTTAATACTTTTCTTACTTACATATTTATGAAAATCTGGAAAATACTTTTTTATTTACACATACATATTTAAAACATCTCTTGTAATGCACACATATATATATATATGTATATATTTTTACATAAACAAACCTTCTTTATTACATTATTTGTTTAACATGTTCAAAAAAAGTTTTGTCTTACATAACCATACTACAGCTTTTATACCATATGTTTCAAATTAACTCAAAATACACGACTGCGGAAATATATATGTGGCAGTATTCATACTGTGTTCCGTACTTTGCTCATATCCCGCCACCAACTCATCAGTAAAGTTACTCTGACCTTTTAGTAGGTATACCTACAACATAGAATAAATAAGTGAGCTTATGCCCAGTAAGTCCAAACATAGCCCACATGTAACATTCACTAATATACATGATCCACTTATGTTTTCTTATGAACATTCTTTATCCATGTCATGTCTTATCTTTAACTAGGGCCCAAGTGCCCGTACCATATGCGCACAAAGATCTTTGTGATAGCCAAACCATATCATAACCTTAAACTCCCCTTGAGTTAGGAGCTGGTACGATACTTTTCTCTATTTCAGGTGGTGCATTTACTATTGACATGTATGCCCTAAGGAGTAAAAATGTAATAGACATTTTTATCAATAAAGAATTTATTCATTTATATATACCAAATCTTGTCCTCTTTACATTCATATTTGTTGAATGTATGTTAAGCAAATAGTAGTATAAGACTGTCAGTTAAACCTTTAAGAATTGGGCATATGATGGACTGATTATGCAAAAGACACGATTCTTAAGGTAACAATCTAAAACATATGATCCGCAATCGAGGGAATAAAGTTAGGCGCTTTATTCATGCAAAGATTGTTATGTTGTCTATATCCCTATTGGGAGATGGTTTGTGTTGACCATCGGAGTTGGACTCCGTGAATAAAAATATTGGCACGCTGTCATAGGTGACGATGTGTTGATCGGGACACAAAGTGAATTGATTTGGATTAATAATTTTGTCTTGGCAAATCGATTCACTTTAGACAATCATTTGTATTGTATCTTAATCCTGAGATGGATAGTGGGCCCGTTGTCTCGACTTATGTCCTTTGATGTACCAAAGGGTGACTCCCACATCTCAATAGTGGTATGCATGCTGATACATTGGAGGCATGACTCTTGATAGCGTAGACTTGTTATTCATAGATATAGAATCCATAGCTCCTCTTCAGGAGTAATGTATCCTCTTATATACGTTATCCTATAATTGAAAAACTAGAGCGCTCAACCATTTGGATGCATAGGTGTAATCGAATGGTATACTATCTTTGGATGGTAAGTTTTCTAATGGTGAGATAATAGAACGTAAAATAAAAATAATCGGAAAGGGAAGATAGAACTTGTCCTTAACCTGATTATGGATTATCATATGGGGATACGATACACTTTGATATCTCATGGAGACTTAGCTATACGGGCTTAGTAATTCTATAAAGTTCGAGAGTGTAGCTCCAAGCTTGTAGTGGAGTAGCGTTGGAGTTGATAATTGTGAATGTATATCTTGGATATTGGGTTTCATAATTATCGAGAGCTTGAACTTTATAGTTCCATTTTGGTCCCCTTTGCTAGCTCACAAAATCCTGTAACGATACGGCGTGCTTTTTCAATAATTGGTGACTTATGTCGGATTTATCGGATTGGTTCAAAATTTAAAAGAATCAAATAATTCATGTCTATTTATTGGTTAAATTAATTTTCTAATAAAATTAATTTAAGATAAACTTGTTAAATTATTGGGATCGGATAATTCTTTTCTGTTTATCGGTTAATTTAATTGGATAAATTAAATCAAGATAAACTTGTAGAATTATTGTGAATTGATTTATTTTCTTAGAGATTATCTTGATAAAGTTTGTTTTTGATCAGATAACTTCTTTATTGGGTTATTTGAATCAAAACTGAGACTTTATCCTATAGAATCTTGGGGGGAAAATAAAAGATTCGTGGAGATATTTACGTGGCAATTTGGCCTACCGATCTACGTGTTTGGCCTGCTGATCAGCGAGAGATAAGATTACGTGTTTTCACGCAGATCTTATTAGATATTGATCCAAACTTGATTCTGTTTCGAGTTTTTGATACCTAATCTGATAAGGACTGACCCCAGGACCAATCTCTATATAAAGGGAGTAATTCTCATGAGTTACTTAGATCAATTGAGAGATTAAGAGTGATACTCTTCTGGTGAGCATCTGAAAACTCCCTGAGAGCTTTTGTTCACAAATCACGAACACTAGCTTTGGGTTCTCTCGATTGGTTGGAAGGAGAGTCACTGGTGGAAGAGCTGTATGTGTGAGCCCACACTTACTCTGATCGTGGATAGAGAATAGCAAAGAAGACCAATTGGTTGAGGCTCTTTTGAAACTTTACTTCTCTTCACGGGTCGCGGAAGTCTTCAGCACATAAAGGTTAGTAAGATCTATTTAATTTATACATATAGCATATCAAACTTGTATTTTGGAAAAATACTCTGATGTTAAAATTTTTAAAATTTTCACTACGCACGTCACACCTTTTTTTTCCAACAATTGGTATTAGAGCTCAAGGTTTTTACGTAAATTTACAAGTTTGTGATTATACCATATGTATGAATTTTGTGATCTTAATCTCTCCTAAGCTTGAATTTAATTTTACAAAGAGAGTTGGCACTCTAGGTTTCTATATTATTATATGTTGTCATGAATTATGTGGTGAATGTTCATTAATTAATTTTGGTTGATTAAATAGTTATTTAATTATTTATTAATTAATTAATTTATACTGGTTATGGTTCCTTAGAAGTTAGAATGTGTATCTAAGTTTTTTCATGTAATTAGATGGCGGACTATCATCTCCGTCTAGGCATTGTTATTTAATTTTAAATTTATAAGAATTTTGTAATTAAATAATTATTCAAAAAAGACGTATCGAGAAGTCGGATTTAAAAGATCAATGATGGTGCACCCAGGTATTTCTTGTGTCTCTAATTTTATGTTTTTGAATTGTTAAAAATAAAATTGATGAATTGCATTAATATTTTATTTTCTGGAATGGAGATTTCTGCTCGGTCGGCATGCCGAACCTTCAGTTCGATAGGCCGATGGTCACAGATCGGCAGACCAGACGTGTAGTTCGGCAGGCCGACAGTGGGGCAGAAATAGGCTGGCTCTGCCGGTAGGCCAAACTTCCAATTCGGCATGCCAAACTTTCATAGGTCGGTAGGCCGATCTTTTTGATCAGTAGGCCGATCACCCAGATTGGCCTGCCGTCCAAGAGCTGAAAAATTTTCAAAAAAGGTGAAATTTTTGCAGTACAGTTTTAATTTTATTTTTGAGACGATTTTGAGAAACATTAAAATTGGATATGACCGAAAATATGAAGTATTTGATTCATATGGGATTGAAGACTTAAAGATAGAAATTATGTGAATAAAGATACAACTTGAGGATTCAAGGATGAAGAATCGATATATGTCTCGATTATTCTCTTGTAATCTTAGTTTTCTATTCTCTAGGATGGAGCCATAATATTACGGTTATTATTATTTTGCTTGTAGCTTTGCTTGATTGCTTTGCTTGTCTGCATAATAATATGATTTGCCATGTATATTGATAACATATCATATAGAATAGGAAGTGCCGCTCATATTAAAATTGTTCATGCATAATTTTAAAATAAAACCTTGACTTCAAAAGATTGAGTGGGAGAAGGTTTTCGAAGAGAGAACCTAAGGCCTCCATCGTTGGTCTATAGGAAGAACATGGTGGTCCCGACCCCAAGGAAGGGATTTCTATCATGTACCAGATTAGAACTCTGAGAGGATAAGATATTTTAGCATGATTTATGGTTGCACACCCCTAGGTGGTGATTATAAACCATGGATAAAATATTGGAACGATGGTTATATACTCACGTTAATTTTATTATTAACCTCCCCTAGGAGCTCTGTTAATAAAATTAATGGCCAAAGAAACGATTATTAATATATGCTGGATCATACGGGTCCTGGATGGCATACATTAATCAAGAGGGGATCCGTGTTCCTGATTGAATTTGGCATGACTCCCCTAGGAGCTTGTTGAATTCTGAGTTGGGAATTATCGTTGTAAGGTTGTGATATTTTTAAGGTTTTGACACATAAACACATTTGTATGATTTTTACATGATTGTGTTATCTTACTAAATTATTATATGTTTGCTTATGTTTGGTATATGATTCTTTATTGTAGATTAAAAAATGTCTAAAAACGCTTTATCATCGATACTTGACAAAAACCAATTAACCGGTGAGAATTACAATGATTGGAAACAGAACTTGGATATCATCATGTCCTTTGAGAAACTGAAATATGTTCTGACAACCCCTTGTCCTCCCGAGCCTACGGGAGACTCATCTAATGAGCAATTCCAAGCGTATGGCCGCTGGAAAGATGCTAATGATCAGGCCCGCTGCTATGTTATGGCCAGCATGAATAATGTGCTGTAGGCTCAACATCAAGATTTGATGTTGAGCCTACGAAGCAGACTTGGATAATCTTGTGGACATGTTTGGAGGCCAGGCCATAACAAAGCGGCAAGGGGAGCTTAGAAAACTTCTTAACTGTAGACAGAGATCGGGGACATCTATAAAGGAACATATGATGTTGGTCATGGGTTACCTCGCTGAGGTCCAAACCAATGGAGCCGACATCGATGCTGAAACTCAGATGACTATGGTCTTTGAGACTCTGTCTAAGGAATTTATTCTATTTAGAGCTACATTTAATTTGAGCAATAGACGGGATATGACCTTGACAGAAGTGATGAAACAATTACTGGAGTTTAAACTGCTGATTAGGGAGTCTCCTGCGGGTGGTGAGGCCAACATGGTAGCTACTTTTGGTTCCAATTCTAACTCCAGGAATGGAAATAAGCAACGGGCCAAGAATGGGAAGTCTTCTATTCCTGCTAACACCAAGAGCAAGAAGAAGAAGAAAAAGATCCCAAAGAAGCTTAAGTGCTTCTTCTATGGAAAGGTTGGGCATATAAAGAAGCATTGCAAGGACTTCCTTTCCAAAGGAGGTAGGTGTGATCTTCTGTTTTTAGAAACTTGTTTGACTGAGGAATCCAGTGACATTTGGGTCATAGATTCTGGTGCAACTAATCATGTTTGTGTTTCTTTGCAGGGGTTCAAAGAAACGAGAAGTCTGCTACATGAAGACTTCACGTTTCGGATGGACGATGGATCCTTGGTCTCAGCGGAAGCAGTGGAAAATGTCCATCTTTACTTTGTTAACTATAGGAATTTATTTTTGCAAAGATTGTTTTTATGTTCCTAAATTTAAAAGGAATTTAATTTTTGTATCTTGTTTATGTAAAGACTCCTACGTGGTATCTTTTAATGAAAAAGTGGTGATTCGTAAAAACAAATCTTTTATCTGTTCTGGATGGATGCAAATTAATCTATATTTTATCAAACCTAAGATGGACTTATTGCTTAATTACTGAGATAAATGATAATAACTCTAAAAGATTTGCACCTTGGTCACATTAACCTGAATAGGATTCAAAGGTTAGTAAGGGATGGACCTTTAAGTCACTTAAAGGTGGAATCTATACCTCAATGTGAATCTTGTTTGGAGGGTAAAATGACCAAAAGACCATACAGGTCTAAAGGCAATAGGGCCGAAGGGGTTCTAGAACTTGTGCATAGTGATGTTTGCGGACCGATGAACATCTGGACACGAGGAGGGTATGAGTACTTCGTCACTTTTATTGACGATTACTCAAGATATGGGTATGTGTGCCTGATGCACCACAAAAGCGAAACTTTTGACAAGTTCAGGGAGTTTCAGGCTGAAGTGGAAAAGCAATTGGGTAGACCCATAAAGGCACTTCGATCCGATCGAGTTGGAGAATACCTTTTTGATGAGTTCTTGGGACACTTGTTAGAGAATGGGATTTTATCCCATTTGACTGCACCGGGCACTCCGCAACAGAATGGCATAGCGGAGAGAAGAAATAGGACTTTGTTGGACATGGTCAGGTCCATGATGAGTTATTCATCATTACCTTTATCCTTTTGGGGATATGCACTACAAACGACATGTTACCTTTTGAACAATGTGCCTTCAAAATTGGTTCCTAAAACTCCTCACGAGTTGTGGACAAGAAGGAAGACATCCTTAAACCATATTCGAATATGGGGATATCCGGCTCATGTCCTGTTCAAGGATCCGAATAAGTTAGAAGCACGTTCAAAAGTTTACATGTTTGTAGGATATCCAAAAGGGACTAAAGGGGGTTATTTTTATAACCCAAAGGAAAATAAAGTCGTGGTTTCTGCTAATGTAACTTTCGTTGAGGAGAGTTACATGGACGACTTTAAACCTCGAAGAAAAGTGGTGCTTGAGGAGTTAAGGAGTGATCAAATCACTCCGCAGGTTCCAAATGAAACCGTTCCGATCAATGTAGAAAAACCAAACAAACTTGAACAACAATCTCAAGGGCTTTGGCGTAGTGGGAGGATCGGGCGTTAACCTGAGAGGTATATGTTCAATGGGGAGGTCTTCTTGGCTGAACCGGATGAACATGACAGTGATCCTTCTACTTACGCAGAAGCTATGGAGGATGTTGATTCAAAACTCTAGACAGAGGCCACGAACATAGAGATGAAGTCTATGGAGACTAATCAGGTCTGGGAGCTTGTGGATCCTCCCGAAGGGGTAAAACCCATAGGGTGTAAGTGGATCTACAAGAGGAAAAGAGGAGTGGATGGAAATGTTGAAACCTTTAAGGCTAGACTGGTAGCTAAGGGTTATACGCAAAAGGAAGGAATCGATTATGAGGAAACCTTTTTGCCTGTAGCCATGCTTAAGTCCATCCGGATTCTCTTATCCATAGCTGCCACTCTTGACTATGAGATTTGGCAGATGGATGTCAAGACGACTTTTCTAAATGGCTATCTTGGAATAGCCAGATGGGTTCAAGGTCACGGGTCAATAGGGTAAGGTTTGTAAGCTACTAAAGTCAATTTATGGACTTAAGCAGGCTTCTCGTTCTTGGAACATAAGATTTGATCAGGTGATCAAGACTTATGGGTTCTCACAAAATGTGGATGAACCATGTGTTTATAAACACATAAAGGATGGGAAGGTGGTTTTTCTACTACTCTATATAGATGACATTCTGCTAATTGGCAATGACGTTGGGGCATTGTCATCAGTCAAATTATGGTTGACCAAGCAGTTTGACATGAAGGACTTGGGTGAGGCTAATTTTGTTCTCGGTATCCAGATCTTTCAGGATAGGAAGAACAAAATGATAGCTTTGTCACAAGCTAGCTACATAGATAAAATTCTCAGGAGGTTTGCAATGCAGGATTTCAAGAAAGGTGGGCAACCATCTAAGTTTGGAATTACTCTTTCTAAGAAAGACTCTCCAAAGTCTTATGAAGAAAGAGAATACATGAAGAATGTGCCTTATGCTTCAGCAGTGGGTAGTCTCATGTATGCCATGCTTTACACACGACCGGATATTAGCTATGCGGTCAGGATTGTAAGTTGATTTCAGGCGGATCCAAGACCGAACCACTGGGTTGCGGTAACGCATATTTTCAAGTACCTGTGAAGGACTCGTGGGTATATACTTGTATATTCGGGTGCGGACCTGACTCCTCTAGGATATACTGATTCGGATTTTCAATCCTGTCTGGATTCTAGGAAATCGATTTCGGGGTTTGTGTTTACTTTGGATTGCACTTCGGATTCAACGATGAAGGCCGAGTATGTGGCAGCTAGTGATGCTTCGAAGAAGCAATGTGGCTCCACAAGTTCCTTGGGGATCTTGAGGTTGTTCCTGGCATGGATAAGGCGATATCACTGTACTGTGATAACAGTGCGGAAGGAACAAAGATTTCACAAGAAGAGTAAACATATTGATCGAAAGTATCATGTGATAAAGGACTTCGTTGAGAGCGGGCATGTCACGGTGTGCAAGATCGCGTTAGAGGAAAATTTAGCTTATCCATTTATGAAGACACTTACAGGGAGAGTCTTCGAGAAACATGTAGAAGCTATGAGGATGCGAGATTTGTTGTATTTACTCACTTAGTGCAAGTGGGAGATTGTTAGACATGTATGCCCTAAGGAGTAAAAATGTAATACGTTTTTTGAGACACCTTTATCAATAAAGAATTTATTCATTTATATATACCAAATTTTGTCCTCTTTACGTTCATATTTGTTGAATGTATGTTAAGCAAACAGTAGTCTGAGACTTTTAATCTAAACCTTTAAGAATTGGGCATATGATGGACTGATTATGCGAAAGACACGATTTTCAAGGTGACGGTCTAAAACCTATGATCCACAATCAAGGGAATAAAGTTGGGCGCTTTATTCATGCAAAGATTGTTATGTTGTCTATATCCCTATTGGGAGATGGTTTGTTTTGACCATCGGAGTTGGACTCCGTGAATAGAAACATTGACACGTTGTCATAGATGACGATGTGTTGGATCGGGACACAAAGTGAATTGATTTAGATTAATAATTCTGTCTTGGCAAATCGATTCACATTAGACAATCATTTGTATTGTATCTTAATCCTGAGATGGATAGTGGGCCCGTTGTCTCGACTTATATCCTTTGATGTACCAAAGGGTGACTCCCACATCTCAATAGTGGTATGCATGCTGGTACGTTGGAGGCATGACTCTTGATAGCGTAGACTTGTTATTCATAGATATAGAATCCATAGCTCCTCTTCAGGAGTAATGATATCCTCTTATATGCGTTATCCTGTAATTGGAAAACTAGAGCGCTCAACCATTTGGATACATAGGTGTAACCGAATGGTATACTATCTTTGGATTGTAAGTTTTCTAATGGTGAGATAATGGAATATAAGATAAAAATAATCGGGAAGGTAAGACAGAACTTGTCCTTAAGCTGATTATGGATTATCATATCGGGATACGATACACTTTGATATGTCATGGAGACTTAGCTATACGGGCTTCGTAATTCTATAAAGTTCGAGAGTACAGCTCCAAGGTTTTAGTGGAGTAGCGTTGGAGTTGATAATTGTGAAATATATATCTGGGATATTGGGTTTCATAATTATCGAGAGCTTAAACTTTATAGGTCCATTTTGGTCCCCTTTGCTTGCTCACAAAATCCTATAACGATACGGCGTGCTTTTTCAATAATTGGTGACTTATGTCGGATTTATCACATTAGTTTAAAATTTGAAAGAATCAAATAATTCATGTCTATTTATTGGTTAAATTAATTTTGTAATAAAATTAATTTAAGATAAACTTGTTGAATTATTGAGATCGGATAATTCTTGTCTGTTTATCGGTTGATTTAGCTGGATAAATTAAATCAAGATAAACTTGTAGAATTATTATGAATTGATTTATTTTCTTAGAGATTATCTTGATAAAGTTTGTTTTTGATCAGATAACTTCTCTATTGGGTTATTTGAATCAAAACTGAGACTTTATCCTGTAGAATCTCGGGTGGAAAATAAAAGATTCACGGAGATATTTACACGGCAGTTCGGCCACCGATCTACGTGTTCGGCCTGTCGATCAGCGAGAGATAAGATTACGCATTTTCATGTGGATCTTATCAGATATTGATCCGAACTTGATTTTGTTTCGAGTTTTTCAGACCTAATCTGATAAGGACTGACCCCATGACCAATCGCTATATAATGGGAGTCAGTCTCATGAGTTACTCAGATCAATTGAGAGATTAATAGTGATACTCTTCTGGTTTGCATTTGAAAGCTCCCTGAGAGTTTTTGTTCACAAATCATGAACACTAGCTTTGGGTTCTCTCGATTGGTTGGAAGGAGAGTCACCGGTGGAAGAGCTGTACATGTGAGCCCACACTCACTCTAATCGTGGATAGAGAATAGCAAAGAAGACCAGTTGGTTGAGGCTTTTCTGGAACGTTACTTCTCTTCACGAGTCGCGGAAGTTCTTCGGCACATAAAGGTTAGTAAGATCTGTTTAATTTATACATATAGGATGTCAAACTTGTGTTTTGAAAAAATACTCTGATGTTAAAATTTTTAAAATTTTCGCTGCGCACCTCACACCTTTTTTTTTCCAACATTTACCTATCCGATTATTATGGTTATCATACCATGCATAAGGTCATATTCACATATTAAGTGCAAACATATAAACACTCTTTTTAACTAGATAGTATGAAAAGATACATATTTTATATACTCACAGGTACACATGTTGATTTACACACACATACACATATTGATATACTCACAGGTATACCTATTATTATACACACAGGTACACATTTTGATATACACACAGGTACATGCATACATATATATATATATATATATCACATTCAACACATACTATTCCATACTGTAAGTGGGATTTGGTACTTACTTGTGTATAGGTTGTTGTATGAACCGACCTCAGTTCCCCTATCCTAATCTTCTAGTGTCTTGTTTGGCCAATTATAACACTATTGGCCAAATTTTTACTATTTTGTCTATGCGTCAAGACAAAACGTTCATTAATTAATAGGTCAGGTTGCATAACCGTCTATAACTCTGATAATCATGGATTCTCTCTCTCCTATCTTACTAGACCCTATTGTCTCTAACGAAGGGCAAAAATCTTACTAGTAATCCCCTTTTCCTATTTCAAATGTTTCGAATCCATTCAAGACACTTTGTAGGAAAATGACGATTTTACCCTCAATGGGCCTTTTAAATTTCCCAAACTTGATTTTGTTGTTTTAATGAAAATTATTGCTTAATAACTTTAAAACAATAACTCGGGGTGTCAGGTTTTCTTATTTTGCATTAATGTCCAAAATTAACCAAACTTTGCAATTTCACTCCTTATATGAAAATTTTCACGATTTTGGCCTAGGGACTAAAAATAACCTCTGTAAACCAAAATTTTCCACTTTTCATAAGGATCAAATTTTCTTAAAATACTATACCCAAAATCCTTTTGAAAAATGATGTTTTTGCCCTTTGAAATTTTTTTAAAATTTTAAGCAAATTTTTGTAAAATCAATAACTCGCAAATGAAGGTTATTTTCTACAAACCGTCCAAATTTTCTAACAGTTTCGTCGAGATCTACAACTTTGGTGTTTTGAATTTTTCAAAATTCTCGTTGTATAGGGGAGTTTTTGGCCTTTTTTCAATTTTGTCGATAAAAACATTTTCTTTGCAATTTAGTCCCTAGGTCGTTTTTGTAAAAATCTATTTTAAAGCAGCATTCTAGTCGCCGTTTTTACAGTTCCATAACCTTCTTCAACAATTTTCATGTCAAATCACCATTATTTCCAAAACTAACATCAAAATTGCAAAACTACTATATTTTTACAACAACCAATAGTTTTCACATTTAAACCTTAATTTCAACAACACCACCTGGCCATAAACCATATACCTATGAAATTCAACCACAATCTTACTTGAATACCCACATGCCTTTCAAAATAATCAAAATTAAACAAAACCAAATAAACTTTTAAGTTTGAGAATTAGAACTTACCCAAAAGAAAAATTTGTGATTCTAGGCTTTCCAAGGGCTCCTTTGCAAATTTTTCCTAAGCACTTTTCACATGAGAAAATCTTGGATCAAATTCCCCTCTTAACCCAAGTAAAACCCTAGAAAAACTTGAGAAAAAGTTTAGATTTTTACCTCAAAGGTTGATAAAATCCCTTGAACTTTGCTTCTTGAACTCAATTAGGGCCAATTTTGCAAAGATTTAAAGTTAGAAAATTTTTGGTGAATTGCTTCTATGGCTGCCATGGGATGAAGGGAGGAGAAAATGAAAAAAAATCTTGGTTTGTTAAGCTTTTAACCAAGCTTATCTTATTATGGTGACTCATCAAAGTAATCAAGTGGTTTACTAAGTGTCTAACCATGATTGGGCCATATTTCATGCTTTGGTGGCCCAATCCCAATTCATTGAGTGTCCACTTAGTAGGCCCTAAAACTTTACACAGTGTAACTTTTTCACCACATAGTATTTTTCTTATACTATTGGGGTGAAATCGATAAAAAAAAATGTATACTTAAATAGTATATCATATCCTAATTTGTCTTTGGTTCACTAACAGAATCCAAACAGGATATTTCGTATATCTGTGCTTTCACTTAGCATTATACTTATACTGTATCATACATTTTTTCATTGTTCTAGGGTTTTGGCACGTTTTTCTGCCTTATTTTTACCTTAATCACCCATTTATTTACATCACAATATTATAATTAATTGTGATATAAAATTCATTTCATGGATATTTTTTACAAATTTTCAAGCATTTATGCTCTAAAAATCTACATTTGGCAATATCCAGCATTTCATCAGGTCCATAATGGCATATTCTATTGATACTTTTTATTTGCACATTATCATAATTTTTACAGAAAATACAATTTAAAAGGGTAAATTCATTAATTAAACTCAATTAAATATTAGATTTTATTAATGAATTTCCCTTGGTCATTACAACCTACCCCCTTTAAGAATTTTCATCCTTAAAAATCAAAACAATTCAAGGTAGACTTTCCTCATTTCATCCCCTCGCTCCCAAGTTGCCTCCTCCACTTGTTGGTTGCGCCATAAAACTTTGACGAGATTAATCTTCTTGTTTCTTAATTCCTTTTCTTCTCGAGCCAAAATCTGAACTGGTTTTTCTTTATAAGATGGATTCTCTTACACATCAATTTCTTCAGGTTGCAGAATATATGAAGGATCAGGTACATATTTCTTTAGCATGGTTACATGAAACACGTTATGTACCGATGCCATTTCAAGGGGTAAAACTAATTTGTACACCACATTGCCTACTCTTTCCAGAATTTTGAATGGTCCAATATACCTTGGGCCTGAGTTTCCCTTTCTTCCCAAATCTTATTACCCCTTCCATTGACGTTACCTTTAGAAATACCAAATTCCCCACTTGAAATTCTAGTGGTCTCTGTCACTGGTTAGCATAACTCTTTTGATGACTAAAAGCATTTTCCATCCGTTGACGGATTAATTGTACATCCTCCATCGTTTTTGGTATGAAATCCATAGTAGACAATGCTTTTTCTCTGGTTTCATACCAATGTAGAGGCGATCTACATCTTCTGCCATAGAGAGCTTCGTATGGAGCCATTCCTATGGAGGTTTGATAACTATTGTTGTAGGTAAATTCAATCAGTGGAAGCTTTTTATCTTATTCTTCTTTGAAATCTAACACACAGGCTCTCAGCATTTCCTCCAGAGTCTGAATGGTCCTTTCAGATTGACCACCCATTTGAGGGTGGAAAGTTGTACTAAAAGTCAACTTTGTTCCCATTGCCTGATGAATGCTCCTCTAAAACTTGGAAGTAAAACGGCCATCATGATCAAAAATGATGGCTTTTGGGACTCCATGGTATCTAACTATCTGAGCGACATACAAGTCGGCTAATCGTTCTACGAAACTGCTAAGTTTAGTGGGCAAAAGTGTGCAGATTTGATCAATCTATCCACAATTACCCATATAGCATTGTGTCCTCCTGTAGTTTTGGGTAGCCCAGTCACTAAATCCATCATTATCTAGTCCCATTTCCATTCTAGAATTTCAATCTTTTGTAGTTTGCCTGCCAGTCATTGATGTTTAGCCTTTACTTTTTGACATGTAAGACATTACTAACAAATCGTGCGACATTGTTCTTCATTCTGTGCCACCAATAATGCTCCTTCAGGTCCTTGTACATTTTGGTAGCTCCTGGATGAACAGCGTACGGTGCCTCATGTGCTTCTTCTAATATCTGCCTCTTTAACTCTTCATCATTGGGAATACATAATCTACCTCTATAGCGGAGGACGCCATCTTCTAGAATGCTAAAGTCTACTTCCTGGTTCCCAATGGCCTCATTCTTATATTTGAGTAGTGATGAATCTACTTCTTACTGCTCCTTCAGATTCCCCAGTATGACTGGTCGGAATGACAAATCTACTAATCTTCCTATGATCATCTCTATTCCTGCTTCTATTAAGTCTTTTTGAAGAGGTTTTGGTATCAACCGCATCATTGCAATAGAAGACGTTGCTCTACTATTGAGTGCATCAGCTACTTGGTTAGCTTTTTCAGGGTGATAAAAGATTTTGTAGTCATAGTCCTTAACTAGATAGAGCCACCTCGTTGTCTCATATTAACCTCCTTCTGTGTGAAAATGTACTTTAGAATCTAGTGATCGGTATAAATCTCACATTTAGCTCTATACAAATAGTGGCGCCAAATCTTCAATGCAGACACGACTGTTGCTAGTTCCAAGTCATGCATTGGGTAGTTCCTTTCATGGTCTTTTAGTTGTCAGGATGCATATGCGATCACCTTTCCATTTTGCATGAGTACGGCTCCCAGTCCTGTTTTTGATGCACTGTAAGTTACGAAATTTCCTAGGTTTGGATCAGGTATAGTTAGTACCGGTGCGCTAGTGAGTCGTCTTTTTAATTCCTGAAAACTCTCTTCGCACTTCTTAGTCCATTCGTACTTTGTTGCTTTTCATGTAAGGGCTGTGAATGGTGCTACAAGTTTAGAGAATCCTTCCACAAATCATCAATAGTAGCTCGATAGACCGAGGAAACTCTTGATTTCGGTAACGGTTTTCGACGTGGGCCATTTATTCACTGCTTCAACCTTAGAAGGATCAATAGAAACTCTGTCTTATGTTACTACATGTCCTAAGAAATAAACTTTTTCTAGCCAAAATTCACATTTTGAGAACTAGGCATACAACTGATGCTTTCTTAACAACTGTAGTGCAATCCTCAAATGCTCCTTATGTTCTTCCAGTGTTCTCGAATAGATAAGGATATCATCGATAAACACGAAGACGAATTTGTCAAGAAAATCCTTGAAAATTTGATTCATAAGGTCCATGAAAGCTACCGGGCATTAGTCAATCGAAATGGCATGACGCAGAACTCATAATGCCCATGACACGTTCGAAACACTGTTTTTGGCACATCCTCCTCTTTAACTCGAAGCTGGTGAAATCCAGAGCGCAGGTCAATTTTGAAAATATAGATGCTCCTTTCAATTGGTTAAGTAAGTCATCGATTCTCGGAAGTGGGTACTTGTTTTTAATCGTGACTTTGTTCAATTCTCAGTAATCAATGCACATCCATAAGGTTCCATCTTTCTTCTTGACAAATAAAACGGGTGCTCCCCATGGGGAATGACTCAGTCAAATAAACCCTTCATCTAGCAATTCTTGCAATTGCACCTAAAGCTCTTTGAGTTCTCCTGGAGCCATACGATATAGTGCCTTCGAAATCGAGGCTATACCAAGTGTCAATTCTATCTCGAATGAAATTTCTCGTTCTAGTGGTAAGACCGATAGTTTGTCTGGAAACACGTTGGCAAATTCTTTCACTATAGGGACATTCTCTGGTCCTAACTGAGCTTCTTGATCTTTATTTACTAGATTCACTAGATAACCGGTGCATCCACTCTCCAACAATTTCCTTGGTTTCAATGCCGATATTTTCGCCTTTGGAGCCTTGAGAATCTTTCCTGAATACACAAACTTCTCACTCCCAGGGGGTCAAAACGTGACCTTGTGATGTCGGTAATTAATATTGGCAATATATTTTACCAGGAAATCCATTCCCAAGATAACATCATAATCTTGTATATCAATTATTATTAAATCAATATACAATTCCCTTCCTCAGATGATGATTGGTACATAACGTAACCAATAATCAGAACTTAATACCTCCCCAGAGGGACGTACAGTCCTAAATGTTTGCTTTATTCTATCTCCTTCATTTCATATCCGTTTAGCAAACTTAAATGATGCGATGAATGTGTTGCCCTAGAATCAAATAGAACATAAGCATTGGTGTTGGCAACAGAGAACTGACCTGTTACCATCGTTGAAGTTCCCACATCCTCCTTTTTCTTTATGTACGCGTATATCCATCTGCTAGGTTCTAGAGCCTCCAATCATCCCTGACTGATGCTAGGACCTTTGATCTACGCTTGGACTGCATGAAGTTGGGTTCATTGGGGCCTTTACTGACTCTGGTTGTTCTAATTTTGAAGGTTGGAAAAGCAGTTTGTGGCATAGTGTCCTTTTTTGCCATAGATAAAATACTTGTTGGTGCCAGCTTTGCACTTCCCTACATGTCTTTTCCCGCATTGACAACAGAGGGGTTTGCTATTCCCTCCATTATTGATCCTTTTCTGGGGTTGTCCCTTCTGATTCCTTTGATTGTTTATATTCCACTTCCTCTTAAAACTGTTGTTACAGTTACATCTGGTTGGATGACTCTAGATCTGCCCTTGACTCAGGGTGTTTCCCTGTCCTTTTACATGCAATGCTTGACTCTATTTAGGCAAGGCTTTTTCCTCCTTTTGAGCCTTAAAAATTCTCACCCTCTCCTCCTTATCACGGGCGATTCTAAACTCAGCTCTAGTAGCCCGTTCGATACAATCCTCCACATCTTTAGGGGCTTGCCCTCCATTATCAACTATAAGGGTGATGTCAGTTCGAAACATTCGCATTAACCTTCTTATCTGCTCTCGATCGGTAGGCACCAGTTTGGGACAAAGTCATGCTAATTGATTGAATCTCTTCACAATGTCAGCCACTAACATATTGCCTTGTCGAAAATTATTAAATTCCTCTTGCTATGCTGCCATTGTTTCTACATTGAAATAAGCTCTTCCAAACTCCTCCACAAAATCTAGCCAAGTCATTTCATCTACGTTCCTTCTACGTTCTACTAACTCCCACCATCTCCTCGCATCCTTGGTGAAAGAAAATGAAGCACACAAAACTTTCTTGCTATCACTGAGTCCCATAAATTTTAGAACTCTCTCTATACCGGTAAACAATCATCAGCTTCCAGTGGGTCTGTAGATCCATCAAATTCTGGGGCCTTCATCTGTCAGAATCTTTCGTAAAATTCAATAGCAGATACAATTGGGATAACCAGAGCTGTTGGTCCTGCCTGCTGAACCGACGGCACTAGGGGTAGGGAATTCACACGTGCTAGTGGTACAGGATTTTAGTGAGCTAACTGCTCTCTTAATCCTTGCATTTCCTACTCCTAGGCCTGGAGTTTCTATTACAATTCGGTAATCATGGCCATCAAGTTCAAATTCGCAGTTCCTCTAGGTACCTCAGCCATTGGTAACAATTTTACAGGCCTACCGTACAGTTTCGTTATTATGTCAGCACATACTATTAACTTAATAGTTTTTATTAAAATTTCCTCCAAATCATATAAATACATACAAAAATGAATAATAACATAAACTTAGCATCTCATCTCATACATTTCATTTCATTTCATTAACTTCTTTATTTTTCTTTTACATTTTTCATTATCAAAACATTACATTAGTGACTTACACATATACTTTGTCACAACTTGCCTTTTTTGGGTTGTGATAAAACACTTTTCTTACTTACGTATAGATGAAAAACTTAGGAACTTTTTTTTTAAAATATATTATACATGCAAATTTTAGCAACTTTCAAAATACAAACATATACATATATTTACATAAATAAACTTTCTTTTGCACTATTGTTTGCTAAATACTCTCGAGAGAGGTTTTATCTTAGTTAACTATGTTATAGCTTTATACAACACATTTCAAAATAACTTAAAATATATTACAGTGAAAATATGACTGTGGCGACATCCATACCCATTTTTGTACACTACTCATATCCCTCTGCCAGCTCACCAGTGAATTTAATCTGGCCTTTTAGTGGGAATACCTACAACATGAAATACTAAGTGAGCTTGCACCCAGTAAATCCCAACACAGCCCACATGCCACATTCACTAAAATGCATGATCCAGTTTGCTTTCTTATGAATATTCTTTATCCTTTTTATGTCTTATCTTTAGCTAAGGGCCAAGTATTTGTACCATTGCACACATAGGTCTACTTGACATCAAGACTATACTATAACCTTAAACTCCTCTTGAGTCAGGAGTCGGTACAATACTCTTCTTAATTCTAGTTATGTATTTACCAGTCCAATTACTATGGTTATCATAACATGCATGAAGTTATATTCACATGTTATACACAAAACATAAATACTCTTGTACTGTATAGTACACACAAGTGCATACGTTATATACTCACAGGTGCATATATTATATACTCACAGGTATACAACATAATATACACACAGATAGTTATTTTGTATACTCATAGGTATGCATTAATATATTCATAGGTACACTTATCATTGTACACACACAAGTATGCACCTTGATATACACATAGGTACATATATATATGTATATCATATTCTATACCTACGATTATATATTGTAGGTGGGATTGATACTTACTTGGTTTAGGTTGCTATGCAAGTTGACCTCAATCCCCTCTTTCCTAGTCTTCTAAGGTCCTGTTTGGCCAATTACAACGCTATTAGACAAATTTTCACTACTTCATCTATGTGTCAATGCAAAACGATCGTTAATTAATAGATCGAATTGCATAACTGTATGCAACTTTGATAATCATAGGTTCTCTTACTCTTATCTTACTCTACCCTATCATCTCTAACGGAGGGGAAAAATCTTTCTAATCATCCCTTTTTCTCCTTTGGAACGTTTCAGAGCGATTCGGGTTACTGGTGAAAAAATGACGTTTTTGTCCTCGGTGGGCCTTCCTAAATTTCCCGAGATCTACTTTTCTATTTTAGCAAAAATAGTTGCGTATTGATCTTAAAATAATACCATGGGGTGTCTAGTCTCCTTATTTTACATCAATGCCCTATTTTAATAAAACTTTGTAATTTTGCCCCTTATTTGAAAATTTTGACAATTTTACCCTTGAGACTAAAATTAATCTCTTTAAACCATAATTTTCCATTTTTCATAAGGATCATTTTTTGCTCAAAATACCATATCCAAAATCTTTTCTAAAAAATGACATTTTTGTCCTTTTAAATTTTTTTTCAATTTTAACAAATTTTTGTAAAATTAATATCTCACAAACGAACACGATTTTCGACGAATCACCAATGATTCCTAATAATTTCATCGAGATCTACAACTTTTGTGTTTTAACTTTTTCAAAATTCCCGTTGCACAGGGTGTTTTTGGTCATTTTTCAATTCTGCCGAGAAAACTTTTTCTTTGCAATTTAGTCCTTGGGTCATTTTTGTGAAAATCAGTTTTAAAACAACATTTCCACTACTGTAAAGGCACTTTCAACCTTTTCCTAAATCATTTTCATGCCAAAACACTATTCT
Organism: Artocarpus heterophyllus; assembly: GCA_025403435.1. Lineage (NCBI taxonomy): Eukaryota > Viridiplantae > Streptophyta > Magnoliopsida > Rosales > Moraceae > Artocarpus > Artocarpus heterophyllus. The sequence goes on from CM046341.1 coordinate 20,689,432, forward strand.
TTGCAAAACTAACATTAAAATTACAAAACTAACCTATTTTTGCATAAACCAACACTTTTCACATTTACTCCTAATTTCAACAATACAACATGCCATAAACTATATACCCATAGAGTTCAATCACAACCTTGCTTGAATACCCATATGCTTTTTGAAATAATAAAAATTAAAACAAAAAAACCAAATAAACCTTAAGTTTAAGAAATTAAAACTTACCCAGAGGAAAATTTGTGAGTCTAGCCTTTCCAAGGGTTCCTTTGAAACTTTTTCTAGGAATTTTCACATAAAAATTCCTTGAATCAAATTCCCCTCTTAACTTAAGAAAAAACCCTAGGAGAACTTAAAAAACGTTTAGATTTTTACCTCAAACTTGGTAAAATCCTTTCAACTTTGCTTCTTGAACTCAATTGCGGCCAAGTTTGCAAAGATGTGAAGTTGAATGGGCCACTTTTCATGGCATGGTGGCCCAATAAAAATTGAATGGGTGCCCACTTAGCAAGCCCCAAAATTTTACACAGTATAATTTTTCACCACACAGTATTTTCTTATACTGTAGTGGTAAAACCAATGAAAAACATATTCTTAGACTATAGAAAATATTTTACTTGCCTTTGGTTTATTTTTGGAAGCCAAACATAACATTATCAAGTTCACAGTAAAGTTTCCTATTAATACTGCTTATTTATGCATTATCATAATTTTTACAGAAAATACAATTTTTAAGGATAAATTCATTAATTAAACCCAATTAAATATTAGATTTTATTAATGAATTTTCCTTGGTTATTGCATACTTACTTTACTTTCTTACATAAACTTTTTATATCATTTCCTGGAGCAGTTATCTCTTCCAGCTAACATGAACCCTACCACCACGAAGGATACCACTTATCGGAGGTACACTCATGTACAAGATCAGTAAACTAAAATTATACTAGTCACATAATAACCTACATCTCTAATACATAAAAGTCATCATGGGTCCATTTCCTTCCTAATCTGATTCTACGCCCAACACATCACTGTTTTCAAGATTCATCTTGGGGTCTTCCTCCTCCTCTTTGCTGGAGTCGGTAGACTCGACGTCACTAGCAATGATGGGTTCAGGGGGTACTGGAACAAACTCAAACTCTTCTTTAGGCTCCTCCTCAAATTCTTCCTCTTCATCATCATCTTCATCCATTTCTCTAGGGGGATCCTCGAGGGCTGCGACCACATTTTGTTCAGCATGTAGCACCTCCATGATAAAATCATTTAGACTAAGAAAAACTCATGGATACTGCATCTGATGTTGTACTGCATCAAGGAAGTCTCTCCATATGAGGTTACAAATGCGACGCAGTGGTACTTCAGGTGGGATCAGAGGTATCATGGTCTAACGAAGTCTCATTAAGTAATGTTCCACCGATTCACCTACATATATACCCCAAATCAGTTCTATATGTAAGTAAAGTCGATGTCGCCAATCCACCCAAACATAAGGATTAACTTGAACTTTTATGCTGTTGACGAGTGGTAACGGAGCAAATTCTTATGAAATCTGTGCTTTAAATTCTTCCCAGTCATGTCGTTGCTCCTCTGGTCCTATCCTAATGCACCACTCTAGTGCCTCCCCTTGTAACCGCTCCGAGGCTAATGGGACCCATAGATGTGGTGGGGTATGGAAAGTCTCAAAAATCACCTCCAAATCGTGAAACCCTCAGTAAATGCCATCGGGTGTCGACTGCCATAATAGCATAGGCGTATCATCTCCCGGAAGGCAATGCTTGCTCTTCGGTTCGCCTCCACATCGTGATTATCATGCGACTCCGCCATGAACTATATTTATTTTAATTAACATCATATTCTCACATAGAATCATACTACAATATTCTTATGTGAAAAATTAAACTATCTTACTTGAGCTATAGCAATGGAGCATGCGACAATGTGCAACAAGGTGGCAAGATTTCAGCTCTGATACCAACTGACATAACCTGTTTTTTTTTTTAGGCTATGCTTTAACACTTTTCTTACTTATGTATTTATGAAAATCTAAGAAATACTTTTTTTTTTTAATTTACACATACATATTTAAAGCATCTCTTGTAATACACATACACACATATACATATGTATATATTTTTACATAAACAAACCTTCTTTATAACATTATTTATTTAACATGTTCAAAAAAAGTTTTTGTCTTATATAACTATACTACAACTTTTATACCATATGTTTCAAATTAACTCAAAATACACGACAGCGGAAATATATTTGCTACGGTATCCATACCCTGTTCTGCACTTTGCCCATATCCCACCACCAGCTCATCAGTAAAGCTACTCTAACCTTTTAGTAGGTATACCTACATTATAGAATAACTAAGTAATCTTATGTCCAGTAAGTTCAAAAATAGCCCACATGCAACATTCACTAATACACATGATCCACTTATGCTTTCTTATGAATATTCTTTATCCATGTTGTGTCTTATCTTTAACTAGGGCCCAAGTGCCCGTACTATATACGCACATAGATCTTCGTGACACCGAGACCATGTCATAACCTTAAACTCCCCTTGAGTCAGGAGTTGATACGGTATTTTTCTCTATTTCTGGTGGTGTATTTACCAATTCGATTATTATGGTTATCATACCATGTATGAGGTCATATTCATATATTAAGTGCAAAAACATAGACGCTCTTTTTAACTAGATAGTACGCATAGGTACATATTTTATATACTCACAGGTACACTTGTTGATTTACACACACGTACACATATTGGTATACTCACATGTACACATATAACTATACACACAGGTATACATTTTGATATACATACAAGTACACGCATACATATATATATATATTTATTACATTCAACACCTACTATTCCTTACTGTAGGTGGAGTTTGGTACTTACTTGTATATAGGCTACTGTACGAACCAACCTCAGTTCCCCTTTCCTAATCTTCTAGTGTCCTATTTGGCTAATTACAACGCTATTAGCTAAATTTTTACTATTTTGTCTAGGCGTCAAGACAAAACGTTCATTAATTAATAGGTCGAGTTGCATAACTGTCTACAACTCTAATAATCATGGATTCTCTCTCTCCTATCTTACTTTACCCTATCGTCTCTAACGAAGGGCAAAAATCTTACTAGTAATCCCTTTTTCCCATTTCGAATGTTTCGAATCCATTCGGCACGCTTTGTAGGAAAATGATGATTTTGCCCTTGGCGGACCTTTTAAATTTCTCGAACTCGATTTTGCTGTTTTAATAAAAATTATTACTTATTAACTTTAAAACAATAACCCGGGGTGTTAGGTTTTCTTATTTTGCATTAATGTCCAAGTTTAACCAAACTTTGAAATTTCATCCCTTATTTGAAAATTTTGACAATTTTACCCTCAGGACTAAAAATAGTATCTTTAAACCAAAATTTTCTATTTTTCATAAGGATCAAATTTGCTTAAAATACCATACCTAAAATCCTTTTGAAAAATGACAATTTTGCCCTTTGAAAATTGTTTTCAATTTTATTAAATTTTTGTAAAATCAATAACTCGCAAACGAAGGTGATTTTTGACGAACCATCTAAGATTCCTAACAACTTCGTCGATATCTACAACTTTTATTTTTTGACTTCTTTGAAATTCCCACTGTACAGGGGAGATTTTGGCCTTTTTTCAATTCTACCGAGAAAAACATTTTCTTTGCAATTTAGTCCCTGGGTTGCTTTTGTAAAAATTGGTTTTAAAACAACATTCTAGCCACTATTTATATAGTTCCATAACCTTCTTCAACAATTTTCATGTCAAATCACCATTCTTTCCAAAACTAACATCAAAATTGCAAAACTACCCTACTTCTACAACAACCAACAATTTTCACGTTTAAACCTTAGTTTCAACAACACCACCAGGTCATAAACTATATAACCATGAATTTCAACTACAATCTTGCTTGAATACCCACATGCCTTTTGAAATAATCAAAATTAAACAAATCCAAATAAACTTTAAGTTTGAGAATTAAAACTTACCCAAAAGAAAAATTTGTGATTCCAGGCTTTCCAAGGGCTCCTTTGCAAATTTTTCCTAAGCACTTTTTACATGAGAAAATCTTGGATCAAAGTCCCCTCTTAATCCAAGTAAAACCTTAGAAAAACTTGCGAAAAAGTTTAGATTTTTACCTCAAAGGTTGATAAAATCCCTTGGACTTTGCTTCTTGAACTCAATTGGGACCAATTTTGCAAAGATTTGAAGTTAGAAAAATTTTTTTAACCAAGCTTATCGTATTTTGGTGACTCATCAAAGTAATCAAGTGGTTTACTAAGTGTCTAACCATGATTGGGCCACATTTCATGCTTTGGTGGCCCAATCCCAATTCATTGAGTGTCCACTTAATGGGCCCCAAAACTTTATACAGTATAATTTTTTCACCACACCGTATTTTTCTTATACTGTTGGGGTAAACCGATGAAAAAAAGGGTATACTTAAATAGTATATCATATCCTACTTGGTCTTTGGTTCACTATCGAAATCCAAACATAATATTTCGTATACCTATGCTTTCACTTAGCAGTATACTTATACTGCATCATACCCTTTTTTCATTGTTCTAGGGTTGTGGCACGTTTTTCTACCTTATTTTTACCATAATCACCCATTTATTTACATCACAATATTATAATTAATTGTGATATAAAATTCGTTTCATTGATATTTTTCACAAACTTTCAAGCATTTATGCTTTAAAAATCTGCATTTGGCAATATCCAGCATTTCATCGAGTCCATAATGGCATTTTCTATTGATACTTCTTATTTGTACATTATCGTAATTTTTACAGAAAATACAATTTATATGGGTAAATTCATTAATTAAACCTAATTAAATATTATATTTTATTAATGAATTTGCCTTGGTCATTACATGAGAGCTTTTGTTTACAAATCACAAATATTAGTTTTGGGTTTTCTCAAGTGATTGGAAGGAGAGTCACCAAGGAAGAGCTATACGAGTGTACCCACATACATATCGATCGTGGATAAAGAATAGCAAATAAGACTAGTTGATTGAGGCTCTTCTGGAACGCCATTCTCTTCACAGATTGCAAGAGCTCTTCAGCATACAAGGTTAGTAAGATCTAGTTAATTTATGCATATAGCATGTTAAACTTGTGTTTTGAAAAATATTTTGATTAAAAAATTTAAAATATCCACTGTGTACTATTTTTCTAACACAGGATTCTCAAAATATTATTCTTAAAGTTCGCCCCTAAACTGGCTAGTTAAAGATTAGATGACATTCTAGTTCATTCAGCCATCTTATTAGAAACTAAAATCATTTTGTTTCTTCCTTTTCCGTTCTACATGTAGCATTGCCTTATAAACAAGAAGGCACAACCAAAAATATAAGGGCTTATTTGGTACACTGTCTTGTATTTTATTATATTACATTGCATTATATTGTATTTTCTATATATAATATAATACAATTAAATACGGTGTGCCAAATATACTCTAAATGTGAAAAGAAAAACCTTAAACATACTCCGTTCATCACACTCTTCTACAAGGCTCTCAAACAACAAAATCCCTAAAGACATAAATAGAACCCGAGGCTATGGACACTAAAAACACAACAAAAAATGCCAATGGAGATACTGTAAAAGTGTCTGTTCACACCCCTAATGGAGGCAGGCGGACGCCCATCCATCAATGACGGCGACTTTCTTATCGCTGTTCAGAACAAAACAATGCTCCATGAGAAACGCTTAAATAGGGCACTCTAAAGCGAGAGAATGAGCTTCTCATAAAGAAGAACATCCTCTTGGAAAAGAAGACTGAATACCTAACCGTAGAGGTTGAGGAACTGAAGTTCGACCTCGAACAACAAACCTTTGAATTTTTGGCATGGCAGGCCGAGGCAGATAAGCCCTACCACAGTTACTCTGCCTTGGTTGATGAGCTCAAGTATGAGTTGTTATGCCGATATGGCGAGCTGCTCCAGTATCGCTTCAAAATCTCCCCTCCGGCATTTCTTGGCAATCCCCACAATTCCAATCAACAAGTGTCATGGGGAAATAACGGTCATGGGCTATAGAAGCCAATAAATAATTCTATTGTGTTTTTGGGGGGTTTGGGGCAAGGAGAAGCTGTAAGTAGGTAGCCTTTTGAATCTCTACCAAAGTAGCCGATGTTTTGAAATTATTGGTGGTTTTCTTTTAGTATTTTATTCATATTTTTTAGGGGATTTTGTAAAGGGTTTAAGGCAAACTTGAAATGCCTTATCAGTTGTGAAAAGATCTAGGTTTCAAAGGCAAGCATTATTCCATATGTGGTTGTAAAACTTTGTGATTGCATTGAATTGTGTAAGAAGATAAGTTAGGTCTGTTTATGTTCAATATACTTTAGCTTTTGACTTAGTGCGTGTTGATACAATTGAACAACTAACGTTAAACGTAAATTTAGAGTTAAAATGGTATTACTTACAAAAAAATAATACAAGTTTGTATGAAGAGGTTATATACATGGAAGTAGTATAACTTAATTAGGAAAACATCATTACGTATGAGTTTGCATGAGAGCTTGATGTCACTTTTGGACCTAAAATGACCATTTTCTCCTAAGACAAGCATACTCCGTTAAGAGTTGGCCCTAGCTTTGGATGGATATCATATGGACATAACTGTGTTTAGGGCTACACTGATTTTATTTTTCTCTTTTCTTTCTTGTCCCCTAATCCATAGTGCTTGGTTTCCTACGGGAGTTGTAAGTTTGAAAGTGTGGTTAATGTGAATTATCAAATAGATGTACTCACTACCATAAAAATGGACTTTAGTGACAATTGATTTAGTAACATGTTAGCACTAAACGTCATTATTGGTATAATGTAGCAACATTTGATTAAAATAACACAAATAATGTAATATAGTAACATAATATAGTAACATTTGTAATGTCAATAACAAAGAGGTTTTTTTTACATTTGAAAATGTCACAAAAAATATATTTTAGTGCCGTGTTATAATTGTCACTATATAAGTGCAATTACTTATATTAAAATATGCCATTATTAATTTACCATAGAATTAGGGTCCATTTGGTAAATAGATTTGAATTATTGATTTGATTTGAGTTAGTGTGATTTAAGTTAGGATTTGAGTTTTTAGTGATTTGAACTGTTATCCGAATTGACGTTTGGATATGCATTTAAATTTTAATCTGAGTATGAAATAAGATTGAAATTTGTGTTTGGAGATATAGTAAAATAGTTTTTAATTTATCAACAAATCTAATAAAATCTTAATATTAATGATTCTAAAAAAGATGCAATATGGATCTTAATTTATTCATCTCTTTACTTGGAACACAATAAGAAAAGAATCATCTCAATTAGATAACAAATGAAGAAATTATTATTTTTTTTCTCAACTATAAGAGAGAGAATATTAGTTTTTACTGTAACAGAAATATCCGAGTATCAAAAGTTTAAGGGGAGTCAAAACTCTAAAAACTTGGATTCTTAATACTCAAAGGATTCGAATTTTCGGAGAAACAAATAGATATCCAAAAGATTCTTAATACTCGAATCTAAATTTAAATATGAACAATCTAAAAAGTTCTCAAAATAAACGGGCCCTAAATTTTGAACTCCTTCTCATTCACTTTGATTTATTCACTATTTATTTGGGCATTTCTGCCATCAAATTTTTGGAGGTTTGAAATAGTTTAAAAAAAGATTCAAAAGGTTAAGGTTTCCCTCTAAAAGAATGAACGGATCTGTTTGCTTGTGGTGGTTAATTTCCTATTTAAAAAAAGTTTAGTTCTTCTGCTTTGTTCTGCTAACCGTCAGTAACATTTTCTTTTCCTTTTTCAGTTTAATCATCCTAATTTAATTCCTTTCTTGGTTTATGTGGAAGACTCACATATGCACGTCCTATCGAAAATTAAACAATATTTTTTTCTTGGATTTTTGCTCTGGGAAAGTTAGCTCAAAGAGATGATTCGCATGAGATGTTTGCGCATCTAGTTTAGCTCTAGAAAAGTTAAGTAAGCTCGGTTGTCTGTCTCTTTTAATTCAGTCTCTGTATCTTATTGGGAAAAAAGAAAAAGAAAAAGAAAGTATCGTATATGTGAATTAGGTCGGAGCAAGAGATGGAAGTATCCCGGAAGATTTAAAATGGAGAATTCTGTCATCAACATGGCCAGCGCAAACTATTCCATAAAATTGGAATCTCCATGTATCAATTCTTGGTCCATTTGTTGTCGCCGAAGTACCACAGGAGGAATTTGATCAAACAAGTTAAATAGTTTTTTTTTTAAAAAAATTATGATTAAACAAGTTCATGGTTTAGGATATGGGTTTTCTTAATAATATAATTGCTGCTCCTTTATTTCTTTCTTTTTTCCCCGCTTTTCAAGAGCGTAATGTTCATGTTTATATATTATATGGCTTTTGTTGCTTTATCCTTTATGCTGTATGTTGGGTCAAATTGTTGTTTTAAATGATAGGTCGCTCAATAACAAAATTACTATAGAATAATTTAAGATAAATTGGTCACCTATATGTCACCAAAAGGCTACTAATATATAATTTAATAATACTTACATTTTAACTATTATATTAATTTATTAATTTTTAGGTTGTACGTTTTAGTGGCTCCATGATTTACTTGCCTTTTTAAAATTTAACCAAAAATCACTCTTTAGTGACATTTTAAATTTGGGACAATTTAGAAACAAAAGATTAATAAGGTTGATTTTAAAAATAATTTAAATATGAATAAATTAGAGGAACCAATTTCTTAATGCTGGGGCATATATATTATTTTCTGGATGCGAGGGGCATATCCTAAAAGTTTTTAGCAACTATATGCAAAAAATACAGGTCACCAAAATTTCAAGGGGCATAAGCTACTCAAAATCCTAATGGATACTTTATGTTTATATTGATTTGTGGATTCCAAGAATTGTACATTCCATCACACACCTATGTCTCCTACCTATATACTAGTGGTATCATTTTTTCCCATAACTAATTTTGTAGCTAACAAAAATCGATTACAAGCCTGAGGTACTAGTATGACAGTATTTGACTTTCTAAGTTACACTGCTGACATGGGAGATTGGGTGGGTCCAAGCTTAGTAAGCTACGGTCACATTAGTTTAACCTATAGTAAACTCATAACTAGTCAATTATAACCTCAGCAAGAGAACCTCATTACAGTTAGATAGCAATTGCATGCTGTGTGGAACAAACTGAGGTGAATTTTGCTCCTATAAAGCGTTTTGTTTGAACTCAACCATCGTATTTTACTTATAAAATGTCACGGAAACTCTAGCATTAGTTGCACTTATAAATTATAGCTACAACAAATGCCACTAAAGCATATTGACAAAAAAGATAAAAATATATTTTATTATATTGACAAGTTAAAATGTAGATAAAACTTTTTCTCCTTTAACAAGCACAAAATGCCACCAAACTATGTTATGTGTGACAAGTTAAAAATGTAAGTAAAAGTAATTTTTTTAGCAAAAATTAAGAATTGTTACCAAATCGCACTATTTGTGACATTTATAGCAAATGCAACTAAATTATACCAATGGTGACTTCTTCTACTAATATGGCACCAAATTAATTCTCACTAAATCCCATTTTTCTTCTACTGGTACTTTTAATCGGAGGGGTCAAAAAATAAGGATGAAAAATTGGGGAAAAAAATAGAAGTAGAAAGAAAAGGCAAAAACCAAAAAAGTGAAAAAAAAGTAGTTAACCAAACAGACTTTAATTTTGGGTTCTATTTTAACTCCTTGTTAACCAAACAGATCTTAATTTATGTGAGTTATATATTTTCTTATTACAATGTGTGTATATTCAAATATAAAACCGCCTAAAACACCCTTTCACACCCTTAAAAGTGACATTGTTAAGAGGACAAGAACATGATAAAAATCACAAAAAACGTTGTAAAACCTAAACGGAAATACTCTCCGCGTGGCTTGATATACATTGATATCTAGAGTCTGTTTGTTTCGTAGTTTAAATCACAGTTTGAATCATTTTGTTATAGTATGTTTTCTTATACAAATTTAAATCTTTATTTAAATATTTTATTCAAATACTCAAATCAAACATGCTCTTAGAATTAACAGAAATAGTAATACAAACACAAACAATCCAATAGGACTCTAGCATCGACCTTGCAAAATTCAATTAAAAACTTATTAATAATCTATATTCATGCAGGAGATTACACTAATGTACTGCAAAGATCACCTCTAGATATGCATCGGGTTACACATCTTACACGTCCGACATAAAGAAGATTTGATGCGATTTCCCTATTTATTGTCTGATGTGACTAGGTGATAAACGATGTGTAACTATCCATGCATCAGTTATTCAAATGGAATCTTATTCCTTAACCAGTCCAATTTGTGTAACTATGTTCAAAACTTTGGTCACTATAAATCATTAACCAACATTTCCTTTCCCCTTTTTTCCCAACAAACATATACAATATGTATAAACCACGCCAATTTACCACAATGTACATAACCAGTAGGGAATAAACTTGACTGTTAATAATAAATCAATGATTTATATTGTGATTATAGGAAATCTATTCGTGTACAAGTATGTGGAATGCCACTCCAAACCTTGGTCCTAAGTTCACCTAGTTACTAATTTTTGTACAAATTGGTAGCTAATTAATTATCACGCTACGTAATTTTATATTTCTCAAATCCCTTACACGTAAAGGAAAAGAATTAAAATTAAGATACGACGAACTTCTGATAGCATTTTAATTTATGGGATATCCCTGTTTGGAGAAGGAGGATACCTAACTTGGCCTGTTTTAGGGGGTGTTTGGAAGGTGGTGGGAACCGATGGTAGGACCCATTTTTACTGTAACATGTGAAAGATTTACACTGTAGCAATTTTTTAAATTATTACTGTAGCATATGAGAGCTTTACATTGTTTATAACTGAGTTTGTGGTGAGAACCGTGAACAGGGGTTAGACTAGCTCGGTCTCACCGTAAAAGAGTGCAAAATCATTATTTTTTTTTCTATATTTTATGGAGAGAAGCTTCCCCAACAAGCTTCTTTTGTCTATAAATAGCAGGCCCTTTTAGGCAAACATGTCATCAATCGTTCACAAGGTATTCTCAAAATAGCTCTTTGAAGAGCCCCGTCTCCGGTTCAAATCTCCTACCTAAAAAAATTGAGCACCATCCCTTCCACATCCTTTGGATCAAACAAAGCAGCTGCCTCCTCCCCCAAGGCGCAGCCCAATGATATATTATGTGATAAAATATTCCACACCCCGCCGGAAAGCGTAACCGATGAAAAAGGAGATCCCATATTATCTGTGATGGAGGCGCTACAGCCACGTTCGAGGAGGGAGGAAAGGATCCGTATACTATATAACGACCTCCACCAGTAAGTGGAGAATTTGAAGCAAGAAAACTTGGACCTTGCCATGGAGGTCGAAGAGAAGAAGGCAATTCTGTATGTTCGCAAGCAACAACAGCTTTTTTGGAAGCTCAAAGCCCAAAAGCAGTACAGCAACCACAGAGCCGCAATGGATGAATTGAAACATGAATGCGCTCTCTGGTATGCCGATCTCCTCGAAGCTCGCTTCTTTCTCAAACCACCCATATTTGTCGCAGGAGAGGCTGATGGAGCAATCGACGCTCACCTTGGTAGCGGAGCAAGTGTTCTGCAGTACGACACCGCAGAAGCAGTGGTGGTTCTTTTTTTGATTTGGGATGTAAAAAATCTGGTGTTTTTGGTTTGGGTTGCCCTAGGTCTTTCTCGTAAATGTTGAAAATGTTTTACTTTGGTAAATATTAGTCATATGCACTAGGTCGTCTTTTCAAATGGTACTTTTTGTGAATAGATTTAGTCCTTTTTTTTATGGATCCAGTTATGGTCATAGAAGGCCCTTTTAATTTCGTTAATATGCCCTCAATCCAATGTCGATTAAAAAATTTATTTATGGTTATATATCTTCTTACTTGCCGTCAGATTTTATAATAAACAGACACCAATTTATGAACTTGGTTAAAGTGATTAACTACATAAACTAATAAAATCTGATGCAGGGTTGAATAGCTGTCGCAAGAGATATACAATAATAGTTTCGAATAACGCCTTGGCGCTTAAAATAAAAGTTGAACGGTAACACTTAGAGATTTAATTAAGTGTAATTAACGTAAAATGATAAATTAATGTGTCATAATGTAATTTAAATTTAATTTAATTTAATTATTTTATGATATTTTTTAATTAATTTTATTTTTAATTATTTTTAATTGTTATTTTAAATTTTGAAACAAAATATTTATTAAATATTTAACATGTCTTGTTTAAACAAAACCACATAGGACACATGATTTTGTAATAGGAAAATCACTTAATTTTTCTTTATCTAGTCTCTCTCACTCTCCCTCTTTTCTTCACTCTCTCTTAGACTCTCTCTCTCTTCCTCACGTTGCCTCTCTCTCTCTTTCTTCCCTCTCTTGATTTTGTTTCAAATTTGAGTTGCCTCTCTTGATTTTGTTTCAAATTTGAGTTGGGACTTTGAATCTCAGTGAGAATTAGAAGCTTAGGAATGTGTTTGGACCTCCACAAACTCGATTTAAAGCTCATATTCGATGTTAGTTACTTTATTTTTAAAATTTTAAACTTTTTTTTTAATTTTCAAATTTTCTTTGTAAGTTCAAATCCAAGTTTTCACACGCTTAGAAAACCTTCAATTTAAGTTAATAGAATCTAAATTATCACGAATTTAAGCTAGATTGAAAAAAAACGAATTAAATCAGGATTTTTTTCTTCATTTTTAGATTTATTTAGAAATTTTTGTAAAAACTTGTTAAAAATGGTTTAACTAAGTTCCATTATGAACATTATATTTGCTTTAGGAATTGAGAAAAACAGGTTTAAATGTGTTTTAAGTTCAGATTTGATGAAAACCTAAGACTTGGAATTTCCAAATCGCAAATATAAGGTTGATCGTGGTTTCATGAAACTAATGTATAGCGGGTCGAGACTACGGTGTTGAGCTTCGGTACTGGATATCGAGGTAGGATTCTATATCTCTTTTTTTTGGTAGTCATGTTTTAAAAAGATATTGCGGGTGAGACTATGGCTCTGAGGTTAAGTCCATGTAAAAAAGTGCATGAAATTTTTAGTAAAAATTAGTTATGAACCGGGTATAATAGTGTTCATAAGTACATACACGTACCTCCGACACATCGCTACTGCCTTTTGTTGAAGCAACCATGAACCTTGTAGTATAAATTCAGCAGTTACATCTGTTGGATTGCTGTGTTATGGCCTTCTTGTGAACAATTACAAAAGCATTAAGCCTGAGGCTGGATGGGCATGCCCTAATGACGTCGACAGCCAATAGGAATTGCAGGGTTTTTATCTGCATCACAAAAAATGAAATTAGTTGATCAGTAATTAAATACCAACTTTGAAATTAAATAAGTGTCTTCAACAATTTTCTATTACGTGTACCAACGTCACATTTTTTTTATATACTACTAGACAAACAATTTTGAGCGAGAAAGGCATTGTTAGATAAACTGTCTAGAATTACTTAGACCATATCGATTCGAGGGAGACAGTAGTCCGGCCATGCCGCCCTCTTGCGATGGACCAAGAATCCCAGATCTCTAGCTCTCTCTTTCTTATGTTCAGCACGGCAACAATCCAATGCTTCTCTTCCTTTGAGTAGATTGGCATAACAATCTTCAAGCACAGCCATCGCAAACATCAATCAAGAATTGTGGACAAGTGTTTGGCACAAATTTAGCATCCTTAAATTCTAAATTCCAACTATGCTAACCTTCTCGTACTTTTTCAAATCTCCCAAGAATTGGCCTCGCCAGTCCTCCCCCACTGCAAACTACTTTAGGATTCCTTCCTTCGATAGGCCTTTGGCCATGACTACGTCGGTCAACACCTACATAGCAAATTAGGGAGTTTCTTAGCAATTTATGAAAGTTCACGTATGCTGCAAGTCCAACTAATGAAACATGCATTCGATCTAGAAAATAGTAAATACAAAATCACTAAAAATAAAATCTTAAAATATATCAGCTATTTTGCAATCCTAAACATGAGCAGGTGCACATATAGAAATTCTTGTTGTAGTACCTATACAGACATCTCCCTAGGATTCTCACACTTCCTCCGCAGTGACTCCGTCATGATATGTACAAAGCAGTCAATAACCTGTACAAATAATTGGATCGAATAAGCAACTAAAAACAATAAAAAGTAAAATTCCTCAAAACTTGCCAATAATTGCACCTCTCTACAAATAAGTTCTCTAAGCCTCAAAGACAACAAATTATCCCTATGTACTTCGGACCTCTCAACTCTAGTAAGAATCTCCCTAAAACTCAATCTCATCAAGTTTTAGAAAATAACTTCACACGGTTTAACCGCCTGGCTTCGCACTTGGCAAAACTAAATTGCAAAATTCGCATAAAAGGTGATTTAGTTAGAGAACATATTACCGACTGTCAAGGAAGTCATCGTACGCATAGTGTGGAAGTGGCAAATCAAAGTCTGTGACTGCCTCGGCCAGTTGAAACTACGCCACCTTATGTCTGTTGCTCCTGAGATGCTCCTTGTACATATTTAGGGATTGGACCTTCGTCCTTACTTTAGCTTGAGCCGCAGGAAAGGGCTTTGCAATGTTTACCAGTTCCTCCTCCTTGGGAAGTGATGGGTCTCCACCTGCCGAGATACGTTGGACCCCGGTCATTCCCAACGAACCTTCTTTTTTCCCCTCCTTATCTCCTTCACTTGATTTGCTTTTCTTTTTTCTTCCTCTTCTTTGTTTTCCTCACCGAAGTCATCCTCAGATTATGTTAATTCTTCCTTCCCCTCCTTATCTCCTTCACTTGATTTGCTTGCTCTTTCTCCTTCCTCTTCTTCGTTCTCCTCACCCGAATTGGCCTCATCAGAACTACCCTCACCACCACTCAATGCGGTCCTCTGTAAGATCCTGTCCTCATTACCAGACCTATCTCTGTCTAACCTCAAGCCACCTTCGTTCTTGGTTTCACCTCTAACGCTCGTGTCCGCAGCTGTAATGGTCTAACCCTTCCAACGAAATCGGCCATAGCCTCCTGAATCCCACCTAGAATGTCTTCACTCATCCGCTGCTTCATATCCCTCAACTCTTCCTTCCTTTCCTTCTTTTCAAAGGCCTCCAATTGGAATATAATTGATTATATTATTGGGACCTCCAATTCATTCAATTTCATGCCAGTATCATCGATCACTGACATCCTAAACTGTAATGACCACAATGATATTAAGCACAGTAAGTTAAACGACAATAGGTAATGACAAAAATAGAAACTATAAATGTCAGAGTTAGCCTCGAGTAATTAATAATATTTATGCCTTCAAGCTACCAAATCCCCCCGAACTCTTTATCTACCCCAAAACAGCCATCGTTTTCTTCCCTGACCAAGAACACAATTGTTGCCAACCCGCAATCAATGAATTATATGTGCCCCTTCACATGGTGAAGGAAAAGTGCCTCTTTATAGCAGACATTAACATGTAGGAAATTTAGGTAATTTCATGTATATCGTGATTACAAATTATGCATGTATTGAGCTTAAAATTTAAAATATGTTTTTTTTTCCAATAATAAAAGAAAATGTAAATTGGTGAGAAATACTTCAGGAATTTATATATAATTTTTTGAAGAAATAGGGTAATAACATTTTGGTTAAACAACGAATCACACTTGTAACACCAAGATGAATTAATTAAGAATAAATAATTTAATTTGGCTGTTAGTATTAATTAATTCAAAATTTGTAATTATTTTCAGTCTTAATATTACTTCTTTAAATTAAGTTTTCGCTTAGAAATTTTTGTTATAAAATTAACGGTTAAATTGTTCAGTTACATGCGTTTGTACAACTGTGTTATTAGGCTTTATTTAGTATTCCACAACTTGTAAAGGCCCAACCTTATTATTTTTCTTTTTCTTTTTCTTTTCTTTCTCTTTTCTTTTTCTTATTCATGCTCAAGACTCCCTCATTTTTCTCTTTCTCACCGTGTATCTTTCTCTTTCAGTCTAGTTCTTTTTCTCTCTCTTCCTCCATGGAAGTTCAAATTTCAAAACTCTACATCTCTCTCATTTTAAGTCGAAATTGTGTCATTTTTTTCTCTATAAACTCGTGACGACGAGGAGAACCAAGAATGACCCATATTGACTATGTAAAGGTACCATCTCATATAACTCACCAAAGCTCTGCCACTGTTTTCGTCGTGAGCCGCCGCTGCTGGCGATGGTGGTCGACATCACCAGTCCTCAAAACGTCCATGACAACCTCTACTTCAAAACCCCTAAGAGATTTTATCAAAATACTTCCTATGTTCTTCAATTTATGAGGTAGGGTTTTTTTCCTTTCTTCTATACAAAATTCAATTAAATTTTCCTCTCTTTTGATGTACTAGTCTTATGTTATCTTGAGATGTTGTTGAAAAAGTATTTGTGATCCTTGGGTATGTTGAAATTATGGTAAAGTCTTGAATTTTCTCTTGGATTAGTGAGGTTAATTCTTACATGTGCAAGGTTCGGATATGTTTGAAATGAAACTTTGAAGTGTTTTGATGTTTTATGTTAGCTAAGTGTTTAAATGAATGCTTGCATGTGAAGGATTTAATAATAGCTTTGTAAATCGATAAAGCTGCAATTGCTTTCTTTTGGCCACACTAATCAAAAGTGCACTTCTTGAGCTTCGTTTGGACTTTTGAATCACTTCAAAGTGAAGCTTTCTAGCTTAAGATATGCTTTTTCAAATTTTGTTTAAAAGCTGCCAATTTAATGCAAACCTGCACATGTTTATAGCCTGTTTTTGAAAAGTTAAATGAGGCTTGAAATATGGCTTATGACGGCTTAAAGAAAGCTTTATTAATTAACTTTAAAAGGAAGCCAATTTTGTAATTTTTGGAATTTTGTAGAATTAATTATGAATATTGTCATGCAAAATGGTAAAGTTGTGTTTTAAGAAGCTTGCTTGTTATACCAAATGTTTTGAATCCTTATGCCTCTTTGGGATTATTATAAAGTTATAGATATAAATGGCCTCAATATATGATATTATTGATGTATAAATTATTGAGTTTTCAAGCATGTAACTATGTGGTTTCCTTAATAAACATGAGCTTGGTTGTATGATTTATGAAACTAACAGTAATATAGTTTAAGCTCTAAATGACACATAATGATATTGTTTTAGTAAATGGTCTCACACATTGCTAATGATATGGTTACAATAGCCTCTTAGAAATTTCAATGAATGTTATGTTTCTTGTACGATTGTGGAACATGTTAAAATGTCTCGGGCATGGTTATGTTTATGCCTTACTAATTAAGTTTGCCATGGTTTGATAACAATAAGATGTGACTTGCTCTCTTGTTGTGTTTATGCAAACTAAAGAATATTTGAAAGTATATTTTTCATGTATATGGTTATTTTAGAAATTGAAACATGCTTAGAGCCTTACACATATCATAAGTTATTTGATTAGATTCTTGGTTTATGATAGACATATGTGTGAAGGTGCTAGTATGTTGTTTTGACATTATTAATGTAACTAAATTTTTAGTCTTGGATTGGGATGTCTTTCCCTGTTTAAAAGATGTAATTGAGATTGACCATTCATTTTAAGCTAGTGAACAATGTAATGAGTTCATAAAACCTCATTGGTGGCTGCCTTAGAGAAACCCAAAAAACTGTGTTTAATTGTTCAACTTCAACCTTAGTAAACTTAATTTAAAATATATCTTCTAAGCTTCACATAGCTACAAAAATCACCTTATTTGGACACCCGTAGCCAAAGATATGCACTTTAGAATTTAGACACAAGTGTAGTAAATTTTGCAGAAAACAGCCATAGAACAGATGTACATGTTTTTGAAGACGTTCATAGTATCAAAATTAAGCACATGTGGCTCTTTGGAAAGGTCCCAGTGTTATTTCAATTAGGCTCTGATTGTATTATTTTCAAAGTTGTGTATAATGTTTTATGAATATTGTTGTAACAGTCACCAAAGCTGTATTTTTTAGAAAACAGTAAAACCAAAGAACAGAAACTGATACTTTTTGATATACATTGTTTGCACCTAAACCGACCCTACATTATGGCTTGCAGAACTTGGTTCCACTTTGCTTGGGACTATGTAGCCTAAGTTGTGTGCATTTAAAGTTTCACTTAGAAACTTTGCAAATGTTGCAGAATTTTTTAAAGTCTAAGACTTTGATAACTTGAGGATTATTTTGAGTAATCTAAAAGGTTCAAGTGAATGGCATACAATGACTTGATGTGAGATTTGTCGATATGTTTTCCCTTAACACTAGCTTTGCTACTTTGGTAACTTAGGAAATTCTAAGAAATTGAATGCGGAATAAGATTTAATAAAATACTTGTATGTTTGATATGTTATATATGGCTATGTTATCTTTGCATAACTGTTAAATTTGCATAATTGTTGCATTGGCATATGCATTGCATTGCATCGATTGTTGTACTTGGCGAGACGTTCAGCACATGAAGAACCTGTTGGAAAAAGAGTACGCATCGAAATTTTAAAATTTTTATATCAGAGTATATTTCAAAACACAAGTTTGACATGCTATATGCATAAATTAACTAGATCTTACTAACCTTTGAATGCCAAAGAACTCTCGCAATCCGTGAAGAGAAGTAACATTTCAGAAGAGCCTCAACCAACTGGTCTTCTTTGCTATTCTCTATCCACAATCGGAGTGAGTGTGGGCTCACACGTACAGCTCTTCTTCCAGGTGACTCTCCTTCCAACCAATTGAGAGAACTCAAAGCTAGTGCTCGTGATTTGTAAACAAGAGCTCTTAGGGAGTTTCAGATTCTCACCAGTAGAGTATCACTCTTAATCTCTCAATTGATCTAAATAACTTATGAGACTTACTCCTTATTTATAGAGGTTGGGTCTATGGTCAGTCCTTATCAGATAGGGTCTCAAAAATTCAAATGAGAATCAAATTCGGATCAATATCTGATTAAATCCACGTGAAAACGCGTGATCTTTTTATCGCACATCGGCAGGCCAAACTTGCCCTATCGGTAGGCTGAACTTAAGGATCGGCATGACAAACTGCCCAAAAAAAATCTCAACTGAATCTTTTATTTTCAACCCAAGATTCTATAGGATAAAGTCTCAGTTTTAACTCAAATAACCCAATAGAGAAGTTATCTAATTAAAACAACTTTATTTAGATAATCTCTAGGAAAATAAATGAATTCTGAATAATTCTACAAGTTTATCTTGATTGAATTTATTCAAAATTAAATCAACTAATAAACAGACAAGAATTGTCCGATCCCAATAATTCAACAAGTTTATTTTGAATTAATTTTTTCACAAAATTAATTCAACCGATAAACAGACATGAATTATTTGATTCTTCTGAATTTCAACCAATCTAATAAATCTGACATAAGTCACCAATTATTGAAAAGCACGCTGTATCATTACAAGATGCTATGAGCTAGCAAAGAGGACCAAATAGACCTATATAGTTCAAGCTCCCGATAATTAAGAAACCCAATATCTTATATATACATTTCATAATTATCAACTCCAATGCTGCTCCACTAAAAGCTTAGAGCTGTACTCTCGAATTACATAGAATTACGAAGCCCGTATAGATAAGTCTTCATGAAATATCATAGTGTATCATATCTCCATATGATAATCCATAATCGACTTAAGGATAAGTTCTGTCTTACCTTCCCTATTATTTTTATCTTACATTTCATTATCTCACCATCAAAAACTTACCATCTAAAGACGGTATATCATTCGGTTCCACCTATGTATCCAAATGGTTGAGCGCTCCAGTTTTCCAATTACAGGATAACGCATATAAGTGGATATTAACTACTCCTAAAGTAGAGCTATGGATTCCATATCTATAAATAACAAGTCTACGCCATCAAGAGTCATGCCTCCAATATACCGGCATGTGTACTACTATAAAAAATGTGGATGTCACCTTTTGGTACATCAAAAGACATAAGTCAAAACAATAGGCCCACTATTCATCTCAAGATTAAGATACAATACAAATGATTGTCTAAAGTGAATCGATTTGCCGAGACATAATTGTTAATCTAAATCAATTCACTTTATGTCCCGATCCAACACATCGTCACCTATGACAATGTGCCAATGTTTCCATTCGCAGAGTCCACCTCTGATGGTCAAGACAAACCGTCTCCTAATAGGAATATAGACAACATAACAATCTTTACATGAATAAAGTTCTCAACTTTATTCCCCTCGATTGCGGATCTCATAATTTACATCGTCACCTTAAGAATCATGTCTTTCATATAATCTGTCCATCATATGTCCAATTCTTAAGGTTTAGAACAACAGTCTCAGACTTTTGTTTGCTTAACATACATTCGACAAATATGAACATAAAGAGGACAAGATTGGGTATATTAATAATAAATGAATTCTTTATTGGTAAAAAATGTCTCGAAAATATATTATATTTTTACTCCTTAGGGCATACACTATTGGAAAAAATAGTACGCAATGGAATTTTAAAAATTTTACATCAGAGTATTTTTCAAAACACAAGTTTGACATGCTATATGAATAAATTAACCAGATCTTACTAACATTTGATTGCTGAAGAACCCTCGCAAAACGTGAAGAGAAGTAATGTTCTAGAAGAGCCTTAATCAACTGGTCTATAGGATAAAGTCTCAGTTTTAATTCAAATAACCCAATAGATAAGTTATCTGATCAAAACAACTTTATCTAGATAATCTCTAAGAAAATAAATCAATTCCTAATAATTCTACAAGTTTATCTTGATCTAATTTATCTAAAATTAAATCAACTGATAAACAGACAAGAATTATCCAATCCTTATAATTCAACAAGCTTATTTTGAATTAATTTTTATCACAAAATTAATTCAACCGATAAACAGACATGAATTATTTGTTTATTTCAAATTTCAACCAATCTAATAAATCCAACAAAAGTTATCAATTATTGGAAAAGCACGCCGTGTCGTTACAGGATGTTATGAGCTAGCAAAGGGGACCAAATAGACCTATATAGTTCAAGCTCCCGATAATTATGAAACCCAATATCCCAGATATACATTTCATAAGTATCAACTCCAACGCTACTCCACTAAAAGCTTGGAGCTGCACTCTCAAACTACGTAGAATTACGAAACCTGTATAGCTAAGTCTCCATGAGATATCATAGTGTATTGTATCCCCATATGACAATCCATAATCGGCTTAAGGACAAGTTCTATCTTACCTTCTCGATTATTTTTATCTTACGTTCTATTATCTCACCATCAAAAAACTTACTATCCAATGACAGTATACCATTTGATTACACCTATGTATCCAAATGGTTAAGTGATCCAGTTTTTTAATTATAGGATAACGCATATAAGAGGATATCATTACTCCTAAAGAGGAGTTATGGATTCCATATCTATGAATAACAGGTCTATGTTATCAAGAATCATGCCTACAATATATCAGCATGCATACCACTATTAAGATGTGGGTGTTACCTTTTGGTACATCAAAAGATACAAGCCAAGACAACGGGCCCACTATTCATCTCAGGATTAAGATACAACACAAATGATTGTCTAAAGTAAATCGATTTGTCGAGACAGAATTATTAATCCAAATCAATTCACTTCATGTCCCGATCCAAAAATCATCACCTATGACAACGTGTCAATGTTTCTATTCACAGAGTCCACCTCTGATGGTCAAGACAAACCATCTCCCAAAAGGGTTATAGACAACATAACAATCTTTTCATGAATAAAGCGCCCAACTTTATTCCCTCGATTACAGATCGTATGATTTAGACTATCATCTTAAGAATCGTGTCTTTCGCATAATTCGTCCATCATATGCCTAGTTCTTAAGGTTTAGACCGACAGTCTCAGACTTTTGTTTGCTTAATATACATTCAACAAATATGAACGTAAAGAGGACAAGATTTGGTATATTAATAATGAATAAATTCTTTATTGATAAAAATGTCTCCAAAAACTTATTACATTTTTACTCCTTAGGGCATACATGTCTAACAATCTCCCACTTGCACTAAGTGAGTAAATACGACAAATCTCGCATCCCCGTAGCTTCCACATGCTTCTCGAAGACTCTCCCAGTAAGTGTCTTCGTAAATAGATCAACTAAATTATCCTCTGACGTGATCTTGCACACTGTGACATGCCTGCCCTCAACGAATTCTTTTATCACATTATACTTCCAATTAATATGCTTACTCTTATTGTGAAATCTTAGTTCTTTAACATTGGCTACCGCCGCACAGTTATCACAGTCAGTGATACTGCCTTATCCATACTAGAAACTACCTCAAGATCCCTAAGGAACTTGTGGAGCGACACTGCTCCTTTCGAAGCATCACTAGCTACCACATACTCGGCCTCCATCGTTGAATCTGAAATGTAATCTTCTTAGCACTTCTCCAACTAATGGCACCGCCGCTTAGAGTAAACACAAAACCCGAAGTCGATTTCCTAGAATCCAGACATGATTGAAAATCTGAGTCAGTGTATCCTAGAGGAGTCAAGTCCTCACCCGAATACACAAGCATATACCCTCGAGTCATTCTCAGGTACTTGAAAATATGCTTTACCACAACCCAATGGTTCAATCCTAGATCCGCCTGAAATCGACTTACAATCCCGACCGCATAACTAATATCCGGTCATGTGCAAAGCATGACATACATGAGACTACCCACTGCAACGAAGTGCCTGGTGTAGTCAAATGGGATAAAATCTCATTCTCTAATAAGTGTTCTAAGAACTCATCAGAAAGGTATACCCCAACTCGATCGGATCGAAGTGTCTTTGTGGGTCTACCCAATTGCTTTCCACTTTAGCCTGAAACTCCCTGAACTTGTCAAAAGTTTTGCTTTTGTGGTGCATCAGGTACAAATACCCATATCTTGAGTAATCGTCAATAAAAATGAAGAAGTACTCATACCCTCCTCGTGCCCGAATGTTCATCGGTCCGCTAACATCACTATGCATAAGTTCTAGAACCCCTTTGGCCTTATTGCCCTTAGACCCGAATGGTCTTTTGGTCATTTTACCCTCCAAACAAGATTCACATAGAGGTATAGATTCCACCTTTAAGTGACTTAAAGGTCCATCCCTTACCAACCTTTGAATCCTATTCAGGTCAATATGACCAAGGCACAAATGCCAAAGATAAGTTTTATTAGAGTGAGAAGTTTTAAGTCTTTTAGAGTTATTATCGTTCATTTCAGCATTAAGCGATAAGTCCATCTTAGGTTTGATAAAATATAGATTATTTTGCATCCATCCAGAACAGAAAAAAGATTTGCTTTTACGAATCACCACTTTATCATTAAAAGAAACCAAATAAGAGTCTTTAAATAAACAAGATACAGAAATTAACTTCCTTTTAAATTTAGGAACATAAAAACTATCTTGCAAAATTAAATTCCTATAATTATCAAAATAAAGATGGACGTCTCCTATTGCTTCCGCTGAGACCAAGGATCCATCGCCTATCCGAAGTGTGAAGTCATCATGAAGCAAACTTCTCGTTTCTTTAAACCCCTCCTTTGGAAAGGAAGTCCTTGCAATGCTTTTTGATATGCCCAGCCTTTCCACAGAAGAAGCAATTAAGCTTCTTTGGGTTCTTCTTCTTTTTCTTCTTGCTCTTGGTAGTAGCAGCAATAGAAGACTTCCCGTTCTTGGCCCGTTACTTCTTTCTATTCCCTGAGTTGAGATTGGAACCAGAAGCAGCTACCATGTTGGCCTCACCACCCGCAGGAGACTCCTTGATCAGCAGTTCAAACTCCTTTAACTGTTTCATCAATTCTGTCAAGGTCATATCCCGTCTATTGCTTAAATTGAAAGTAGCTCTAAACAGAATAAATTCCTTAGACAGAGTCTCAAAGACCATAGTCATCTGAGTTTCAGCATCGATGTAGGCTCTATTGGTTTGAGCCTCAGCAAGGTAACCCATGACCAACATCATATGCTCCTTTACAGATGTCCCCGGCCTCTGTCTACAATTTAGAAGTTTTTGAAGCGTCCCTTGCCGCTTTGTTATGGCATGGCCTCCAAACATATCCTCAAGATTATCCAAGATCTGCTTCGCAGCCTCATAATCCTGATGTTGAGCCTGCAACACGTTATTCATGCTAGCCATAACATAGTAGAGGGCCTGATAATTAGCATCTTTTTAGCAATCATACGCTTAGAATTGCTCATTAGTTGAGTATCCTGTAGGCTCGGGAGGACAATAGGTTGTCAGTACATATTTGAGTTTCTCAAAGTACAAGACGATATCTAGGTTCTGTTTCCAATCATTATAATTCTCTCTAGTTAATAGGTTTTTGTCAAGTATCGATGATAAAGCATTTTTAGACATTTTTAATCTATAATAAAGAATCATATACCAAACATAAGCAAACATATAATAATTTTGTAAGATAACACAATCATGTAAAAAATACAAATGTGTTTATGTGTCAAAACCTTGAAAATATCACAACTTTACAACGATAATTCCTAACTCAGAATTCAACAAGCTCCTAGGGAAATCATGCCAAATTCAATCAGGAACGCGGATCCCCTCCTGATTAATATATGCCATCTAGGACTCGTATGATCCAACATATATTAATAATCATTTCTTTGGCCATTAATTTTATTAACAGAGCTCCTAGGGGAGGTTCATAACAAAATTAATGTCAGTGTATAACCATCATTTCAATATTTTTTTCATGATTTATAATCACAACCTAGGGGTGTGCAACTATAAATCATGCTAAAATACCTTATCTTCTCAGAGATCCAATCTGGTACATGATAGAAATCCCTTCCTAGGGGTCAGGACCACCATGTTCTACCTATGGACCAATGATGGAGGCCTTAGGTTCTCTCTTCGAAAACCTTCTCCCACTCAATCTTTTGAAATCAAGGTTGAATATGCATGAACAATTTTAATATTAGCGGCACTTCCTATTCTATACGACATGTTATCAATATACATGGCAAATCATATTATAATGCAGACAAGCAAAGCAATCAAGCAAAGCTAATTGATTCTTCATCCTTGAATCCTCAAGCTGTATCCTTCTTCATGTAATACCCATCTTCAAGTCTTCAATCTCATATGAATCGAATACTTCATATTTTCGATCATATCCAAATTTAATCTTTCTCAAAATTGTCCCAAAAATAAAATTAAAACTGCATCAGAAAAACTACACCTTTTCTAGAAATTTTTCAGTTATCGGTTGGTAGGCCAATCTAGGTGATCGGCCTGTCGAACTGGAAGTTCGGCCTGCCGCCAGAGCCTCTTGATTTCTCCCTCACTGACGGCTTGTCGAACCTCAAGTTCGGCTAGCCGATCTGTGATCATCAGCCTACCGAACTGGTGAGTTCGGCATGCCGACCAGAGCAAAAATCTCTCATTCCAAAAAATACAATTTTTAATGCAATTCATCAATTTTATTTTTAACAATTCAAAAACATAAAATTAGAGACTCAGGAAATACCTTGGAGCTCCTATCATCATTCTTCTAGATCTGCCTTCTAGATTCGTCTTCTCCGAATGATTATTTAATTATAAAATTCTTACAAATTTAAAAATAAATAATAATTTCTAGATGGAGATGATAGTCCGCTATCTAATTACATGAAAAAACTTAGATACACATTCTAACCTCTAAGGAACCATAACCGGCATAAATTTAATTAATTAATAAATAATTAAATAATAGTTTAATCAACCATAATTAATTAATAAACATTCACCATATAATCCATGACAACATATATAATATATAATAACCTAGGGTGCTAACTCTTTATAAAATTAAATTAAGCATATGAGAGATTAAGATCACAAAATTTATACATATAATATGATCACAAACTCGTAAATTTATATAAAAACTTGGCTCTGATGCCAATTGTTAGAAAAAATAGTACGCAGCGAAATTTTAAAAATTTTACATTAGAGTATTTTCCAAAACACAAGTTTGACATGCTATATACATAAATTAACTGGATCTTACTAACCTTTGATTGCTGAAAAACCCTTGCAAAACGTGAAGAGAAGTAACGTTCTAGAAGAGCCTCAACCAACTGGTCTTCTTTGCTATTCTCTATCCACGATCGGAGTGAGTGTGGGCTTACACGTACAGCTCTTCCACTAGGTGACTCTCCTTCCAACCAATCGAGAGAACCCAAAGTAAGTGTTCGTGATTTGTGAACAAAAGCTCTCAGGGAGTTTTTAGATTCTCACAAGCAGAGTATCACTCTTAATCTCTCAATTGATCTGAGTAACTCTTAAGACTTACTCCCTTTATGTAGAGATTGGTCCTGGGGTCAGTCCTTATCAGATTAGGTCTCAAAAAACTCGAAATAAAATCAAGTTCGGATCAATATCTAATAAGATCCGTGTGGAGATGTGTGATCTTATCCTTCGTTGATCGGCAGGCCGAACAGGCCCCATCGGCAGGCCAAACACGTCCATCGGCAGGCCAAACTATCGAATAAAAATCTCGCGAATATTTTATTTTTCACCCTGAGATTTTATAGGATAAAGTCTCAGTTTTAATTCAAATAACCCAATAGATAAATTATCTGATCAAAACAACTTTATCTAGATAATCTCTAAGAAAACAAATCAATTCCCAATAATTCTACAAGTTTATCTTGATCTAATTTATCTAAAATTAAATCAACCGATAAACAGACAAGAATTATCCGATCCTTATAATTCAACAAGTTTATCTTGAATTAATTTTTATCACAAAATTAATTCAACTGATAAACAGACATGAATTATTTGATTCTTTCAAATTTCAACCAATCTAATAAATCTGATATAAGTTACCAATTATTGAAAAAACATGTCGTGTCGTTACAAGATGTTGTGAGCTAGCAAAGGGGACCAAATGGACCTATATAGTTCAAGCTCTCGATAATTATGAAACCCAATATCCTAGATATACATTTCATAATTATCAACTCCAACGCTACTCCACTAAAAGCTTGGAGCTGCACTCTCGAACTACATAGAATTATGAAGCCCGTATAGCTAAGTCTCCATGACATATCATAGTGTATTGTATCCCCATATGATAATCCATAATCAGCTTAAGGATAAGTTCTGTCTTACTTCCCGATTATTTATCTTATGTTCAATTATCTCACCATTAAAAAACTTACTATCTAATAACAGTGTACTATCAGTTACACCTATGTATCCAAATGGTTGAGCGCTCTAGTTTTTCAATTATAGGATAATGTATATAAGAGGATAGCATTACTCCTAAAGAGGAGTTATGGATTCCATATCTATGAATAACAGGTCTACGCTATCAAGAGTCATGCCTCCAACGTACCGGCATGCATACCACTACTAAGATGTAGGTGTTACCCTTTGGTACATCAAAAGACATAAGCCAAGACAACGGGCCTACTATTCATCTCAGGATTAAGATACAACACAAATGATTGTCTAAAATGAATTGATTTGCCGGGACAGAATTATTAATCTAAATCAATTCACTTTATGTCCCGATCTAATACATCGTCACATATGACAACGTGCCAATGTTTCTATTCACAAAGTCCACCTCCGATGGTCAAGGCAAACCATCTCCCAAAAGGGTTATTAGACCATCACCTTAAGAATCGTGTCTTCCACATAATCCATCCATCATATGCCTAATTCTTAAGGTTTAGACTGACAGTCTTAGACTTTTGTTTGCTTAATACACATTCAACAAATATGAATGTAAATAGGACAAGATTTGGTATATTAATAATGAATAAATTCTTTATTGATAAAAATGTCTCCAAAAACTTATTACATTTTTACTCCTTAGGGCATACTTGTCTAACATACACGTCTAACACGTTGCCGTTGTCCCCTATTTGAATCAAGGGGTTCACATCAACCCCATCATCGTCTTGCACCTCATCTTCTTCATCGACCTTTTCACCTTCTATCTTCGCCACTAGTATTGTGTCATCATAGTACTGCTCAAGAATTTTATCATTGCTTTGCCACATGCGTACGAAGTTGTGAATGACAACACATGCAATTGGGATCAATGTTTATTTGTCATATGGAAAGGGCTTCATGCTCTTCAAAATTTGAAATCTCGCCTTCCACACATCAAAGGCTCTCTCAATGCAATTGCGAAGAAAGGAGTGGGTATAGTTGAACAACTTCTTCGGTGAACAAGGACCCTGTCGACGCTCTTGATACTCCTACAAATGATATTTAACTCTCTAAGATGAAGCAAGAAAACAATCTGTGTTTGGAAAGTGAGACTCTAATAATAAAATTTTCCTAAGAAAATCACAAGTAGTGTTAGTATATATTCCGACAATACAATAAAAGCAAATGTTTACTTAAAAAGAATTAAAATTTTTTTGGCCTACTTGGCGGTGGTCTTAGAAAGTGTTTCTGTGGATTGGATATAGTGTCTAGAAACACTTGCGCATCATGGGCGGATCCCTCCCAGCCAATTAAGATGAATGTAAATTTCATATCAAAGTCGCAGATGTCCATGACATTTTGTGAGTGAAATCCTTTTCTATTAATATACCTTCTCACTTTCTCGTTAGATGGAATACATAGTATGTGTGTACCATCAATAGCGCCTACGTAATCCTATATAACCAAAATCAACCATTTTATATAAGTGT
Organism: Artocarpus heterophyllus; assembly: GCA_025403435.1. Lineage (NCBI taxonomy): Eukaryota > Viridiplantae > Streptophyta > Magnoliopsida > Rosales > Moraceae > Artocarpus > Artocarpus heterophyllus. Next base: position 20,718,274 of record CM046341.1, read on the forward strand.
TTAGATAATTTCAGTAGGTGTTTTGTAATTACCTTGAACCATGGAAGATACTTGTTCCTATGTTTTCTAACGAGCACCTGCAGGTCATTCCATTTAGGTGGTAGAATAAAGTCATGCCTCAATTCACATATTGCATAAAGGCCTTGTGTGAAGAAACAACAAATTGTTTCTCCTAAATGTTGCCAATAATCTTGCATTTCTTGGTTTATTTGACTTTGTGATATGATGTTTAAAAATATCATCAGTTGTTCATCAATATTGGTATTACAATTTGGTGTTAGCAAACCCCTGTTTTGAACTATTGCGCTCAGCATTGTAAAAGTGTCGGGACCCATCTGAATCTTATTGTATATTCTACTAGGATGACCCTGTCGCAAATTATCTACTCGTTCATGCCTAGGCATCGGCAACGTGTTCTGTACTTGACGAGGCTGCATAAATACGGATGTGTATAGCGCTGGGGAGGTTACTGCAATATCGTAAATATTATCGTCGTCGTCCGAACTATTGTTCCCATAACCTGGATCACCAAAATCCACCATAAAATCCCTGAAACGAGAAATTATATGCTGTAATATTGCAGAAATTCATTGCATAATTTCATAGTTGGAAGATAAACAAATGGATTTGCACATGAAGACAAAACTAATATTGTAACCAAATTAGAATTGTATACAACATTTGTCAATGAAAACATCTTGAAGCAAATAAAACATGTGTCATAGACAATTAACATACAAATAATAATGTATATGTGGTCCTCACCCACAAATGAAAAATCACTAAGAATCAATAATACGATCGTAACTGAATAAAATTAAACCATGTCCTAATAGGAAAAATATTGACCTTAAAGAAGGCCATGACCAAATACTAACAAATGCTCTATAAAAAATAATTAAAAAAAGGCATGCATTAAATGAGAAACTAAAATGGATCATGTCCACCATAAAGTGGACGTGGGTAGTATGGGTTGTCCGGTTGATAATGCACAGGTGAAGGGAAGAAAGGCCCCGGTGGTGGTTGAGATTGTATTGGTGGTGGAAGCGTGTGTTCTGAAGTTAACCATTGTTAAGATTGAACTTTCACGATCCCTCTCTTTACGAAAGCCATGCGATATTCCAATTGCACTATGAGGAAGGCAGACTGGAAGTTGGGATTTGTCGACAAGAATTCTATAAATTCAAAATACTTATCTGAGCCTAGGTTCATCTCACTCATGTTAGGCACTGCCTAAATTCCCCATCCTTTGATGCGGGTTGATTGGCTGAACTTAGACCACCAGTGCCCCTACTATTGTCGCAACTAGATAGGGAATCTGCAATACTCTGCAAGGCAATGGCAGCTACCTACGAATTGTTGGGATGTAGAAGCAATGTTGGTGGCACGTGGTCCTGATCTATAGCTGTCAATTCTTGCCAACTTAGAAATTTCTGCCCGACCCTCCAACGTGTTATAATCATTTTCTAAGTCCATCTGCTCAGAGACTCCTTCATGCTCGTCATTGCTTCTCTATGGACTAGAAGGTTCGGTTAGACGTGTCAAACCTGAATGCACTGCATGATTCCCGATGCCAGACTCTTTGTGAAACAATTGGGCTGTCAACACCCAATTGGGCACAGCCTTACCAATCAAGTCTTTGGCATGGGTGGTTCTTTGGACATCAAACGAAAAATGAATTAACATCAAAAGAAATGAAACTTGGATAGTATCTGCAAGAATTAAGATGGGCCAAGTGAAAACAAAAGAAATTACTACTAAGAAATCATCTAAATACTTTGGCTCACAGCGAATGGGCCCAGTTTCAAGATCCCAACTGAGGCCACTTGCATTCATGAGGACGAAATATAAATGAAAAATATTTCTCAGTCGATTCCGCTTTTGTTTACAACATTCGTAGGAACACCTTGACCAAAAATTTCCCTCACCCAATCGGTCCCAATCAGCCGTTGAAGGATGTCATCCCAAAGCGGTTGTTTGATGGTCCACCAACCTTAATAACAGAGCTCTATGGTTGCCTCATCTTTGTTCCTTTTTGTCCCCTCCACAATTAAACCATAGAGCTCGCAACAACCAATGCATATGCAAGTTTTGCATGAAAATAACGTAATAAACAGTTAATAAGTATTGAGACGTAAATCTGGCTAAGTACTAGCTTTTTCCCCCATTTCATATTAGGAGCGTAAGCATTGTGCTTTGGCACTTCAGATGTCGACAACAATATTACGACCAATTGGTAAAACGGAAAATTCCTATAGTCGTCAACCGAGAGCACACTGGCATCATAAGCATAACAATCCACAATAATAACACTTCAACCAACATGAGGAAGCAAACTTTTAGTTTCATCACAGCCAGTCCTTTCTCTAAAATGAAATGTAGTACCAACAAACTTATCAAGTTTAATTTCTATTAACCCAAAAAAAGACAAAGATAAAAATAGATCAGCAAAATATGGAAATCGTAATCAGAAAAAGTGTAAAGAAGATGACAATTTAAATGCAGACATTTCACAGGTCACATGTCACAGTTCACATTTCACAATGCACAAATAACCAAAAGGAAAAGGCACATTACAGTCAGCCAAATTACAGTCTAACACCACAAGGCACGGTTTTAGGAGACCACTCAAACCATTAATCCCACAAAACAAAAAGGTAGACTACGAACAATAGAAAATGTAAAGCTAAATAAGATAAGAGACTTGGTAGTTACAATTGTTACTACAACCATAGGGCATATCCATACCCAACCAAAGAAATTCTCTTTTTCTTAAGTATTATTTCATATGTTTGAAAACTTCTGAAATCACGAGTATCTTGCAAATAATTGTAGAAAACTAGAATTCTACCCCTTAAACTCGGATATAAAACTCAATTCGAGTTGATTTTTTTCTTTCCTATATTTTTAAAATAAAAAATTATTATAATTTCATCTTTTTATATCCTGTTTAGAAAATGACTTGAAATTAAACAAACCACCAAAACTCGTCTATTCCGTGTCATAATAAGGTATCTATCGTGTTAAGAGATAGTGGCCCCAATTAATCGGCATTTTGCATGCTGTAGAACAATTGAATTGAGTACATGGCCTTTCACAAGGATTTTCTCACACGTATAACAATCAATTAAGGAGGCCCTGGCTTCCCCTCAGCTTCTTGTAGTTGGTTTTTCTATTCTCTCCCTCCTCAGAGGCTCTCTTTTTTTTCTCCTTGTCAAACGGCACTACAACGTTGTTTATTGTTCAGACTTATTTCTTACAATTGGGCTTCCGTACATAGGAGTTATTTAAAGTGACTTTTCAAAATCAACTTATTAGCTTCCATGTTGAAGAAGTAAATTCTCATAATGTAGTGCCAAAAACTTAAGTTTAATTTCCATTAACCAAAAAAAAAAAAGTAAAAAATCATCAGTCCAATATGCAAACAATTTAAGAAGAAAAATCACATCACAATTTCACCCACGTACATTTAACAGTTCACGTTTCTTATATGATCACAATGTTTTGAACTAGTATATGAGCAGATTGCAGAGTTTATACGCCAGTACTCATGAATCACAATAAACCAATTCAGAGTGCATTTTCGAATTTCACTGTAAGTGATAAAAGTTCATAGTTTACAGGGTACCAAATCACAAATCATAGTTCTGTTTTCACAGAGGTTTCAAGGAGGATCAAACAACAGTTAATAGTAGATTAACATACATTTGACATGTCACTTATCACAAAAGGACCTAAACATGTACCAGTTCACAGTGCATAATTCTAATATATGGTCAGATTTCAGAGTTTATAGACCAATAGTCACTACTCACAATAAACGAATTCAAAGTTAACACTTCAGAGTGCATAATCGACAGCTACAAGTCACTGAACAAAGTATATCTGTGCACACTTCCATTAACATCAAATAGCCATGGAAATAAACAATTTTATTCACACTTAATTTACATTACACTAGTATGCTTTCAAGTATACACATGTATATGAGAGAGAGAGTTCATAATCACAGTTCATAGGTTATTCATAACAAATCATAGTTACAGCTGTAGAAGCCCTTCATCAGTAATGTGAGTAAACAAACCAAACTAATCAGACATCATAATCCCACAGGTCACTAAAAAATCACAATTTATAGTGGCTTTGGGGAACAACAGAAAACCATGATCATAACATGGTGAAAACGACATGTGCTTCATCAGAGGGTGTGGATGGCAAATACGACAGGTTACAGAACAACAGGTGAAATTGGGGGAAAGGGCCGAAAACAACAAGGGTGAACTATCCGCCATCACGGTGGAGACGGTAACTTCCGACAACCATAGACGCCGGAGAAAGGAGGTTCATGGCAAAAAAAAAATTCGAGCAAAAAGAAAAAGATTTGGGTTGGACAAGCACAGACGCTGGAGCTGCAACTGTTCATGGCCGAAAAATTTCGACCAAAAAAAATCCCATATTTGGGCTAGAAGAACTTAACGTGTTTGAGCCCACCAACGATTGGATAGTCTCCGGCCGAAGCCAACCAACTTATGAGAAGGCCATCGGTCACCCATACCGACGGCGACACGGATAACAAGTCAACAACATACGGTGGGTCGCATATCCTTTACGGTGGACCGATCTACATCAACGGAAGAGATTAGAGATTGGAGGGAACACTTTTTCACAGACGGGACCAATAGTCGTCATTTTGAGAGAGGAGAGAGAGAGAGAGATAAGAAGGAGAGGTTTCTAGCAGAGGACAAAAATGGCTGAGATCAAGCACCGATAGCTGGGGGTTGGGTTCGTTCGAAAAATAGTACGCTTAAAATTTTATGTTAAGGTATTTTTTAAAATATAAATTTGACATGTTATATACATAAATTAACTTGATCTTATTAACTTTTATGTGCCAAAAAGCTTCTACAATTAATGAAGAGAATTAACGTTCTAGAAAGACCTTAACCAACTATCATTCTTTCTTATTCTCTATCCATGATCGGAGTGAGTGTAGGCTCACACGTGCAACTCTTCTACCAGGTGACTCTCCTTTCAATCAATTGAGAGAACCCAAAGCTAGTGTTCGTGATTTGTGAACAAGAGCTCTCAGAGAGTTTTAGAATCTCACCAGTAGAGTATCACTCTTAATCTCTCAATTGATCTAAATAATAATGAGACTCACTCCCTTTTTATAGAGGTTGGACGAAGAGTCAGTCCTTATCAAATAATGCCTCAAAATTTGAATCAGAATCAAATTCAGATTAATATCTGACGAAATTTGCATGAAAACGCGTGATCTTTTTATTGCGTGATAGGCAAGCTGATTTGTCTAATCGGCATGCCAAACTTACCCTATCGGCAGGCCGAACCTGAAGATCAGCATACCGAACTGTTGATAAAAATCTCTGCGAATCTTTTATATTCCACTATAGATTCTATAGGATAAAGTCTCAATTGTAATTCAAATAACTCAATAGAAAAGTTATCTAATTGAAACAACTTTATCTAGATAATATCTAGGAAAATAAATGAATTTTTGATAATTCTATAAGTTTATCTTAATTTAATTTATTCAAAATTAAATCAACTGATAAATAAATAAGAATTATTCAATCCCAATAATTCAACAAGTTTATCTTGAATTAATTTTATCACAAAATCAATTCAACCGATAAACAAACACAAATTATTTGATTCTTTTGAATTTCAGCCAATCTAATAAACTGACATAAGTCACCAATTATTGAAAAAGCATGTCGTATCATGACAAGATTTTGTGAGCTAGCAAAGGGGACCTGATGGATCTATATAGTTCAAGCTCCCAAAAATTATGAAACCCAATATCCTAGATATACATTTCATAATTATTAACTCCAACGCTATGTTAGACATGTATGCCCTAAGGAGTAAAAATGTAATACGTTTTGGAGACATTTTTATCAATAAAGAATTTATTCATTTATATATACAAAATCTTGTCCTCTTTACGTTCATATTTGTTAAATGTATGATAAGCAAACAGTAGTCTAAGACTGTCAGTCTAAACCTTAAGAATTGGACATATGATGGACTGATTATGCGGAAGACACGATTCTTAAGGTGACAATCTAAAACATATGATCCAAAATCGAGGGAATAAAGTTGGGCGCTTTATTCATGTAAAGATTGTTATGTTGTCTATATTCCTTTTGGGAGATGGTTTGTCTTGACCATCGGAGTTGGACTCCGTGAATAGAAACATTGGCACGTTGTCATAGGTGACGATGTGTTGGATCGGGACATGAAGTGAATTGATTTGGATTAATAATTCTGTCTCGGCAAATCGATTCACTTTAGACAGTCATTTGTATTGTATCTTAATCCTGAGATGAATAGTGGGCCTGTTGTCTCGACTTGTGTCTTTTGATGTGCCAAAGGGTGACACCCACATCTCAATAGTGGTATGCATGCTGGTACGTTGGAGGCATGACTCTTGATAGCGTAGACTTGTTATTCATAGATATGAAATCCATAGCTCCTCTTTAGAAGTAATGATATCCTCTTATATGCGTTGTCCTGTAATTGGAAAACTGGAGCGCTCAATCATTTAGATACATAGGTGTAACCGAATGGTATACTATCTTTGGATGGTAAGTTTTCTAATGGTGAGACAATAGAACGTAAGATAAAAATAATCGGGAAGGTAAGACAGAACTTGTCCTTAAGCCGATTATGGATGATCATATGGGGATACGACACACTATGATATGTCATGGAGACTTAGCTACATGAGCTTTGTAATTCTATAAAGTTCGAGAGTGCAGCTCCAAGCTTTTAGTGGAGTAGCGTTGGAGTTGATAATTGTGAAATGTATATCTGGGATATAAGGTTTCATAATTATCATGAGCTTGAACTTTATAGGTCCATTTTGGTCCCCTTTGCTAACTCACAAAGTCCTGTAACGACACGGCGTGCTTTTCCAATAATTGGTGACTTATGTCGGATTTATCAGATTGGTTTAAAATTTGTAAGAATCAAATAATTCATGTCTGTTTATCGGTTGAATTAATTTTGTAAGAAATTAGTTCAAGATAAACTTGTTGAATTATTGCGGTTAGATAATTCTTGTCTGTTTATCGGTTGTTTTAATTTTGGACAAATTAGAACAAAATAAACTTGTAGAATTATTGTAAATTGATTTATTTTCTTAGAGATTATCTTGACAAAGTTTATTTTGATCAGATAATTTTTTTATTGGGTTATTTGAATCAAAACTAAGACTTTATCCTTTAGAATCTCGGGTGGAAAATAAGAGATTCGCGGAGATTTTTTCTCGGGAGTTCGGCCTACCGAATGACATGTTCGGCCTGCCGATGGGGCCTGCTTGGCCTGTCGATCAGCGAGAGATAAGATTACGCGTTTTCACGCGGATCTTATCAGATATTGATCCGAACTTGATTCTGCTTCTAGTTTTTGAGACCTAATCTGATAAGGACTGACCCTAGGACCAATAACTATAAAAAGGGAATGAGTCTCATGATTTACTCAGATCAATTTGAGAGATTAAGAGTGATACTCTTCTAGTGAGCATCTGAAAACTCCCTAAGAGCTTTTGTTCACAAATCACGAACACTAGCTTTGGGTTCTCTCTATTGGTTGGAAGGAGAGTCACCGGTGGAAGAGCTGTACGTGTGAGCCCACACTCACTCCGGTTGTGGATAGAGAATAGCAAAGAAGACTAGTTGGTTGATGCTATTCTGGAACGTTACTTCTCTACACAGGTTGCGGAGGTTCTTCGGCACACTAAAGTTAATAAGATCTGTCTAATTTATACATATAACATGTCAAACTTGTGTTTTGAAAATTACTCTGATGAAATTTTTTTTTTAAATTCCGCTGCGCACTTTGTTTCCAACAATTAGTATCAGAGCCATGGTTTTTACATGAATTTGCAAGTTTGTGATCATGTTATATGCATAAATTTTGTGATCTTAATCTCTCTTATGCTTGAATTGAATTTTATAGAGAGATGGCACTCTAGGTTTCTATATAATATATATGTTGTCATGGATTATGTGGTGAATGTTTATTAATTAATTATGGTTGATTAAATCTTTGTTTAATTATTTATTAATTAATTAATTCATACCAGTTATGGTCCCTTAGAGGTTAGAATGTGTATCTAGGTTTTTCATGTAATTAGATGGCGGACTATCATCTCTGTCTAGGAATTGTTTTGAATTTTAAATTTGTAAAAAAAATTTGTAATTAAAATAATTATTCGGAGATGACGGAACGAGAAGTCGGATCTTGAAGAATAGATGATGGCACCTCCAGGTATTTCCTGAGTCTCTAATTTTATGTTTTTGAATTGTTAAAAATAAAATTGATAAATTGCATTAAAATTGTATTTTCTGGAACAAGTTTTTTCTGCTCGGTCGGCATACCGGACGTCACAGTTCGGCAGTCCGAAGGTCACAGATCGGCAGGCCGGACGTATGGTCCGGCAGGCCGATAGTGGGGCAGAAATTGGGGTGCTCTGCTGGCAGGCCGAACTTTCATGGATCGGTCGGCCGATGTATTAGATCGGCAGGCCGATGAAGCATGACCGGCAGGCCGATCACCCAGATCGGCCTGCCGACCGAGAGCTGCCAAGTATCTAGAAAAGGTGCAATTTTTTCGGTGCAGTTTTAATTTTATTTTTGGGACGATTCTGAGAAACATTAAATTTGGATATGACCGAAAATATGAAGTATTTGATTCATACGGGATTGAAGACTTGAAGTTGGATATTACATGAAGAAAGATACAGTTTGAGGATTTAAGGATGAAGAATCGATAAATGTCTCGATTATTCTCTTGTAATCTTAGTTTTCTATTCTCTAGGGTGGAACCATAATATTACGGTTATTATTATTTTGCTTGTAGCTTTACTTGATTACTTTGCTTGTCTGCATTATAATATGATTTACCATGTATATTGATAACATGTCAATAGGATAGGGAGTGCCGCTCATATTAAAATTGTTCATGCATAATTTTAAAATAAAACCTTGATTTTAAAAGATTGAGTGGGAGAAGGTTTTCGAAGAGAGGACCTAAGGCCTCCATCGTTGGTCCATACGAAGAACATGGTAGTCCCGACCCCTAGGAAGGGATTTCTATCATGTACCAGATTGGATCTCTGAAAGGATAAGGTATTTTAGTATGATTTATGGTTGCACACCCCTAAGTGGTGATTATAAATCATGGATAAAATATTGAAATGGTGGTTATACACTCACGTAAATTTTATTATTAACCTCCCCTAGGAGCTCTGTTAATAAAATTAATGGCCAAAGAAACGATTATTAGTATATGTTGGATCATACGGGTCCTGGATGGCATATATTAATCAGGAGGGGATCCCTGTTCCTAATTGAATTTGGCATGACTCCCCTAGGAGCTTGTTGAATTCTGAGTTGGGAATTATCGTTGTAAGGTTGTGATATTTTCAAGGTTTTGACACAAACACATTTGTATGTTTTTACATGATTGTGTTATCTTACTAAACTATTATTTTATGTTTGCTTATATTTGGTATATGATTCTTTATTGTAGATTGAAAATGTCTAAAAACGCTTTATCTTCGATACTTGACAAAAACCAATTAACCGGTGAGAATTATAACGATTGGAAATGGAACCTGGACATCGTCCTATCCTTTGAGAAACTGAAATATGTACTGACAACCCCTTGTCCTCCCGAGCCTACGGGAGACTCAAGTAATGAGCAATTCCAAGCGTATGATCGCTGGAAAGATGCTAATGATCAGGCCCGCTGCTATGTTATGGCTAGCATGAACAACGTGCTGCAGGCTCAACATCAGGATCATGAGACTGCGAAGCAGATCTTGGATAATCTTGAGGACATGTTTGGAGGCCAGGCGATAACAAAGCGGCAAGGGGCGCTTCCGAAACTCTTAAACTGTAGACAGAGACTGGGGACATCTGTAAAGGAGCACATGATGTTGGTCATGGGTTACCTCGCTGAGGCTCAAACCAATGAAGCCGACATCGATGCTGAAACTCAGATGACTACGGTCTTTGAGACTCTGTCTAAGAAATTTATTCCGTTTAGAGCTACTTTTAATATAAGTAATAAACAGGATATGACCTTGACAGAACTGATGAAACAGTTACAGGAGTTCGAACTACTGATCAGGGAGTCTCCTGTTGGTGGTGAGGCCAACATGGTAGCTGCTTCTGGTTCCAATCCTAACCCAGGGAATGGAAAGAAGCAACGGGCGAAGAACGGGAAGTCTTCTATTCCTGCTACTACCAAGAGCAAGAAGAAGAAGAAGAAGAACCCAAAGAAGCTTAAGTGCTTCTTCTGTGGTAAGGTCGGGAATATAAAGAAGCATTGCAAGGACTTCCTTTCTAAGGGAGGTAGGTGTGACCTTCTATATTTAGAAACTTGTTTGGTTGAGGAATCCGGTGACATCTGGGTCATAGATTCTGGTGCAATTAATCATGTTTGTGTTTCTCTGCAGGGATTCAAAGAAACAAGAAGTCTGTTGTATGAAGACTTAACGCTTCGGATGGGCGATGAATCCTTGGTCTCAGCGGAAGCAGTGGGAGATGTCCATCTTTATTTTGATAATTATAGGAATTTAATTTTGCGAGATTGTTTTTATGTTCCTAAATTTAAAAGGAATTTAATTTCTGTATCTTCTTTATTTAAAGACTCCTACGTGGTATCTTTTAATGAAAAAGTGGTGATTCGTAAAAACAAATCTTTTATCTGTTCTGGATGGATGCAAAATAATCTATATTTCATCAAACCTAAGATAAATGGTATCTTTTAATGAAAAAGTGGTGATTCGTAAAAACAAATCTTTTATCTGTTCTGGATGGATGCAAAATAATCTATATTTCATCAAACCTAAGATGGACTTATTGCTTAATGCTGAGATAAATGATAATGACTCAAAAAGACTTAAAACTTCTCACTCTAATAAGACTTATCTTTGGCATTTGCGCCTTGGCCATATTAACCTGAATAGGATTCAAAGGATGGTAAGGGATGGACCTTTAAGTCACTTAAAGGTAGAATCTATACCTCAATGTGAGTCTTGTTTGGAGGGTAAAATGACCAAAAGACCATACGTGTCTAAGGGCAATAGGGCCGAAGGGGTTTTAGAACTTGTGCATAGTGATGTTTGCGGACCGATGAACAGCCAGGCACGAGGAGGGTATGAGTACTTCGTCACTTTTATTGACGATTACTCAAGATATGGGTATGTGTACCTGATGCACCACAAAAACGAAACTTATGATAAGTTCAGGGAGTTTCGGGCTGATGTGGAAAAGCAATTGGGTAGTGTTGGAAACAAAGTGCGCAACGGAATTTTAAAAATTTTCGTCAAAGTATTTTCCAAAACACAAGTTTGACATGAAATATGTATAAATTAAACAGATCTTACTAACCTCAGTGTGCCGAAGAACCTCCATGACCTGTGTAGAGAAGTAACGTTCCAGAAGAGCCTCAACCAACTAGTCTTCTTTGCTATTCTCTATCCACAACCGGAGTGAGTGTGGGCTCACACGTACAGCTCTTCCACCGGTGACTCTCCTTCCAACCAACAGAGAGAACCCAAAGCTAGTGTTCGTGATTTGTGAACAAAAGCTCTCAGGGAGTTTTCAGATGCTCACTCGAAGAGTATCACTCTTAATCTCTCAAATTGATCTGAGTAAATCATTAGACTCACTCCCTTTTTATACCTATTGGTCCTAGGGACAGTCTATATCAGATTAGGTCTCAAAAAATCGAAACAGAATCAAGTTCGGATCAATATCTGATAAGATCCGCATGAAAACGCGTAATCTTAACTGTCGTCGGTCGGCAAGCTGAACTTTCTGATAGGCAGGCCGAACACGTCATCCGGCAGGCCGAACTGCCGGGAAAAAATCTCCGCGAATCTTTTATTTTCCACCCGATATTCTAAAGGATAAAGTCTCAGTTTTGATTCAAATAGCCCAATAGAAAAGATATCTGATCAAAACAAACTTTATCAAGGTAATCTCTAAGAAAATAAATCAATTCACAATAATTCTACAAGTTTATCTTGTTCTAATTGTCCAAAATTAAAACAACCGATAAACAGACAAGAATTACCCGAACGCAATAATTCAACAAGTTCATCTTGAACTAATTTTCTTACATAATTAATTCAACCGATAAACAGATAAGAATCATATAAATTTTAAACCAATATGATAAATCCGACATAAGTCACCAATTATTGGAAAAGCACGCCGTGTCGTTACAGGATTTTGTGAGCTAGCAAAGGGGACCAAAATGGACCTATAAAGTTCAAGCTCATGATAATTATGAAACCCAATATCCCAGATATACATTTCACAATTATCAACTCCAACGCTACTCCACTAAAAGCTTGGAGCTGCACTTTCAAACTTTATAGAATTACGAAGCTCGTGTAGCTAAGTCTCCATGACGTATCATAGTGTATCGCATTCCCATATGATCATCCATAATCGGCTTAAGGACAAATTCTGTCTTACCTTCTCGATTATTTTTATCTTACATTCCATTGTCTCACTATTAGAAAACTTACCATCCAAAGATAGTATACCATTCGGTTACACCTATGTATCCAAATGGTTGAGCGCTCCAGTTTTCCAATTACAGGACAACGCATATAAGAGGATATCATTACTCCTAAAGAGGAGCTACGGATTCCATATCTATGAATAACAAGTCTACGCTATCAAGAGTCATGCCTCCAACGTACCGGCATGCATGCCACTATAGAAATGTGGGAGTCACCCATTGGTACATCAAAAGACACAAGTCGAGACAACGGGCCCATTATTCATCTCAGGATTAAGATACAATACAAATGATTGTCTAAAGTGAATCGATTTGCCAAGACAGAATTATTAATCCAAATCAATTCACTTTATGTCCCGATCCAACACATCGTCAACTTTGACAACGTGCCAATGTTTCTATTCATGGAGCCCAACTCCGATGGTCAAGACAAACCATCTCCCAAAAGGGATAAAGACAACATAACAATATTTACATGAATAAAGTGCCCAACTTTATTCCCTCGATTGCGGATCATATGTTTTAGACTGTCACCCTAAGAATTGTGTCTTCTGCGTAATCATCCCATCATATGCCCAATTCTTAAGGTTTAGACTGACAGTCTCAAACTGCTGTTTACTTATCATACATTCAACAAATATGAACGTAAAGAGGACAATATTTGGTATATATAAATGAATAAATTCTTTATTGATAAAAATGTCTCCAAAAACGTATTACCTTTTTACTCCTTAGAGCATACATGTCTAACAATCTCCCACTTGCACTAAGTGAGTAAATACTGCAAATTTCGCATCCCCATAGCTTTCACATGCCTCTTGAAGACTCTCCCAGTAAGTGTCTTCGTAAATGGATCAGCCAAATTGTCCTCTGACGCGATCTTGCACACCGTGACATGCCCGCTCTCAACGAAGTCTTTTATCACATGATACTTCCGATCAATATGCTTACTCTTCTTGTGAAATCTTGGTTCCTTAGCATTAGCTACCGCCGCACTGTTATCACAGTACAGTGATACTGCCTTATCCATACCAGGAACTACCTCAAGATCCCCAAGGAACTTGCGGAGCCACACTACTTCTTTCGAAGCATCACTAGCCGCCACATACTCGGCCTCCATCGTTGAATCCGAAGTGCAATCTTGCTTCGCACTTCTCCAACTGATAGCACCGCCACCTAGAGTAAACACAAACCCCGAAGTCGATTTCCTAGAATCCAGGCAGGATTGAAAATCCGAATCAGTGTATCCTAGAGGAGTTAAATCCTCACCCGAATACACAAGCATATACCCTCGAGTCCTTCTCAGGTACTTGAAAATATACTTTACCGCAACCCAATGGTTTGGTCCTAGATCCGCCTGAAATCGACTCACAATCCCGACCGCATAGCTAATATCCGGTCGAGTGCAAAGCATGTCATACATGAGACTACCCACTGCAGAAGCATAAGCTACCTTCTTCATGTATTCTTTTTCTTCATAAGACTTTGGAGAGTCTTTCTTAGAATGAGTAATTCCAGACCTAGATGGTTGCCCACCTTTCTTGGAATCCTGCATTGCAAACCTCCTGAGAATTTTATCTATGTGACACCCGTTATTCTCCTAACGGGTATTGAGGTAATTAAATTAATTTTTAATGTATAAAAAAAAAATTGCTTCATTTAAATTTATTTTATAATATTTATTTTTATCTATTTTTAAATTTTCTAAAATTCTCCTATATTTATTTAGTATGATTACTAAAAAGCCTTAGAACTTCTAATAAATCTCAAAAATGTCATATTGGCATTATATGTGTTAAAGTCTTTAGATGAGACATAAGGATATCTTTTCCAACTACTCTTGACCCTCATTTTCTTTATTTCCTCCGTGACATGCTTCAACATGTCTCCTCTATAATTGTTTCCATCACTTCTCTTCAAAGACTTCATCTTTTCTTCCTTTCTCTTCCACGGTTCCCACACTCTTCTTCTCATTTCTTTGCTGAAGCAAAATACTTAGAGAACTTCTTCAAGGCAGCCATAAAAATCAGCCACCATCACCTCCATTTGAGCAAGAATTTCAGTCATACCGAACTAAAGGAACCTGTTTTGAAGCCATTTCAAGCTTCCAACTAACCATAATCCGAGGTTAGAAATCTTATGAACAAATTTAGTCTTTCATTTATAAATTTTCTTTTATACTAAAGGATTATTCAAATTTGCGTTCTTAAACCTAAGTATATGTTTGTTGCTATTTTGGAGCATATGTATGAAGTCTAAGTGTATATGCCCTAGACAGAAAATTTATATTGTTAAGCTTTATAATACCTCTATGGGCAGTGGTTATTTCTTGAAATTCTAAGATTAAATTAAAATAAATTTTATGAATGTAGTTGTATGTTGTGCTTTAGTTTTAATTATCCTTATGCACGCCTTAGGATCAAGGGAGTATGGAGCTAACGTTAATTGATTCCAGGATTAAGAGACTGTTGATAAGCTTAAAAGGTAGGGATTCTATTACTCATCTTTTGTGAGGTTTTTATAGAATTAAAATTGATTGTTTTGCCGCAACATATATATATCTATGTTGAACTGATATTATATGATTATCACATATGAAACTATGACATGGACTCGTCTTGTATTGTACGGCGAGGAACATAATGAATTGACACATGTTATAAATTGAGAAGCATGGTTAGGAAAACTAACTCTATTGATAATGATTCAATATAGAGAAATTGTGAGACATGAAGAGGGCGACGGTTACGTCCTTGGGCATGAATACCCTAAAAGGTAAAGTAGGGGGAAGGCGATGACGCTTCCTTGGGTTGAAAGTCCCAGAACACACTGTACAGGAATCGATTTGGTGAGGACTCGGGGCTTGATGTCCCCTCACCGGAACACCCTTGGAATGTTTATAGGGTGATCAAGTGCGCCCATTTGGGTTTCGATGAGTTGAGTGATACTCAATTTAACATGGATACCTAGGAACAATGATGATTGTTAATATTTGTATAAATGTGTAATTATGACACTTGGTAATGATTAACTACGGTATCCATAAGATGTGATCATAATAAACCTCATAATCTGGAATATGATGTAACTTATTAACCATGCAGGTTTTAATGTGGTAATGATAAAAATCTAAAGGTGAGTAATGGCTTTCTCTACTGAGCATAGTGTCGCTCATTCCCTTATGTTTATATCTTTTCAGGACTCACTAAGTGTGAGGTGGCTACGAGAAATATAGTTGAGGAAGCGATGTAACTATATTACATTGGGACTGCTCAATTGTAAAGAATGTTCTTCATGATAATGTAAGCATCAATTGTTACTTTCTGTGACTGTAATTATAATGTGTTGAGGGTTAAAATGATGATGACAACAGTTTATATTATTAAATTTAAGGTGCTACATCAAAACTGTGGTTTATTTGTCGTTTATATTTTTATTTTTGAGTTGAGAGTTTTCATTTAAGTCCCGGGCAAATTTTATTTTTAAGGTTTTACTTTTATTATTTATTTTTATTTTATCTCATTAAAAACTGTTAACCCCCATATAGGGGCGTTACAGAATTTTTGGTATCAGAGCCTAGGTTCGGTTAACCTAGGGAGTGTAGCACCACTTTAAAAAATATATTTTTGAGATGGTTTTGAAGCTGAATTTTCATTGTCATCATCAAAATGAACCTTCACATTGATTTATACAGTCTAGAAGGATGTAACATGGAAAGGCCATAGAATGAAAATATCAATAGTTATATGAGTACAATAATTATATAGAAGGAAAGTATTAATAGTTATGAGGGAATGATAATCATATGAAATGAGTTTATAAGTAGAATGCTTATGAGAGATTCGTATAATATTAGGATCTATAAGCATATTTAATTCGTATAAACGATGAGAAATTCGTATAGATACGAGGATTTAAGAGCCTTTTATCTCGTGAAAAACAATAAGAAATATAAGGCTTGATTTATTGATTTTAAAGTTTGACATAGATATGCCAAATTTTTCGTAATTGATTCAAACCTAAGTAATGATTATGTGTGGATTCGATGGAGCACATAAGTGTCAATATCTTTTCTTGAAAGTTCTATTTATTTGAGGAATATGATATAAGTTGGGAATCATGGTATTGAATTTTGAGAGAGATAAATGTTAGACTTTTGGTCTGTTGAGACTGTGTAAAGTCTAGAATGCATGAATCTCAAAATTGGAATATTTTGTTACGTACATTGTATTTAAGTGTATCAGTGAATCTTTTGGTTACCTAAGGTTTTGTTATATGAGGAAATTATATATTGTATGAGTAGAATTGTGGGGATTGTAGATGTTCTTAAGTAGTAACATCAAGTGTCTTTGTTCGTTGATATGGTCTACGTTGAAAGACGTAAATCGTATTGATTTCAAGGTTAGTCACATTCTAAACCCTTGGTAGCAATGATGATGAATCCATTGATAGATGTTAAGTATTATGAATAACATATGGGTGTATGTATTGTTCAATAAGGTTTTGATTAAAACAAAATTATTCGAGTTGCTGGAAGATTATGTTGTTATGAAATGATTTTAAATATCATTCAGGAAGATCCTTGTTGTCGTTAAATTAGATTTGTTGTTCATAATTAACTTTATCTATAGTGGGCTTTGAATTGGGTTTAAGATTCATACGAATTGGTTTTCAATTTTATGTTTGTTATTTAACTTGTTCTAAATGTGTTAAGGCCCGAAACAACCTGACCATTTTCAACTTAGAACATTTGGGCCTAGTTCAAATCTTAAATCAGTTTGATTCACACTGTCTCTCCCACGTGGTCTCTATACGTGTCATATACAGTGGTTTAATTATTGTTTACATATACGTTTACTGTGCGTATGACCTTATTTCTCCGAGTTCACTTTTTCTCTCTTAATTTGTTATTTTCTCTCTAAATCGCAAATCCACTTCTTTTTCATTAGAAATTCTTCTTTTTCTCTAAAAGAAGAAGGAATTCTAGGATTCTGCAATTTACTATCTTAATTTTTTCTTTCTATTTACTCTTCTTTCATCTCATCATGGACCCAAAGTACCAACACCTGAGAAAGTATTTCCCATCACTCTCCCAAAAGATTCTTAGAAAGAAATACAAGGCTAGAATTACTCGGTTGTGGATTCTTATGCGTTTTGGTATCCCTTGTGATGTGAGAATGTTAATAGAGGGGAAAATCCGTCCGAGTGACTTTAGTCAAGATGTCGGTTTACCAGGAACAGGTACCAGTCGTAGTGCAATGAAAAGAAGAGCTCGTGCCATCGTGGTCACTTGTAACAAATGTGGAAGACAAAATTGTAACGGTAAATGTACTTCACCTGGTTATATGTCTACGAATAGAGAGGATAAAATAAGGTTTTGTAGGGATGGACTTTCAAAGGAGAACTTGGATAGCATCCATCCTCCTCTCCACGGTCACCCTAGTGGATATGTTCAATGAGCTATTTTTAAACTCTGGCCTAAATTTTATACAGAAAGACAACGCCTCAGGAATATGGTATTTCTAGATCCTGTTTGCCAAGCCATAAGAAAACTGGATGGGAAATAAGTCATCGCTCTATAAAGGTTATTTAGTCTTTACTTATTTGAAGCAGTTTTAGCTGATGTTCAACAGTTTGTGTTTTTCTTTTACTCAGAATATTTGCTTTTGTGTTTGAAATAATTGTGATTATTAGATTGATACAGTAAGTGTTAATATCTTATTTAATTTATGATTTTCTTAAATATATATATAATAAAATATATTATCTTATCAGACACGTTACATACGGTACAGTAATATGTTTGAATTTTGAAAAGCTTATCCAGATATTTCAAGATTTGTGTCTCAAATTTCAAAAGTTCTACAGTATTTGTCGTTTATATTAAATTTCTAGACTTGGTGTATATTTGTCAAAAAGTCTACAGTTGTGTCATGAGGGTCTTCTGTCAAATTGTTCTCAATTGTCAAAAGTTATACAATTAGAGTCTAATCTTTTTCAAAAAGTGAATCAGATTTTCTGTAAACTATCAATCACCTTATCTTACTTTCTTATCCGCACAAGATTTTGTTTAAATCTTTGGATTACCTTTTCATTACCTACTCGTCTATCTCTTTAGCCCTTTTTGTATATTTCTCATCTTTAAAAACTCATGTAGAACCCGAAGTCTAAGTGGAGCAGACATTAAGCAACCACTTCTATAAACCAAATATGTCTACCTCCCAGTCCACGAAGAAAATAAAGAATGTCTGTGTCTTTTGTGGTTCCAGCCTTGGAAAAGATAAAGCTTATTTAGAAGCTGCAAATCACTTAGGGCAAGTCCTAGCACGCAAGAAGATTAACATAATCTATGGGGGTGGTAGTATAAAAATGATGGTAAATATGGCACTAGCAGCTAGGTCTAGCGACGCTACTGATGTAAGAATTTGGCCTCATATTCCAGTTGAAGGAAACCTTTGTAAGGAAGCCATAGGTAAGGGAGAAGGAGTCAGGAGTATCCCTAAAAATTTTAAAGACATAATCTATAATTCCGATGCTTTTATAGCATTACCTGGTGGTCTAGGTACTCTTGAGGAAATATTTATAGTTGCTTGTGGGCAATTGTTGGGCTTTTATTCCAAACCTTTGGGTCTGCTGAACGTAAAGGGTTTTTATGACGGTCTTTTGAAATTTCTAGATTACGCTGTGGAAGAAAACATCACTACAGAATCGGAGAGACAAATCTTTGTTACTGCTTCAACAGCTGAGGAATTGATAGATAAAATGCAAATCATACATCCAGAATCCGACACTGCAACATCCAAGCTTGAATGGGAAAGGGAAAGCCGGGAGCGGCCAATTGATTTGAATCTCCATCTGTAATCTTTTTGTTTTATCTTTGGCATGTAGGCATGTGTGTCCGTATTTCGTGTGTTACGAATAACCGTTTGCCTTGTATTCTGTGTTTCTTGTGGTACGTCGTTGTTAAATCTTTTAGATTCATTGAGCCTAATGCCGGGATGGCTGGATACGGAGTACTTGATGCTCTCGAAACGCATCCTTCTTAAGGTCCGATATTTTGTTTATCGATGTTTTTGTATCCTATAAGCATGCATGATATGGATAGCTGGTATACGGAGTGCCTTGTACTCTCGAAACGTATCCGTATCATGTTTGTAATGTGTAATATTCTGTTAATATTATGTGGAAGTACCAGAGTCAGTTATGGGGATATTCCATATGAAATATGAGTATATTATTTGGGTTGAATGTTTGTGTCATGGGGATAGCTGTTTAATGAAAAATATGTCGGGTTTGTCTGCAACTCTGAGATTCCGTTTAATATCTCTATGAATAAGTTTAATGTATGGTTTTGAATATAAGTGTTTGTGATATATGTTTTATGATTATGTTTTAGTTTATTAGTTGAGGTATGAAATCAAATATATTTGACTTTTCCTTACTCAAAAAGGAAAAGGAACCTAAAGATGAAGTATATAAAATTTCTCTGGCAATCTCCTTAAATGTGATTGTAAATCACAGTCCATGGACAATGAAGGACCGGAATCATGATATGGTCAATATGTATGCCTGATCAGATTCTTAGACTATTATACGGTGTTATAAGTTGAAACTTGTCAGAAATACTCTTATTGAGGGATTTAGGAGTAAGATTTATTATGCAAGTAAATAAGTGGAAATACGATAACTTAAATTTGGAGGACAAACAACATTAACGGTTTAGACTCAGAATTGGAATCATAGTGGAATCATAATTTTTACTAGTATTGCTAGAATTGAAATTTCGAGGACGAAATTTCTTTAAGGGGGGTAGAGCTGTGACACCCGTTATTCTCCTAACGGGTATTGAGGTAATTAAATTAATTTTTAATATATAAAAAAAAAATTGCTTCATTTAAATTTATTTTATAATATTTATTTTTATCTATTTTTAAATTTTCTAAAATTCTCCTATATTTATTTAGTATGATTACTAAAAAGCCTTAGAACTTCTAATAAATCTCAAAAATGTCATATTGGCATTATATGTGTTAAAGTCTTTAGATGAGACATAAGGATATCTTTTCCAACTACTCTTGACCCTCATTTTCTTTATTTACTCCGTGACATGCTTCAACATGTCTCCTCTATAATTGTTTCCATCACTTCTCTTCAAAGACTTCATCTTTTCTTCCTTTCTCTTCCACGGTTCCCACACTCTTCTTCTCATTTCTTTGCTGAAGCAAAATACTTAGAGAACTTCTTCAAGGCAGCCATAAAAATCAGCCACCATCACCTCCATTTGAGCAAGAATTTCAGTCATACCGAACTAAAGGAACCTGTTTTGAAGCCATTTCAAGCTTCCAACTAACCATAATCCGAGGTTAGAAATCTTATGAACAAATTTAGTCTTTCATTTATAAATTTTCTTTTATACTAAAGGATTATTCAAATTTGCGTTCTTAAACCTAAGTATATGTTTGTTGCTATTTTGGAGCATATGTATGAAGTCTAAGTGTATATGCCCTAGACAGAAAATTTATATTGTTAAGCTTTATAATACCTCTATGGGCAGTGGTTATTTCTTGAAATTCTAAGATTAAATTAAAATAAATTTTATGAATGTAGTTGTATGTTGTGCTTTAGTTTTAATTATCCTTATGCACGCCTTAGGATCAAGGGAGTATGGAGCTAACGTTAATTGATTCCAGGATTAAGAGACTGTTGATAAGCTTAAAAGGTAGGGATTCTATTACTCATCTTTTGTGAGGTTTTTATAGAATTAAAATTGATTGTTTTGCCGCAATATATATATCTATGTTGAACTGATATTATATGATTATCACATATGAAACTATGACATGGACTCGTCTTGTATTGTACGGCGAGGAACATAATGAATTGACACATGTTATAAATTGAGAAGCATGGTTAGGAAAACTAACTCTATTGATAATGATTCAATATAGAGAAATTGTGAGACATGAAGAGGGCGACGGTTACGTCCTTGGGCATGAATACCCTAAAAGGTAAAGTAGGGGGAAGGCGATGACGCTTCCTTGGGTTGAAAGTCCCAGAACACACTGTACAGGAATCGATTTGGTGAGGACTCGGGGCTTGATGTCCCCTCACCGGAACACCCTTGGAATGTTTATAGGGTGATCAAGTGCGCCCATTTGGGTTTCGATGAGTTGAGTGATACTCAATTTAACATGGATACCTAGGAACAATGATGATTGTTAATATTTGTATAAATGTGTAATTATGACACTTGGTAATGATTAACTACGGTATCCATAAGATGTGATCATAATAAACCTCATAATCTGGAATATGATGTAACTTATTAACCATGCAGGTTTTAATGTGGTAATGATAAAAATCTAAAGGTGAGTAATGGCTTTCTCTACTGAGCATAGTGTCGCTCATTCCCTTATGTTTATATCTTTTCAGGACTCACTAAGTGTGAGGTGGCTACGAGAAATATAGTTGAGGAAGCGATGTAACTATATTACATTGGGACTGCTCAATTGTAAAGAATGTTCTTCATGATAATGTAAGCATCAATTGTTACTTTCTGTGACTGTAATTATAATGTGTTGAGGGTTAAAATGATGATGACAACAGTTTATATTATTAAATTTAAGGTGCTACATCAAAACTGTGGTTTATTTGTCGTTTATATTTTTATTTTTGAGTTGAGAGTTTTCATTTAAGTCCCGGGCAAATTTTATTTTTAAGGTTTTACTTTTATTATTTATTTTTATTTTATCTCATTAAAAACTGTTAACCCCCATATAGGGGCGTTACAATCTATGTAGCCGGCCTGTGACAAAGCTATCATTTTGTTCTTCCTATCCCGAAAGATCTGGATACCAAGAACAAAATTAGCCTCACCTAAGTCCTTCATATCAAACTGCTTGGTCAACCATAATTTGACCGATGACAATGCGCCAACGTCATTGCCAATTAGCAGAATGTCATCTACATAGAGTAGTAGAAAAACCACCTTCCCATTCTTAATGTGTTTGTAAACACATGGTTCATCCACATTTTGTGAGAACCCATAAGTCTTGATCACTTGATCAAATCTTATGTTCCAAGAACGAGAAGCCTGCTTAAGTCCATAAATTGACTTTAGCAGCTTACAAGCCTTACCCTCTTGACCCGCGACCTTGAACCCGTTTGGTTGTTCCATATAAATGGACTCATCAAGATAGCCATTCAGAAAAGCCGTCTTGACATCCATCTGTCAAATCTCGTAGTCGAGAGCGGCAGCTATGGACAAGAGAATCCGGATGGACTTAAGCATGGCTACAGGCGAAAAGGTTTCCTCATAATCGATTCCTTCCTTTTGCGTATAACCCTTAGCTACCAGTCTAGCCTTAAAGGTTTCGACCTTTCCATCCACTCCTCTTTTCCTCTTGTAGATCCACTTACATCCTATGGGTTTTACCCCTTCGGGAAGATCCATAAGCTCCCAGACCCGATTAGTCTCCGTAGACTTCATCTCTATGTTCATTGCCTCTGTCCAGAGTCTTGAATCAACATCCTCCATGGCTTCTGCGTAAGTATAAGGATCTTTGTCATGTTCATCCGGTTCAGCCAAAAAGACTTCCCCATTGAACATATACCTTTCAGGTTGACGCCCGATCCTCCCACTACGCCGAAGCCCCTGAGGTTGTTGTTCAAGTTTGTTTGGTTTTTCTACACTGATCGGAATGGTTTCATTCGGAACCTCCGGAGTAAACGGATCACCCCTCAACTCCTCAAGCACCACTTTGCTTCGAGGTTTAAAGTCGTTCATGTAACTCTCCTCAAGGAAAGTTGCATTAGTTGAAACCACGACTTTATTTTCCTTTGGGTTATAAAAATGACCCCCTTTAGTCCCTTTTGGATATCCTACAAACACGCAAACTTCTGAACGTGCTTCCAACTTATTCGGATCCTTAAACAGGACATGAGCTGGACATCCCCATATGCGAATATGGTTTAAGGATGTCCTCCGTCTTGTTCACAACTCATGAGGAGTTTTAGGGACCGATTTTGAAGGCACATTATTCAAAAGATAACATGCGGTTTGTAGTGCATATCCCCAAAAGGATAAAGGCAATGATGAATAACTCATCATGGACCGAATCATGTCCAACAAAGTCCTATTTCTTCTTTCTGCTACGCCATTCTGCTGCGGAGTGCCTGGCGCAGTCAAATGGGATAAAATCCCATTCTCTAACAAGTGTCCTAAGAACTCTTCAGAAAGGTATTCCCCACCTCGATCAGATCGAAGTGCCTTTATGGGTTTACCCAATTGCTTTTCCACTTCGGCCCGAAACTCCTTGAACTTATCATAAGTTTCGCTTTTGTGGTGCATCAGGTATACATACCCATATCTTGAGTAATCGTCAATAAAAGTGACGAAGTACTCATGCCTTCCTCGTGCCCGGATGTTCATCGGTCCGCAAACATCACTATGCACAAGTTCTACAACCCTTTCGGCCCTATTGCCCTTAGACCCATATGGTCTTTTGGTCATTTTACCCTCCAAACAAGACTCACATTGAGGTATAGATTCCACCTTTAAGTGACTTAAAGGTCCATCCCTTACCAACCTTTGAATCCTATTCAGGTTAATATGGCCAAGGCGCAAATGCCAAAGATAAGTCTTATTAGAGTGAGAAGTTTTAAGTCTTTTTGAGTCATTATCATTTATCTCAGCATTAAGCAATAGGTCCATCTTAGGTTTGATAAAATATAGATTATTTTGCATCCATCCAGAACAAATAAAAGATTTGTTTTTACGAATCACCACTTTTTTATTAAAAGATACCACATAGGAGTCTTTAAATAAAGAAGATACAGAAATTAAATTCCTTTTAAATTTAGGAACATAAAAACAGTCTCGCAAAATTAAACTCCTATAATTATCAAAATAAAGATGGACATCTCCCACTGCTTCCGCTGAGACCAAGGATCCATCGCCCATCCGAAGCGTTAAGTCTTCACGAAGTAGACTTCTCGTTTCTTTGAATCCCTGCAGAGAAACACAAACATGATTAGTTGCATCGGAATCTATGACCCAGATGTCACTAGATTCCTCAACCAAACAAGTTTCTAAATATAGAAGATCACACCTGCCTCCCCTGGAAAGGAAGTCCTTGCAATGCTTCTTTATATGCCCGATCTTACCACAGAAGAAGCACTTAAGCTTCTTTGGGTTCTTCTTCTTCTTCTTCTTGCTCTTGGTAGCAACAGGAATATAAGACTTCCCACTTTTGGCCCGTTGCTTCTTTCCATTCCCAGAGTTAGAATTGGAACCAAAAGCAGCTACCATGTTGGCCTCTCCACCAGCAGGAGACTCCCTGATCAGCAGTTCAAACTCCTGTAACTGTTTCATTAGTTCTGTCAAGGTCATATCCCGTCTATTGCTCAGATTAAAAGTAGCTCTAAACGGAATAAATTCCTTAGACAGAGTCTCAAAGACCATAGTCATCTGAGTTTCAGCATCGATGTCGGCTCCATTGGTTTGAGCCTCAGCAAGGTAACTCATGACCAACATCATATGCTCCTTTACAGATGTCCCCGGTCTCTGTCTATAGTTTAAGAGTTTCCGAAGCGCCCCTTGCCGCTTTGTTATGGCTTGGCCTCCAAACATGTCCTTAAGATTATCCATGATCTGCTTCGTAGTCTCATAATCCTGATGTTGAGCCTGCAGTACATTGTTCATGCTAGCCATAACATAGCAGCGGGCCTAATCATTAGCATCTTTCCAGCGGTCGTACGCTTGGAATTGCTCATTACTTGAGTCTCCCGTAGGCTCAGGAGGACAAGGAGTTGTCAGAACATATTTCAGTTTCTCAAAGGAAAGGACGATGTCTAGGTTCCGTTTCCAATCGTTATAGTTCTCACCAGTTAATTGGTTTTTGTCAAGTATCGATGATAAAGCGTTTTTAGACATTTTCAATCTTCAATAAAGAATCATATACCAAACATAAGCAAACATATATAATAATTTAGTAAGATAACACAATCATGTAAAATCATACAAATGTGTTTATGTGTCAAAACCTTGAAAATATCACAACCTTACAACGATAATTCCAACAAGCTCCTAGGGGAGTCATGCCAAATTCAATCAGGAACACGGATCCCCTCCTGATTAACATATGCCATCCAGGACCCGTATGATCCAGTATATACTAATAATCGTTTCTTTGGCCATTAATTTTATTAACAGAGCTCCTAGGGGAGGTTAATAATAAAATTAACGTGAGTGTATAACCACCGTTTCAATATTTTATCCACGATTTATAATCACCACCTAGGGGTGTGCAACCATAAATCATACTAAAATACCTTATCCTTTCAGAGATCCAATCTGGTACATGATAGAAATCCCTTCCAAGGGGTCAGGATCACCATGTTCTTCCTATGGACCAACGATGGAGGCCTTAGGTTCTCTCTTCGAAAACCTTCTCCCACTCAATCTTTTGAAGTCAAGGTTTTATTTTAAAATTATGCATGAACAATTTTAATATGAGCGGCACTCCCTATTCTATATGGCATGTTATCAATATACATGGTAAATCATATTATAATGCAGACAAGCAAGGCAATCAAGCAATGCTACAAGCATAATAATAATGATAACCGTAATATTATGGTTCCACCCTAGAGAATAGAAAACTAAGATTACAAGAGAATAATCGAGACATTTATCGATTCTTCATCCTTGAATCCTCAAGCTGTATCCTTCTTCATGTAATATCCATCTTCAAGTCCTCAATCCCGTATGAATCGAACACTTCATATTTCCGGTCATATCCAAATTTAATGTTTCTCAGAATTGTCCCAAAAATAAAATTAAAACTGCAACGGAAAAAAAATTGCACCTTTTCTGGACATTTGGTAGCTCTCGGTCGGCAGGCCGATCTAGGTGATCGGCCTACCGATCATGGAGGTTCGGCCTGCCGAACATGAAGGTTCGGCCTGCCGGCAGAGCACCAAAATTTCTGTCCCACTGTCGGCCTGCCGAACTGTGAGGTCCGGCATGCCGACCGAGCAGAAAACGCACATTCCAGAAAATACAATTTTAATGCAATTCATCAATTTTATTTTCAACAATTCAAAAACATAAAATTAGAGACTCAGGAAATACTTGAAGGCGCCATCATCAATCTTTAAGATCCGACTTCTCGTTCCGTCTTCTCCAAATAATTATTTAATTACAAAATTCTTACAAATTAAAAATTAAATAACATTTCCTAGACGGAGATGATAGTCCGCCATCTAATTACTTGAAAAACCTAGATACACATTCTAACCTCTAAGGAACCATAACCGGTATTAATTAATTAATAAATAATTAAACAACAATTTAATCAACCATAATTAATTAATAAATATTCACCACATAATCTATGACAACATTTATATATTATATAGAAACCTAGAGTGCCATCTCTCTATAAAATTCAATTCAAGCATAGGAGAGACTAAGATCACAAAATTTATGCATATAACATGATCACAAACTTGCAAATTTATGTAAAAACCTTGGCTCTGATACCAATTGTTGGAAACAAAGTGTGCAACGGAATTTTAAAAATTTTCGTCAGAGTATTTTCTAAAACACAAGTTTGACATGTTATATGTATAAATTAAACAGATCTTACTAACCTCAGTGTGCCGAAGAACCTCCGCGACCTGTGTAGAGAAGTAACGTTCCAGAAGAGCCTCAACCAACTGGTCTTCTTTGCTATTCTCTATCCACAACCGGAGTGAGTGTGGGCTCACACGTACAGCTCTTCCACCGGTGACTCTCCTTCCAACCAACAGAGAGAACCCAAAGCTAGTGTTCGTGATTTGTGAACAAAAGCTCTCAAGGAGTTTTCAGATGCTTACTCGAAGAGTATCACTCTTAATATCTCAAATTGATCTGAGTAAATCATTAGACTCACTCCCTTTTTATACCTATTGGTCCTAGGGTCAGTCCATATCAGATTAGGTCTCAAAAAATCGAAACAAAATCAAGTTCGGATCAATATCTGATAAGATCCGCATGAAAACGCGTAATCTTAACTATCATCGGTCGGCAAGCTGAACTTTCTGATAGGTAGGCCGAACACGCCATCCGGCAGGCCGAACTGCTGGGAAAAAATCTCCACGAATCTTTTATTTTCCACCCGAGATTCTAAAGGATAAAGTCTCAGTTTTGATTCAAATAGCCCAATAGAAAAGATATCTGATCAAAACAAACTTTATCAAGATAATCTCTAAGAAAATAAATCAATTCACAATAATTCTACAACTTTATCTTGTTCTAATTGTCCAAAATTAAAACAACCGATAAACAGACAAGAATTACCCGAACGCAATAATTCAACAAGTTCATCTTGAACTAATTTTCTTACATAATTAATTCAACCGATAAGCAGACATGAATTATTTGATTCTTATAAATTTTAAACCAATATGATAAATCCGACATAAGTCACCAATTATTGGAAAAGCACGCCGTGTCGTTACAGGATTTTGTGAGCTAGCAAAGGGGACCAAAATGGACCTATAAAGTTCAAGCTCATGATAATTATGAAACCCAATATCCTAGATATACATTTCACAATTATCAACTCCAACGCTACTCCACTAAAAGCTTGGAGCTGCACTCTCAAACTTTATAGAATTACGAAGCTCGTGTAGCTAAGTCTCCATGACGTATCATAGTGTATCGCATTCCCATATGATCATCCATAATCGGCTTAAGGACAAATTCTGTCTTACCTTCTCGATTATTTTTATCTTACGTTCCATTGTCTCACCATTAGAAAACTTACCATCCAAAGATAGTATACCATTCGGTTACACCTATGTATCTAAATGGTTGAGCGCTCTAGTTTTCCAATTACAGGACAACGCATATAAGAGGATATCATTACTCCTAAAGAGGAGCTACGGATTCCATATCTATGAATAACAAGTCTACGCTATCAAGAGTCATGCCTCCAACGTACCGGCATGCATGCCACTATAGAAATGTGGGAGTCACCCATTGGTACATCAAAAGACACAAGTCGAGACAACGGGCCCATTATTCATCTCAGGATTAAGACACAAGTCGAGACAACGCATATAAGTGAATCGATTTTCCAAGACAGAATTATTAATCCAAATCAATTCACTTTATGTCTCGATCCAACACATCGTCACCTTTGACAACGTGCAAATGTTTCTATTCATGGAGTCCAACTCCGATGGTCAAGACAAACCATCTCCCAAAAGGGATAAAGACAACATAACAATCTTTACATGAATAAAGCGCCCAACTTTATTCCCTCGATTACGGATCATATGTTTTAGACCGTCACCCTAAGAATTGTGTCTTCCGCATAATCATCCCATCATATGCCCAATTCTTAAGGTTTAGATTGACAGTCTCAGACTACTGTTTGCTTATCATACATTCAACAAATATGAACGTAAAGAGGACAATATTTGGTATATATAAATGAATAAATTCTTTATTGATAAAAATGTCTCCAAAAACGTATTACATTTTTACTCCTTAGAGCATACATGTCTAACAGGTAGACCCATAAAGGCACTTCGATCTAATCGAGGTGGGGAATACCTTTCTAATGAGTTCTTGGGACACTTGTTAGAGAATGGGATTTATCCCATTTGACTGCGCCGGGCACTCCGCAGCAGAATGGCAAAACGGAGAGAAGGAATAGGACTTTATTGGACATGATTAGGTCCATGATGAGTTATTCATCATTGCCTTTATCCTTTTGGGGATATACACTACAAACCACATGTTATCTTTTGAACAATGTGCCTTCAAAATCGGTCCCTAAAACACCTCACGAATTGTGGACAAGACGGAAGACGTCCTTAAACCATATTCGCATATGGGGATGTCCAGCTCATGTCCTGTTTAAGGATCCGAATAAGTTGGAAGCACGTTCAGAAGTTTTCGTGTTTGTAGGATATCCAAAAGGGACTAAAGGGGGTTATTTTTATAACCCAAAGGAAAATAAAGTCGTGGTTTCAACTAATGCAACTTTCCTTGAGGAGAGTTACATGGATGACTTTAAACCTCGAAGCAAAGTGGTGCTTGAGGAGTTAAGGGGTGATCCGTTCACTCTGGAGGTTCCGAACGAAACCATTCTGATCGGTGTAGAAAAACCAAACAAACCTGAACAACAATCTCAGGAGCTTCGGCGTAGTGGGAGGATCAGGCGTCAACCTAAGAGGTATATGTTCAATGGGGAGGTCTTCTTGGCTGAACCAGATGAACATGACAGGGATCCTTATACTTACGCAGAAGCTATAGAGGATGTTGATTCAAAACTCTGGACAGAGGCCGTGAACATAGAGATGAAGTCTATGGAGACTAATCGGGTCTGGGAGCTTGTGGATCTTCCCGAAGGGGTAAAACTCATAGGGTGTAAGTGGATCTACAAGAGGAAAAGAGGAGTGGATGGAAAGGTCTAAACCTTTAAGGCTAGACTGATAGCTAAGGGTTATACACAAAAGGAAGGAATCGATTATGAGAAAACCTTTTCGCCTGTAGCCATGCTTAAGTCCATCCGGATTCTCTTGTCCATAGCTGCCGCTCTCGACTATGAGATTTGGCAGATGGATGTTAAGACGGCTTTTCTAAATGGCTATCTTGATGAGTCCATTTATATAGAACAACCAAACAGGTTCAAGGTCGCGGGTCAAGAGGGTAAGGTTTGTAAGCTGCTAAAGTCTATTTATGGACTTAAGCAGGCTTCTCGTTCTTGGAACATAAGATTTGATCAAGTGATCAAGACTTATGGGTTCTCACAAAACATGGATGAACCATGTGTTTACAAACACATTAAGGATGGGAAGGTGGTTTTTCTACTAGTCTATGTAGTTGACATTCTGCTAATTGTTAATGACGTTGAGGCGTTGTCATCGGTCAAATTATGGTTGACCAAGCAGTTTGACATGAAGGACTTAGGTGAGGCTAATTTTGTTCTCGATATCTAGATCTTTCGGGATAGGAAGAACAAAATGATAGCTTTGTCGCAGGCCGGCTACATAGATAATATTCTCAGGAGGTTTGCAATGCAAGATTCCAAGAAAGGTGGGCAACCATTTAGGTCTGGAATTACTCTTTTTAAGAAATACTCTTCAAAGTCTTATGAAGAAAGAGAATACATGAAAAAGGCGCCTTATGCTTCGGCAGTGGGTAGTCTCATGTATGCCATGCTTTGCACACGACTGGATATTAGCTATGCGGTCGGGATTGTAAGTCAATTTCAGGCAGATCCAGGACCGAACCATTGGGTTGCGGTAAAGCATATTTTCAAGTACCTGAGAAGGACTCGAGGGTATATGCTTGTGTATTCGGGTGATGATTTAACTCCTCTAGGATACACTAATTCAGATTTTCAATCCTGTCTGGATTCTAGGAAATCGACTTCGGGGTTTGTGTTTACTCTGGGTGGCGGTGCCATCAGTTGGAGAAGTGCGAAGCAAGATTGCACTTCGGATTCAACGATGGAGGCCGAGTATGTGGCGGCTAGTGATGCTTCGAAAGAAGTAGTGTGGCTCCGCAAGTTCCTTGCGGATCTTGAGGTAGTTCCTGGTATTGATAAAGCGGTATCACTGTACTGTGATAACAGTGCGGCGGTAGCTAATGCTAAGGAACCAAGATTTCACAAGAAGAGTAAGCATATTGATCAAAAGTATTATGTGATAAAGGACTTAGTTGAGGGCGGGCATGTCATGGTGTGCAAAATCGCGTCAGAGGACAATTTAGCTGATCCATTTACGAAGACACTTACTAGGAGAATCTTCGAGAGGCAAGTGGAAGCTATGGGGATGCGAAATTTGCTGTATTTACTCACTTAGTGCAAGTGGGAGATTGTTAGACATGTATGCCCTAAGAAGTAAAAATGTAATACATTTTTAGAGACATTTTTATCAATAAAGAATTTATTCATTTATATATACCAAATATTGTCCTCTTTACGTTCATATTTGTTGAATGTATGATAAGCAAACAGTAGTCTGAGACTGTCAATCTAAACCTTAAGAATTGGGCATATGATGGGATGATTATGCGGAAGACACAATTCTTAGGGTGACGGTCTAAAACATATGATCCGTAATCGAGGGAATAAAGTTGGGCGTTTTATTCATGTAAAGATTGTTATGTTGTCTATATCCCTTTTGGGAGATGGTTTGTCTTGACCATCGGAGTTGGACTCCGTGAATAGAAACATTGGCACGTTGTCATAGGTGACGATGTGTTGGATCGGGACATGAAGTGAATTGATTTGGATTAATAATTCTGTCTCGGCAAATCGATTCACTTTAGACATCATTTGTATTGTATCTTAATCTTAAGATGAATAGTGGGCCCGTTGTCTCGACTTGTGTCTTTTGATGTGCCAAAGGGTGACACCCACATCTCAATAGTGGTATGCATGCCGGTACATTGGAGGCATGACTCTTGATAGGGTAGACTTGTTATTCATAGATATGAAATCCATAGCTCCTCTTTAGGAGTAATGATATCCTCTTATATGCGTTGTCCTGTAATTGGAAAACTGGAGCGCTCAACAATTTGGATACATAGGTGTAACCGAATGATATACTATCTTTGGATGGTAAGTTTTCTAATGGTGAGACAATGGAATGTAAGATAAAAGTAATCGGGAAGGTAAGATAGAACTTGTCCTTAAGCCGATTATGGATGATCATATGGGGATACGGCACACTATGATATGTCATGGAGACTTAGCTACATGAGCTTCGTAATTCTATGAAGTTCGAGAGTGCAGCTCCAAGCTTTTAGTGGAGTAGCGTTGGAGTTGATAATTGTGAAATGTATATCTGGGATATTGGGTTTCATAATTATCATGAGCTTGAACTTTATAGGTCCATTTTAGTCCCCTTTGCTAGCTCACAAAGTCCTGTAACGACACGACTTGCTTTTCCAATAATTGGTGACTTATGTCGGATTTATCAGATTGGTTTAAAATTTGTAAGAATTAAATAATTCATGTCTGTTTATCGGTTGAATTAATTTTGTAAGAAATTAGTTCAAGATAAACTTGTTGAATTATTGCGATCAGATAATTCTTGTCTGTTTATTGGTTGTTTTAATTTTGGACAAATTAGAACAAGATAAACTTGTAGAATTATTGTGAATTGATTTATTTTCTTAGAGATTATCTTGATAAAGTTTGTTTTGATCAGATAACTTTTTTATTGGGTTATTTGAATCAAAACTGAGACTTTATCCTTTAGAATCTCGGGTGGAAAATAAGAGATTCGTGGAGATTTTTTCTCGGGAGTTCGGCCTGCCGAATGACGTGTTCGGCCTGCCGATGGAGCCTGTTTGGCCTGCCGATCAGCGAGAGATAAGATTACGTGTTTTCACGCGGATCTTATCAGATATTGATCCGAACTTGATTCTGCTTCGAGTTTTTGAGACCTAATCTGATAAGGACTGACCCCAGGACCAATAACTATAAAAAGGGAGTGAGTCTCATGATTTACTCAGATCAATTTAAGAGATTAAGAGTGATACTCTTCTAGTGAGCATCTGAAAACTCCCTAAAAGCTTTTGTCCACAAATCACGAAACACTAGCTTTGGGTTCTCTCTATTGGTTGGAAGGAGAGTCACTGGTGGAAGAGATGTACGTGTGAGCCCACACTCACTCTGGTTGTGGATAGAGAATAGCAAAGAAGACCAGTTGGTTGAGGCTCTTCTGGAACGTTACTTCTCTACACAGGTTGCGGAGGTACTTCGACACACTAAGGTTAGTAAGATCTGTCTAATTTATACATATAACATGTCAAACTTGTGTTTTGGAAATTACTCTGATGGAAATTTTTTTTTTAAAATTCCGCTGCGCACTTTGCTTCCAACACACTACTCCAGTAAAAGCTTGGAGCAGTACTCTCGAACTATATAGAATTACGAGGCCCGTATAGCTAAGTCTCTATGACATATCATAGTGTATCGTATTCCCATAGGATTATCCATAATCGTCTTAAGGACAAGTTCTGTCTTACCTTCCCGATTATTTTTCTCTTACATTTCATTATCTCACCATCAGAAAACTTACCATCCAAAGGCAGTATACCATTCGGTTACACCTATGTATCCAAATGGTTGAGTGATCCAGTTTTTCAATTACAGGATAACGCATATAAGAGGATATCACTACTCTTAAAGAGGAGCTATGGATTTCATATCTATGAATAACAGGTCTACACTATCAAGAGTCATGCCTCCAACATACCGACATACATATCACTATTAAAATATGGGTGTCATATTTTGGAGCATCAAAAGACACAAGTTAAGACAACGGCCTACTATTCATCTCAAGATTAAGATACAATACAAATGATTGTCTAAAGTGAATCAATTTACCGAGACAAAATTATTAATCCAAGTCAATTCACTTTATGTCCTGATCCAACAAATCGTCACCTATGACAATGTGTCAACGTTTCTATTCACGGAGTCTACCTCCAATGGTCAAGACAAACCATCTCCCAATAGGGATATATACAACATAACAATCTTTACATGAATAAAGTGATCAACTTTATTCCCTCGATTGGGGATCTTGTAATTTAGACCGTCACCTTAAGAGTTGTGTCTTCCGCATAATCTGTCCATCATATGCCCAATTCTTAATGGCTTAGACCGACAATCTCAGACTATAGTTTGCTTAACATACATTCAAAAAATATGAATGTAAAAGGACAAGATTTGGTATATAAATAATGAATAAATTCTTTATTTATAAATTGTATCCAAAAACATATTACATTTTTACACCTTAGGGCATACACGTCTAAAAATCTCATACTTGCACTAAGTGAGTAAATATGACAAATCTCGCATCCTCATAGCTTCAACATGCCTCTCAAAGACTCTCTCAATAAGTGTCTTATGAATAAATCAGCTAAATTGTCTTCTGACACGATTTTGCACACCGTGACATGCCCGCCCTCAACGAAGTCCTTTATTACATGATACTTTCGATCAATATGCCTACTCTTCTTGTGAAATCTTAGTTCCTTAGCATTAGCTACCGCCGCACTATTATCGCAGTACAGTGATACCACCTTATCCATACCAAGAATTACCTCAAGATCCCCAAGGAACTTGCGGAGCCACACTGCTTCTTTCGAAGCATCACTAGATGCCACATACTCGGCCTCCATCGTTTAATCTAAAGTGCAATCTTGCTTTATACTTCTCCAACTGATGGCACCACTGCCTAGAGTAAACACAAACCTAGAAGTCGATCTCCTCAAATCCAAAAGGATTGAAAATCTGAGTCAGTATATCCTAGAGGAGTTAAATGCTACCTGTATACACAAGCATCTACCCATGAGTCCTTCTGAGGTACTTAAAAATATGCTGAACCGCAACCCAATGGTTCAGTCCTAGATCTGCCTTAAATCGACTTACAATCCCGACCGCATAACAAATATCCAGTCATGTGCAAAGCATAGCATACATGAGACTACCCACTGTCGAAGCATAAGGCACCTTCTTCATGTATTTTCTTTCTTCCTTAGATTTTGGAGAGTTTTTTTTAGAGAGAATAATTCCAGACCTAGATGGTTGCCCACCTTTCTTGAAATCCTGCATTACAAACCTCTTGAGAATTTTATCTATATAGCTGGCTTGTGACAAAGCTATCATTTTGTTCTTCCTATCCCGAAAGATGTAGATACCGAGAACAAAATTAGCCTCACCCAAGTCCCTCATGTCAAACTGCTTGGTCAACCATAATTTGACCAATGGCAATGCCCCAATGTCATTGCTAATTAACAGAATGTCATCTACATAGTGCAGTAGAAAAACCACCTTTTCATCCTTAATGTGTTTATAAACACATGGCTCATCCACAGTTTGTGAGAACCCATATGTCTTGATTACCTGATCAAATCTTATGTTCTAAGAACGAGAAGCCTGCTTAAGTCCATAAATTGACTTTAGCAGCTTATAATCCTCTAGTTGTTCCATATAAATGGACTCATCAAGATAGCTATTTAAAAAAGCTGTCCTGATATCCATCTGCTAAATCTCGTAGTCGAGAGTGGTAGCTATAGGCAAGAGAATCCGGATGGACTTAAGCATGGCTACAAGCGAAAAGGTTTCCTCATAATCGATTCCTTCCTTTTGCGTGTAACCCGTAGCTACTAGTTTAGCCTTAAAGGTTTCGACCATTCCATCCACTCATCTTTTCCTCTTGTAGATCCACTTACACTCTGTGGGTTTTACCCCTTCGGGAAGATCTACAAGCTCTTAGACCTAATTAGTCTCCATAGAATTCATCTCTGTGTTCAAGGCCTCTGTCTAGAGTTTTGAATCAACATCCTCCATAGTCTCTGCGTAAGTATAAGGATCCCTATCACGTTCATCTGGTTCAGCTAAGAAGGCCTCACCATTGAATATATACCTCTTAGGTTGACGTTCGATCCTCCCATGCACTACGCTGAAGCACCTTAGTTTGTTGTTCAAGTTAGTTTGGTTTTTCTACACTGATCGGAACAGTTTCATTTGGAACCTCCGGAGTGATTGGATCACTCCTTAACTCCTCAAGCACCACTTTGCTTCAAGGCTTAAAGTCGTCCATGTAACTCTCCTCAAGGAAAGTTGCATTAGTTGAAACCATGACTTTTTTTTCCTTTGGGTTATAGAAATAACCCCCTTTAGGCCCTTTTGGATATCCTACAAACATGCAAACTTCTAAACGTGCTTCCAACTTATTTGCATCCTTAAACAGGACATGAACCGAAGATCCCCATATGCGATTATGGTTTAAGGATGTCTTCTTGCCCGTACACAACTCGTGAGGAGTTTTAGGGACCGATTTTGAAGGCACGTTGTTCAAAAGATAACATACGGTTTATAGTGCATATCCCCAAAAGGATAAAGGTAATGATAAATAACTCATCATGGACCTTACCATGTCTAATAAAGTCCTATTCATTCTCTCTGCTATGCCATTTTGTTGCAGAGTGCCCGACACAGTCAAATGGGATAAAATCTTATTCTCTAATAAGTGTCCTAGAAACTCATCAAAATGGTATTCTCCACCTCGATTGGATCGAAGTGCTTTTATAGGTCTACCTAATTGCTTTTTCACTTCTGTCTGAAACTCCCTGAACTTATCAAAAGTTTCGCTTTTGTGGCGCATCAGGTATACATACCCATACCTTGAGTAATCATCAATAAAAGTGACGAAGTACTCAAACCCTCCTCGTGCTCGAATGTTCATCGGTCCGCAAACATCACTATGTACAAGTTCTAGAACCCCTTCGGCCTTATTTCCCTTAGGCCTGAATGGTCTTTTGGTCATTTTACCCTCCAAACAAGATTCACATTGTAGTATAGATTCCACCTTTAAGTCACTTAAAGGTCCATCCCTTTCCAACCTTTGAATCCTATTCAGGTTAATATGACCAAGGCACAAATGCCAAAGATAAGTCTTATTAGAGTGAGAAGTTTTAAGTCTTTTAGAGTTATTATCATTCATCTCAGCATTAAGCAGTAAGTCCATCTCAGGTTTGATAATATATAGATTATTTTGCATCTATCTAGAACAAATAAAAGATTTGTTTTTACTAATCACCACTTTATTATTAAAAGAAACCAAATAGGAGTCTTTAAATAAACAAGCTATAGAAATTAAATTCCTCTTAAATTTAGGAACATAAAAACAATCTCGCAAAATTAAATTCCTATAATTATCAAAATAAATACGGATGTCTCCCACTGTTGTCGCTGAGACTAAGGATCCATCGCCCATCCGAAGCGTGAAGTTTTCATGAAGCAGACTTCTCGTTTCTATGAACCCCTCCAGAGAAACACAAACATGATTAGTTGCACTGGAATCTATGACCCAAATGTCACTAGATTCCTCAACCAAACAAGTTTCTAAATACAGAAGATCACACCTACCTCCTTTGGAAAGGAAGTCCTTGCAATGCTTCTTTATGTGCCTGACCTTCTCATAAAAGAAGCACTTAAGCTTCTTCAGGTTCTTCTTATTCTTCTTCTTGCTCTTGTTGTTAGCAGGAATAGAAGACTTCCTATTTTTGGCCCATTATTTCTTTCCATTCCCAAAATTGGGATTGGAACCAAAAGCAGCCGACAAATTGGCCTCCCACCCACAGGAGACTCCTTGATCAGCAGTTCGAACGCTTGTAACTGTTTCATTAATTTTGTTAAGGTCATATCCCGCCTATTGCTCAAATTAAATGTAGCTCTAAATGGAATAAATTCCTTTGACAGAGTCTCAAAGACCATAGTCATTTGAGTTTCAGCATCAATATCGGCTCCATTGATTTGAGTCTCAACGAGGTAACCCATGACCAACATCATGTGCTCCTTTACAGAATTCCCTGGCCTTTGCTTACAGTTTAAGAGTTTTTGAAGTACTCCTTGCCGCTTTGTTAGAGCCTGGCCTCCAAACATATCTTCAAGATTATCCAAGATCTTCTTCGTAGTCTCATAATCTTGATGTTGAGCCTGCAACATGTTGTTCATGCTGGCCATAACATAGCAGCGGGTCTAATCGTTTGCATCTTTCTAGCGATCGTACGCTTGGAATTGATCATTGGTGGAATCGCCCATAGGCTCGGGAGGATAAGGTGTTGTCAGCACAAATTTCAATTTCTCAAAGGAGAGGACGATATCGAGGTTCCGTTTCTAATTATTATAATTCTCTCTGATTAATTGGTTTTTGTCAAGTATCAAAAATAAAGCATTTTTAGACATTTTTAATCTACAATAAAGAATCATATACCAAACATAAGCAAACATATCATAATAATTTAGTAAGATAACACAATCATGTAAAATCATACAAATGTGTTTATATGTCAAAACTTTAAAAATATCACAACCTTACAACGATAATTCTCAATTCAGAATTCAACAAGCTCCTAGGGGAGTTATGCTAATTCAATCAGGAACACGGATCCCCTCCTGATTAATATATGTCATTCAAGACCTGTATGATCCAACATATATTAATAATCGTTTCTTTGGCCATTAATTTTATTAACAGAGCTCCTAGAGGAGGTTAATAATAAAATTAACATGAGTGTATAACCATTATTCTAATATTTTATCTATGATTTATAATCACCACCTAGGGGTGTGTAACCATAAATCATGCTAAAATACCTTATCTTCTCGGAGATCCAATCTGGTACATGATAGAAATCCCTTCCTAGTGGTCGGGACCATCATGTTTTTCCTATGGACTAACGATGGAGGCCTTAGGTCCTCTCTTCGAAAATCTTCTCCCACTTAATCTTTTGAAATCAATGTTTTTATACATGAACAATTTTAAATGAGTGGCACTCCTTATTTTATATGGCATGTTATCAATATACATGGCAAATTATATCATTATGCAGATAAGCAAAGCTACAAGCAAAATAATAAATAACCGTAATATTATGATTCCACCCTAAAGAATAGAAAACAAAGATTACAAGGGAATAATCGAAACATATTATTGATTTTTCATCCTCGAATCTCCAAGCTGTATCCTTCTTCATGTAATGCCTATCCGTAAGTCTTCAATACCGTATGAATTGAACACTTTAAATTTTCAGTCATATCTAAATTTTTATGTTTCTCAAAATTGTCCAAAAAATAAAATTAAAATGTACATTTTCTGGAAAATTTCTAATTCTCTACCAGCAAGCCAATCTGTATAATCGGCCTGCTGGTCAGGACCATCCGCCCTGCCGATCTTTTCAGATCAGCATGTTGGTCATGACGGTTCGGCCTGCCGCCAAAGCCTCCTAATTTTTGCCCCGCTGTCAGATTGCCGAACCTCACGTTTGGCCTATCTATCTACAATCATCGGCTTACCGAACTAGGGATTCGACATGCCGACCGAGCAGAAATCACCCTTTCTAGAAAATATAATTTTTTAATGCAATTCATCAATTTTATTTTCAATAATTCAAAAACATAAAATTAGAGACTTAAGAAATACTTGGGTGGGCCATCATTCATCATCTAGATCCGTCTTCTTTGAATGATTATTTAATTACAAAATTCTTATAAAATTTAAAATTAAATAATAATTCTTAGATGGAGATGATAGCCCGTTATCTAATTACATGAAAAACCTAGATACACATTCTAACATTTAAGGAACCATAACCGGTATAAATTAATTAATTAATTAATAATTAAATAATAATTTAATCAACCATAATTAATTAATAAGCATCACCATATAATCCATGACAACATATAAGATTATATAGAAACCTAGAGTGCTAACTCTCTATAAAATTAAATTCAAACATAAGAGAGATCAAGATCACATAATTTACACATATGGCATGATCACAAACTTGTAAATTTACGTAAAAACCATGTCTCTAATACCAATTGTTAAAAAAATAGTACGCAGCAGAATTTTTAAATTTTATATCAGAGTATTTTCTAAAACACAAATTTGACATGCTATATGCATAAATTAACCAGATCTTACTAACCTTTGTGTGCCGAAAAGCTCATGCAATCGGTGAAAAGAAGTAACGTTCTAGAAGGACCTCAACCAACTGGCTTTCTTTGTTATTCTCTATCCACAATCGGAGTGAGTGTGGGCTCACACGTACAACTCTTCCACAAGGTGACTCTCCTTCCAACCAAATAAGAGAACCCAAAGCTAGTGTTCGTGATTTGTGAACAAGAACTCTTAGAGAGTTTCAGAATCTCACTATTAGAGTTTCACTCTTAATCTCTCAACTGATTTAAATAATAAAGAGATTCACTCCCTTTATAAAGAGGCTGGGTCCAGGAGTTAGTCTTTATTAGATAATGCCTCAAAATTTGAATCAAAATCAAATTCGGATCAATATCTAATAAAATCCACGTGAAAACGCGTGATCTTTTTATCGCGTGATAGACAAGCCGATCTGTCAACTGGCATGCCAAACTTGCCCCATCGACAGGCCGAACCTAAAGATCGACATGTCGAACTGTCGATAAAAATCTTAGCGAATTTTTTATTTTTCACCCGAGATTCTATAGGATAAAGTCTCAATTTTAATTCAAATAACCCAATAGAAAAGTTATCTAATTAAAAACAACTTTATCTAGATAATCTCTAGGAAAATAAATAAATTCTTGATAATTCTATAAGTTTATCTTGATTTAATTTATTCAAAATTAAATTAATTGATAAACAGACAAGAATTATCCAATTCCAATAATTCAACAAGTTTATCTTGAATTAATGTTGCCACAAAATTAAGTCAACCGATAAACATACATGAATTATTTGATTCTTCTAAATTTCAACCAATCTAATAAATTGACATAAGTCATCAATTATTGAAAAAACACGTCGTATCATTACAAGATTTTGTGAGCTAGCAAAGGGGACCTGATGGATCTATATAGTTTAAGCTCCCGATAATTATGAAACCCAATATCCTAGATATACATTTCATAATTATCAACTCCAACGCTACTCCACTAAAAGCTTGGAGCTGCACTCTTGAACTATATAGAATTACAAAGCCCGTATAGCTAAGTTTTCATGACATATCATAATATATCGTATCCCCATGGGATTATCCATAACCGGCTTAAGGACAAGTTCTGTCTTACCTTCCCGATTATTTTTATCTTACGTTCTGTTATCTCACCATCGAAAAATTTACCATCCAAAGACAGTATACCATTCGGTTATATCTATGTATTTAAATAGTTGAGCGCTTCAGTTTTTCAATTATAGGATAACGCAAATAAGAGGATATCACTACTCCTAAAAAGGAGCTACAGATTTTATATCTATGAATAACAAGTCTACGCTATCAAGAGTCATGCCTTTAAAGTACCGGCATGCATACCACTATTAAAATGTAGGTGTCACCTTGAGGTACATAAAAGACACAAATCAAGACAACGAGCCCACTATTCATCTCAAGATTAAGATACAATACAAATGATTGTCTAAAGTAAATCGATTTGTTGAGACATAATTATTAATCCAAATCAATTCACTTTATGTCCTGATCCAACACATTGTCACCTATGGCAACATGTCAATGTTTTTATTCACGGAGTCCACCTCTGATGGTCATGACAAACCATCTCCCAATAGGGATATAGACAACATAATAATCTTTACATGAATAAAGCGCCCAACTTTATTCTCTCGATTGCAGATCCTATGATTTAGACCGTCACTTTAAGAATCGTGTCTTCCGCATAATTTGTCCATCATATGCCTAATTCTTAATGGCTTAGATCAACAGTCTCAGACGTTTGTTTGCTTAACATACATTCAACAAATATGAACGTAAAGAGGACAAGATTTGGTATATAAATAATGAGTAAATTCTTTATTGATAAATTATCTCTAAAAACATATTACATTTTTACTCCTTAGGGTATACACATTTAACAGGGTTTAATGTAGAGGCGCAATAACCCTCAATGGTAAAATATTTAAGAAAGAGATGGCAGAGAAACCTATTGCAAAGCAGGAGTCACGCGAGTAGAGAATCATCACTGTAGATATGAACCCACTGTTGATTAGCAAGAGTCAAGTGAATATTGTGCAAAGAATCATCCCTATAGAGACACCATTCAAGTCTCAAGAAAACAACCCCGAGGTGTACTCGGGCATATGGATTCGGAGGTCTCAGAAAGTAATTAAAGAGATTTGAGAATTAGGACACCAAACGTCGAACTTGGATGACTCTTGGTACTCGAGTATGGACTTGAGTCCACTCAGTCAAAGAGTCCACAAACCAAACACGCCCTAAATTCTAAAAACTGAAGGAAGAACTCAAATGCTATGCGGATTTCCCGGGCCTGGGCCTTGACCAGGTGATCGAAGACTGACCTACCATCAACCGAAAACCGGCTTCTAGGGTTTTAGACGTTCAAGCTCTCTCTGGTCGTTTTGGGGTTTTGGAGAGGGAGTTACTTCGCTGACATTTTCTCGCTCTCTCTCTCCTTTCTCTCTCTAGCTCAATCACAGGGCTCTTTTCGTCGTTTCCTTCGCTTCTTCTTCTGTTTTTAGTAGAAGCCAAGAAGAGGCAAAAGAGCAGCAAAATGGCGACCCTTATTCCTCCACCGCCAGCCACTGAATCGATGAGCAAAAGGGATGAGAAAGTCGATTACTTTAATCTTCCTTGCCCCATTCCCTACGAAGAGATCCATCGCGAAGCACTCAGTCAGTTTCTTCTTCTCGTTTATCTTTTTTTTTTCTTCTTTGTTGTTGTTGCTGTTGTTGGTGTTTTGCTTTTGTTGTTTTGTTTTTGTTTTTGTTTTTGTTTTTTTTTTTTTTTGCTTTCTTGCTTTTGAGACCATTTGCTGCTTCTCTATTTTTTCTTTTGGCGAAGAAATAATGATCTTAAGCCCTTGTAATTATGATATTTGTTTATATCTATGTATATTTTGGTGTGACAGAGTTTTTGCAAATAGACAGGTTTTGTTTTGATTGGGGGAATTTAAAATAAAAGGATATTTTTTATGGAGTTTTACACTATAGAAAGGTTGTTGTTGTTGTATTTTTTTTTTCTCCAGTAGTAGTAAAATACGAAGAGGACGATCACTTTGTTGCCCTAATTCTGTGTTTGTGTGGATATGAACAGCGTCAAAGGGATGGTTAAATTAGGCTGTGTTTGGTAAGAGGGAAAGGAATAGGAAGGGAAGAAATGGGGGAAAATTGTGAGGAAGGGATACTTTTTTCTAATTCTTCTATATTAAAAGCATTAAAATTGAGGGGATTTGAAATCCTACCCCTAATTTATCCCGTTTTGTTTTTCCTCCTACAAAACATAGTCCCAAAATCGTTTTACTAATTTTCTCACTAATATCCCTCTTACCAAACAAGCTCTTTGAATGAAAAGGAGTAGAATTGCTAAGGATGTAATAAGTGTTTATTTATTTATTTTCTATTTTCTGGTAGTAGCAAAGACCAAAGAGGATGATGAGTCTGTGGTACTAAATCTCGTGTTTGTGTGTGAAATTGAACAGTGTCTTTAAAGCCAGAACTTTTTGAAGGGATGCGCTTTGATTTTACCAAAGGACTGAACCAGAAGTTCTCACTCAGTCACAGGTCATCATATTGAGCTTTCCTCCGCATGTGTTTTGATGGAATTTGTTTAGTTTTGAAGTACTACTGATGATGGTTATATTTTGTTAAACCCAAAATTAGTGTTTTCATGGGGCCTACAGAGATTCCTTCCCAGTCTTCTGAAACTATCAAAATCCCAACTGCTCACTATGAGTTTGGGGCTAATTTTATTGACCCAAAGGTAACTTATTCTATTATTTTGGTTACTCTTTTTGGGCTTTTTTTCGTAAGAGTTCATTTGTATTGCCTGGTGAGAATCGTTTTCGCTTATCATGCAGTTGATGCTTTTTGGAAGAGTATTAACCGATGGGAGGTTAAATGCAAGAGTGAAGTGTGATTTGACTGAAAATCTTATCCTGAAGGCCAATGCACAGGTACTAGATGTCATTGTATTTCTGATGGTGAAAATTTTTACGTCTAAGATAGTTGACTAACTTTTCTTTTTGGCTTTTCCAGCTCACAAATGAGCCTCATATGTCGCATGGCATGGTCAATTTTGATTACCAGGTCAGAGCTCTTACCATGAACCATCTCTGTATTTCCTATTGTTATTTCTTATGAAAGATAGAGCAAGAGGTTGACCTATTTCTACTGCAAATTCTACAAGTTTGTAACTCAGTTTCTATGATTGTGTAAAAGGTGCAGGGTAACAAAGGGAAATATGTTGGCTGAAATGTCATGTGATTTTTTCATACACATATAAGTTTTTTTTTTTTTTAAAGCTCTCTACAGAAACTTGTAGAAATTTGAAGGATTGTTTGCCCATAATCTCTCCTAGACTTTTGAGAGGGGTGAGAAGTTTTATTTTGAGTTGTTTTGTAACTTTTGTTATTGTTTCAACGAGCCCTTCTCTTTTGTTATTTGATAGATTGTTACCCGACCCATGTATCACATGATCAATATTTCCCACTTCTCTTAAGCTGTTTCCCCATCTTAAGGGCTAAGAAATCACGTTTTTTTCTTATTGATTTTCCCTTTCAATTGATCTTTGGTAGGACGGTAGTGCTTAAAAAAGACAGGCAATTATAATTAATTAGTCACAATGAATCATCTCAAAACATTTGGGCTGTGAACACAGAATCACTCATATAAGCAAATATTTGGACGAAGAGAATGGGTTGTTTGCAACAATTAAACAGTTCATGAGGATGATTGCTGCAGTTGGAAGTCCATGGGTGTATTTGACCCTACAAAATTCTAAAGGGAGGGTATTTATAATGATCTGAAATATGAAAGTAAACAATGAAATGAGGCTCAACTATTGTGTTTGAGT
Organism: Artocarpus heterophyllus; assembly: GCA_025403435.1. Lineage (NCBI taxonomy): Eukaryota > Viridiplantae > Streptophyta > Magnoliopsida > Rosales > Moraceae > Artocarpus > Artocarpus heterophyllus. The sequence goes on from CM046341.1 coordinate 20,763,245, forward strand.
GGGTATCTTCTCTCTGACAAACAACTTCCCACGACCAGCTCCAGCAAAAGTAGTTCTCTTACCTTGGTTCCTTGCATTCGTCAACTGTGCCGTCGGCTGGTGCTTGATTAAGGGAACTATTCAAGTCTAGCTTTTTCTGCTACGTTTTGGGATGTTTGATGTAGATGCTAGGTGGGGACGATTTTTAGTTTGAATCCATTCTCAGCGGGACTTGTCTTAAAAAAAAGGTCTTTTGTTAGCTTTATTTGTTACTTGACTTCTGGTACCGTTCCTAATTCTATTTTATTTTCTTTTGTACAGGGCAGAGACTTCAGGTCACAGTTTCAATTAGGAAATGGTGCATTATTTGGGGCTAGTTACATTCAGGTTAGCTCTCTGCTTAACTCATGCTCTATCAATAGCGTGGATTGTCTAAACAGTCTCATTGTAGTTACAGTGGCATTCCTGGTGCTGTTGCACAATTTATCTTTTTTTTCTTCAATTCAAAGAATTTTTTGACTGAGTTTTTCTGCCATGAGGTCAAGTTTGACTTTTTTATTTAGTAAGATAAATTTTATTTATAGCAATACAAGAACAACAATGAGGGGAAAAAAATAAAGGAGGATGCTAAAGTATGCGATTTTAATATGTAGTTTTTGCTAAGTTCCTTTGTATTGTTCTCATATTTGATATGCTGTTGATTTTTGGTGCAACCACAGTATCCCTCTCTTGTTATTCTTCTATCTACGGTGGCTTCCAAGTTCCTTAAAGCTTTTTGTAGACTAAGTTCTTTACACTTTTTATGGGCAATTAAACCTAGGACTGAAATTATTTTTGACAACCATCAGATTGAATTGAAATCCTCAGAATCCTTGAAATCAACTGCTACCGAAATTACCTTTGCAACAAAAAATTTTTTCAAAATCATTTCAAATTATAATCACTAACCGTGCAAGCTCTAGGCCGTTTAAGCACAAGTTTATAATCTTAGCACCCATCATAGATGACAAAAAAATACAAAGGATGTTTCCTAATTTATCATAAAGAAAGAGTTGTGGATGAATTACCTGTGAAATATTAAAGAAAAAGAACAATGTTAATTTATTATAAGCATCAATATAAATTGTGACGGAGGCAGGTTTGGATGATCATGATGTATTTATAATTTTTTTCCCCACTTTCAATTTTTTGCACCTTGGTGCTTCTCCAATTATGATTTTGTTCAATTTCTTTTGGTAGGTTGAAACTGTTGAGTGTATTTATTTTGGAATGCTTTATTTGTCTTTTGATGATGAGTGTGATTTTTTAGGTTCCTTGATGACAATGAGATTATGGCCCTAATCCTCTCTCTGTCTCTCGCTCACTTTTTTTCCTTCCCGAACAAAACATGTTTATTGGTTTTTTTCAGAGTGTGAGCCCTCATTTTTCATTGGGTGGTGAAGTATTTTGGGCTGGTCAGCACCGAAAGTCTGGCATTGGGTATGCTGCTAGATATAACACAGACAAGATGGTCAGTCTCTTGAGCTTTATATGATCATCCTGGTTATCTTAGTGATATTTGTTATTTTTGTATTGACTTCACCAACAAAGAATTTTGCTCAATAGTAATGAAGTATTTCTACCATCTAATTTTTGATCATTTGTCGAGACTAGAAGTAATTCTGCCACGTAATTTTTGATATTTTGTTGAGACTTTTTCTTAACCGTACACTAAGGCATCTGGTGCTTCATACTTCATACTTGAATATTCCCGAAGATGTATTATTTTTTTATTCTGTTTTCAAATGCACTTGAGCCTTCACAATTGCTAAAGTATCGAGCATGTGGCGAAAGTTGAAGTGTTGAGGCTATGTCCTTTCTGTTTTGCAGGTTGCCACAGGGCAAGTTGCTAGCACTGGAATGGTTGCTCTTAGCTATGTGCAGAAAGTATCTGAGAAGGTGGGTAAATCGATTTGCCAATGAAAATTCTATGATTTGTTATTAAGCTTGGTCTCTTACATTGTTTTTCTGCTTTGCATAGGTTTCTCTAGCAGCAGACTTCATGTACAACTACATGTCAAGGGAGGTCACGTCTAGTTTTGGTTATGATTATATCCTTAGACAGGTATTTTTTCTTTTTATAAACATCCTAAAATGCTAATATTCGTGCTTTTAGTGATTTTGCCTTTTATTGTGAGTTCTTGTTGTAGGGAAGAATATGTCCAAAACTTGGGCCCAAGTAATCTTTTCTTTCTTGCAAATAAAAATTAGGGTTATTAATACTAATGATTCCTAAACTTTAGGGTCTTTCTCACTTTGTCCCTTTGAATTTAAAAAATCGCCGTTTTACCCCTTGAACTTAAAAAAACTCCTCACTTTGCCCATGAATTTAAGAAATTACCATTTTGCCCTTATACTTTCAAAGCTATTCACTTTGTTTCCTAAGTTTCCGATTCTCCATTCAAATAGATGGAATTAATCTTAAGTGATTGCACATGGATCACCTATAAGGGCAAAAATGAGACTTTATCACTCTTAAGTTTTGTTTCACGTTTACACTCTCACTTAATGCCTTTGTTTTTTTTATTTGAACTCTTATTTGGGAAGTGCTTGCCTGCACATTTTTTCTCAATTTAATGTGTAATTCATTTAATAAGTCGATATTATTCACTGGTATTTGAATTTGAATACTAAAGAAGATGAATTATGTATTAAAGATGAGGAGATATCGATGAACAATATCGAAAATAAATGTGCATATATATCCTTTTTAAGTGAGAGCAGATAAAAAAAGTTAGAGGTGTAAAAGTGAAACAAAATTTGAAAGTGGTAAAATCTCATTTTTGCCCTTACAGGTGACCTACGTGCAAATCACATAGGTTGAATTTTGTTCATATTAACGGAAAATCAAAAAATAGGAGATAAAATGAAGAGCTTTGAGAGAAGGTCAAAATGGTGATAGCGAGGAGTTTAGGGGATGAAGTATTGATTAAGGGAAAGGGCGAGAGATCTTAAAGTTTAGGGGTCATTAATGTTAATAACCTTAAAACTTATTAATGCTTATATCCATCCCAAACTTGATCTATCACTTCCTTTTCTTTTTTTTTTTTTTTTTAAGATTTTGCTTGGAACTTGGTTCATGACTTAGTCCATCGGGCAAGAATGCACAAGCCCTCACTTCAATTTTTTTTTTTTTTTTTTTGGTGGCATACTTATTGCCAACTAATGTGGCTCGAATGGTCTATTTTTTTTTTCCCCTTCACATGTAAGAAATTCTCCCTTGAATAATTTTTTTGCATCATTTCTTGTCTATTAGCCATCTCAATTTAATTTGTCAGTAGCAGAAAGCCTAAAGTATTTGTGTTTTCAGCTGATCTGGACTGGTCGCTTGTGATAGAGTCTAGCCCTAATGATTCAAGCTCTTACTCTAACTCTTCCTTCTTGAAATGAAATTCAGGAGCTACATAAAGGGAGGGGTAGTTATTTGATAAAGATCTAGTAATCACTATTAGTTTTGAGCATGATGCATGATGTTGTCTTGATTATTTCATTTTAGTCTTTGTTGTCTTCAATTTGTCTATACATGTGGTAGGCTGCCATATTTTTCTTTATTTGAGGGTTTTATTGATATTATTGTTGCTGATAGAAATATGGAGTCAGACTGCCGTTTTATTCGAATCAAAGTACTAATGTTTGTGCTTTGATGCGGGCTATTTTCCAAATAAAAAAAACCTGCTTAACATACCAGTATTTTGCATGACTCCTTTATCGTTGTGATAGTGTCGTCTTAGAGGAAAGATAGATTCGAATGGCTGTGCCGCTGCCTTCCTGGAAGAGAGATTAAATATGGGTCTTAATTTTATTCTTTCTGCAGAGGTGAGTTCAATCAATAATTTTCTTTTCTCACTACTGCAAATTAGCAACTCTTTTTTTAATGGTCCATCCATTTGTGTATCTTACCCGGTTGAAGTGCCATGTTCCACTGCACGTAAAGCCAACTGTGAACAGAACACATAGGGAGAGTAGATTGCAGTAGTGCCTTAGATTATCCCATTAACAAAAAGGTCTCTTGGATTTATTATGCCTTGCAGCTAGATCACAAGAAGAAAGACTACAAGTTTGGGTTTGGATTGACTGTTGGAGAGTAAACTGGAAGAAGACCAAATGGTTTTCTTTTGTCTTCGTTTCTTTTAAATGTCGTGGGTGATAAAGCAAGTTCTTCTGCATTGAATTTTTGTGTGTTGAGTAGATTCTCGGTTTGTACTTTTGTAGTTTGAGTATCATTATTTCTGGGCAGCATTTGTAACTCCCGCCCTTTTAGTATTACATTTGATGGATTTTGGCTATACAGTTACAGAATGTTATTTTAGAATAATGCAGATTGGATTCTTTAGCGCCATGTTCAGCCTTAAATTAAAATATGCAGTTTTTATCAAATATTAGGAGTGCAGTCGATGTTATCCTGTTGGCTTATGTTTTGGGATGAAACCTTATTTCAAAACTTAAGCATACCACCCCCCGATCAAGGGTTTCTAGGACTATCATGTTCAGTGGTATTTATTATGTTGGTGCTGGAATATCATATTCTTGTTATTTATTGGGTCTTTTCATGATTATAACAACTTATTTTGATTTCCATTTCTTGGTCTGAAATCTGTCCGATCCAATTCAGACTCCGGTTGCGCGTAAGCAAATACACCGTTTGTATCAAACTGTCACTCTTAAGGATTCATAGCAATACAAATTACAAAGGTATTTGAAAGCATTGGTGTGAGTCAGTTTGATAAAAATATTATAGTATGAGGTTTTACACTAATATAATTTTTTGCTTGATATTAGAATAATGTAGCAATTAAAAAGTTCTGGTTGAAATTGATTTTGACAAACAAGGCTTATGTTTGAGTTTTATGTATCTTTGAACCAATAATTATGGTCTTTAAGGATTCATGTACCAAAGCTCTTTCATCGAACAACAGTTATTTATGTAACTAGTACTCGTACTGGTGCATATTCTTATTAATTTCAACGACCGTGTTTTGCCTAATATATCATTAACTACTTTTAGGGTGTTTGGAAAAATGGTGGGAACCAGTTGTGGGAACTACTTTTACTGTAGCATGTGAGAGTTTTATACTGTAGCATATTTTTTTTATTGTTACTATAGCATGTGAGAGTTTTACACTGTTCATAACTGAGATTGTGGTGGGAACTGAGTGGTGGAACTCCCTTTGTCTCTAGAAGAAGAAATAGTCAACCAGTTCAATTTTTTAGAATTTTTTTTCTTGAGAACTACTGTCATTAGTTTACGATTATCTAATCTGGTTTTGGAGATTTTAACCTAGATTGATGATCAAATGGTATTCTTTGACCTCAATTCTCTATCTACCTGGGATTTTTTTCCCTTCAGGAAACGTTTCCTTTTATTGTGGCTGAGAAATCATTTTGAATGAAACGTTTCATCTCATCCTAAAAAAAATTCATCTCGTTTCTTAATATAAAAATAAAAAGTTTTCTAATTCATCTAGTGGATATCATAAGTATTATTTACAAGATTTCCATGTTAAACCCCCTATTACTTATACTATTATTTAAGAATGATTTACGGTAACAAAATATTTGAGATATTTATCACAAATATCACCTTACTGAACAGTTGATGGACTTTTATCACTTATAAAAAAACTTTTATACTATATGTCACTCATAAGAATCAATACAAGATTAACCAAAAAAAAAAAAAAAACAAGTGACTTGTGGTATTTTCAAAGAGTGTTTTTCTATGTGGTATATTTCAATCCACAGTCTAAAAAGGTGTTGTATTTGTAAAGCTCCCAAAATATTTTCATAATCTTGTAAGGAAAAAAAAAGATAAAATGACATGTTATGTTACACTTTTAAAAGTGTTTATTTATGCCACACTTATAAAAGTTTATGTCATAGTATCATTCATATTACATATTAAGTTATATCACAAATGAACATGCATTTTATACCACAAATGAACATATGTGTTATTTATAAAAATTAATCTTAAAATAGAGTATTTATGAAAATTCTCATACATGTTAAGTTATGCCACACATGAACATGCATTTTATACAGTAAATAAACATGTGTACCATTTATAAAAATTAAATCTTAAAATAGGGCGTTTATGAAAATTCCCAAAAAATTTTGTTTAATCAGACCCAAGGAAAACGTTGGTTGGACTAACAAGTCAACCTTTTTGAAGTAAAATATTGGAAACAAAAGAGAAAAAAAGAAAAAGAAAACAACAGACAGGAAAAAGACCTTACGCACAAGAAAAAGTTGAAAGAGACCAAAAACTAAAGGCCAACCCCATGGTAAATACGTCTACATATATATATATATATGTATATCCACCTATGTAAGTTTTAAATTATATATTTTAAATTATTATGTGATTTTAATTAATATTTGAAATTGGGAAAATTTTAGTGAGGTATTAAAAAAGGAGCTTTTTTTTTTTTGTAAAAATCCCACCAGTGGTGTTGTTGATGCCCTGCTGTCACTCAAAACTACATGTGGCTGCGCACGGTCTCAGTTTCCCTGGGGGGCTTGCAACAAGAAGAGGGAATGCTTTGGAGGTCAAGGGGACATCGGTATAGTGCTGGCCAAGGACTCTTCGTCGCTCAAGAAATGTATCTGTTCGGCTGAGAGTGAGAGTATACCACCACTTGGACCAAGTGTAAACCGGGTTTTGACCTATAACCTTAGTGCTCCGTATGGTGGTGCCTGGGGGTAGGTGACAAGTGTTACAATCCCAAAAGGTGGACAACCGTTCATCTAAGGGCTGTAATGAGGCCATGTGATGGCCTTAAATATGGGTTGTTTACCTGGCTTTAGGTTATATCTATTCGTCTTGAGCACACATTCTTTTCGAGGAGGCGACATCTTAAGTGGAGTCAAAGGCAGCCCCAGGGACCACCTTGGGAAAGTGTGTTGATCAATGGAGAGTTTTGTAAGCTCCGAAAATGACTTCTATCCAAGCAAGGTGGTCAGACAGTCGAGGTGAGCTCTTTGGGAAATGGCACCGAGCACAGCCCTAAACAATAGTCCCAGTGCACCTAGTCAGTGCTCAACCAAGTTGCACTCTACTTGAGTAGGGTTGGTCGGTAGAAATGGTCATCAGATATTCATCCTCAGGATCACAGGATCCCAAAGGCCCTTTGAGGCATCGGTCAGGTTCGGCCAACACGTGTCAGCTTACTATTGGCTGTTTCCTTGATGAGTGAAATTATGCACCTCTTTGTATTCCTTGTTCATCCTTGATTATGAATAGGGGAGCCCCCCTCTCATTTGTTTACTTTGCTTACGAATTTCTCAAAGCTTGTGTCTAGCTGTAGAGCAGAACTCAAATTTCAAACATGAAAATCTTTGCTTACTTTAAACCCAATTAGGTAATTCCTGAACATAAGAATGAGTGATTTAAGTGATTACCAAAACCAGTTAGTTAGCATCTTTGGGTCAGACGAGAGTACTGAGTCTGACCAATCAAGCCCCACGGAGAGGGGAAGCATTGGGAGGGCGATCGAGTAAGAAGGGGGTGGCTCGGTTAGCCCAAATCTTGAGCCTAGGGCATGGCACTGCCCCCAACAAGAGTTCTTGGACCTTTTGGAAGGAAACGTCCTGATTTGGCTGTGTAGGGGAGAGGACCTGTAACTCCCCTCTTACAGACGTCACAATAATCATTACTTTCATCCTTGTTATCATCATTTATAAGATAAACTATTTAAATTTCAACTTGATAAACATATCCCAAGGATCCATGCAAAATTATTTTTTAAAAAATATTCTAAATATTTTAAATCCCTTTTTTTTTCCAATGCCAAATTAACAAAACCATAATTCAAATAAAATTTCAAAACAAACTTTAAAATCTGTTTAAACAGTTTAGTAGATCGAAACTTTAGCAAAATCAAAATAAATGTAAAACAAGTCTTTTTACTTGATAACGCGAAAATTTAAGCATTCAAAGAAATAAAAACAGCGTTCAAAAAAATATTCTTCCTTGGCATTCTTCCGATTCTAATCCATCGTTCACAGTTCACATGCTCATCCTCGCCCTCCACTTATTCCAAGGTCTCTTACCTTTATCTGCAACATGATTATAAACTAAGTAAGTAAAAGCTTAGTAAGTACGCTTTCCTATCTCACAACATAAAACATTTCATGAACACCTTTATGAAACATCATAGTCATAATCATCATTAACACAATAGTGCACTTGGCACAGTTTCATATATAACATATCTTTCATTATCATTATTCATATTAAAAACTTCATTCATTTTATGTTTGAGGGCCCAAGTGTTGCACCATAAACATCATCATCGTAGGCGCGCCATTATGAGAGGAGAGGGGTAGCTAATCCCAAACCAAACATGACAAGTCCAACCTTTGGGACATCATAACATAAACATAAACATAGGGTGTGCAACACTTAATTAAGTGATACATATATATTGATATACTTTTAACATACCTCATCATTGAAACATTCGTTAAACTTTCTTGTTGCAACAAGAGTTTTCATGAGAAAACAACATACAAAAACAAACTTAAAAATTATCATAAAACATGTTCTAAAAACTTTTTCGTAAACTTTTATCTTGTTGCAGGTGAGAATGTAGTTACTTGTCTTGCTTGCTTACTAAACCTTAACTTGGGTGACGTTGCTGCAGTCCTTGGTGTGCTCGTCTTTTGAAGTGTTCATGTCAAACATTCATATTGACCATAAGTCACTAGCAATACTATTAGCAATATATAAATATCTCATACTATCATTAAACATCACCTTATCATGTAATAGTATCAAGAAGCACAAAATCACAATTTATGAACCAAGGGTATTCCCAAAAGTAGGCAGAATGACCTTTATTCACTTAAAAATTCATAATAATTTCATCTAAACTCCAAATCAATGAAAACTAGTGGCATTATAAACTAGACTCAAAAACAAAGAATTGATATACTACACACATATTTTGACAATAAATTGCATGAAGAAAATGTCCTCAAAATTCAATCTAAATTTCGGGTCTGTGTAAAACTATACAGCTTTCAAGGTAAAATTCGAAAAATCATAACTATTTAATGAAAACTTCGATTCAAGCGATTCAAAAGCCAAACGAAAGCTTAAGATGTCCAGTATTTGGGAAAAATATAAGAAAAATATAAGCCGCAAACACAGAATAGAAAATTACTGAAGCACGATAGCTATCATGTGTTTATATGAAAAGTAAGCATAAGGCATAAAAAAAACTCAATACCAATTAATAAGCCAATAAAACCTCAATTAAAATTGTAAACACATAATTAACATGATACTAATTGATAATAAAATAAAACAATAAAGATCTACATAACAAAAATATAAAAATCTATGATATCTCTAATTTATGGTTTATTGAGAAGTTAATCAAAACAAGTAAATCATCAACTCTTTACAATCATCGATTGATATAAAATACATACAATAAAAGAATCTTTGTGATGATAATAATAATTCTAATACTAAGTAGAATACACGAAAACTATAACATATCTAAAAATTAGCTTCAAATAAATTTTCAACAATTCATAACATGCATTAGAATTCATAGACCAAACAAACTCTAATTACCTAAATCAGTGAGCAACACACGATCACAAAATTCCAATAATTAAAATAAAATTACTTTAACCCTAAATTTTTTATGAAAACCTAATAACATATATATACAGTACCACAAAAAGTTCTCATTAGCAAATAAATTTGTTTAGCTATACAAATAGGTCACAAAAACAAGAAGTACTGAATTCACTGAATAGACAGCCACAAAAACCTATCTTAAAGAAAATTCAAGAACTCATAAAATATCCATTAAGTAACCACCAAATTTTTCAGATCATAACTTAACATATGCATGAATATCTTTGTAAAATTTCGTTCAAATCAAAGGTCGTTTGCCCCTTAAACATGGACTATACTTTTGTGCAAAATACCGATTAGCAACAGTTTGGTCATGAGTGGCAGAGAATAAAAATTTAATATCACAGCATAGAAAATTCCAAATAAAGTGAAATTTTGAGAAATATCACATAACACATATATAAACATCATACTAAAATTTTAGAGCAAACGGAAATTCATAGACAAGTTATGGGGGTCGGATTATAAAGCAAACAAAAATTCAACAATAGTGTAGAATGAGTTTCTTACCTTCAAAACGATTCTTTGCAATTCCCTTGAATTTATCTAAGTGAAAACTCAATTATTTTATTCAATTGTTTGCAGAAAAATAAGGGAGAGAATGCAAAAAAACGTGGAGAAGAAGGAGAAAGTGTCTAAGAATTTTTTTTTTTTTGAGAGAGAGAATTTTCTTTGGCTAAAAATTAAGAGAATGGAAGCTTTGGTGGCTTAGAGGTATATTTTTAGGTTTATGAGAGAGAAGAGATTAGATGAGTATAGAAAACTCTAATCCTAATCTAATTCAATTTCCTCCCCCCCTTTTTTTTCCTTTTCTTTTTTTTTTCTTTCTTTTCTTTTTTTTTTCTTTTCTTTTCTCACGGCAATCTGTCGTTTTTCACATATAACATAATATATAATATACATATATAATATAATATAAACATTAATATTATAAAAATAAAAAAATATGCAACAACATTCATGTCATCATAAAAAAATTAACTTTAGGCATACATAACCGTAGAATATTATAAAGATTATGAATTTAGAGCAAGTTGGAACAAAAAAAAAAAAAATAAAATTTTAAGCTTATCATTACTTTTGACATGAACATCTCGAGCACATCGATCCCATGAGGTCGTCACCTGCGACATTTCTAAATAAAAAATTAATTTACTAAACATAAATAATTATAGCACTAAAGTATCATATTCTAACGTTAAATTAACATAAGTGTCCATAGAAGAAAACGGCTGGCGTTACAACTCTCCCCACCTTATAAGAGTTTTATCCTCAAAACTCAAAACAATTGTCGATACTTGGCCCTCATATCATCCTCACGTTCCCATGTGGCTTCTTCTACTTGGTGATTTCGCCACAAAACTTTAACCAAGGGAATTTCTTTATTCCTTAAGATTTTAGCTTTTCGATATAAAATGTCGACCGGCTTCTCTTCATAGCTGAGATCCTCTCTTATCTCAATCACCTGTGGTTTGATCACGTGTGTAGGGTCCGGGACATACTTTTTAAGCATCGAGACATGAAACACATCATGGATAGATGACATTTCCGATGGCAAACTCAACTGATAAGCCACCTTGCCTATCCGCTTCACAATTTCATAAGGTCCGACAAACCTCAGGCTCAGGTTGCCTTTCTTCCTAAGCCTCATGACTCCCTTCATTGGTGCAACTTTTAAGAAGACAGAATCGCCTACAACGAATTCCAAGGGCCTTTTCCTTTTATCGGCATAACTTTTTAGTTGACTTTGAGCAGTCTCGATTCTTTTACGTATCAACTTCTACATGCTTTTGTAAAAATTGAAAGTGAATCTACAATCACTGATCAAAGAGGATAGACTTAGGAATTCCATGAAGCCTCACTATCTCCTTGACATAAAGTTCCGCTAATCGCTCCATAGAGTAGCTGATCTTAATGGGATGAAGTATGCCGTCTTTGTCAATCTATCAATAACAACCCAAATGGCATCATATCCATTCATAGTTCTTGGCAAACCTATGATGAAATCCATCACAATCTCCTCCCACTTCGACTCAGGTATCTGAATTGTCTACAAATTGCCACCAGGTCTTTGGTGTTTAGCTTTAACTTGCTGACAAGTCAAACATTTCTTACATACTTAGCAACATGACGCTTCATTCCAAACCACCAAAAGCAATCCCTCAAATCATTGTACATCTTTGTTACACCCGGATGGATTGAATAAGGAGTATTATAGATTTCTGCTAAGATCCTTTCCCTTAAACCATCAACATTAGGAACACATAAGCAGTTCTTAAGATATAGAGATTCCATCATCAACAACTCGAAACTCCTCACATCTCCCTTCCTTGATTTCCTGCTTGATCCTTGCTAGACTTGTACCTTTATCTTGTTTGCCTTGAATCTCATCAGATAATGATGGAGCAAGAGTCAATGCTAAAAGCTGTCTCGATATAAGTTTCAAACCAAAGTCTAGAATTTCTTTCCTTAAAGACCGGGACATCGCTTGTAATGACATCAGTGTTACAACAGTCTTCCTACTCAGAGCATCAGCCACCCGATTCGCCTTTCCTGGATGGTACAAGATTTCACAATCATAATCTTTCACTAATTCCAACAATCTCCGTTGCCTCATGTTCAAGTCCTTCTGAGTGAAAAAGTACTTTAAACTTTAATGGTCGGTGTAGATCTTACATTGAACTCCGTACAAGTAATGTCTCTAAATCCTTCAATGAAAAAACTACGGCTGCCAACTCGAGGTCATGAGTAGGGTGATTCTTCTTGTAATCCTTTAGTTGTCTCGAGGCATAAGCAATCACCCTATCATTTTGTGTCAACACTGCACCTAGGCCCATTTTAGAAGCATCACTATAAATGACAAATCCTTCACTCCCTTCCAGAATAGCCAAAATTGGAGCTATCGTCAACCTTGTTTTTAATTCTTGGAAGCTCTTTTCACACTCATCATTCCATTCAAACTTCTTCCCTTTGCAAATTAGATTCGTGAGAGGCGATGCTATCTTGGAGAAATCCTCCACAAACTTCCAACAATAACCAGCTAATCCCAAGAAGCTTCTTATCTCACTTACATTCTTAGGTTACTTCTAGTTAAGAACAGCCTCAACCTTAGTAGGATCAACCATTATTCCATCCTTTGATACAACATGCCCTAAGAAAGACACACAGTCGAGCCAGAACTCACACTTAGAGAACTTTGCGTATAACTTGTGTCTCTTCAAGGTCTCTTAAATAATCCTCTGGTGCTTAGCATGCTCTTCCTGACTCTTTGAATAAACAAGAATATCATCAAGAAATACTATGACAAATTTATCAAGGTAATCCTTGAACACCTAATTCATCAAGTCCATAAAAGCTACAGGTGCATTCGTTAGATCGAAAGGCATAACCATGGATTTATAGTGACCATACCTCGATCTAAAGGCTGTCTTAGGGATGTCTCCTTCTTTTATCTTCAACTGGTGATACCCCGACCGCAAATCAATCTTTGAGAAAATAGATGCACCCTTAAGTTGATCAAACAACTCATCAATTTGAGGCAACGGGTATTTGTTCTTGATCATCACCTTATTTAGCTCTCTATAGTCGATGCAGAGCCTCATAGAACCATCCTTCTTATTCACAAACAAAACTGGTGCTCCCCATGGTGAGTGACTAGGTCGGATGAAACCCTTATCAAGAAGTTCCTTTAGTTGGGAGTGCAACTCTCTCAATTTCACTGGAGCCATTCTACACGGTGTCTTGGAAATCGGATCAGTGCCAGGAGCAAGCTTGATCTCAAATTTGATTTCTCTATCTGGAGGTAAGCTTGGCAGGTCTTCTAGAAATACCTCTGGGAATTCTTGAACTACTGAAACATCTTCAATCTTTGTCTTTTCTTCTCAACTTTTATCTACAATGTTTGCCAAATAACCTATACAGCCACTTGCTAACAACTTTCTTGCCTTCAAAGCTGACAAAAACATGTTTGGCTTCTTTCTTGACTCACCCACAAACACGAATCTTTCTTCGCCTTCCAGATGGAAAATCACTTTTCATTTTCGGCACTCGATAGAAGTATTATACTTACTCAAGAAGTCCATCCTAAGAATCATATCATAGTCACACATATCGATTATAATAAGATTGACAAAAAGTTCTCTTTCAGAAATCCATAAAGGAACTGTATGCAAATAATGCGTAGACATAATCATTTCCCCAGAGAGCAGTGTCGTAGTGAACCCCTGTCTCATAGGCTCTTGATGTTCTTTTAACTTCATAGCAAACGAACAGGATATAAATGAATGCGTAGCACCCGTGTCAAAAAGAGCATGTGTATTAAAAGAAAGTATTGAGATCTGACCTGTGACAACATTGGAAGTTTCATCTACCACTTGTTCCTTCGTCATTGCATAAATGCGAGCATTGGTAGGTGGAGCTTCAAGTCTTCCCTGGCTTATGAGTGGTCCCTCCAAGGTAGCTTGCATATGGTGAAGTTGAGCATAAGGGGCTCTTTGCTGACCTTGAGCATTGAACTGGGTAGGGCAGTTCCTGGAAAAATGACCCTCACGTCTGCAAATGAAACATTGGTTTGTTCCACGATGGCATTCACCCGGATGCTTCTTTCTACAATTGGCACATGGTTGCATCTGCCTATTATTGTTGTTGTACTACCCACTATTTTGCTTCTTATTACCTTGGTCCTACTAGTTCTGAAAGTTACTCTTCCTCTTGTTGTTTCTCCTAGTTCTGGCTATTGTTATTGTTGTTTCTACCCTGAGGTCGATTCTGGCAGTTTGCATTATTCACTGGTTGACTTGATTAAGGCTAGTTTCTTCTTAGCTTTGACAGGTGGAATTCAGCTCGTTGCGCTCTCAAGACAACCTATTCTTGGTTTTTGGGTGGACTGGCCCCATCAACAATTGCTACAATCTTTAGCCTGAGGACTCTGATCAATCTTTGACCCTTTCACTATCATCACTAACCATCCTGGGCAAAGTCGTGCCAATTGGTCGAATTTAGCCACCTTATCGGTAACTGACATTCTCCTTGGTGTAGGTTCTCGAACTCACCGTAATGCTTCTGGGTAATGTTCACGTGGAAGAACTTTGTGTTGAATTCATGAACAAAGCCTGCCCATGTCATCTCGTCTATGTTCCTGCTTTGTTCGATTCCATCCCACCAGATTCTGGCCTCCATGGTGAGGCAGTAAGAAGCATAGAGAACTTTCTCATTATCAGTGAAACCCATAAGCTTCAAAATGGCTTCAATTGTCTTCAACCATCCTTGAGCGACTAGAGGATCCTTAGAACCTTTAAAGTCTACTGGCTTAACTCTCTTCCATCTGACTAATAATAGTTGTTGATAAGCGGGTCTTAGTTCTAGAACAGGAGCTAGGACTTCTTCTCTTCAAGGCTGAGGATGAGGAGGTGGTGGCATGTCATTACCTGGTCTTTCACCACCTTGACCATTAGCTCATTGTTCCTTAATCACTCTTCTTTGCTCTTCGAGTTGCCTTTGCAGTTGGTAATCGTCGTCATCATTCTTTCATTGGTTTGAGCACAAGTTTGAATTCTTCTACGACCGTTCATCTTTGATTTCCTAAAAGAATTAGGAGCTTAGAGACAATCTTTCAATTTATGAGATAGGATTTCACTACTAAATTATGTACTAAGGCACTCATCATCATATGTCTAAATCTTACACTTATCGTTAAACTTACATCAACATTAAATTAACTAAAACATACTTACTTGGAGGACTTGAACTGACGTGTGGCAATGTGAGTTGGAAACAGAAACCCGCTCTGATACCATATATGTAATGCTCCCTTATGGACGTCACAATAATCATTACTTTCATCCTTGATATCATCATTTATAAGATAAACTATTTAAATTTAAACACAACTTGATAAACATATTCCAGGATCCATGCAATTTTTTTTTTAAATATTCCAAATATTTCAAATTCCTTTGTTTTTCCAATGCCAAATTAACAAAACCATAATTCAAATAAATTTCAAAACAAACTTTAAAATCTATTTAAACAGTTTAGTAGACCAAAACTTTGCAAAATCAAAATAAATGCAAAACAAGTCTTTTTAGTTGATAATGCGAAAATTTAAGCATTCAAAGAAATAAAAACATAGTTCAAAAAAATAATTCTTTCTTGGTGTTCTTATGTTTCCAATCCATCGTTCACAGTTCACATGCCCGTCCTTCACCCTCCACCTATTCCTAAGGTCTTCTTACCTTTATCTGTAATATGATTATAAACTAAGTAAGCAAAAGCTTAGTAAACCTTAACTTGGGTGAGAATGTACTTACTTGTCTTACTTGCTTACTAAACCTTAACTTGGGTGACGTTACTACGGTCCTCGGTGTGCTCGCCTTTTGGAGTGTTCATGTCAAACATTCATATTGACCATAAGTCACTAGCAATACTATTAGCAATATATAAATATCTCATACTATCATTAAACATCACCTTATCATGTAATAGTATGAAGAAGCACAAAATCAAAATTTATGAATCTAGGGTATAATTCCCAAAAGTAGGCAGAATGACCTTTATTCACTTAAAAATTCATAATAATTTTATCTTAACTCCAAATCAATCAAAACTAGTGGCATTAGAAACTAGACTCAAAAACAAAGAATTGGATATATTACACGCATATTTTGACAATAAATTGCATGAAAGAAAAGTCCTAGAAATTCAATCTAAATTTCGGGTTTGTGTAAAACTATGCAGCTTTCAAGGTCAAATTCAAAAAATCATAACTATTTAATGAAATCTCTAATTCAAGTGATTCAAGAGCCAAACAAAAACCAAACGAAAGCTTAAGATGTCTAGTATTTGGAAAAAATATAAGAAAAATATAAACCACACAACACAGAATCGAAAATTACTGAAACACAATGGCTATCAGGTGTTTGTTTGAAAAGTAAGCGTAAGGCATAAAAAAAACTCAATACCAATTAATAAGCCATTAAAACCTCAATTAAAATTATAAACACATAATTAACATCATACTAATTGATAATAAAATAAAACAATAAAGATCTAAATAACAAAAATATGAAAATCTATGATATCTCTAACTTAGGGTTTATTAAGAAGTTAATCAAAACAAGTAAATCATCCACTCTTTACAATCACCGATTGATATAAAATACATATAATAAAAGAATCTTTGTGATGATAATAATAATTCTAATACTAACAAAATACACAAAAACTATAACATATCTAAAAATTAGCTTCAAATAAATTTTCAACAATTCATAACATGCATTAAAATTCAGAGACCAAACAAACTCTAATTACCTAAAGTAGTAAGCAACACACGATCACAAAATTCTAATAATTAAAATAAAATTAATTTAACTCCAAAATTTTTATGATAACCTAATAACATATATATACAGTACCACAAAAAGTCTCATTAGCAAATAAATTTGTTTAGCCATACAAATAGGTCACAAAATCAAGAAGTATCGAATTCATTGAATAGATAGCCATAAAAACCTATCTTAAAGAAAATTCAAGAACTCATAAAATATTCATCAAGTAACCACAAAATTTTTCAGATCATAACTTAACATATGCATTGAATATCTTTGTAAAATGTCATTCAAATCAAAGGTAGTTTGCCCCTTAAACATGGACTATACTTTTGTGTAAAATACCAATCAACAACAGTTTGGTCATGAGTGGCAGAGAATAAAACTTTAATATCTCAGCATAGAAAATTCCAAATAAAATGAAAATTTGAAGAATATCACATAACACATACATAAACATCATAGTAAAATTTTAGAGCAAACGGAAATTTGTAGCAAAGTTATGGGAGTCAGATTACAAAGCAAACAAAATTTCAGCAATAGTCTAGAATGAGTTTCTTACCTCTAAAACAATTCTTTGCAATTCCCTTGAATTTATCTAAGCGAAAACCCAATATTTTATTTAATTGTTTGCAGAAAAATAAGGGAGAGAATGCAAGAAAACGTGGAGAAGAAGGAGAAAGTGTCTAAAAATATAATATAAGCGTATAGTATAATATAATATAATATAATATAATATAATATATTATAATAATATAAATATATTATATTATATTATAATATACAATTATTATAATACATAATTACTTATATACAACAATAATATTTACTTCCATAACCCCAAAAGTTTTAATTTTCACATGTAATTATCATGACAACATTAATATTATAAAAATAAGAAAATATGCAACAACATTCATGTCATCATCAAAAATTTAACTTTAGGCATACATAACGCCAGAACATTATAAAGATGATGGATTTAGAGCAAGTTGGAACTAAAAAAAAAATACTTTTAAGCTTATCATCACTTTTGACTTGAACATCCCGAGCACATCGATCCCATGAGGCTATCACTTACAACATTTCTAAATAAAAAGTTAATTTACTAAACATAAATAATTATAGCACTAAACTATCACATTCTAATGTTAAATTAATATAAGTGTCCATAGAAGAAAACGACGGGCGTTACAGGACCTATACATTGATGCGGCCATCGCGGGCATGTCTCAGGTGACCAAATAAGAGCATGCACGCTTGGCAGCCGTTGTGAGTGGGTTGAGCTCCTCTGGCTGAGATACCACCAAGGGGGCCTATGTAATGGGTGAAATACTTGTTAAGGGGGTTGATAGTGTCGAGGAGAGGCAACAAGTCCTAGAAGGCAATAACAATGAGGACAAGAAGGGAGTGTCTATGCCTTTGGAGACAAAGGTCTATAGAGTTGTGGTTTATCGAGTATGCTAGCCTAGACAGACTTCTGCCACCGAGTACACTTTGGTAATGACCTAGGCCCGCTTGAATGTCCTTCATCAGGAGTACGAGATTTCTGACTATGTAATCTTGACCATGCTTGAGGCTAGGGACTCCCTCGTTGAACCACTGAAGTGGTGCATCACGCTGTATGCAGAGTTCTTCCGAGTAGAGTTTTGTCTTCTTATGCACCCATTTATGTGTTGAGCCCTCAATGATTTAAATGCATGCCCCGAGTAGCTAAACCTAAATTACTACCTCACGAATCGGCATGTATGTGCTATGGATGTACAACTATGCCTTTGAGATGCCGTAAAAAGCCTTTAAGTAGATGTTCAAGTTGAAAAAGCTCCCACAGTAGGTTAGGTGGTACTACTTCATTGAATTCTTCAAGGAATTCATCCTCAACAACCACGACTCGAAGTAGCTATGCAAGTTTAAGTAAATTTATACCGACAGAAGGTGGCTGTCTTGGCTAGGAGAAAGGGGTCCTACCGACCAGGTCATGCTGACGAAGTTCAAGTAAGACCATTTGTGGTCAAAGAGGCCATGGGCACGAGGGCGATCAGGCAGTCTATTGAGGACTTGTTAAAGAAGCCTGACCCTATCCAACAATAGACATTCTTACTGAGCAAGACGAGCTTGGTAAATTATGGCTGGTTTAGGGTTCTAGCTTAACCAACCCTAGACATAACGATGTCCCACTTGCTCAGGTGGCCGAGTAAGTGACAGTAGCTTAGTGAGAGGTTGCTAATGTCTTGGGGTAAGTTCCTGCCGACCTAGGCAGCAGGCGAGGGTTCCATCATCGTCTAGTTGGAAGAAGTCTCGTAGTGGTTCCCCTAGTCTAGGGTCACCCATCATCGATGAGGACCTTGGGGATGTAATAAGGCTACTCTACCTGTTAGGCCTTCTCCGGATTGGCGGTCTGACCTAAAGACTTTTCTTTTTCCTTTTGTTTATATTTTTCCTAAACATATCTTGACTTTTTTTAATCCCATTTTGCAGATATGTCATCCCGCTAACTCTCTAGGGAAGAAAGACTTTGGAGAATGATGGAGCTCTAGGGCCAGGGCAAAGGCAAGGCAAAGGCTGGGACAAAGAGAAAAAGATCCAAGCGGGCTAAGTAGCTTGACGTTGTTGCTCCCTGAGCACCCAATAGCTCGGATTGGTGTCTTGCAGGGGGGCTTCAATAAGCCAGAACATTCCTCTACCCCCACCATCAGTAGTTCCTTCAACCTACTAGCTGAGGACAACCTAGTATCCTCTACGCCTGTCCATCGTTGGGTACTTCGATGACCTAGTTCCTATGAAAGAGTTCTTCAGCTCTTTCTGGCACAAGTCCTACCAGGAGTGCTAGGAGTTGTTCTTCCAACAATTAGTTCAGGTGGGTTCTATCTCAGACTTTGAGCTTTTTTTTGCCCTTTATATAAGGTTATTCTCATTTGGTTTTACTAACATCAAACTTTGCAGGATTATATGTACATGATTATATGGCCTTCAAAGTTGTCAACCTTAGGGTCGAGCAACAGGTCAAGTTGCAGCGGGATAGGACTAACAAAGCCACCGTGAAGATTGTCAAGGTTAAGGACAAGCTGAAGGACCGCACTGACTAGTTGGCCTAGGTCAAAGCTAAATTAGAGGTCACCATAAAGGAGGCTAATGAGGCCCAGGGAAAGTTCAGAGGGCTCGGGCTGACCTCTTAGAAGCAAAAGTAATGGCTAGGGTTGGTAGGGTGGAGCACCATAGGTTCCTTAGGGAGTAACTACCAAACCGGCTAGCCAAGGTAGTGCGCCAAGTGGTGGAGAACTTTAAAGGCATAAAGGAGTCCTTCGATAACTATTTCCTCAAAATGAAGAACCTACATGGCGACATCTTGATGAAGCATCCTGAGATAGTCGCCTTTGGCTGGTCACTTGTTGAGGACCCTAAGGAGGAAGGTGGAGGTGAGGAGGAAGAGGAGGAAGAAAAAGAGACCCCCAGCCCCAGCCGAGTAGGATAGCTGTGGGCAGAAGCAGAACACAACCTAAGCTGCTGTCGATTCAGATGTTGAGGATGCTGAAGACAACACTTAGCTCGAAGTTTAGGGTTCTTGCTCTCCTAGTTGTTTCTATTCCCTTTTTTTTGTTTATGCCTAGGGATGGGAGGTGCCTGATTATTGTACCTCCTCAAGACATTTATTTATATAACATTCAAATTTCCCATATTGAGTTGTTTGAATATATGTTTTTTTTTATATATATTATTTTAAACACATTCTACTCTTTTCAAGCATATTCTACTCAGATTTGGGGTATGATGTAATGATATTATAAGTTGGGAATTAAAGTGGCCCCTAGGCTCGAGTTGCTAGCTCGTGGTGTCATCTCAGTCTATTTTTTGTTTTATTTTTCAAATAATTCTTAAGTGTGTATTCATTGATGTCTATTCGATGTACATTCATTTACTGCCTTGGTAGGTAGATTTTTATAGAGTCTTTGCAAAAAGAATATCTATTAGCTAGAAGTCAAAAAAGGGTCTGGCTCTTGGGTCAGCAATAATCTCTTTAGGTGGTCGGCATTCCATGGGCGAGCGAGCATGCTTCCTTCAATATTGGCAATCTTGTATATTGCTGGCTGGATAATGCTGACTACTTTGAATGGTTATCCCATTTGGGCCAATAAGATCCAAGCTCGAGCTACTAGACAACCACTTTTTTAAAATTATCTCCAATTTTGAAGCTCTTTAGTTTTACTCGCTTGTTATAACATTGAGCCACAACTTGATTATGAGTAGTTGTTCAGATGTAAGCAGTATCTTGCTTCTCTTCCACCAAGTCTGGTTCAACCATCATGAGTTTGGCATTTTTTTGTTTGTCATAGTGTTCCACTTTATAGCTCGGTAAGCCGACCTCTACTAGGATTATTGCTTCAGCTTCGTAGACCAAGGAGAAAGGAGTCTCTCCTATGGAAATCTAAATAGTCGTGTGGTATGCCTAGTGGACCTTTGGAAGCTCATTGATCTAGGTGCCTTTGAGGCCTTCCAACTTTTTCTTTAAGTTGTCCTTGATAGTTTTATTGATAACCTCAACTTACCTGTTACTCTAGGGGTATCCCAATGAAGAAAAGACTTTCTTAATGCCAAGCTACTTACACATTCTTAAGAGGCTCGTTGCTTCAAACTGCTTGGCTTTGTCCAAGACCATTGTGTGTGGGATACCTATGGTAAATTATGTTCTTCCAGATAGAATTAGTTCACTTAGTCTCAGTAATGTCGATACAGGGCTCGACCTCTATCTATTTTGTGAGGTAATTAATGGCCACATTGCAATACTTAAATTGTGATCAGGCCACAAGGAGAGGTCTTATGGGATCGATGACCCATTTAGCAAAGGGCCAAATGCACATGATCGAGTTGAGTAGTTCAAGGTGATGCCCGATCGCCCAAGTAAAATGTTGGCAATTGAAGCACTTGCGAGTATATTCTCTACAATCTTGATCCATGGTTATCCAGTAATACCCTTGACTGAGGCACTTGAGGGACAAGGAATGCCCACCCACGTAGTTGCCGCACAGCCCACTATAGATTTCCTCCATGAGGTACTAAGCTTCTGATGGTTTTACACATCTCTGGTAAGGTGTTGAGTAGCCACATCCGTAAAGTCTTCCCTTGATCATCGAATATCAGGCCGAGCGGTTACGAACGCACTGGGCTTCTTCTCAGTCCCCAGGCAGTTCAGCTATGATCAAGTATTGGATGATTGGGTCCATCCATGTTCTGGTTTGTTTGGTAGCTTTACTTACTGATTCTGTTCTTTTGATGCTTGGCTTGGCTAGCCTCTCGATTGGTATCGATGTTACGTTGCCAGTCTTTGAGACTTGAAGCTAGCCGAGTGAGTACAGGCAACCTATGTAACTGAAAAGCTCTTGAATTGTTTGAGCTGTTGGAATACAATACACAACGGAATTTTAAAAATTTTAAATCAGAGTATTTTCTAAAACATAAGTTTGACATGCTAAATACATAAATTAATGATAGATCTTACATACCTCTTTTGTATACCGAAACAACAGGAATTCATGAAGAGAAGAACATTCCAGAAGGACCTCAACCACTTGGTCTTCTTTGCTATTCTCTATCCTCGATCAGAGTGTGGGTGGTCACACATCGTACAGCTTTTCCTTTAGTGACTCTCTTTCAACCACTAGAAAAAACCTAGAGTTAGTACTCTTAATGTTGAATAATAGCTCTCAAATAGTTTCAGAATTTCTCTCATTAGAATACTAACCCTATGCTTCTTAAATGATCTAAATAACAAAGAAAATTCACCCTTATTTATAGTGATTAGATCTGGGATTAAACCTTATCATATTAAGCTTCAAAATTTGAGTCTAGATCAACTTCAGAGTAAAAACACATGAAACACATTTACTGATCTACCTGCTGTGGCCGATCGCAAAAACAAAGGTGTAGTCGACTGCGCCATCATGACCCTAAGTTTGAATCAAATTCAAACTCCTCAAGTTGATCTGATTGATCCAATCTCAACCAATTAGATAAATCCTATCTTATTTGACCCGGGTATTCTTTATAGAGCCTTAATTTTAATTTAAATAACCCAATAGAAAAGTTATTTGATTAAAATAGTCAAATACAAATAAACCCATACAAATAAAATATTATTCAAATAATTCAACATGCTTATCTTGAACTAATTCACAAAATTGATTCAGTTGGAAAAATAGTACGTAGCGAAAAGTAAATTTTTTTTATACTAAAGTATCTTCCAAAACACAAGTTTGACATGCTATATGTATAAATTAATCAGATCTTACTAAACTCTTAACGCTGAAGAGCTTCTTGCAATCTATGGATAGAAAGGCATACCAGAAGAACCTCAATCAACTAGTCTTCTTTGTTATTCTCTATCTACGATTAGAGTATGTGTGAGCACACCTCGTACAGCCTTCCCCGGTGACTTTCCTTCCAACCAATTCGAGGACATATTCCTTCCTTTCTTGCTTAAGCACAATTCTTAAGTTTCTGTACAAGTCAAGGAAGTTAGTCCCATTGAGCTTATCCTTCTCAAGGATCGTTCGCAGTGACAAGTTAGATGTGGTGTTTGATGCCATTACCTACAACACATATATACACAGAGAACTTAGCATTTTATTAAACAATTTTTAATGAGGCATAATTTAAATCCCACTAATTTTATCAAATTAATAACCCTTAATGTTAATTTGGCAATCACAACAATTGTAATTTTAGTGGGCCAAGGTCCATATTTCACCTCACTTTAAGTAAGCTTTGGCTTATCACCTAAAGTATGGTTATTTAGGTAGGTAACTCTTTACCAATTATATCTTATGTAACTCTTGGATAACTATAGGATTTGACATCACATGTCCTGGCTAATTAAAATCCCATCTAATGCCCTAGGTCCAAAACCAGTTTTGATAACCTAGTTAAGTCTAACCATTTATGGATATCACTATTATCCATCTTGTCTTACCTAGATGGTTTAACACACATTGCTTTGGCAGAACCTATATTTAGCAATCCAAGTCTTGACAAGTGTTGAATTATGGGAGGCATTTTAATGACTTAATATTAAGCGAGGGTTCTACTTTAAATTTTATTTTATTGTTTATTATTATGTCGCATCACATAGATAGCATATATACACAGCATCACATACATCGCATCATATACACAGCATCACATACACAACATAATAATAACACAATAAGTATGTCAAAGCATGGACCCAAATCTAGATTAAATAAAATTAAATAAAACCTGCCTAATCACATTGGTATAAAAGGGCCATGCTATGCACCATGCAATTCACACTAAACACATAAACATAATAATATAATATAATTACAGTTAAGTTTTATTATGACCAAAACGATTTATGTGACAAATCAATTCGGGGTCAAGAGGCAGTGCCCCTGGCGGCGATCCTATGATATTAATTTAATCTCTGTTCATAATAGAATTAATTAATCTTTGCTTAACACTTAAACAGATTCATGAAATTTATTGATCTGTTTTAAACCGATCATCCTTGTTTAACAATTAAATAGACCCTATGATATTTATTAATCTTTTCAAAACATATTACCACTGTTTAACATTTAAATAGTCCGTCACCTTAATAAAACCAAAACCAGATTTACAGTATATCGTTCAATCATCTCGAAACAGATTCCTAGATTCTTGTTAAATTGTAATATTAATCAAATTAACAACAACAGGTTACAAGAAACGGTAAACGTCTTAATCAAATTAACACGGTTAAAACGTTTAATCAAATAAAACCTCAAACACATTAATCTAATTAATGCATAAATCGTATCCATGCATATACACAGAGCCATATAAAATCAATTTAATCGAATTCACAAGTCGCTCTGATTCCACTGTTGGGTTTTGTTGGATTTTATGATTCAAATAAACAACAGAAAATCAAAATTAATTATCACAAAACCCTCGCAGGATCCATGCAATTCGATTAGATTGATAAGAAAAGTCATAGAATCTTACTAGGATGACAAAGGGGCAAGATTTCTTGAAGGAAGAGAGCGGGTTCACTCTGATGACACCCTAACTCGAGCTTTTCGTATTCGAGATAGAAGTCAGACGTTGTTACTGAGAGCAACGCCTTTTGTAGGTATCCACACAAACAAACTCTCTTAAAAACTGAATTGGTGTGCTAGCACCTCTCCTTAAATTAAATGACTCTCTCTAATTTTTAGGGTTTTAATGTTTTTCGCCTTTTAAAATAAGAGAACACCTTTTCTTATCTAATTTGGCCAGAAACCCTAAAATATATATATATATATATATATATATATATATATATATGTTTTGACTTCGAGATAGAGTCAGATTTTAACTAAGGTAAACTATAATTCAAATATGATTCATAAAATCTAGATAATGTCAGATTCAATGAACCTAGACATATCTAGTACATCGAATCTGGACATGATCAGGTTCATTGAACCTAGACATAGTAAACCTAAAATTCATTTTTGGTTTCTTCTAAGTGTACGACCCTATAGGTTCACATAACGTTGGCAGTGAGCTTAAAATTTTGTTTCTGGCCCACAAATCATAAGTGGCCTCTAGGAAGACATTATGATTACTCAAGTTATGCGAATTTCAATAATCTGACATAACCTAATCCGCAATAAGTATTAAAGTCCTTTTGTCACTAGATACCTTGATTGAACATAAGGCATGGTTTTTGTCATCCTTATACTATTCAATCATATTATTTATCGATCTTAAGTAGACTGACATTGATAACACTTATCAATTTATTCCAATATAGCCATACATTTTTCTTTAGTCTAACTTATCGAGGGGCCTATAGATATCTTTCTCATAACAAATGAGAGACAAATTCCTTCTTAATCACTCACATTCCTTACATGATTCACTCTATATCCAACAACAATCTATTCAATCATCCTGTTAAAGATAATATTAGAATGTGTCAAAATATAGAACTTGTCATGTAGGAAACAATGGTGATTTCAAGACAGAGAACTAAGATAATACTATTGTGATGAGAATTACTTATGACAATTATCCATGTAGTATTCTCATAGCGGATCGAACCAATACATCATTTTTTGAATATGTATCTATAAGTTAACTTAGTATCTCATACAAATGATTAGTAAAACATAATCATCAGTCAAACTTCATACTAGTCTTCATTCATTATTATCCCTATAATAATGACCGACTATGGATAATTTAGAATAGAATTCAATTTTCACCTAAGAGTTTTACTATCAAGTCACATACTTGATGACCTTAGGCAGAATTAACTATTCATGGAATTAGAATAAAAATAATCATGAAAATGCCTCTTTATTAATAAAATGCAATTGTAACGAAGTCAAAATGTGGTTATTACATAGTTGGCCTAGGGCACATCACTAACATAACATCATAGGCTAACCGTCATGAGAGGAGTAGGGTAGCTAGTCCTAAACATGACAAGTCCAAACCTTGTGGGACATCATAAACATGAATATAGGGTGCGTAATGCTTACTTAAGTGAGATATACACATATAAGCTTTCTTTGAAAGCTTGTCATAAACCATAAAAACATAAACAAAAAAATCCTTAGGATAATTCATCATAAAAGGTCTTAAAATAAGAATATTACATCGCAAACCTTTGTTAGACATGTATGCCTCAAAGAGTAAAATATTGTAATATATTTTTGGAGACATTTTATTAATAATTTATTGTTCATATACCAATCATTGTCCTCCTTACGTTCATATTTGTTGAATGTATGTTAAGCAAACAAAAGTCTGAGACTGTCGGTCTAAACTTTTAAGAATCAAGCATATGATAGACAGATTATACAAAAGACATGACTCTAAAAGTGATGGTCTGAATCATAAGATTCTTCAATCAAGGGAATAAAGTTGAGTGCTTTATTCATGCTAAGATTGTTACGTTGTCTATATCCCTAACGGGAGATAGTTTGTCTTGGCCATTAAAGTTGGACTTTGCGAATAGAAACATTGGTACATTATCATAGGTGACGATATATTAGATTAGGACAAAAAGCAGAATTGATTTGGATTGATAATTTTATTTGTGCAAACCAATTTACTTTAGACAATCATATGTGTTGTATCTTAATCTTTAAATGACAAATGGGCTTGTTATCTTGACTTATATCTTTTGATGTATCAAAGGGTGACATCTTGACTTTATGATGGTACGAATACCGGTATGTTGTAGACATGACTCTTAATAGCGTAGACCTGTTATTTATAGATATGGAATCCATAGGTGGCGGAGTCAATGATATTCTCTTATATGTGTTATCTTATAATTAGAAAACTAGAGCGCTTAACCATTTAGATACATAGGTGTAACCAAACGGTATACTGTCCTTGGATGGTAAGTTTTCTAATAGTGAGATAATGAAACATAAGATAAAAATAATCAGGAAGTAAGATGGAATTTTCCTTAAGCCAATTATGAATATCCTATAAGGATGCGACGTATTATGATATGTCTTGGACACTTATCTATTTTGGCTTTGTAATTTTATATAGTTCGAAAGTGTAGCTCTAAGCTTTTAGTAGAGTAGCGTTAGAATTGATGATTATAAAATATACATATGGGATATTATAGTTTATAATTATCGAAGCTTGGACTATATAGGTCCATTAGGTCTTCTTTGCTAGCTCATAATAAATCCTGTAATGATACGGCATGCTTTTTCAATAAATTGTTTACTTATGTTAAATTATTAGATTAGCTGAAATTTGAAAGGATCGGATAATTCATGTTTGTTTATCAATTGAATTAATTTTGTAAATTAATTCAAGATAAACTTGTTGAATTATGAGGAATATTTATTTTCTTAGAGATTATTTAGATATGACTATTTTAATCAGATAACTTCTCTTTTTCAATAAATTGTTTACTTATGTTAAATTATTAGATTAGTTGAAATTTGAAAGGATCGGATAATTCATGTTTGTTTATCAATTGAATTAATTTTGTAAATTGATTCAAGATAAACTTGTTGAATTATGAGGATTATTTATTTTCTTAGAGATTATTTAGATATGACTATTTTAATAAGATAACTTCTCTATTAGGTTATTTGAATTAAAGCTGAGGCTCTATCCAAAGAATCTTGGGTGGAAAATAAAAGATTCTTAGGGATTATATCATCGCAAGTTCGACAGGCCGATCAGTTAATTCGGCCTGCTAATGGAGCAAGTTTGGCATGCCGATCTGTTACTTTGGCCTACCGATCTAACGATAATTTGATTACGGGGTTTTGATGCAATTTTATCAGAAGTTGATCTAGGTTCAAATTTTTGAGGCTTTATCTGATAATGACCAACCTTGGGGATGACCTCTATAAATAAAGAGTTATTTAGATTAATTAAGAATTAAGAGTGAGTACTTTTGTGTTAGATACTCTAAAACTCCTTAAGAGCTTTTGTTCATAATCACAAACCTTTGCTTTAGGTCTTCTCAATTGATTAGAAGGAGAGTCACCAATGGAAGAGCTGTACGAGGTGTAGCCATACATATTCCGATCGTGGATAAAGAATAACAAAGAAGACCAGCTGGTGGAGGTTCTTTTAGAATGTTCTTCTCTTCACAGATTGCAGGAGTTCTTCGGCACTTAAAGGTTGGTAAGATAAGGTTAATTTATGTATACAGCATGTTAAACTTGTGTTTTAGAAAATACTCTGATTTAAAATTTTAAAATTCTGTTGCGTACTCGTTTTTCAACAATTGGTATTAAAGCCATGGTTTTTACATAAAATTAAGAGTTTGTAATCATGCTATATGTGTAAATTATGTGACATTGATCTCTCCTATGCTTGAATTTAATTTTTTAAAGAGTTAGTACTTTAGGGTTTCTATATATATTTATATATGTTGTCATGAATTATAGTGAATGTTTATTAATTAATTATGGTTGATTAAATTACTATGTAATTATTTACCAATTAATTAATTTATGTCGATTATGGTTCCTTAGAGGTTAGAATATTTATCTAAGTTTTTCATATAATTTGATGGCAGTCTATCATTGCTGTCTAGGAATTATTATTTTATTTTAAATTTCTAAGAATTTTATAATTAAATAATCATTCGAAGTGAAGACGGATCTAGAAGATGGAGATGATAGTGATTCCAAAGGTATTTCCCGAGTCTCTAAATTTTTATGCTTTTGAATTGTTGAAATAAGATTGAAAAACTGTGTAAAAACTATTTTCTAGAAAAACGTGATTTCTTCTTAGTTGGTAGGTCGAACCCTTCAAGATCAACCAACCAATAGGCCAAACCTCTAGTCGGTAGGCCATCCACAGGGCGGATTTCAACCAGCTCTGGCGGCAGGCTGAACTACCAAGTTCGGCAGGCCGATGGCTTATGACCGGTAGGCTGATCTCACAGATCGGTATGCTGGCAGAGAGTTGTTGTTTTCAAAGAAGATGCATTTTTTGGTGCAATTTTGATTTTATTTTTGAGACAGTTCTAAGAAACATGAAATTTTGTGATGACTGGAAAAGTGAAGTATTTGATCTATGCAAGATTAAGGACTAGAAGATGGATGTCATATGAAGACGGATACAATTTGAAGATTCAAGAATGCAGAATCCATAATATGTTTAGATTGATCTCTTGTAATCTTTAATTTCTTTTCTCTAGGTGGAACCATAATATTATGGCTGTTTATTATTATTTTGTTTGTGGCTTTGCATGATTGCTTTGCTTGTCTGTATTATAATAGGATTTTCCATGTATGTTGATAACATGTCATATAGAATAGGGAGTGTCGCTCATTAAAAATTGTTCATGTATTTTTTTTAAATAAAACTTTGATTTCAAAAGATTGAGTGAGAGAAGGTTTTCGAAGAGAGGACCTACGGCCTCCATTGTTGGTCCACAGGTAGCACATGGTGGTTCCAACCCCTAGGAAGGGACTTCATCATGTACTAGGTTAAATCTCCAAAAGGATAAGATATTTTAGCATGATTTATCATTACACCCCCTAGGTGGTAATTATACATCATGGAAAAATAGTTGAAACAATGGATATACACTCATATTAATTTTATTATTAACCTCCCCTAGGAGCTCTGTGAATAAAATTAATGGCCAAAGAAAATGATTATTAATATATGCTAGATTAGACGGATCCTCAATGGCATATATTAATCAGGAGGGGATCTATGTTCCTAATTGAATTTGGCAAGCCTCCCCTAGGTGGCTTGTTAAATTTGGAGTAGGAATTATCATTGTAAGGTTGTGGTAGTTTCAAGGTTTTGATACATAAACACAATTGATTGTTTACTTGGTTGTGTTATCTTACTAAATTGTTATGGTATATTTGCTTATGTTTGGTATATGATTCTTTATTGTAGACTAAAATGTCTAAAAATGCTTTATTTTTGATACTCGATAAAAACCAATTAACCAGTGAGAATTACAATGATTGGAAAAGGAACCTGAATATCGTTCTAGCCTTTGAGAAACTAAAATTTATGCTGACAACACCGTGCCCTCCCGAACCTACCAAGGAATCCACCAATGAGCAAATCCAAGCATATGATCGCTGGAAAGATGCTAATTATCAGATCTGGTGTTATGTTATGGCTGGTATGAGTAACATATTGCAGGCTCAATATGAAGATTATAAGACTACAAAGTAGATCTTGGATAATCTTGAAGACATGTTTGGAGGCCAAGCCATAACAAAACGGCAAGGGCGTTTTGGAAACTTTCAAACTACAAACAAAAACCAGGGTTATCTATGAAGGAACGTATGATGTTAGTCGTGGGTTACCTCGCTGAGGCTCAATTCCATAGAGCTAATATCGATGCTGAGTCGCAGATGACTATGGTCTTTTAGACTCTGTCAAAGGAGTTCATCCTGTTTAGAGCTTTATATAATTTGAGCAATAGACAGGATGTCACCTTAATTGAACTGATGAAACAGTTATAAGAGTTCAAAAATCTGATCAAGAAAACTCCTGTGGTTGGCGAGGTGGCATCAAATCAAAAATTCTCTTCTTAAACGACAGACGTATATAGTATAGAAAGGTTGTTGTATCTACGAAGAGGTGAAAAATTTGTAACTCGAGAGATTGTTAAACATAAACATTCAAAAAGGCAACCAATTTTTGAAAACAAAGTTTAAAATAAAATATATATTTTTGTGGTTTTTTATTATTTCAAAATTTAAAACATAAAATTAAAACGGTGAAGTTTTGAGAATCTCTTATATATTTCACAACTGGTATGGAATTTTAACTCTAATTAAATTATTTAAAGCATTTAATTTGTTATATCCTTTCCTATTAATTGCAAGCACTTTTATTATTTTTATAAGTCAATCGAGAGCGACAATATAGCAAGCCATAATGCAGTAAGGGTCTTCCTACAAAAAGTAGCAAAATAATCATCTCTCATAATGAGTAGGTGCACTAATTATGGAAATGATAACCGCTGTTACTACAATTATAATTAACATAATTTTAAGATAGAAAAGATAATAACAAATCAAAATTATTATATTTTCATGGAATAAATTATTGCATTAATTTCAGCAGTATCTTAACTTATTAAATGGTTTAAGAATATACTATGTCATCCTCTGTCGACAATAAGTCAAGAATTTCTAAGCATTTATTGTGCCAATCTATATCTATAATACAACAGAAACTCAACTTAATAAACGAGCATGACTTATTTATTATTAATATTGATTATGCAACACAATTAAATTACATAAAGAAAGCATGACTGAATTTATGCAAGAATTGGACAACATAATAACATTAATAATAATTATTAAAAACATAAAAACATAATTTATTCCACAAAATATAAGCATTACAACACAAAAATAGAATCAAAATCCATACTAGAGTACTATACATACAAGATCATCTCTCTACCTCAACAAACTCTCTATACTAGTTTAGATATTTTTTTATTAAGGAGATATTGCTGAGTCTAACTCAGCAAAAAGAAGACAAAGGAAAGAATGGGAGAAGAAGAGGGCCAAAGGCCCGTTGAGGGGTGATCTGCTGAGGCAAGGAGCCTTGGTGTTTATAGGCTAAAACAAATACTATTCATGATTATTATAATATTTTTTACTATTTCATTTTGATAAAAATGAATCAAAAGATTCATTTATATCCAATTTTTTCTACACATATGGGCCTTCATGATTGTGTGAATATGAGTTTGCGATTCCTTGTGGCGCGGCGGTGGGATGTACTCAAATGGGCGCAATCTCGAGCATTGAAACGGTGATCCAAATGATAAAATTCACTAAAGAAAGCGGGTCCAAGTGGGACTAGTATGACTGCGAACGACAACGTTAGATTAGTTTGAGAATGCAGATCAAATGGTTGGGAGAGCAAGAACACGTGGACACGATCGCACGCAAGTAGACAGAGCCCAAGATTCCCCTAACTTACCCTATAGCTTTGTCGGTGCGTGAATCGCACACGCTTATAGAATTTTGAAAAGTGGACCGCACTATTGACGTAGCACTGACGCAATGACACGCGTCCCTTCTTTGGACAGTTAGGATCATTTAAGTCGTGCATCCAAGGGCCAAAACAAGCCACATGCCCTCCATATCCAAATTCGAATTTTTGTTGTGTTTTTGATGCATTTGATGTCTAATTTTGTCCCTTTTTGCCATTTTCCAAATTTCAAATCTAAAATTCACAAACACACTAAAATTAATTATTGTACAAACATAATATTTACAAAAATATTTAAAATATTTATTTTACATTAAAACACACGAAAATAATTATAAACTTCTAAAATTTGCAGTCTCTTTTGGTTTGACACAGATGTCATTTTTAAGAGTTGAAAATATTTTTAGAAATTACTAAAAATATTATAAAAACATATTTACAGACTTGAAACATACTACTAAACACATTAAAACTCAAAATAAAATAATCGCACATTATTTTTATGGTTTTGACTATTTACAAACCAAACACATATTTAACACACCGAAACGGCTCTAAAAATTTCCAAAAATATTATTAAACATAAAAACACACTAAAAATACATTTTTAAATACATTTACACACTAAGACATAAAAATACTTATTAACACAAAGATGCTTTTAATTAGAGGATTTAATGAGACATAAAAATATAAATAAATGATTTTATTTTTAAAAATGTACACTTTTACAGTCTCATCACACCCCCCACCTAGCTATTTGCTAGTACCTAGCAATTAAAGGGATATAATTTTGAAATGATTTATAGAATATCCATACAACGACAACCATTTAACTATAATTTGACTAATCTAACTAGATAGACTAACAAAATAAAAATTTTATTTGAATAATTTATGTGCTATTTAACAAAATGTATATATGCCAGACTTAGTGTAGAAAAAAATAATTAATCATTATGAAGTTTCATCCAAAACTAAGAATACAATTGTTATGATATTTATATTCAAATCACTCCTACAAGCAGTAACACATTAAATTATTCATGAGAACAATTAAAGAACAAAAACATAAAATAGAAATATTTACAAACTTTACAACTGTGGATAGTGCAATGTTTGGCTCCCTTAAACTTTCTCCATAACCCATTTAACGAGCTTTGGGTTAGTAACTCTTAGACAAGTTGGTATAAGGTACTAGGTATTGAAGCACCCCTTAGAACTTACTTACTCGAGTTAAAGAGGCTACGAAAGCAAACTTATCTAACTTTGTTCATTAATTTACATAATTACACACTTTATTTATTTATAATTCTTTTTATTTCTTTTTATTTTATTATTTTTTAATTAATTAGTTAATTAATTTTGAAAATGTCACTGCCTTTAATTGTTCATCTTCACAAAATAACAAAACTCAAATATTCATAGTTTTGACTTACTGCCACAATTAAACATTACTGTGCATGTGTGAAAAGAATGGCTTACAAACACTTTAAAAAATAAACACATAAAAATATTAAATAAAACTAAAGTTTTGAAAGTCCATAAAATAGATAATTCAAAAAAATAGAAAAATGATATTTAATTAATATGAAATTCAAAAATCATAACAACATAATAACATGTTAATTACTAAGAAAATAATATTTACAAAACATTTTTTATTTTTAATTTTCTTTTAATTTTATGACTCACAAAAAAAAATAACACACAAAAATGAAAAATGCACAAAAATCTAGAGAAAAATCGAAAAAATTGGGCAAAATCAAAAATTTTTGGCACATTACAACATCAAAGCATAATTTTGAAGTACAACTTTGAAGTACAACCTTCTTCCCCTAACCTAAAATGTACATTGTCCCCAATGTATAAAAAGAATGGTGAGAGCAGTAAAAATATTATCTGAATCAGCACAACTGAAGAGATGATCTGTAGCAAACTTAACAAATAAAACAAAAAACTAACAAAACACACAATAACATAATACAAACTGGGTCTTTTAAAGTCAGATTCCCAAGACTTTAATTTTTTGTTTGAAAATTAAAATTACTTTTCAAATTCTTTAAAACGCGTTTCAAGAGGACGCAAGTACAAAGTACTTACTAATCACATGATTATATCCTCCTTAATCTCAACCATTTTAATTGAATTATTAAGTAATTTAATTTCAAAGATTTTTTAAGGAAAAGTAAAATACAAAATCAAAAATATACTTTTTTTTAATTAAAAATTTATTTGAACATCTAAACAAATTGCATTTACAAAATCAAATTTATTAGAATATGTCTCGAGAGAAAATAATTTAATTCCTTAACTCAGACATTCTTAACAAATTTAATTAATAGCCTTCATTTTAAATTTTCAGAATAAATTTCATTTTTTAAAATTTTTCAAAGAAAATCAAAATAGTACACAACAGCACACAAAATATATTTCAAAGAAGGGAAGGTAAAATATATTACTTTGAAAGTGCTTTCCCATCGCTTAATGCTCTGAATTTTGCAAATCTTTCTTCCAACTCGTGCTCCTAATGGACAATCGTAAAAAGGGGCTTCCTCCCATAATAAGTGTCGAAAGACACCACATATGGGTCTTGTGTGAACATGCCCTTAAGATTGGAAAACTATGAAACATTTAAATTCATGCAACTTAGACTCAATTTATATTCTTGGTAAGTCTTTAA
Source organism: Artocarpus heterophyllus (assembly GCA_025403435.1). Classification (NCBI taxonomy): domain Eukaryota; kingdom Viridiplantae; phylum Streptophyta; class Magnoliopsida; order Rosales; family Moraceae; genus Artocarpus; species Artocarpus heterophyllus. The sequence goes on from CM046341.1 coordinate 20,798,400, forward strand.
AACGATGCTAGAGGGGCTAGAGGAGGTGGTGGGCACATAGGATCTTGGTAAGAATGGTCTTTGGTGAACTCTTGTGGCAACTAAGGCAGAGAACCTAGAACTAAAGGTAATGATTGTTCTTGTTCTACAGCTAAAGTCTCCATTCTCTTCCTCACATTCCTCTTGTAATAGTTGTTCCTCCAAATAGGTGGGTTCTAAATTTTCTTCTTCAATGACCGGGACAATTGTTTCTTTCTCACATAAAGAATCTTCTTCAAATAACTCAAGAGGCTGCTCAATTGGCTTGATAGGTTCTTCTATCAAGAATGGTTTCAATTTGTTCAACCTCCAACTTTAATTGACACAAAGAATATTCAAGCCTATCTAGTTCTATTTTCCTCATGTTTTTCATATATTTTTCTAAAGTTTCTTCTAGTGTTTCTAAGGTTTCTTCTAGAGTCACCCTATTTGGGTCACTTTATGTCTCTTGCAATTCAAAATTTGACTCCAAAATTTCGAGTTGATTATCAGGTCAAGGTTCTGAAAAATTTGAATTATTCTCCCAAATTATATTGTTCATAGAACTATTCAATATCCAAAAATCAGATTCGGCCATATCTTCCAATATGAAATAGGCTTTGTCAATAGGTAATCGGTAAAAAGCAGTGGTACCATCTCTTCTTTCTACCCAATCTCTTGTTTCAAGACTTAACCTATTTATGAAAACTTTTAACAAATATTCCCTAGAAATATCGTGGTGAGGGTACTTATCTAGCAAGTGTTTATATCTCCACCAAGTACTATAAAATGGTTCCAAGTGTTGTTGGGAAAAAATTGAAACAAAATGTCGATGAATTTCTCAATACATTTTTTTTATTTTTGAATTTTTTGAATTTTTTTATTATTGTTTTTTTTTAATTTTTTTGGAAGAAAAATTTTTCAAGCTGAATAATGCTCAATTAATCGAATTCCTTGATCGTTGGGGGGTCACACCGGACGCGCTTAGAATTCCTAACTTTCTTAGGCAAGGGTGTTAGCCTTATGATCATAGGATCGAGTCCTAACGATGGGCCTTTTTGACAGAATCCAAGAAATTTTAAAATTGCCCAAACTTGCAAAACAAAAGACAGGATGCTAAGCTTTTCTTTATCTGAAATGAATAAAGTAGTGAGTGAAATGCATCTGCCCTTCTTTTTATTTAATTTTTATTTTTTTTGTTTTTTTAAATTTTTAATTTTTTAATAATAAACACGCTAATTAAAAACACAAATAATTAAAATAATATTTACAATGGATAGGAATAGATTACTTACCTGTTTTCCTGCGTAACTCAGCAATCTAACAGAGTAACGTCTCCTCCCTGGCAACGGTGCCAAATTTTTGTTGGTATCGAATCAAAAATTCCCTTCTTAAACCACAGACGTATGTAGTATAAAAAAGTTATCGTATCTACAAGGAGCTGAAAAATTTGTAACTCGAGAGATTGTTAAAAATAAACATTCAAAGAGGCAAGCACTTTTTGAAAACAATGTTTAAAATAAAATAATATTTTTTGTGGTTTTTTATTATTTCAAAATTTAAAACATAAAATTAAAATGATAAAGCTTTGAGAATCTCTTGTATGTTTCGCAACTGGTATGAAATTTTAACTCTAATTAAATTATCTAAAGTATTTGATTTATTATATCCTTTCTCATTAATTGTAAGCACTTTTTTATAAGTCAATTGAAAGCGACAATATAGCAAGCCATAATGCAGTAATGGTCTTCCTATAAAAAGTAACAAAATAATCATCTCTCACTAATGATTAGGTGCACTAATTATGAAAATTATAACCACTATCACTACAATTATAATTAACATAATTTTAAGTTAGAAAAGATAATAACAAATCAAAATTATTTTGTTTTTATGGAATAAATTATTACATTAATTTCGATAGCACCTCGACTTATTAAATAGTTTAAGAATATATTATGCCATCCTCTGTCGACAATAAATTAAGAATTACAAAGTATTTACTATGCCAATCCATGTCTATGATACAACAGAAACTCAACTTAATAAACGAGCATGACCTCTTTATTATTAATATTAGTTATGCAACACAATTAAATTACATAAAGAAAGCATGACTGAATTTATGCAAGAATTTGACAACATAATAACATTAATAATAATTATTAAAAATATAAAAATATAATTTATTCCTCAAAATATAAGCATTATAATGCAAAAATAGAATCAAAATTCATATCAAAGTACTATGCATACAAGATCATCTCTTTGTCTCACTAGATTCTCTACACTAGTTTAGACATTATTTTATTAAGGAGATATTGCTGAGTCTAACTCAGCAGAAAGAAGACAAAGTAAAGAATAGGAGAAGAAGAGGGCCAAAGGCCCGTTGAGGGGTGATCTGCTGATGCAAGGAGCCTCGGTATTTATAGGCTAAAACAAATACTATTCATGATTCATATAATATTTTTTTACTGTTTCATTTTGATAAAAATGAATCAAAAGATTCGTTTATATCTAATTTTTTCTACAGGTATGGGCCTTCATGATTGTGTGAATATGAGTTTGCAATTCCCTATGGCACGGCAGCGGGACGTACTCAAACCGGTGCAACCTCGAGTGTTGAAACGATGATCCAAAGGCTAAAATTTGCTGAAGAAAGCGAGTCCAGGTGGGACTAGTATGATCACAAGCAATAGCATTAGATTAGTCTGAGAATACAGATTGAGTGGCTGGGAGAGCGAGAACACGTGGACACGATCGCATGCAAGTAGACATAGCCCGAGATTCCCCTGACTTACCCTACAGCTTTGTCAACACGTGAATCGCACGAGCCAATAGAATTTTGAAACATGGATTGCACTACTGACGCAATGACATCGTCCCTTCTTTGGACAGTCAAGATCATTTGAGCAGCGCATCCAAGGGCCAGAAACATGCCACGTGTCCTCCACATCCAAATTCAAATTTTTGTTGTCTTTTTGAGGCTATTGATATCCGATTTTGTCCCTTTTTTCACCATTTTTGAAATTTCAAATCTAAAATTCACAAACACGCTAAAATTAATTATTTTAGAAACATAATATTTACAAAATATTAAAAATATTTATTTTACACTAAACACACAAAAATAATTATAAACTTCTAGAATTTTTAGTCTCTTTCGGTTCGACACAAATGTGATTTTTAAGACCTGAAAATATTTTTAGAAATTACTAAAAAATTATAAAACATATTTACAGACTTGAAACACACTACTAAACACATTAAAGCTCAAAATAAAATAACCGCATGTTATTTTTACGATTTTTGCTATTTACAAACCAAATATATATTTAACACATCGAAATGACTCTAAAAATTACTGAAAATATTATTAAACATAAAAACACACTAAAAATACATTTTCAAACACATTTACACACTACGACATAAAAATACTTATTAACATAGAGATGCTTTTAATTAGAGGATTTAATGAGAAATTAAAGTATAAATAAATGATTTTTTCTTTAAAAATGTATACTTTTATAGTCTCATCACGAGGCTAACTTCGCAGCTGCATCCAGTTCCAATCCTAACCCTGGGAATGGAAGGAGGCAGAATGATAAGAGTGGAAAGTCTTTCCTTTTTGTAAACGGCAAGAACAAGAAGAAGAAAAAAAAGAACCCAAAGAAGCTGAGGTGCTTTTACTGTGGGAAGGTCAGGCATATGAAGAAGAATTACAAGGACTTCCTTTCCCAAGGAGGTAGGTGTGATCTTCTAATTATTGAAACTTGTTTGGTTGAGGAATTAAGTGACACTTGGGTCATAGTTTATGTAGCAACTAATAATGTTTACGTTTCTCTACTGTAATTTGAATCAAATTTTGCAGAAAATATTCATACATATGTTAGGTTATGATCTGGAAAATTTTGTGGTAATTTGATGAATATTTGATAAGTTCTTGAATTTTCTTTAAGATAGGTCTTTATGGTTGTTAAATCAGTAAATTTTGGATGTCTTGCTTGTGTGACCAACGAATTTATTTGACAATGGGACTTTTTGTGGTATTGTATTTATATGTTAATAGGTTGTCATAGAAATTTTAGGGCCAAAGGATTTTTTTTTTTTAATTATTTGAGTGTGATGAACATGTGTTGCTCACTACCCTATGTATTTAAGGTTTATTTTGTCTTTGAATTCTAATGGATGTTTTGAATTATTGAAAATTTACTTAAAGCTATTTTTCGGATATGTTATAGTTTTAACTGTCTATTGTATGTAGAATTTTTAAGAAATTATTTTAGGATATAGATAATTTATTTTATGAATGTTGGTTAGGGCTACTCAATGTTTTGATATTGTTAGTTGGTTCTATGTTGTGTATTGTGTGACTTATTTTAATTATCTAATGGAATTTTATGACTAAAGAAAAATTAGGGTAATTCATATATATGTTAATTATGTCCCTTGCAAAGTCTCATGCCCTAATTGTATATGAATTGTGAGTTATTGAATTGTGAATACATAAGGGTCAGGTAGGTGTTAGTATTACAGTTTTTGCATGAATATTTATAAGTTAGTAAAGTGTATTTGTGTTCTTATAATTCTAGAGATGGGAGTATGAATAATGTCATATGGTTTTGGATGATTTCATAAGAATGAAATTTATTTTTATTTGTATATGGATGTATGACATGAACACACCAAGAAGTCAGCATATCGAGACCGTAGCAACGTCATCTAAGTTAAGGTTTAAGTAAGCAAGTCAAGTAAGTACATTCTCACCTGCAACATGATAAAAGTTTATGAAAAAGTTTTAAGAATATGTTTTATTATAATTTTGAAGTTTTTTTTTTAGATGTTGTTTTCTCATGAAAACTCTTGTTGCAACAAGAAAGTTTAACGAATGTTTCAATGATGAGGTACCTTAAAAGTATATCTATATATATGTATCACTTAATTAAGTTTTGCACACCCTATGTTTATGTCTATGTTTATGATGTCCAAAGTTGGACTTGTCATGTTTGGTTTGGATTAGCTAACCCTCTCCTCTCATGATGACATGCCTACGATGATGATAATGGTGCAACACCTAGGCCCAAAAGATAAATGAATGAAGTTTTAATATGGATAATGATAATGAAAGATATGTTCTATATGAAACTGTGCGAAGTGCATTATTATGTTAACGATGATAATGATTATGATGTTCATAAAGGTGTTCATAAAATGTTTTAAGTTGTGAGATAGGAAAGTGTACTTACAAAGCTTTTGCTTACTTAGTTTTTATCATGTTGCAGATAAAGGTGAGAGGATCATGGAATAGGTGGAGGGCAAGGACATGCATGTGAGCAAAAAACGATGGATTGAAATGGAAGAACACCAAGATAAATTTTTTTTAAAGTTTATGAACTATGTTTTTATTTCTTTGTATGTTAAATCTCCTCACTATTAAGTAAAAATACTTGTTTTACGTTATCCTTATTTAGCAGAAGATCGGCCTTTCGATCACCATTGATCAAACTGTCAATGTTAGTATCGGTCTACCGATTACCCTGTATCGGCCTGTCAATCTAAGTGTTTTAAAACCTTAATTTTGTAGAGCCTCAAACGGCCTGCCGGTGGTTGAAGTTCGGCCTGCCGATGTCCAAGTTCGGCCTATCGAACTTTTTAAACAGATTTTAAAGTTTGTTTTAGATTTCATTTGAATTATGGTTTTATTGATTTGGGATTGATAAACTATTTAAATAAATATTAAAGGGTTTTGAAAAATATGTTTTTTAAAAAATGTAAGCATGGATCCTGGGATATGTTTAATAAACCTTAATTTATTTGAATGGTTTATCTTAAATATTGTTAACAAGGATGAATGTAATGACATCTGTGACATCCGTAAAGGAGTGTTATAGGCTTTGGTATCATAGCAGAATTTCATTTCCAATTCACATCGCCACACATCAGTTCGAGTCCTCGAAGTAAGTATGTTTAAGTTATATGAATGTGGATGTAAGTTTAATGATGAATGTAAGGTCCTGATGTACAATGATTAAGGCCTTAGGGCATAAATGTAGTAGTGAAATCCTATCTCATTCCCATAATTAAAGGTTCCTTCCTAAGATTGTGATTCTTTTAGAAAGAACTCAAAACCAATGGTCATGGTTAGATTAATTATATGGTTGAGTTTGACTCAAGGAATGAAACATTATGAAGGAACAGAATGAGGAAAGAAAGTATTGAACTTCCTTTATGGAGAATAAGTTTCTAATTATAAGTTAATAGAAATTAAGATATAGAATGACCTAAATGAATTTGCATGACTATGAGAATTTGGAAATCTTCTATCATGTAAGAAATAATGTGACATAAAAGGCTAGAGTTGTTGATATTAAGAGCAAATATGCCTATGATAAATTCTTGGTGATGCAACTCATATAATTATCATAAATGGGCTAGACTAATATGGAATACGAAGTGCTGGAAAAAGATACTAATATCTTGAGGTAATAAGAGAGAGATTAGGAATCCAATGATATTGTGTCCAACATAGTTTAAGTGATGATCTTTTGGGTCAACTAGAAATATTGCTAAGTCAGGGAATTTTTAAATTGACTTATTGAGGTTTACATATATTTTCATGTGGAAATAGCGATAGTTTTTACTACTGATACAAGATGTTTGGAAGAGTTAATTTGACAATGATTTTGAGGATATATATAGTTTGATTATAAAGGAATTCATTAATAGATGTGTTTTATAATTTGTGTGTTAAGCATGAAATATGAGCATGTATAAGGTGACTATTTGTATGTAAATTATTGGAGTTGCTAGAGGATTTTATTGCTATAGAAAAAGAAAGAAAGGGATTTGAAATCTAAGTTACTTCATGGTTAGGAGTGGACCCATTGTATTCTAATGGAAATCAAGTTAGTCGGACAATATGTGATAGTAATCTATTATTGGAAGAATGATATACGATAATAAGTTGATGAATTTTCTTGAGGCTAGAATAGGAACCATGATGTTAATATGTGTAGGACTAAAGAATTCAGATGGTGTTGAATTAAGTATTATGATGAAAAGAGAGTAAAGACAGTAGAATGATGTGAAAGTAGAAAGAAATAAAGAACTTATGAGACAAGGATTCAATGCAACACTACCCTCTAGGAAACAATGATGTCTGCGTATTAATTGTGTATAGTTCCTTATGGATTACCGACATGTATGGCTATGATATGGTTCTTGGGATGAATTTCCTGAGTAAGTATAGTGCTCTTATTGAATGCTGAAGACGAAAGATGATTCTTCATCCAAAAGGTGAATTTTCATTCGAAAAGTGAAGAAAGATTCATATTCATGGGAGAGTCAAGAAGAAGCCAAATATGTTTTTCTCAGCCGTGAAGGCAAGAAAGCTATTAGCAAGTAGCTGTATGAGTTATTCAACGAACATCATAGATAAAAGTCAAGAAGAAAGACAAAGATTGAAGATGTTCTGGAGGTTCGAGAATTTCCAAAGCTAATTTTCGAATGGCATGTCAAGCTTACCTCTAAATAGAGAAATCGAAATTGAGATCGAATTCGCTCCAGGTACATATCCGATTTCCAAGGCACCGTAAAGAACGGTTCCAACTGAATCGAAAGGTTGCATTCCCAATTAAAGAAAATGTCTTAGCAAGGGTATTTCATTCGACTAAATCACTCACCTGGGGAGCGACAGTTTTGATTGTAAAGAGGAAGGATAGTTCCATGAGATTATGCATCCACTATCGGAAGCTGAACAACGTGACGATCAAGATCAAGTACCCATTGCTCGAATTGATGATTTATTCGAACAACTTAAAGGCATGTCTGTACACTCAAGGATAGATTTACAATCAGGATATCATCAGTTGAAGATGATAGAAGGAGACATTTTTAAGACAGCATTTTACATCAAGATATGGTAATGAATTTGTGGTTATACATTTGGTTTAACAAATGCACCAACAGCCTTTATGGACCTAATGAATCAGGTATTCAAGGCTTGTCCTAATGAATTTGTTATAGTATTTATCGATAATATTTCGGTGTATTCAAAGAGTCGGGAATAGTATGCTAAGCACTTGAGGATTGTGCTAGAGACCCTAAAGAGACGTAAGATGTGTGCAAGGTTTTCTAAGTGTGAGCTTTGGCTCAATAACATATCTTTCTTGGCTTATATGCGTCGAAGGATGGAATAATGGTGGATCCTTCTATTAAGGCTGTACAAAAACCGCCCCGCACCGGCCAACCGCCCTCGCCCGCGCCCGCCCATCTCGAAAAAAGCGGGTTTACGTTAGCAACCCACTGGCGGGCGGGTTGAACTCGCCCACCAATATATTCGATGGGCGGATTTGGTTTTAAGTTTTTGAGGGCAGGTTCAACCCGCACCCGCCCGCCTATATATTTAAAAAAAAATTATCATTTATTTGATTTTGTTCTTATTTTAGAGATGATTGAACAATCCAACACTCCAAGCACGGGCTCGGCTGCCTCTTGACATATTAGAAACTGAAAATTCTCCTATTATTTTGTGAAGTGATCAAAATTCAAATCAAGTAAGTTAGTAGAGAAAGCCCTAAAAGAAAAAGAATACTTGACTTTGTTCATCATTTCATTTGTAGCATTCTATTATTTTTAAACCCAGTGAATAAGTTTTAATCTTTATGGACTCTTGATTTTGTTCATCACTTCATCTGTAATTGATATTTCTTGTTGCAGTGAATGATTATGTTTCTTAATTTATACTTTTGAATATGGTCACTGTCTTTAAGTATCAAACTTGTTGGGAATGCTTTATGTATTATTATCTTATATTTTCTATAAATTTTCTTTACTTTCTATAAAAAGGTCTAAAAAATTACATTGGGCAATAGCATAGGTCTAAACCGCCTCAACCCGCTTGCACCCGCCCGCAACCACCCAAAACCAAACCGAAACCACCCGCCATGTGGTGGGCGGTTTATGGGTTTGTTAATTGCCAACCCGACATCCAAAAAAACCACACCGCACCGGCCCAAAAACCACAAACCGCCCGCCGTTCACCCCTACCTTCTATAGTCGAAGTTGTATTAAATTAGAAGCAACTAAAGAATGCAAGTAAGATAAGAAATTTCTTAGGATTAGTTAGTTATTATTAGAAGTTTGTAGAGGATTTTTCTATGATAATGACACCCCTCATGAACCTAAGAGTTGAATGGATAGATGTATGCGAGAATGACTTTCAAGAATTGAAGAAAAAATTGACTATAATTCTGGTCTTGGTTACTTCTAAAGGGAATGATGGATTCGTCACTTACAACGATACTTCTATGATGGACCTTGGCACTGTATTGATGCAAAATGATAGAGTGATCACTTATGCCCTAAGACAACTAAAGGATTACGAGATGAACTATCCCGCCCGTGACCTCGAGTTGGTAGCTATGGTTTTCATGCTAAAGATCTATAGGCACTATTTTATGGAGTCTAATGTAAGACTTTCACCGATTATGAAAGTTCAAAGTATTTATAGACCTAGAAGGACCGACTATAAGGCAGCAGAGATGGTTAGAACTAGTAAAGGAGTTTAATTGTGAAATCTTGTATCATCCAAGAAAGACAAATTGGATAGTTGATTCTTTTAGTAGGGAGACTATTGTAGCATTGATGCCATTGTAATGAGGTCCTAACCTCTAAGGAAAGAAATTATGGTCTTCCATTTAGAACTTATGACAGGACAACTCTCAGCGTTGACTGATGAGATTCAAAGTAATCGAAATGAAGACGTAAGTCTAGCAATGATCAAGTGAGAAATAAAGGAAGGTAGATGTGAGAAATTTTGAGTTACTAATGATGAAACATTATGTCTCAAAGATTTCTTACTTGTTTTCAATCTTAATGGTTTAAGGAAAGGATATAGATTCATGATACCTAGCTATTCAAATCAACCAGGTGTGACAAAGATGTACAATGAGTTAAGGATCAGTTTCTAGTGGTTTGGAGTGAAGCATGATGTTGCAACGTATGTAAAGAAATGTTTGACATGCTAGCAAGTTAAAGCTAAACACCAATGGCTTGGCGGCGAATTGTAGTCAATACAAACACCGAAATGGAAATAGAAAGAAATTTCAATGGATTTCATCACATGTTGGCCAAGAACTACGAATGGATTTGATGCTTTTTGGATAGTTATTGATCAATCGACAAAGATAGCACACCTCATTCCTATCAAAATCAATCACTCTATGGAGCAGATAGAGAACTTTATGTCAAAGAAATAGTGAGACTTCATGGAATTTCTAAGCCTATCATTTATGATCATGATGGCAAGTTCACGTCCAAATTTTGGAAAAGTATACAAACTGAATGGGAACTAGGTTACACTTAAGCACAACTTTTTCATCCTCAGATTGATGGCCAAACAGAGAAGATGAATTTGAGTTTAGAGGATATGCTCTGTGCTTGTACCCTTAGTTACAAGACTAGATAGTGTAAAATGTTTCCGTTAGCAAAATTCGTTTATAATAACGGCTATCAAGCAACGATAAGAATGACACCTTATGAGGCTTTATATGGAGGGAAATATAGATTGCCTTTATGTTGGCATGAAGCTAGTGAAAAGAAAATGATGGATAGCGATGATAACGAAAAGACTAATTTTGTTAACGAGACTTTTAAGATGATAAAGTTGACATGAAAGAGAATAGAGATTGTTCAAAGCCGTCAGAAGTGCTGTGCTAATGAAAGAAGAAAACCCTTGGAATTCATTGTAGCCAATGTTGTATTCTTAAAAGTTGCACCAATGAAGGAAGATATGAGAATCAAAAAGAAAGGCAAGCTGAACTGAGGTTATCAGATTTTGTGAAATTATGAAGTGGATAGGCAAGGTAACTTATCAATGGAGTTTACTATCAAAGGTGTCATCCACTCATGATGCATTTTAAGTTTCGATGTTTAAAAAGTATGCCTCACCCTATGCATGTGATAAAGCCACAGATGATTGAAATATGAGAAGAACTCAGTTATGAAGAAAAGCCAATTAGGATTTTAGATTAGAAGACTAAAATCTAAAGGAATAAAGAGATTCCTTTGGTCAAGGTTTTATGGTGAAACCACAAGGTCGCAAAAGCTACATGGGAACATGAAGATGAAATGAGAGCTAAGTATCCACAACTATTTTGAGTTTCGAGGACAAAACTCTTATAAGGTGGGAGGAATTGTAACACCTGCCATTTTCATGTAACAGTTGATGAGAGATATTTAACGATGTTAAGTATTTTCTTTATGATATAATGTTACTAACCATTTATACGAGAATTATGATAGGTGACGGTCACATGGAATTGGTGTGCTCAAGGTGTTTATGTCATTTATAATGTATGCATGATAAATATTTAACATTCTTTTTTTGGTATCTTTAAGCGGCACTTTGACATCCAAATTTATTTTTTCAGAATGGCATGCCGATGGATTTAATTGGCAAGCCAAAATCATAACTTTGGCAGGCCGAATTAAGCCATCGGCAGGCCGAATGCTACTAATAAGAAATTAATAGATAATTCTAAAATTGTGGCATTGATGGTTAATTCAATTTGATTTCATAATTCTAAATAATTGATGTATTTTTATCTCTTTCCTTATCCATTTTTGGGAAGGTTTGACTTTTTCTTTTTAAAAGATAATTTGATTTGTGATAAGGTTTCCCAAGTTGAAAAGATAAGATTTAGTAGTTATAGCAAATAATTGATATTTTTCCTTATCTTGTTCCATTCCCCCACTTGTAAGCATCTTTTTCAAAAAATAAAATATTTTTTTTATGTTAAAGAGACCATTAGCCCATCTTATAATATCATTCACGTAAATTTCTCTCTTTCTCTATCGTTTTCTCTCCCTCTTTCTCTCTAAAATTTTCTCAGACACTCTCTCTTTCTTTCTCCACATTTTCTTCCCCTTCTCTCCCTTATTCTTTGCAAATATTTGACAGAAATATTGAGTCATTCCTTGGGAAAATTCAAAGAAAATTAGAGAGGAATCGTTTCAAGATAAGAATTCATTCTAGGTTACTATAGTAATTATATATTTCCCTTTAATCCAACCCTCATAACTTTGTCTATGAATTTTAGTTTGCTTTGAAAATTTAGTATGATATTTATGTATGTGTTATTTGATATTCCTCAAAATTTCACTCCAATTAGAATTTTCTATGTTGAGTTATAAAATTTTTATTCACTGCTACTCATATTTTAATGGTTGTTGATTGGTATGTTGCACAAAAGTACAATCTTTGTTCATAGGGCAAACGAATTGTCATTTAAATGAAATTTTGCAAAAATTTTCATACATATCTTAGGTTATGATCTGGAAAATTTTGTGGTGATTTGATTAAAATTTGATAAGTTCTTGAATTTTCTTTAAGATAGGTCTTTATGGCTGTTAAATCAGTTAATTTTAGACTTCATGCTTTTATGACTATTTGTATGACCAAATGAATTTATTTGACAATGGGACTTTTTGTAGTACTGTATTTATATGTTAATAGGTTCTCATAGAAATTTTAGGCTCAAAGAAATTTTATTTTAATTATTTGAGTATGATGAACATGTGTTGCTTACTATCCTATATGTTTAAGGTTTTTTTTGTCTCTTAATTCTAATGCATGTTTTAAATTGTTAAAATTTATTTGAAGCTAATTTTCGGATATGTTATAGTTTCAAGTGTCCATTGTACACAAAATTTTTATGAAATTATTTTAGGATATAGATAATTTATTTTATGAATGTTAGTTAGGGCTACTCAATGTTTTGATATTGCTAGTTGATTCTATGTTGTGTATTGTGTGACTTATTTTAGTTATCTAATGGAATTTTATGACTAAAGAAAAATTAGGGTAATTCATATATATGTTAATTATGTCCTTGCAAAGTCTCATGCCCTAATTGTATATGAATTGTGAGTTATTGGATTGTGAATACATAAGGGTCAGGCAGGTATTAGTATTGCAGTTTTTACATGAATATTTATAAGTTAGTAAAGTGTATTTGTGTTCTTATAATTCTAGAAATGGGAGTATGAATAATGTCATATGGTTTTGGATGATTTCATAAGAATGAAATTTATTTTTATTTGTATATCGATGTATGACATGAACACACCAAGAAGTCAGCATATCAAGACCGTAGCAACGTCATCTAAGTTAAGGTTTAAGTAAGCAAGTCAAGTAAGTACATTCTCAACTGCAACATGATAAAAGTTTATGAAAGAGTTTTAAGAATATGTTTTATTATAATTTTGAAGTTTTTTTTTAGATGTTGTTTTCTCATGAAAACTTTTATTGCAACAAGAAAGTTTAACGAATGTTTCAATGATGAGGTACCTTAAAAGTATATCTATATATATGTATCACTTAATTAAGTTTTGCACACCCTATGTTTATGTCTATGTTTATGATGTCTAAAGTTGGACTTATTATGTTTGGTTTGGGATTAGCTACCCCTCTCCTCTCATGACGGCACACCTATGATGATGATAATGGTACAACACCTGGGCCCAAAAGATAAAATGAATGAAGTTTTAATATAGATAATGAAAATGAAAGGTATGTTCTATATAAAACTGTGCCAAGTGCACTAATATGTTAATGATGATTATGATTGTGATGTTCGTAAAGGTGTTCATAAATTGTTTTAAGTTGTGAGATAGGAAAGTATACTTACTAACCTTTTGCTTGCTTAGTTTATGATCATGTTGCAGATAAAGGTAAGAGGATCATGGAATAGGTGGAGGGCAATGACAAGTGTATGGGCAAAGAACGATAGATTGAAACAGAAGAACGCCAAGATAGAAAATTTTTAAAGTTTTTGAACTATCTTTTTATTTCTTTATATGTTAATTTCTACACTATTAAGTAAAAAGACTTGTTTTAAGTTATCTTGATTTTGTAGAAGATTAGCCTTCTGATCACCATTGATCGGACTACCGATGTCAGTATCGGCCTACCGATTACCTTGTATTGGCTTGCCTATCTAAGTGTTTTAAAACCCTGGTTTTGCAGAGCATCGGACGGCCCACCGGTGGTTAAAGTTCAAACTAACAGTCATGTTCGGCCTATTGATATCCGAAGTTTGGCCTACCGAACTTTTTAAACATATTTTAAAGTTTGTTTTAGATTTCATTTGAATTATGGTTTTATTGATTTGACATTGATAAATATTTAAATAAATATAAAAGGGTTTTGAAATAAATGTTTTTTAAAAAATTGTACGCATGTATCTTGGGATATATTTAATAAACCTTACTTGATTTGAATTGTTTATCTTAAATATTGTTAACAAGGATAAATGTAAAGACACCTGTGACGTCTGTAAGGAGGCGTTACATACACAATATAAAGAATGAGAAAAGGAATACCAATTCTTTCATACTCTTTCATATTGATTCCCTATTAAAGGGAATAAATACCACATTTTTTTAGATATCTAAATTTCAATATTATTTAATAACTATGGGTTGTGTAAAAAAGATTTTTTAGTAATTATATTGAATAAGATCTCAATTCCTAAGCAAGTAAAAACTATAAGGGAATATGATTGTTTCCTATTACCCCATCAAATAAGTAAGTAAACACTAGAAAAAGAATGAATGATGCCCACTCTCAATACTTTAAGGTGACGGTCTAAATTATAAGATCCACAATAGAGGGAAGAAAGTTAGGTGCTTTATTCATGCAAAGATTGTTATATTGTCTATATCCCTACCGGGAGATAGTTTGTCTTAGCCATCGGAGGTGGACTCTGTGAATAGAAACATTGGTACATTATCATAGGTAACAATGTATTAGATCAAGACATAAAGTGTAATTGATTTCGATTAATAATTCTGTTTTGGCAAATCAATTTACTTTAGACAATTATATGTGCTTTATCTTAATCTTGAGATGAATAGTGGGCCCATTATCTTGACTTATGCCTTTTGATGTACCAAAGGGTGACATTCATAATTTATGTTGGTACGCATGTTGGTACATTGGAGACATAACTCTTAATAGCATAGACCTGTTATTCATAGATATCAAATCCATAGCTCTTCTTTAGGAGTCGATGATATCCTCTTATATGCGTTATCCTATGATTAGAAGACTAGAGCGCTCAACCATTTAGATGCATAAGTGTAACCAAATGGTATATTGTCTTTGGATAGTAAGTTTTCTTATGGTGAGATAATGAAACATAAGAGGAAAATAATCGGGAAGGTAAGACAAAATTTATCCTTAAGCCGATTATGGATATCCTATGGGAATACGATACATTATGATACGTCATGGATACTTAGCTATTTAGGTAATTTTATATCGTTCGAGAGTACAGCTCTAAGCTTTTAATAGAGTAGCGTTAGAGTTAATAATTATGAAACATATATCTAGGATATTGGGTTTTATAATTACAGAGAGTTTAAACTACATATGTCTATTAGGTCCCCTTTGCAAGCTCATAATAAATCCTGTAATGATACAACGTACTTTTCCAATAAATTGATGACTTATGTTAAATTATTAGATTGGCTAAAATTCAATAAGATCAGATAATTCATGTTTGTTTATCAATTAAATTAATTTTGTGAAAAATTAATTCAAGATAAACTTTTTGAATTATTTAGAATATTTATTTTCCTAGAGATTATTTAGATATGACTGTTTTAATTAGACAACTTCTCTATTGGATTATTTGACTTAAAACTAAGGCTCTATCCAAAGAATCTCAGGTGGAAAATAAAAGATTCAAAAGGATCATTTATTATAAGTTCGACTTGCTGATGGAGTAAGTTTAGCAAGCCGATCTGCTAGTTCGGCCTGCCGACCAAATGATAATCTAATCACGTGTTCTCATGTGATTTTGTTAGATATTGATCTAGATTCAAATTTTTGAGGCCTTATCTGATAATAACCAACCTAGGGATGACCCCTATAAATAGGGGTTGAGTTTTCTTAGTTATTTAGATCAGTTGGGAAATTAAGAGTGGGTACTCTAGTGTAAGAACTCTGAAAACTCCCAGAGAACTATTGTTCACAAATTAAAACCTTAGTTCTAGGTTTTCTCAGTTGGTTGGAAGGAGAGTCATCGGGGAAGAGTTGTACAAGATGTGCCCATACACATACTAATCGTGGATAAAGAGTAGCAAAAAAGATTAGTTAATTGAGGCTCTTCTGGAACACCTTTCTCTTCACAGATTGTAGGAGTTCTTCGGCATACAAGATTAGTAAGATTTGGTTAATTTATGCATATAGCGTGTCAAACTTGTGTTTTAGAAAATACTTTGATTAAAAATTTTAAAATTTTTGCTGCGTACTGTTTTCCAAAAATTGGTATTAGAGCCATAGTTTTTACATAAATTTACGAGTTTGTGATCATGCTATATGAATAAATTATGTGATCTTAATCTCTTTTATACTTAATTTTTTTTAGAGAGTTGACACGCTAGGTTTTCTATATATTTATGTTGTCATGAGATTAGATGGTGAATATTTATTAGTTAATTATGGTAGATTAAATTATCATTTAATTATTTATTATTAATTAATTTGTGCTAGTTATGGTTCCTTAGAGGTTGAATGCGTATCTAGGTTTTTTATGTAATTGGATGGCGGTCTATCATCACTGTCTAGGGATTATTATATAATTTTAAATTGTAAGAATTTTGTAATTAAATAATCATTCGGAGAAGACGGATCTAGAAGATGGATGATTGCGTTCCAACAGTATTTCATGAGTCTTTAAATTTTTATGTTTCTGAATTGTTGAAAGTAAGATTAAAAAAATGTGTTAAAACTATTGTTCTAAAAAAACATGAATTCAGATCAATCGGCAGGTCAATGGTCGCAGATTGGTAAGCCGAACCTCTAGGATCAGCAGGCCATCCACGGGGCAGAATTCTGATGGCTCTAGTGGCAGGCCGAACTTTCAAGTTCAGTAAGCCGATCTATCATGATCGGCAGACTAATCATACAAATCGATATGCCAACAGAAAGCTATAGATTTTTAGAAAAGGTGTGTTTTTTCGGTGCAGTTTTGATTCTATTTTTGGGACAATTCTAAGAAACATTAAATTTGGATATGACCGGATATACAGAGTATTCGATCTATGCGGGATTAAAGACTTGAAGATGGATAATACATAAAGAAGGATACAATTTGAAAATTCAAGGATGAAGAATCAATAATATGTTTCGATTGATCTCTTGTAATGTTTGATTTCTTTTCTCTTGGGTAGAACTATAATATTACGGTTATTTATTATTATTTTGCTTGTGGCTTTGCATTATTGTTTTGCTTGTCTACATTATAATATGTTTTGCCATGTATGTTGATAGCATGTCATATAAAATAGGGAGTGACGCTCATTAAAAATTGTTCATGTATACCTTTTAAAATAAAAACTTGATTTCAAAAGATGGAGTGGGAGAAGGTTTTTGAAGAGAGGACCTACAACCTCCATCCTTGGTTCATAGGTAGCACAGATGGTTTTGACCCCTAGGAAGGGACTTTATCATGTATCGGGTTGGATCTCCAAGAGGATAAGGTATTTTAGCATGATTTATCGTTGCACACCCCTAGGTGGTGATTATAAATCATGGATAAAATATTAAAACGGGTCCTAGATGGCATATATTAATTAGGAGGGGATCCGTGTTCCTATTGAATTTGGCAAGTCTCCCTTAGGTAGCTTGTTGAATTATGAGTTAGGAATTATCATTGTAAGGTTGTGACATTTTCAAGGTTTTGACATATAAACACACTTGTATGTTTGCTTGATTGTGTTATCTTACTAAATTATTATGGTATGTTTGCTTATGTTTGGTATATGATTCTTTATTGTAGATAAAATATCTTTAAAAACGCTTTATCATCGATACTTGACAAAAACCAATTAACCGATGAGAATTTTAATAATTGGAAACAGAACCTAAATATCATCCTCTCCTTTGAGAAACTGAAATTTGTGCTGACAAGTACGTGTCCTCCTGAGCCTACGGGAGATTCTAACAATGAGCAAATCCAAACATATGATCACTGGAAAAATGCTAACAATTAGGCCCGTTGTTATGTTATGGCCAGCGTGAATAACGTGCAGCAGGCTCAACATGAAGATTATGAGACTCCGAAGTAAATCTTGGATAATCTTGAAGACATGCTTAGAGGCCAAGCCCTAACAAAAAGGCAAGTGGCACTTCAAAAACTTCTAAACTACAAACAAAGACCGTGACTCCTCTAAAGGAGCATATGATGTTAGTGGGTTACCTTGCTGAGGCTTGAACTAATGGAGTTGACATAGATACTGGAACACGGATAACTATGGTCTTTGAGACTCTATTTAAGGAGTTTATCCTATTTAGAACTTCATTTAATTTAAGCAATAGACAGGATATTACCTTGATTGAGTTAATAAAGCAATTACAGGAGTTCGAAAATCTAATCAGTGAAATTCCTACTAGTAGTGAGGCCAACTTGTCGGTTGTCTCTGGTTCTAATCCTAACTCTGGGAATGGAAAGAAGCAATAGGCTAAGAATAAAAAGTCTTCTATTCCTATGAATGGCAAGAACAAGAAGAAGAAAAAAAAGAACCTTAAGAAACTCAAATGCTTTTTTTGTGGGAAGATCGGGCACATCAAGAAGAATTATAAGGACTTCTTTTCCCAAGGAGGTAGGTGTGATCTTCTAGTTATTGAAACTTGTTTAGTTGAGGAATCCAGTGACACTTTGGTCATAGATTCTGGAGCAACTAATCATATTTGTGTTCCTCTACAGAGGTTCAAAGAAACAAGAAGTCTATTGCATAAAGACTTCATGCTTCAGATGGGCAATGGTCCTTAGTATTGGTTGAAATAGTGGGAGACGTTTATCTTTACTTTGATAATTACAGGAATTTAGTTTTGCGAGATTGTTTTTATGTTCCTAAACTTAAAAGGAATTTAATTTTTATAGCTTGTTTATTTAAAGATTCTTATGTAGTTTTATTTAATAATAAAGTGGTGATTCGTAAAAACAAATCTTTTATCTGGAATGGATGGATGCAAAACAATCTATATTTTATCAAACCTAAGATGGACTTATTGCTTAACACTAACGTTAATGATAATAACTCTAAAAGACTTAAATTTTCTCACTCTAATAAGACTTATCTCTGGCATTTGTGACTAGGTCATATTAACCTAAATTGGATTCAAAGGTTGGTAAGGGATAAACCTTTAAGTCACTTAAAGGTGGAATCTATACCAGAATGTGAATCTTGTTTGGACAGTAAAATGGCCAAAAGACCATTTGGGTTTAAGGGCAATAGGGCCGAAAATGTTCTAGAACTTGTACATAACGATGTTTGCGGACCTATGAACATTTGGGCACGAGGAGGGTATGAGTATTTCATCACTTTTATTGATGATTACTCAAGGTATGGGTATATATACCTAATGCACCACAAAAGCAAAACTTATAACAAGTTCAAAGAGTTTTGAGTTAAAGTGAAAAAGCAATTAGGTAGATCCATAAAGGTACTTCGATCCAATCAAAGTAGAGAATACCTTTCCGGTGAGTTCTTAGAACACTTACTAGAAAATGGGATTCTATCCTATTTGACTACGTTGGGCACTCTGCAGTAGAATGGCATGGATGAGAGAAGGAATGAGACTTTATTAGACATGGTTAGGTCCATGATGAGTTATTCATCATTGCCTTTATCCTTTTGGGAATATACACTACAAACCGCATGTTATCTTTTGAACAATATGCCTTCAAAATTGGTTCTTAAAACTCCTCACGAGTTATGGACATGGAAAAGGACATCCTTGAACCATATTCGCTTATGAGGATGTCTAACTCATGTCTTGTTTGAGGAAGCAAATAAGTTGAAAGCATGTTTGGAAGTTTATATGTTTGTAGGATACCCAAAATGGACTAAAAGGGGATACTTTTATAACCCAAAGGAAAATAAAGTCGTGGTTTCAACTAATGCACCTTTCCTTGAGGAAAGTTACATGGACGACTTTAAGCTTCGAAGCAAAGTGGTGTTTGAGGAGTTAGAGGGTGATTCGATCACTAGGGGGTTCCAAATGAAACCGTTCCAATCACTGTAGAAAAATCAACCGAACAACAACCTATGGGGCTTCAGTGTAGTAGGAGGATCGGGCGTCAACCCGAGAGATATATGTTCAACGATGAAACCTTATTGGCTGAACCTGTTGAACATATTAGAGATCCTTACACTTACGAATAAGCTATGGAGGATGTTGATTTCAAACTTTGGACAAAAGCCATGAACACAGAGATGAAGTCTATAGAGACTATTCGGGTCTAGGAACTCGTAGATCTTCCTAAAAGGGTAAAACTCATAGAGTGTAAGTGGATCTATAAGAGAAAGAGATGAGTGGATGGGAAAGTCGAAACCTATAAGTCTAGACTGGTAGCTAAGTGATACACACAAAAGGAAGGAATCAATTACGAGGAAACCTTTTCACCTGTAGCCATGCTTAAGTCCATCCACATTCTCTTTTCCATAGCTACCGCTCTCGACTATGAGATTTGGCAGATGGATGTCAAGACGACCTTTCTAAACAACTATCTTGATGAGTCCATATATACGGTACAGCTAGACAGGTTCAAGGCTAAGGGTTAGGAGCGTAAGGTTTGTAAGTTGCTGAAGTCAATTTATCGACTTAAGCAGACTTTACGTTCTTAGAACATAAGATTTGATCAAGTGATTAAGACTTATGGGTTCACACAAAATGTGGACAAACCATGTGTTTACAAACACATTAAGGATGGAAATGTGGTTTTTCTACTGTTCTATGTAGATGACATTCTGCTTACTAGCAATGACATTGAGGCGTTGTCATTGGTCAAATTATGGTTGACCAAGTAGTTCGATATGAAAGACTTGGGTGAAGCTAATTATGTTCTCGATATCTAGATCTTTCGGGATAGGAACAACAGAATGATAGCTTTTTTTCAAGCGGGCTACATAGATAAAATTCTCAAAATGTATGCAATGTAAGATTCCAAGAAAGGTGGGCAACTATCTAGGTCTTGAATTACTCTTTCTAAGAAAGTCTCACCAAAGTTTGACGAAGAAAGAGAATACATGAAGAAGGTGCTTTATGCTTTGGTAGTGGATAGTCTCATGCATGCCATGCTTTGCACACGACCGAATATTAGTTATGCGGTCGGGATAATAAGTCGATTTCAGTCGAATCTCGGACCGAATCACTAGGTCACGGTCAAGCATATTTTCAAGAACCTACGAAGAACTCAAGGGTATATGCTTGTGTATTCGGGTGAGGATTTAACACCTCTAGGATACACTAACTTAGATTTTCAATCCTGTTTGGATTCGAAAAGATCGACTTCAGGTTTTATGTTAACTTTGGGAGGTTGTGCCATTGTTTGGAGAAGTGTGTAGTAAGATCGCACTTCAGATTCAATGATGAAGACCGAGTATATGGCAGCTAGTGATGCTTCGAAAGAAGCATCGTAGCTTCGTAAGTTCCTTAGGGATTTTGAGGTAGTTCATGACATGAATAAGATGGTATCGCTGTATTATGATAACACTACAGCAATAGCTAATGCTAATGAACCAAGATGTCACAAGAAGAGTAAGCATATTGATCAAAAGTATTGTGTAATAAAGGACATTCAAGGATAATTTAGCTGATTTATTCACTAAGACATTAACTGCGAGAGTTTTCGAGAAGATGTGGAAGCTATGGGAATGCGAGATTTGTCATATTTACTCACTTAGTGCGAGTGAGAGATTTTTAAACATATATGCGCTAAAGAGTAAATGAAATATATTTTTGGAGACATTTTTATCAATAAAGAATTTATTTATTATTCATATATAAAATTATTTTCTCTTCTACGTTCATATTGTTGGATGTATGATAAGCAAATAAAAATCTAATACTATCGGTCTAAACTTTAAAAATCAGACATATGATGGATAAATTATGTGAAAAATATGATTCATAAGACACACGAGAGTAAAATTGGATGTTTTATTGTCGATTTGGTACTTCATCCACGTTAGGGCCGGCAATACGGGTTGCGACACGACGACACGACACGAATCCGACACGCTTTTTTGCGGGTTAGTGTCGGAAAATTTGACCACGGGTCATTTTAGTGTCGACCCGAAACTGACCCGTCAAAAAATGGGTCGTGTTCGGGTCAACTCGTCTGACACTAAAATGACCCGTTTCTGACCCGTATTTAATTAATTAGCTTTTAAAAAATTAATATTATTTCATATATAATATAAGCTCTTAAAATATCAAACCTTACCTCTCTTATCACTCATCTTCTTGTTGAAGTGGTATGAAACTCTTCTAATTTTATTTTTTTTTAATATTATATATATTAATGTGGGCGGGTTAGAGGCGGGTTGCGGGTCATAATCAGGTTACGGGTCAAAATCGGGTCACGAGTTATTATTTTTTGGCACTATGCATAAGAAACGGGTTGACACGGGTCGGGTTAGTGTCAACCCGTGTCAAAACAGGTCGGGTTAGGGTTGAGAATTCTCAACCCGTTCGGGTCACGGGTCGGGTTAGTGTCGACCTAATTTTGTAAAAATTAACTCCAACCCGACACGAACCCGACCCGCCAACACGTTTTGCCACCCCTAATCCACGTGGTGAACAGTTTTCCCATTTTCACAGCCAGTACCGGGGTCTAGATTTTGATCCTGGCACCGTAGAAATTGCCTCCCGCCACTCTTTTCTTACCTTCTTACCCTTTCTCTCCCCTTTCTTCTCTCTCTCCACTGGAACAGGAGGAGAAAATAAAAACAAAAAAAAAAGGAAAATTGGACAGGGTATATAAAAGGAAGCAGAATTTCTGGCGCGAGGAAGTTGAGTTAGCGCGCCCCCAAAGATGGCTGTCCGTTCTCATTGCCTCCTCCGCTTCATCCTGTTCTTCTCTCTCTTCTCTCTCTCCTTCGCCGGCGGAACCGACGTCACCCTCGAGGACGATTCCTCTCCCAAATCTCCCTCCTGCCACAATCCTTTCAATCTGGTGAGATAAATTTTTCCTCATTTCTCGATCTGATGTGTTTCAATTCGATTCGGTTCAGATTTCGCCTCTGTTTCATGGGAATATGTCAATGGCGAGAGATTAATTTAGGAATTGGATGGATGCTTGTGAGAGTTTTGAGGAATTTGTATGTTTTGGATCCAAGTTGAGCAAAATTATATTTTTAATGTGCCTTCATTTCGTTCTCGTTAATTTTTGGGGTCCGCATGTAGGACACCATGATTCTGGAAAATGGTTCCAGAAGAATAATATTAGCCACTACACAAGGCATAATGAATCAACATTGGGAAATTCATGCTTTGATAAGTTGTTGAAATTAAGAGTGTCTGATTTGTAAGACAAATACAGAATAGCGCTTGTTTTGTTTGCTCCAGGGATTTGTCGTCTAACTCTGATTTTTTTAAATAGGTTACATTCTTTTAAATCGAGAGAGAGAGAGAGAGAGAGAGAGAGGGAGAGATGCTGGATTCAAATTTTTTTTTTCAAATATGATTGTCCAGTAATTGATTTCGACGTTAGCACACATGACCCACCTGGAGAATTCTGGAGTGTTTTTGTCGTTTCTCCACCACCGATTCTTAATCATCCTTAAGCTACATTGCAATTTGTAAAAAGGGGAGAAGGTGTGTGTTTGTTCAGGGCATGGTGTGTGGTTTCTGCTTCAGTTGTTGAACATAAGTTGAGAGAACTATGGATGAGTTCTATGAGGAAGAAGACGTGGTTATATGGTCACATAAATTATGGTAGTTTGTGAAAGAAATAATGCTGATATTATTTGTAATATTATTAGTGCATATTATTTCTGCTTATAAGTGAAAATGCAAATCAATTGATTCAGAGTGTTTGCTGCGTTTGAATATTTTAGGTCAAGGTTACACCATGGGTTGATGGTGACGAAGAAGAAAGTTTAGTTGGGGTGAATGCAAGATTTGGGGCTTTATTGCCTTCGCATGCTAATAAACATCTCAGATTGCCAGCTGTTTTCTCAAATCCCCTGAATGGCTGTTCCAGTTCTTCATCTACGGTTTTCCCATTATTTCACTTCTTGCTTTTATACTTTATTTGTATATGAACTTAAATTCTCTGGTGAAGATTTTTCAAGACTCTTTTATGTAACTTCTCACTGTTTTGGTAGTTGTTGTAACTTGAAATCTTTAGTTATAGCTTTGACAGAATTCGTTGGACGAACTTGGTGCTACTTTTCTAAACCATTTGGTGGACTCGTCCCTTTTACCTTGCAGTTATCCGGTCAGATTGCCTTGTCGATACGTGGTGATTGTGATTTTACAAAGAAAGCAGAAGTTGCACAGGCTGGTGGTGCTGCCGCTTTATTGGTGATAAATGACAAAGAAGGTTCCATTCTATCATGATTTTTTTTTTTTCACACTGATGTCACTTGCAATTCTTAAATTTTTTATTAAAGCTCCCGTTTTGGCGCAAGATGTTATACAATGATTAGATGGAATAAGTAAAATCCATATAGCAAGTTAGCACCTTGGTGGAACACTTTAGTAGCTGCAGTTTAATTGACGGAGACTACATTAGGCCAGATAATGGAATTATTTCGTCTTATGATGGTTTGAGTTGGCTACTATAACCAAACACCTGAATACTGTTTTTTTTTTTTTTTTTTTTTTTTTTGGGGGTTGTGGGTGGGGGATTTTCAATTTTAATGGGTCCTTAAGTTTAAATGTACAGTTGAAAGTTATTTTCTCACAGAAGGAAAAAACGTAGAAATAAAGAAACTAGGAAAGTTCAAATGCAATTGACTCTAATGTTCTTAATTTTTCTTTTTTCATTACCTTTCTAAAACTTAGTTCTTTTTTTCCATCTACTGTTTCAGATCTTTACAAGATGATCTGTTCTGAGAATGAGACTGCTTTAAATATTTCTATTCCTGTTGTGATGATGCCAAAGTCGGGAGGAGAAGCTCTTAACAAATCTATGGCAAGTGGAAAGAGAGGTTTGCTGCAAAATTTCTTTCATTTCTTCCAAAATTCAAGTACCTAGAATCAGGTAGGATGACATACCGTCACCACAGAACTTATAGGACCAAGTTTATTTAGATTGCTTGTTGGGAAGTGCTTCATAGGCTTAGTCTGAAATGATGTGGTTGTAGCCTGTTTTTCTTTTTAAGCTCTTTTATTCAACATGGTTTTGAATTAATTTTTCGTGGAGAAAGGAAGAAAATACCATTATATGTCAAAATGTGCACAGATATAACAAGTTTTCATGTAAAAATGTGCAAAAGAGAATGAGATTCTGCTTCAGCATATTTCTTGGAAACTGAGGCTCCAGAAGGTCTATGGTTTTTATTGATTTTCTTTTCAAGGTTACAAATGCTGGTTGCCTCAATTACATGATGTTTGTCCTTTTATTATTGGCAAACGATATGTATAAACATGTTGCTTATAGACGTGCAGTTTGCATATTTTCTTATATGGTTTAATGTTTGCTTCAACTTACATTAGGTCCACATATTAGCCGATGTTCATTTCCCCAATTATTTTGCTTGTTTTAATCCAATGGTGTATGAATGATTTTGATATTCTTGAATGCAGTGGAGCTTCTATTATATTCTCCAAAACGTCCAATTGTGGACTTCTCAGTGGTATTTTTATGGACGATGGCTGTTGGAACACTTGTATGTGCTTCACTTTGGTCGGAATTTACAGCTCCTGATCGCATAGATGAGCGTTATAATGAGCTATCCCCTAAGGTTTAGTTCTTAAACGTAAACAGTTTTGCTATTTTTGTTTTAATTTTTATTTTTTTTTTAAGAATAATTGGTTTCATAAGCTTCAAAGCTGAGATATGTGGAAGCCTTATATTTCTGCGTGCAAGCTGCTTTAATTTAATCAATTTATACAACCATTCACTTCAATCAATGTATACTTCCATTCATCCTTATTCTTTTTTTTTGGTTGGGGGGTGTTACATGATGCTCTGATAGATATTTTTAAGTTCAATAATTTTGTTCTAGACACCATGTGATCTCTGATAGTTACTTTCTATACCTGTGTTTCTTCTATTTGAAATTAGCAATGCTAACTGAATACATGCAATAAAATGCTTGGCTGGATTTATGCTCATTTTCTAAACTCCCAAATACATTCATAAGCGCAATATTCATAAGGGTATCTCTTAAGGAGGCAATAGCGTTCATTTGGATAAGTAGATGTTCATATTGGTATGTTTGCAGCTGAGTACGTGCATATTAGGCACATCAATGTGCACATTTGTATTTTGGGCAATCAGTTGTTGTAGGATATGCTATGTTTGAATCTTCTCTTCTTTCACTGTCTAGGAATCTGTAGCAGCCAAAGATGATTCTGAAAAGGAAATTCTTGATATAAGCGCAAAGGGTGCTGTAATCTTTGTAATAGTGGCATCCACCTTTTTGGTGCTGCTATTCTTTTTTATGTCATCTTGGTTCATCTGGGTGCTGATTGTACTTTTCTGCATTGGTGGTATTGAGGTATAGTATTGTTTTTTTTGCTGTTTAATTTCTTGCTTAAACTTACTAATGATAAATCTTTCGGAGAAAGAATAAAATTAACACCCCGAGTATGAAAGGGAAATGGAAGTAAAAGGGTCTTGAAGTGTAGAGTAATTCTCGTTTTGTGCATGTGGTTGACAGTGAGACAAAGCTTTTTTCTCTTTTTCTTTAAGGATTTCTCATCCTCCTCTTTTTTTGTACTCCTTTTTTATTTAATAAAGTCTGCTTCTTGTTTCAAAAAAAACAAATGATAGTGAGACAAAGCTTTGGCCTGAACTTAGAAAATTTCACTAATCCCCAGTTTTCTTGAATTTTGTTAATATGGTATGGTTTCTAGATCTTCTCTGATAGAAAGAATTACGCCACCGAAGTGAAGTACTGTTATGGTCAACTTTCATTTTGTTTCCTCAGGGGAGATACCTGGAGGTTAAGCCAATGGTATGGAAATTGAAATTTTAACTTGCCCTCAAATGAAAAATCATGTCAAGAACTAGGTCATGTCTATGCAAAATCCATAAGAACGAGATTTAGGAATTTAAGGATTTTCAGAATTTCTTTTATGTATGATTGTTTATGTCACTGTCTTTAACATATTAACAGTAATTCCAACCAGTTAAATTTGTTTGCTTCTGTGTCCTACTCATTGATGCAACTTTGATTTCCAGGGAATGCATAATTGTGTCGTGAGTCTGATCACGAGGTACACATATTTGCATTTTTTTGGTGCACCGTTTTTACTATCTGTTGTGTTATATGTTTACATCGTTTTTTTTTTTTTTAAAAAACTATTATGGAGCAGTAAATGCCGAAACTGTGCAAAGAAATCAGTAAATTTGCCGCTATTTGGAGAGGTTTCTATCCTCTCGCTTGTTGTATTATTTTTCTGTGTAGTATTCGCAATTTTCTGGGCTGCAAATAGGCGGGCTTCTTACTCATGGATTGGCCAAGATGTTCTTGTAAGTGATGTATCGAGCATGATTTTACCATGCATTCATTTTAAAGAATTGGCTTGACTTTGGTTGATAAATTTGAGCTTTTGATACGCTTATCACTCGCTTGTATGCAGTGCATTGAATGATCTAAACTACTGATTCATTCTCCTTTTCTTTCAAGTCTAACATTTTCAATGGTCATATATGTTGCCCTAGAATGCTATGAGTTATGTATATGTGCATGAGTGAATAATGAGACTTTTTATTGTTTCTAAAAATTGGTAAAACAGGTGTAGCTTCTTTTTTTTTTTTTCCTTTTTTTTTTTGGGTCTGAATTTTAAGACTTATTTGGGAGAGGTTGTCATTACCGAGCCCCTCAGAACTTGTTTACCTAATTATTCTCTTTTTTCTTTTATGTATATGCTGCAACATGCAGTTTACTGGTCGTCTATGCTGCACAGCTGCAGCTACCTACGTTATTTGAACTCCTAATTTTCTTGACTCTCTTTGGCAGGGTATCTGCTTGATGATAACAGTCTTACAAATTGCTCGCTTGCCTAATATCAAGGTCCCATAGTTTATATCAGCATTCAACTCTTAACTCATGTCTCTATCGTGCCTCTTTTCTTTTTTAAAATATGTGTATATATTCGGACCACATCTCAGGTTGCTACTGTACTACTCTGCTGTGCGTTTGTCTACGATATCTTCTGGGTATTCATATCACCAGTTATATTTCATGAGAGTGTTATGATTGCGGTATGTTTAATTGAGATCAATGTTTTTATTTTATTTTATTTTATTTTATTGAGTTTTTGGATGGACCATTTCTTTTGTGCTAGGCGGTGAAATTTGTGCCATAATTTGTAATTTGTTGTGACAGTGGAAATCTAAGACAGCATCTTATGGAAAAGGAAAGGGGGATGGGGCATGGGGCGAATGGAAGATAGTTTATTTTATTATTTTTCAGTGATATTTTGTTGGCCTGTAGTAAAAGCTCAATCTTATGGAGAGCAATATTTCTGATTGTTGTAGTTTCTTAGTAACGCTCTCAAAAATTTCAGACTCCCGTTGTTGAGGAATGTAGCAAGCTTGACGTTCCCAAGGTTTGGGTTTCATGATAGATACTTTCACATAAATAGAATAAGATGAAGAGTGACGAACATTTTTGCCACCAATATTTACGTGGTTGAACAAATGTTATTGGCTGACAAATTCATTGAACCATGCAAGTGCAAAAGATGGGATTAGTGGGGAAGGGGAGTTGTTTGTCATGCCATCTTGTGGTCTTTCTTTGTTATAAATATTTGCATATATGCAAACATATCATTAACTGTAATTTTCTTGTATGATTTAGGTGTATGAGATTGATCACAGATAATATAATTTCTCCATTTCGTATTCAATATGCATTTGCTGCTCTTTCTTCCTGTTTTCATTGTGAGTACTATACTAGGCGGGACACACATTCACTCATAGTCTTCCTTGCCAGTGGCTGAAGTACAGGCTTTGACTAAAAACAGACCTAAAGGGCACTTATTTAGTTTGTTCCTGGCCATGGTTTAAAAAGGCGTTCGAGGCGCTTGATCAGCGCTTCAAGGATTAAGCCTTGAATGGCTTGAACGAGGCTTATGCCTTTTTTCATTGAGGCGTGCGCCTTGAGGCGTTTTTGCCTCGAGGCTTATGAGGCGTGAGCCTCAAATTGAAGGCTATTTTGAGCCGGTTTTCAATCCAATCTTTTTTTTTCCCTTTCAAAGAAAGTCAACCCAATATCAAAATCGGGCTTTAATCAGATAAAAATATGCAAATAGATTTTTGAACCCTAAGTCTACCATCTTGTTCGACACTTCTTCATCATCTGCCCCCATCTTCATCATCGACCCTTTCTTGATCATCAACCCCTGTAACTTTCAAGCCCACTGCCCTATGAGCAGTGACAAGAACGGCGGCCCACCGACAGCAGCCATCTCCTGATTCTGACCTCCTCAGCCCTCACTCCTTAGGTTTTTTTCCCCCTTTTTCTTTTATTTTCTACCATAGGTTGCGTTTTTTTTTTTCTTTTTTCCCCTCTTATAGCTACTGTAGTAATGTATATTTTATAGAAGTAGGTGTTATACAAAAGTTATAATGTTATATAAAATGAAAGTTATATAAAGAGTGCAGTATGTGATTTTTATTCATTTAGATCTATAGTTATTTCATTTTCTCAAAAAAAAAAAAAAGGTTATCTTATGTGCTATAAAAGCCATATAATTATAACCGTATTAGAAGAACAGTAGCATACATATTATATTATATGTGTTTTATGCACTTTCTTATTGTCTTATGGTTTTGTGATGAACTAAGTGTGTGTTTTATGGCATGTTTATGAATTTTATTCAACTTTCTGAATTTTTTTACTTTGCATTTGAGGCTTACGCCTCAATCCGCCTCGAGGCTTATGCCTCGAGTCAATTAGACAAAACGCCTCGGTTCCCGTTTTCGCCTTTTAAAACCTTGTTCCTGGCTGTGTGATATTCTGAGCATTTGGTTAAAATGTTACTGAGTTCTGTTCCTTAAGAAAATATGATATATCTTTGTATTTTTGTTGTTACAACTTAGCTTTTGAGGAGAATCGTACACATTTTTCTGGAACATATTTGTACTTCAACCTACATTACTGGCCTTGCAGTTAGTTCCATGTTATGGGTGGCTCCCATGTATGAATTAGGGGTGCAAAGTGGGGTGGGGATAGTTCGATGGATACAATAGTGAAGCTGGTCCACCTCCTTACAGCTTTCTTAGATTTTTGCTTGGTTGTCTTGTTTTGTTCAGCATGTCAAATAGAGCACAATGGTGCAGTTTGCTAGTTCCTAATGTGGGTTTTGTTTCTTTGCTTATAGGTCGCACGAGGGGATAATAGCGGTGGAGAAGCTATTCCCATGCTTTTGAGAATCCCCCGTATATTTGACCCTTGGGGAGGTTATGATATGATTGGTTTTGGTGATATTCTCTTTCCAGGCTTGCTTGTTTCATTTGCTTTTCGGTACTGATCATCCCTACTTCGTAATTTTTCTGTAGCAAGCATGATATAGCTCCTCTTCTTCTTCTTCTTCCTAATAACTGAGCTATCCTATATTGGTTCCGTCAAAGGATTGCGGAGTAAAAGTCCAAAACACAGAAAAGGGGTGACATTTTTCACTTTTCATTTGAACTTTTTCTTCTTCTTCTTCTTCTTCTTCAATCTTTTATTAAAATAAATACTGAACTGAGCTATCCTATATTGGTTCCGTTAAAAGATTGCAGAGTAAAAGTCCACAACACAGAAAAGAGGAGACATTTTCACTTTTCATTTGAATTTTTTTTCTTGATATTGTGTGTGCATTTGTTTCTGTTTTAATGGATTGGTTTTATAGAGTGGCTGTTTTTCATTGTCTCAGATTCGACAAAGCCAACAAGAAAGGTCTAACAAACGGGTATTTCACTTGGTTGGTGATTGGCTATGGATTTGGTGAGTGCCCTTGGAGCATTTTCTTCTCATAAATTAATATGTTTGCATGAGTAGGGGACAGGCGAAAGACAAGCTCTTTCAAGCTGGTTAGAAGACATTTTTGTTTCCCTTTACCTTAGATCCAAAAAATTACATGTCAATCCATTTAGCAGACGTTTATCAAATATGAAGGAAAACATGAAAGTGTTAATTTTGACGGTACCAGCCATGCGTTCCTACGATGGTCCATTTGTTGATACTAATGGAAAATTGTTGCTTTTTACAGGCCTCTTTCTGACGTATCTTGGATTGTATTTAATGGATGGGCATGGTCAGCCCGCTCTTCTCTACCTTGTTCCAGTGTACACTAGGTAATAATTCAGTGCATTGGCTCATATCAGACCTTGTTTCCTGGTTTTGTAACCAAAAGTTTGCTCTGGGCTATTCGCATGCATCTCTTTTCATTTGGTCAGTGGAATTCAGATCTTCTTATGTTTTTCAGGTGTTACTGTCATTTTGGGTCTAATAAGAGGTGAACTGAAACAACTTTGGAACTATAGCTCTGAGGCAGCCACATCTAGCCTTTCCTCTGGGGAGCCCTAAAAGCTTTAGATTAGTCAGATCTCCCAACTGTATATTGATCAAATTGGGCTGATCTTCCTTAGTCTTTAATGTAAAAAACTTACTTCAATTTGTTACTTCTCGAGGATCCTGTATTAACACGATTGAAGAATTCATAGTGATGAGAACATTGTGTGATTGTACCATTCGAGGCAAATTCAAAATGGGAATGACTGATATTATTCACACTCCTTCCGGTTCAGCTTGTCCCGCTTAATTCTTCTTGTTGTAGAGTTGTGGTTCATTTTCCTCTGATGTGACTATTTTACCTTTTTAACTTTTGTATGATTTTATTTTGCTGTTCAAGCAATTCCTTGCTTGTTCATTACACCATGACTCTCGTATGATTTTTAGTGTATGTACGTTCCTCGATGAGGTTGCACTAGACAATGGGACATAAAATTCTTCTTGGAATTCAGGAGAAAAGAAGAAAAGAAGAAAAAGGAGAGAAGTGAGAGAAATTTTATATCGGAAAAAAAAAAAAAAAAGAGAACAAGAAAAAGGGAAGGAGCATGAAAAAGGAGCAACCTTCGTGAGCTTAGTAAATCCACATAAAATTATGAGGGAAAGAAACATATGAAACTATGAACAATACAAGTAGTTGGAAACCAATGACATAAGGACTTGATTTATAGGCAATTTTTGGGTCGAGAAACCAATTTTACCCTAGAGTAGAGCAGGAATGTTTTAGTTGTTAGATTAACTTTTAATGGTCTGATTTGTGATTGAAAGCAAATGTTTAACATGAACAATTCAGATCAGACTATTAAAATCCTAACTAGATGGCTAAAACACCCTACTCTATTGTTGAAGCAAAATTACCTTATCTGCTATAAGACTTCCCTAATCTATAAGCACTTCTTAAGATTTTTGGTCTAATCTAATTCAGTCTGATACTTGGATCAAACCAATTGGCAACCTTTTTTTTTTTTTGGATATTTATCCTTTTATATCATCTGTTTTAGGTTTATTTAAAAATATATTTTTAGTTTTTAATCTCATCAAATATATACTTTTATATAAGATTTAATAGATAAATTTATACCTTACCTATAGTCAATAGTTGATTTTCACCTTTAAAATGATTAATTATCCTTAAGTAAAAGAAAAATAAATTCAAACTTTTAGAAAATAAGAAGATAAATACAAAACACCTATTTTAAGGGTATTCTATACATTTTTGAAGGCAAAACCCTTAGTATAAAATTTTAAGTTATTAAAGTTTTCTTATTTTTTAATTCAAGGGTATTTTGGGTAATTTCTCAGGTTAAAGTTGAAAATTGATTATTCTAATATGAAAGTATACATTCGATAAGATCAAAAACAAAAATATATAGTTTTCACAAACCTAAAATATAGGGTATAAAAGGTAAATAATCTACATTTTTTTCTTATAGGTTCAAGACGTGTTCAAGTCACCATGCCCCTTATGACTTCGGAGACACACTGAGCTGTAATGGTTAGGAGGGGGACCTAAAGCTCATGATCCCTCAAGGGTGAGCTAAGAAATCCCATTCTCAGACTCGGATTTTAAGTTGAAACTCGCCTATATGAAGGCGTAGTCACTTGTAATTGTAAGTCGACAATATGGCGGTGAATTCGTCCCGGAGATGAAGCCATAGTCCCTAGTAATTGTTAGTCAACCATAAGACTGTAAATTCATTCCCAAGATAGTCATTTGGTTCCTGAGTTTAAACATAAGGTTTAGGGACAAATTTTACGAATTTCTCCTGAACTATATCACTTGTATCAAAATGTCCCCCAAACTTTAAAACCTACCTATTGTACCCCTTAGGACTATAATACTTCTCTATACGTACCCTTGAACTTTGAAACGTATCTTTTTAGACAAAGTAATACCTGTTACTCTCATTAAAAGGACAAATTCATTAGCTTATTCAAACACTCAAAGAACCAACTGGAATTATGGTAGTTCTCTATTTTTCCTATATCTTTGTCTCGTTTTTAAGCAAGTACTCTAAAAATAGAATATATGAAAATTTGGTGCCTAACTAGTTCATTTAAAGTGAAAAGGACATTCATATTAACCCCTACGTATCATATTTATTCTTAAATTAAACCGAAATTCAGCAATTCTATCCCAAAAAACAAAATGTTTCAAAGTTTGAGGGGTAACTTTGGAGAAATATTATACTTAAGAGACACAATATATGCATTTTAAAGTTCAGGGGCATATTAACACAAGCGACATAGTTCGGAATAGAATTCTGTAATTTATCCTAAAGTTTAAATAGAAATTTAAATTTGTTTAATTTTTATAAAAGAAAACACAAGCATAAAAAATTTGAACCAAAACTTTTTGATTCTAACCTATGAAACAAACAAGGGCTTACACACACCCTGTGTCACATCATTCATGCCAATGCAAACAATTTAAAAAATGGCTGTGCTTTACAAAATTTGCAAATGGCTATCAGAGTTCTAATAATTTTGAAGATTAAGATGCGGCTATATTGAAAGAAAAAGGAAAACAACATTACGAATAAAGTTGTTAAACAAAAAAGAAAAAAGAAAAAGGAAAAAGAAAAAGGAAAAAAAGTCCTCAAAAACATAATTCTCCATACATAAAGAAGTTTATTTCCGCTAACATATAAAATTAGGGTTAATTGTTTAATAGCACTATAAGAAAATTGCATTTTGAGAATAAAACTAGTTTTTTTTTTTTGTGTCATTGCCACGTTAGATTTTTTTATGACTATAATAAAAGAAATTTACGAACAATTATAATAGCATATTCTGTAATCACTCATGATAATTATAAAAATCACGTATATAGTAGCACAGTAATAACATAAAAAATTAACCAAAATCAATATTTTATTAATATACTTTTTATGGTTAATTTCATAAATAGTTCTTGAAGTTTACCCTCAGTCCCGGTTTAGTCTTTAACATTTAAAAAATCCTATTTTAGTCTATAATCTATTACTTATGTAATGAAACATAAGTTGATTTTTTTTTTTTTTTGATAATGGGAATTCATTTCACTCAAATGGCAAAAGTAATACAAAATAAGAAGATCATGAAAGACGCTATAGTACATGAGTAGAAACTCCCCTTTGATGATGGATTCGTCAAGTAGTTCGGATGACGCTCAAAGGGACAACCACACATCAGAAACCCGCAATTAAGAAAGTACATCGGCATACTAAAAACAAGCACATGTGCTCTTTTTGGCCTAATTACCCAGTTCGATGGGATCTTCCAGTCAATCAGATGCCAAAACATTGTGGCTCTAAGTCCACCGCCCCTACCTACAATTGATGAATATTTCTAATCATTCAAGAGGCATTATTCACTAGCACTAAGGCTAACATTGACTCCTTCTAGATCAAAATCTAGAAACACAAAAACCCCAACCTGAAGCAAATCAGACGGAACATACGGACTGTTAAGAGGTGGAAACAACACCTCTATTTTACATCAACACACCAACTTACCACTGAAACTAAACTACTACTAATTGACGAGAACATCATCGGTCTTATTACAACAAACCCAGAAATCACACAAAAAATAAAACACAACATCATGCTTCCATCTTCATCGAGATTCTCGTAATACTTTATATAAGTATTGGATAATCATGCACTTTAAATAACAAATTATGCATTATTATTTATATATGCATATCTATATACTGTGTTTGGATAATCATAATTTTGAACATCATAGTTATTATATATACAAGTGCATATATAATATACTAACATTCAATATTTAATTTTATCCTTTTTTAAAAAAATTAAAACTCACCTAAAAAACAATCTAATAAATTATTTCTTATTTGAGTTACATGAACCAAAGTCGTATTTTATTTCTCATTTTATTTTTTTTATTTTTTTTGAATTTTAGTCCTTAATAATACTTTGCTAATGAAGGGATCAAAAAGTGAAACAAAATAATAGATTAGGGAATATAAAGTGAAACAACGTAATAAATTAGGGACAAATGGGACATTTTAAGAATATTCCATTAAACATGTAATACCCAATTAAATCAAGGACCAAAATTGAATAAAGTAAAAGATTAAGGGCCAAAATAGGACTTTATTAAACGTTGAGGGCTAAAATGGGATAAGAGGGTTAATTTTAGGGACTGTTTGTGAAATTAACTCTACTTTTTATTAGTGCCATAAAAAGATTAATTTGCATAATCTCAAATTGAAGGAAAGGTGTGATCCAAAAAATACCCTCACACTTTACACTAGTTTTATTTATTTTGGTATGTTATTTTTATGATTAAAAGGCTATTTATATTTATATTTTTATATCTTGTATTTTGCTTTTTATAGGAAAGTATACCTTGTGTTTTGAAGTGTTGCATTTATGTACTATTAAATTATATTTAATACCTAAATGTGTACTATTTCTCAATAAACATATAATCTTGACTAGAGAATGTCTTTTCAACTCCAAAAATACCCTCAAAAATCTAAAAATTCTTATTAAAAAAATGCAATAGACCAAGTTTCTTGAAAAAGTTTGAAGAATCTGCCTAAAAGAAAAAGAAAAGAAAAAAAGACATTGCAATAGACAAGTATCTTAAACTTCAGCGAAAACTATAGACCAAGAATCTTGAAAAAGTATGAAGAATCTGTAACAAAAAAAAAAGGCATTGCAATAGACAAGTTTCTTAGCAACAGGAATTAGCATTATCTGAATCTTCCCTCTTTGACTTTCCTCACCTTCTTCAACTCATCCCTCTTTTGAAACCATAAGCCTATTTGGCATTGCCTCTGGAGGCTTTTTTAGCTTCTATAATCGTA
The DNA here is from genome assembly GCA_025403435.1 of Artocarpus heterophyllus. NCBI lineage: Eukaryota > Viridiplantae > Streptophyta > Magnoliopsida > Rosales > Moraceae > Artocarpus > Artocarpus heterophyllus. The sequence goes on from CM046341.1 coordinate 20,834,761, forward strand.
TACAGCAGTTTAAGGTGTTTAGTAAACCTTGCCTTTGAAAATTTGCTTCTAAAAATTGTTGCTCAGTAGTATAAATTGAGAAGCAGCCTAAGAGTTACTTTTTAATAGCAACTTCTGCTTTTATAATTTAAAATTACTAGACTAACCTTAGTAATAATAAGTAATGCTCAAATAAATCAAATAGTATGTTTTGCTAAAAACAAAATATATTATAAATAGGATTAGAAATATATTCAAATATTTCAAGAAAAAACCAAAACTTATTAGAAATAAATCAAATAAAAATGAATAAATCAAAACATAAGAAAGACTCTCCAAAGTCAGAAGAAGAAAGAGAATACATGAAGAAGGTGCCTTATGCTTCAACAGTGGGTAGTCTCATGTACGCCATGCTTTGCACACGACCGGATATTTGTTTTGCAGTCGGGATTATAAGTCGATTTCAAGCGGATCCGGGACCAAACCATTGGGTTACGGTCAAGCATATTTTCAAGTACTTGAGAAAGACTCGAGAGTATATGCTTGTGTATTCGGGTAAGGACTTAACTCCTCTAGAGAGATCGACTTCTAGTTTTGTGTTTACTTTGGGCAGTGGTGCCATCAGTTGGAGGAGTGTGAAGCAAGATTACACTTTGGATTCAATAATGAAGGCTGAGTATGTGGCGGCTAGTGATGCTTCAAAAGAAGTAGTGTGGCTCCGCAAGTTCCTTGGGGATCTTGAGGTAGTTCTTGGCATGAATAAGGCAGTATCACTATACTGTGATAACAGTGCGGTGGTAGCTAATGTTAAGGAACCAAGATTTCATAAGAAGAGTAAGCATATTGACTAGAAGTATTATGTGATAAAGGACTTCGTACAAGGCGGGCATGTTGCTGCGTGCAAAATCACGTCAGAAGATAATTTAGCTAATCTATTTACGAAGACACTTACTAGGAGAGTCTTCGAGAGGCATGTGGAAGCAATGGGGATGTGAAATTTGTCATATTTATTCACTTAGTGCAAATGGGAGATTGTTAGACATGTATGCCCTAAGGATTAAAAATGTAATATATTTTTGGAGACATTTTTATTAATAAAGAATTTATTTATTATTTATATATCAAATCTTGTCCTCTTTACGTTCATATTTGTTGAATGTATGATAAGCAAACAAAAGTTTGAGACTATGGGTCTAAACCTTTATAAATTAGGTATATGATGGACAGACTATGTGGAAGACACGATTCTTAAAGTGATAGTCTAAATTATAAGATCCTCAATCTAGAGAATAAAGTTAGGCGCTATGTTCATGTAAAGATTGTTATGTTGTATGTACCCCTAACGAAAGATGGTTTGTCTTGGCCATCAGAGGAGGACTTCATGAATAGAAACATTAGTGCATTGTCATGGATGACAATGCATTGGATCATCAGATAAAGTGAATTGATTTAGATTAATAATTTTGTCTTGGTAAATCAATTCACTTTGGACAATCATTTGTATTGTATCTTAATCCTGAGATAAATAGTGCACTCATTGTCTTGACTTATGTCTTTTGATGTACCAAAGGGTGACATCCACGTTTTATGTTGGTACGCATGCCAGTACGTTGGAAGCATGACTTTGGATAGCATAGACCTGTTATTCATAGATATAGAATCCATAGCTCCTCTTCAGGAGTAGTTGATATCCTGTAATTGAAAAACTAGAGTGCTCAACCATTTGGATACATAGGTGTAACCAAATGGTATACTGTCCTTAGATAGTAAGTTTTTTGATGGTGAGCTAATGGAATGTAAGATCAAAATAATTGAGAATGTAAGATAGAATTTAACCTCAAGCCGATTATGGATAATCTTATGGGGATACGATACATTATGATATGTCATGAAAACTTAGCTATACGGGCTTCGTAATTTTATATAGTTTGAGAGTGCAGCTCTAAGCTTTTAGTAGAGTAGTGTTAGAGTTGATAATTATGATATGTATATCTAGGATATTGGGTTTCATAATTATCGAGAGCTTGAACTATATAGGTCCATTAGATCCCCTTTGCTAGTTTATAAAAAATTCTATAACGATACGGCGTGTTTTTTCAATAATTGATGACTTGTGTCAAATTATCATATTGGATGAAAATTCGGTAGGATCAGATAATTCATGTCTGTATATCGATTGAATTAATTTTGTGAAAATTAATTCAAGATAAACTTGTTGAATTATCAGGATCAGATAATTCATGTCTATTTATCAGTTGGATTAATTTTCAATAAATTAATTCAAGATAAACTTGTTTAATTATCAAGAATATTTATTTTCCTAGAGATTATCTAAATATGACTATTTTAATTAGATAATTTCTCTATTGGATTATTTGAATTAAAACTGAGGCTCAATCTCAAGAATCTTGGGTGAAAAATAAAAGATTCGTAGGAATCATTTATCATAAGTTTGGTAGGCCGATCTTTAAGTTTGACCTATCAATGGAGTAAGTTTGGTAGGCCTATCTGACAGTTCGGCTTGCTAACCAAATGATAAATAGATAACGTGTTTTCACACAAATTTTATTTGATATTGATTCTGATTCGAATGTTCGAGGTCTTATCTGATAAGGACTAACCCCTAGGCCCAACCTCTATAAATAGGGGAGTGAAACTCATTGTTGTTTAGATAAATTGAGAGATTGAGAGTGAGACTTTGCTGGTGAGACTCTGAAACTCCCTGTGAGCTATTGTTCACACATCACAAACTATAGCTTTGGGTTTTCTCAATTGGTTGGAATGAGAGTTGCCTGGTGGAAGAGCTATACGAGTGTGCCCATACACACACCGGTCATGGATAGAGAATAGCAAAGAAAGCTATTTGGTTGAGGTCCTTCTGCAACGTTCTTTCTTTTCATCGATTACGTGAGCTTTCGACAAACAAGGTTAGGAAGATCAGGTTAATTTATGCATATAGCATGTCAAGCTTATATTTTGGAAAATACTCTGGTATAAAAATTTTTTAAAATTGCTGCGTACTATTTTTCCAACACCATCACCACCTTTAATGCCTTTAAAAATGAACTTAAAAGGCAATTCTATCTAGAGAATGCTGAGGAAGAGGCAAGTGGTTACTTGTAGAGACTTAAACAGTCAGGCAGTATCCGAAACTATGTGAAAGATTTCATAGCTCTCATTCTAGAGATTTTGGATATGTCCTACAAGGACTCCCTTTTTTTCTTAATGGACGGGCTACAATCATAGGCAAAGATGGAGCTTAGGCGTTGTGGTGTGCAAGACCTCACCATTGCAATTGCAGTTGCTGAGAGCTTGATTGACTACTCAATCCAAAAGGAGTCAAAGTCCAAAGAGAAGAAAGGCAACACCAACAAGGGTGGAGGACACCACTTCAAAAACCATCACAAGGAGGGAGGCAAGGACCATGTCTTGTCCAAGCAAAAGGACAAAAAGAAGCAGAATGAGGGTCAAAATGGCTCTAGACCCAAAAACAATTGCTTCTTATGTGACATACCTTATTGGATTCTAGGTTGTCCTAAGAGAAAGAGCCTCAATGATATGACTGCATCCTTTGAAGAACAAGGGACATAAAGTAATAAAAAGAGTGTTCATGTTGGCTCTATGCAACTCTTGGATGTTATTCAGAGTACTCCAAAAACTCAAGCCAAGGGATTGTTATTCGTGGGTGCTAATATCAACAGGAAGGACATTAAGGCCTTGATCGATATAAGTTCGTCCCTTAACTTTTATCTCTATTGAAGAAGCCCAAAGGTTAAGCCTTATAGTAGTTGGTGGAGGGGGCTCCATCAAAGCCATCAATTCGTCGGCCAAGCCTATTCGAGGCATAGCCTGGGGGGTAAAGACCACCCTTGGGGCATGAATAGATTATTTGGATTCATCTGTGGTACCTATGGATGACTTTAAAGTTGTCCTTGGTATAGAGTTTCTCAACCAAGTGAAGGCTTTTCCAATTCCATTTGCCAACACCATGTGCATATTGGATGGCAAAAATACTTGCATGGTACCTACAGTTAGGTCTACTAAGACTACATCCAAGATGTTGTCTGCTATGCAATTCAAGAAAGGCATGAGGAAGGAGGAGGATAGCTACTTAGCTATTCTCAAGGAATACGATGATGAAGAATCATATGCTCAATCTACCATGCCAAAAGAGGTACAAGATGTTCTTAATGAGTTCAAGGATGTCATGCCTTAGGAATTGCCTAAACAATTTCCACCAAGGCGAGATGTGGATCATCAAATGGAGTTAGAACCGAGAACAAAGCCATTAGCCATAAGCCCATATCGGATGGCACACAAGAGTTGGCTCGAGCCTACTTGAACAAGGCATCAAAAAGGATGAAGAAATGGGCAAACAGGAAAAGGAAGCTACTAGAGTTCAAGGAAAAGACCAATGGTGAAGTTACTTTCCCAATAATTCAAGTCCTTAAGGAAGGTCCACAAGAGCTTGGTGAGGAGATATGAAGGTCTCTTCCCTATCATCTAGCATGTTGGTAAGTTTTCCTATCAACTCTAATTACCTCCAAAGTTCAAGCTTCACCCAGTCTTCCATGTTAGTCTCCTAAAACCATATCATGAAGACATAAAAGATCCTACTTGAGGGGAGCCTAAATGTGTACCAACTGTTGTGGTGACTTCATTTGATAAGGAAGTCAAAATCATACTTGCAGATAGGCTAATTCAAAGGTACAGTGTACCAAACTATCGCGAGTACTTAAGTAAGTGGAAAAACTTGCTGGAGAGCGAAGCTAACTAGGAGCATGAAGATCCACTTTGGCAATTCTAGGATCAAAATTGGTAATTTCAAGAAAAAGGTGTGACGAGGGCGTCGCAAGCTTAGGTTGGGGAGAATGTCACAAGCTGCACAAATTTTGTCCCATCCTAACCCTTGGAGGCTCATAAAGGCTCTAGGATTCTCTAGAGTATTCTTTATGTTGGAATTAAAATATGAAACGTAGCAGAAGGAATGGATCGTTGACAAACAAAAATTTTTTGAAAACTTTGTTCATCGGGAATAGATATATAATTTTAATTATTGATAGAAAGCTTTGGGAATTTTACTAACCTTTTAAAGACTATCAAGGTATCCTAGCTTTCCTCTTTGAAACCACGATCTTCCAATCCAGGCCTCCACACCAATGGAAAGACGAGTGGGCGTCAAACTGCAAGAATGAATTTTCCTCACACTATTCTGAATCTACTACATACTCAACACATGAGATAGCAGACCCTTTTTTTTTCAGAGAAGAACTCTCAGTTTTTCTCTCTAAGTGTTTTGTAAAAGTTACGTGAATGAAAAAACTCTTTAGATAACTATTATCTCTCTCTTTTTATATCTGAGCCATTAGTCACTTTCCAATTGAGTTTCAATTTGAAAATAACCACCATATTACATGCATAGGGGAAGTATATATTTTGCATGATTGTAACCTTTTTACTTTCTCCTTCTTTTTTTTTTCTTTTCCGAATCACTACAAGTGATTCCTTTTAAATATATATATATATATATATATATATATAAAGTAAAACGTGAAACGTTTCCTTTTTTTTCAGTAAAGAACGCAGAGTTCTTTTATTTTAATATATATATATATTAATATATTATAAAATCTTATATACAAATAAGATTTGGTTCAAAATCATATATATATATATATATATCTAAATTTAAATTCAAAAATAAATCACATTTATTTAAGAATAGATTTTAAAATTAATCAATTAATTAATTAACTAATGCTAAGTTAAATGTGACAACATTTATCACATTACATTATGTGTCACAGAGAACATTTTTCTGTATCATATTAATAATTCAGGTGTGAAATAATTAATTCAGAATTCAATAATTCCAAACTAAATATGTATAATTTATTCTATACATATATCCAATATAGTGATACAGAGGTGGTACTGGGGACCTATGGACTTATAACCCAAGCTCCAATAAATTTGACAATTAATTAAACTCTTTGATTAATGTTCCAAATTTATTAGTTTCAGTGTTATTCCACTAAAAACTTGAAATTGAACTCTTGAGATTATAGTAAAATTACTCGAAGAAAATTAGCGAGTAGTCCATTGATATAATCATTACATATAAGTCAGTCCTCCATAAATAGTTCATAATAAGAGCTAGGTTCAATTTTCATTCACCTCTCTTATTACATCTTTATCCTTAAGTTTCAATAAATCTCTAATGAACAGTTAATTCATAATCTTATTATGAACGAGCGCTCTACTGTTCAAACCTCGAATTATCACTCAAGAAAACTATTTTTCTAACTTTCATAGGGAAGGAATGGATTCCTTATCTATGTAATATTATTCCCAGCCATTTATTACGTTATGTTTCCAAGATGCTAAGTTATGATCTGTGCTTAAACAAATCTTACCATGCAAGTCAAAAAATATAATGTCACAAAAAGGAGTCTAATAAATATTCAAGATTAAGACTGTTAAATATATGATCATCATAATGATAAATTTGAATATTCTATTTGTAACTGATGATTATTTGAGATTCATAATTTATCTGGTCCAGTCCTATATAATCTCATTATATAAAGTACCTCCAATCTAATGTCTCTATATTAATAGCCCGGATAATGACTATTTCATGTTAAATGAGATTGGACCGTACTTGTAATATTTAATTAAAGATCCTAAACTTTAATTAATTATTACAGACTATTTAGATTATTATCTGTAAATTTTATCCCTAAGCATGCAACACTTATATGCTAAATTTATAGTCACATAAATAATTATGGAATTTTCTCGATGTTTATAAATGTATTCATAACACATTTAAGCAACCAAAATAATTATAAATGTCACTTTATTTATTTATTAACAATATGTACAATGTCACAGCTTTTAGGGCACCAAACCTAACAATCTACCCCTTGCCCTAAAGCAGGTGAGACATGTCTTTAAGACCTAAGCCTTTCAAGTGTCCCTCAAAGCTCTTTGCAGGTAACGTCTTGGTGAAAGGGTCAGCAAGGTTGTTTTCTGACACTATCTTCACAACTTTCACATCGCCTCGATGTACTATTTCTCTGATCAAATGATATTTTCTCTCTATATGCTTTCCTCTTTTGTGGCTTATAGGTTCTCTTGAATTTGCCACTGTACCACTATTATCACAATATAGTGTGAGTGGTTTATCCATGCCTGGAACTACTTCTAAATCATTTTAGAACTTACGGAGCCAAACAGCTTCTTTAGTTGCTTCACAAGCAGCCACATATTCAGCTTCCATAGTTGAATCAGCAATACAAGATTGTTTGATACTTCTCCAAACTATGGCTCCACCACCAAAAGTAAACACTGATCTAGACGTTGATTTACGCGTGTCTTTGTCTAATTGAAAATCAGAATCAGTGTATCCAATGGGAATCAAATTCTCACTAGAATATACCAACATATAGTTTCTCGTTCTCCTGAGATACTTGAGAATATGTTTAACCACTACCTAATGATCTAATCTTGGGTTGGATTGATACCAACTGACTATACCCATCGCATAACACATGTCAGGTCTTGTACATAAATAGCATACATTAGACTTCCCACTGCATATGCATAGGGTACCCGTCTCATGTTTTCTTCCTCTTGAGGTGTTTTAGGACACTGTTCTTTTGAAAGATAAACTCCATGACATGTAGGTAAATTGCCTTTCTTGGAGTTTTGTATCAAAAATCTTATAAGCACCTTATCGATATACGATACCTGTGACAGCACCAACAGTTTGTTCTTACGATCTCTTATGAGTTGGATTCCAAGAACATAACTTGCCTCTCCCAAATCTTTCATTTAAACTTGGTTGGCGAGCCATTTCTTTACATTAGATAATATGCCTACATCATTTCCAATGAGTAGGATATAATCTACATAAAGAACTAAGAAGACCACCTTCTTATCTTTGATGTACTTATATACACAAGGTTCATCAATGTTTTGATCGAAACCATAAGATTTGGTCGCCTCATAAAATCTCAAGTTCAAAGATCTTGAAGCTTGTTTGAGTCTATAGATGGATCTCTGCAACTTGCAAACTTTTTGCTCGACCTTTGACTAGAAACCCTTCTGGTTGCACCATATAGATGCTTTTCTCAAGATAGCCATTCAAAAAGGTAGTCTTGACATTCATTTTTCATATCTCATAATCAAGATAAGCAGCAATGGATAAAAGAATCTGAATGGATTTAAGCATAGCTACAGGCGAGAAAGTTTCTTCATAGTCAACTCCCTCCTTTTGGGTATAACCCTTTACCACAAGCCTAGCTTTGAAAGTCTCAACTTTCCCATCCACTCCTCTTTTCTTCTTGTAAATCCATTTGCACCCTATAGGTTTTATCTCTTCAGGTAGATCTACAAGTTCCCAGACTGAATTAGAGTACATGGACTCCATTTCAAGGTTCATATCTTCCAGCCATTTCTCCTTCTCAGAATCTTCCATTGCATCATGATATGTCAATGGATCATCCTCACCATTATTAGAGATAGCAACATGTGCTTCTCCAATTTCCCTGTAGCGAGCAGGTAGTCTCACAACCCTCCCACTACATCGAGGTGGTATGACATTCTGATCGGGAGATGTGGTCTCCTCATTTTGTCTTTCGACAACGGTTGTCAGTTGTAGTATGATCTTATCAAAAAATAACTCTTCAAGTACAACTTTGCTACGAGCTTTATAGTTTGTCATATAATTATTCTCGAGAAAAGTGACATTTGTCGATACAAATATCTTCTTTTCCTGTGGACTATAATACAAACCTCCCCTCGTTCCCTTTGGGTATCCCACAAATAAGCATACTTCAAAACGTGGTTCCAGCTTCCCGATCTTTCCTTTCAACACATGTGCTGGACACCCTCATATACGGATATTCGCATACTAGGTTTGCGTCCATTCCATAACTATAAAGGTGTTTTTGGAATAGACTTATATGGAACTATGTTTAGAAGATATACTGTAGTTTGTAGTGCATATCCCCAAAATAAAGTGGGCAATGATGAGTAGCTGAGCATGGATCTCACCATATCTAGCAGTATCTGATTTCTTCTCTCTGCAACACCATTTTGTTGTGGTGTTTCAGGTGCGGTGAGTTGTGATAGAATACCATGTTCTATCATATACTCTTTGAATTCAGTATCAAGGTATTCCCCTCCTCAGTCAGATCAAAGACTCTTCACCGTCTTTCCTAATTACTTTTCAGCTTCTGCTTGGAATGCTTTGAACTTTTGAAAAGTTTTAGATTTCCTTTGCATTAGGTATATGTAACGATACCTTGAATAATCGTCAATAATTGTGACAAAATATTCGTAACCACCATGTGCTTGCACATTAAATGGACCGCAGACGTCCGAATGTATTAGCTTTAGTGGTTCCTTGGCCCTTTCGCCTTTTATAGAGAAATGCCTCTTAGTCATTTTACCTTCAAGACAAGATTCACAAACTGGTAGAGAAATAAATTTTAGTTCTTTTAAAGGACCATCCTTTCTTAGTCTGTTAATTCTGTCAAGGTTAATATGACCTAATCTAAGGTGCCATAGATAAGTTTCATTATCAGAAGAAATATTTTGCTTCTTGGGTTTTGATTGTTCAACTTTGAACATTTTGGTATTGACCAGTGATTTTTCATTGGGCCTTAAGGTGTAAAGCCCATTTTTTAGATGCGTAGAACAAACATCCAAACCATTTCTAGAAATATTAACATAATAATTATTAAAAGAAACATAAACATTTATTCAAACAACCTGGAAACAGAAATCAAATTTCTATGAAAACAAGGAATGTAATAGACATTGTCCAAAATTAAAAACTTATTTCTAAAATAAAGTTTAACAACTCCCACTGCTCTTGCCAAACAATCTCTCACGTTCCCACTCTCATCATTTGTTCCCCGTCGGTAAGCTCCCTTGAAGAACTAAGCATCTGCAAAGAAGAACAAACATGGTTTGTTGCCCCTGAATCAATTATCCAAGGTGAAGTATCATCTTCAACTAAATAAGCTTCTAAAACAAGTAAATCTAATTTACCGTTGTTCTTCTTTTCTTTGAGCTCCTGAAGAAACTTCTTGCAGTTTCTCTTCCAGTGCCCAACTACGCTGCAGTAGAAACATTTTCCTTTTGGCTTCTTTTCGTTTGAGCTCTTTTTGTTGTTGTTGCTTTTGTTCTTCTTAGGTTGCCCTCCATTCTTAGACTTATCATTTCCTTCAATCCTCTTCCTCTTCTTATTCTTTTGAGAAGAAGAGGAGGGTTGAGCTTCTGCAACATTTGCCTCACTTCTTTAGTCTTTTCTTTCAAAATAGACTCGAAGGTTTACAATTTAGTCATATTATATATTAGCCTGTTCATGAAATTGTTGCTTTTAAACTGAAGGAATGCAGGGGAGAGGGTTTCCAAAATCACCCTCACCTGTCTGGCTTCATCTATCATAGCCCCGTTCACCTCGGCCTCATGGAGATAGTTAACCATGTTGAGAACATGTTCTCTGACCAAAATCCCAGCCTTCATTTTGGCATTCATTACCACCTTAATGGCTTCGTGGCGTGCCTTTTCAGAAGGCTTGCCAAACATGTCTTGTAGATATTGCATTATCTTATAAGCGGTCTCCATTCTTTCGTGCTTCATCCTAAGCACGTTAGACATGCCAACCAAAAGAAAACAGCGGGCCTTGTTATTTACCTCGATCCAACGATCATATACTTCTCATACATTACAAGGAGCATTGGTAGCAGGCAATGGAGGACATTCCTCCGTCAGGACAAACTTATAATTTTTACAAATTAGTACAATGTTTATGTTACTCTTCCACTTGACATAATTATCTCCAGCTAATTTTTCATTTAAGAGAATAACGATGATTGGATTTGACATTGTTGCTGTAATAAATAAATAAAATGAAATAAATTAAATGGTTGCATAAACATCATAAATATATGTTTTGGAATAGTAAACATGATGCATGATGCATATGAAAAACACATAAAATTTTTTTTACTAATTCCATGATTATTCAATTTTAATAAATAAAGTGTCACCGTAGGGTAGGTCAAATTATTTATGAATTGAATTGAGACATTCTCAATTAATAAATATATTCAAAATATCTCATATTTTCTATATTTATTAATAACCATTTTTATTTGGTCAAGATATAATTAACAATTTAATTATGTCTTTATGAGTGTAACCCACTATTTTAGATTTTAACAACTTAACTCAAAATCGCTGCCGTATGGTAGGTCAATTTTGAAATACATTATAAAACCCTATCTCTAGGAAGCCAACCTTGATATTGATCTAAATGGACACCTTCCGTAGGGAGGATGAAATTAAAACGTCGCAAGGCGCCACTTAAATCTCATGGTATTGTGCTAATAGTGTAGACCGTAGGTTATATTATCATATTACCTTCTCCCACTCATTATTTTAAAAGATGTGTTTTATCTTATAAAACATCATATGTTTCATAATTCTAGTAGATAAAAACAATTTTTAATTACTAGGTTATATTATGTGTTAATAGAATCACATTCTATTTACACTTAAATAAATTACCAGATTTTCTAAAAATCTAAATTTATTATGAATTGTCTAAGTTACCGAATATTAAACAATTTAAAATTAGATAACTTAAAATTAATATGAATTTTACCAAGTCTTAACTATTAAAACTAAATTCACATCATATGGTTGATTAATAAATTAAAATTCTATAAAACCAACCCAATTAATTTAATCTTATTAAATTAATGCTAACACATATTAAATCATTTTATAAACTCCTTTATAAAAAACAATATGCTAATGTATACATGTCATGTTACAATAACTATAAGTGGGCACTTTCCTAGATGACATGTTATAATGCATAAACATGTTATCACAATCATCATATGAAAACAAAGCATGAAAATAAATAATGGATTTTTGACTGAGTCCTTTTGGATAATTAAATTACAACCCATAAAAAAAAGAGAAAAAAAATTACAAGGGTCTTCTTGTAATTTGTACATAATTCCTTGCTTCAATTTTGTAATCTTCATCAGGTGGTTTATTGTACAACAATCTGTTCGATTACCTTTGAAATTTGATAGGCTCAAAGTTCTCAACTGGGCCAAAAGATCCAATGAACTTCTTTTTCTTCATCGCTCCACGTGTAGCAGGTGAAGGAGATGAGAAAAGAAAAGAAAAGAATAATAATAATAATAATAATAATAATAAATTACAAAAAGCCTATATCCCTTTATGGGTTTACACAGATTGATCTAATCAAACTGAAAATAAAATTAGCAAACCAAAAGGACCATATAATTAACGACCAAAAATCCATTCATTAAATAACCATTCATCACATGAATAAAAATTACAAAGATGTAAAGTGCCCATAAACATGTATCAAAAAACATGATATTATCAAAAAAAATCATGTTAAGTAAAATTATATATGCTATAACCCACTCTAATGCCATTTGTTGGAATTAAAATATGAAACGCAGCAGAAGGAACAGATCATTGACAAACAACAATTTTCTAAAAACTTTGTTAATCAGGAATAGATATATAATTTTAATTATTGATAGCAAGCTTTGGGAATTTTACTAACCTTTTGCAGACTATCAGGGTATCCTACCTTTCCTCTTTGACACCACGATCTTCCAATCCATGCCTCCACACCAATGGAAAGATGAGTGGGCGTCAAACTACAAGAATGAATTGTCCTCACACTTTTCTGAATCTGCTATGTACTCAACACATGAGATAGAAGACATTTTTTTTCCAAAGAAGAACTCCTAGTTTTTCTCTCTGAGTATGTTGCAAAAGTTACGTGAATGAAAAAACTCTTGAGATAACTGTTATCTCTCCCTTTTTATATCTAAGCCATTAGTCACTTTTCAATTGAGTTTCAATTTGAAAATAACCACCATATTACATGTATAGGGAAAGTATATATTTTGCATGATTGTAACATTTTTACTTTCCCCTTCTTTTTTTTTCTTTCCCGAATCACTACAAGTGATTCCTTTTATATATATATATATATATATATATATATATAAAGTAAAACGTGAAACGTTTTCTTTTTTTTTTCAGTAAAGAATGCAAAGTTCTTTTATTTTAATATATATATATATATTAATATATTATAAAATCTTATATATAAATAAGATTTAGTTCAAAACCATATATATGTATATCTAAATCTAAATTAAAAAATAAATCACATTTATTTAAGAATAGATTTTAAAATTAATCAATTAATTAATTAACTAATGCTCAGTTTAATGTGACAACATTTATCACATTACATTATATGTCATAGAAAATATTTTTCTGCGTCACATTAATAATTCAAGTGTGAAATAATTAATTCAGAATTCAATAATTCCAAACTAAATATGTATAATTCATTCCATGCATAATCCAATATAGTGTTATAGAGGTGATACTGGGGACCTATGGACCTATAACCCAAGCTCCAATAAATTTGACAATTAATTAAACTCTTTGATTAATGTGCCAAATTTATTAGTTTCAATGTTATTCCACTAAAAACCTGAAACTGAACTCTTGAGATTACAATAAAATTACTCGAAGAAAATTAGCGAGTAGTCCATTGATATAATTATTACATATAAGTCAGTCCTCCATAAATAGTTCATAATAAGAGCTAGGTTCAATTTTCATTCACCTCTCTTATTACATCTTTATCCTTGAGTTCCAATAATTCTCTAATGAATAGTTAATTCATAATCTTACTATGAACGAGCGCTCTATTGTTCAAACCTCGAATTATCACTCAAGAGAACTATTTTTCTAACTTCTATAGGGAAAGAATGGATTCCTTATCTGTATAATATTATTCACATCCATTTATTACTTTATGTTTCCAAGATGCTAAGTTATGATCTGTGCTTAGACAAATCTTACCATGCAAGTCCAAAAACATAATGCAATAAATAAGAGTCTAATAAATACTCAAGATTAAGACTGTCAAATATATGATCATCATAGTGATAAATTTGAATATTCTATTTGTAACAGATGATTATTTGAGATTCATAATTTTTCTGGTCCAGTCCTATATAATCTCATTATATAAAGTACCTTCAATCCAATGTCTCTACATTAATAGCCCAGATAATGACTATTTCATTTTAAATGAGATTGGACCGTACTTGTAATATTTAATTAAAGATCTCAAACTTTAATTAATTATTACGGACTATTTAGATTATTATCTATAAATTTTATCCCTAGGCATACAACACTTATATGCTAAATTTATAGTCACATAAATAATCATGGAATTTTCTCAATGTTTATAAATGTATTCATAACACATATAAGCAACCAAAATAATTATAAATGTCACTTTATTTATTTATTAGCAATATGTACAATGTCACAGCTTTTAGGGCACCAAACCCAACACTTTGAGTGTTGAAATCGATTAGAATACTCTAGAACATTCTAGAATAATCAAGACAACTTGGTAGAGTCATAGAGTTTCTAGAATGTTCCACAATATTCTAAAAGCTTTCAAGCTTCCATGACATTCTAAAAGGTACCGAAATATTCTAGAAGGTTCTACACGAGTCTAGAATACACAAAAAAGATCTAAAAGCATCTAGAACTCTCTGGAAGATTCTAAAACTCTTTGAAAGACCCTAGAGAACACAAGAACTTTCTAGAAGCTTCGAGATATATGTAATATGCCAGTGTGTTGTAGAAGATTCTAGAAACTTCTAGGTCATGAATATGCAATAGGAAGAATACTAGAATGTTCTAGGACAAACAATATTCCATAAAGACCTAGAACATTGTTAGACATGTATGCTCTAAGGAGTAAAAATGTAATACGTTTTTGGAGACATTTTTATCAATAAAGAATTTATTCATTTATAAATATACCAAATATTTTCCTCTTTATGTTCATATTTGTTGAATGTATGATAAGCAAACAGTAGTCTGAGACTGTCAGTCTAAACCTTAAGAATTGGGCAAATGATGGGATGATTATACGGAAGACACAATTCTTAGGGTGACGGTCTAAAATATATGATCCGTAATCGAGGGAATAAAGTTGGGCGCTTTATTCAAGTAAAGATTGTTATGTTGTCTATATCCCTTTTGGGAGATGGTTTGTCTTGACCATCGGAGTTGGACTCCATGAATAGAAACATTGGCACGTTGTCAAAGGTGACGATGTGTTGGATCGGGACATAAAGTGAATTGATTTGGATTAATAATTCTGTCTTGGCAAATCGATTCACTTTAGACAATCATTTGTATTCTATCTTAATCCTGAGATGAATAATGGGCCCGTTGTCTCGACTTGTGTCTTTTGATGTACCAATGGGTGACTCCCACATCTCTATAGTGGCATGCATGCCGGTATGTTGGAGGCATGACTCTTGATAGCGTAGACTTGTTATTCATAGATATGGAATCCATAGCTCCTCTTTAGGAGTAATGATATCCTCTTATATGCGTTGTCCTGTAATTGGAAAACTGGAGCGCTTAACCATTTGGATACATAGGTGTAACCGAATGGTATACTATCTTTGGATGGTAAGTTTTCTAATGGTGAGACAATGGAACGTAAGATAAAAATAATCGGGAAGGTAAGACAGAACTTGTCCTTAAGCCGATTATGGATGATCATATGGGGATGCGATACACTATGATATGTCATGGAGACTTAGCTACACGAGCTTCGTAATTCTATAAAGTTCGAGAGTGCAGCTCTAAGCTTTTAGTGGAGTAGCATTGGAGTTGATAATTGTGAAATGTATATCTGGGATACTGGGTTTCATAATTATCAGGACCTTGAACTTTATAGGTCCATTTTGGTCCCCTTTGCTAGCTCACAAAATCCTGTAACGACACGGCATGCTTTTCCAATAATTGGTGACTTATGTCAGATTTATCAGATTGGTTTAAAATTTGTAAGAATCAAATAATTCATGTCTGTTTATCGGTTGAATTAATTATGTAAGAAAATTAGTTCAAGATGAACTTGTTGAATTATTGCGTTTGGGTAATTCTTGTCTGTTTATCGGTTGTTTTAATTTTGGACAATTGGAACAAGATAAACTTGTAGAATTATTGTGAATTGATTTATTTTCTTAGAGATTATCTTGATAAAGTTTGTTTTGATCAGATATATTTTCTATTGGGCTATTTGAATCAAAACTGAGACTTTATCCTTTAGAATCTTGGGTGGAAAATAAAAGATTCACGGAGATTTTTTCTCGGCAGTTCAGCCTACAGGATAATGTGTTCGGCCTGCCGAACTGGCCAGTTCAGTCTGCCTATCAGACAGTTCAGCCTGCCTATCAGCGCACATAAGATTATGCGTTTTTCACGCGTATCTTATCAGATATTGATCCGAACTTGATTCTGTTTCGATTTTTTGAGACCTAATCTGATATGGACTGACCCTAGGACCAATAGGTATAAAAAGGGAGTGAGTCTAATGATTTACTCAGATCAATTTGAGAGATTAAGAGTGATACTCTTCTAGTGAGCATTTGAAAACTCCCTGAGAGCTTTTGTTCACAAATCACGAACACTAGCTTTGGGTTCTCTCTATTGGTTGGAAGGAGAGTTACCGGTGGAAGAGCTGTACGTGTGAGCCCACACTCACTCTGGTTGTGGATAGAGAATAGCAAAGAAGACCAGTTGGTTGAGGCTCTTCTGGAACGTTACTTCTCTACACAGGTTGCAGAGGTTCTTCGGCACACTGAGGTTAGTAAGATCTGTTTAATTTATACATACAACATGTCAAACTTGTGTTTTGGAAAATACTCTGATGAAATTTTTTTAAAATTCCGCTGCGCACTTTGTTTCCAACAATTGGTATCAGAGCTAAGGTTTTTACATAATTTTGCAAGTTTGTGATCATGTTATATGCATAAATTTTGTGATCTTAATCTCTCCAATGCTTGAATTAAATCTTATAGAGAGATGGCACTCTAGGTTTCTATATAATATATATGTTGTCATGGATTATGTGGTGAATGTTTATTAATTAATTATGGTTGATTAAATTGTTGTTTAATTATTTATTAATTAATTAATACCGGTTATGGTTCCTTAGAGGTTAGAATGTGTATCCTGATTTTTCATGTAATTAGATGGCAGACTATCATCTCCGTCTAGGAATTGTTGTTTAATTTTTAATTTGTAAGAATTTTGTAATTAAATAATTATTCAGAGAAGATGGAACAAGAAGTCGGATTTTAAAGATTGATGATGGCGTCTCCAAGTATTTCCTGAGTCTCTGATTTTATGTTTTTGAATTGTTGAAAATAAAATTGATGAATTGCATTGAAATTGTATTTTCTGGATTGAGGGTTTTCTGCTCGGTCGACATGCCGGACCTCACAGTTCGGCAGGCCGAAGGTCACAAATCGGCAGGCCGGATGTACGGTCCGGCAAGCCGACAGTGGGGCAGAAATTTTGGTGCTCTGCCGGCAGGCCAAACCTTCATGTTCGGCAGGCCGAACCTTTATGTTCGGCAGACCGATCACCCAGATCGGACTGCCGATCGAGAGCTGCCAGGTGTCCAGAAAAAGGTATAATTTTTCCAATGCAGTTTTAATTTTATTTTTGGGACAATTCTGAGAAACATTAAATTTGGATATGACCGGAAATATGAAGTGTTCGATTCATACGTGATTGAGGACTTGAAGATGGATATTACATGAAGAAGGATACAGCTTGAGGATTCAAGGATGAAGAATCGATAAATGTCTCGATTATTCTCTTGTAATCTTATTTTTCTATTCTCTAGGGTGGAACCATAATATTACAGTTTTATTATTATTTTGCTTCTAGTTTTGCTTGATTGCTTTGCTTGTCTGCATTATAATATGATTTACCATATATATTGATAACATGTCATATAGAATAGGGAGTGCCGCTCATATTAAAATTGTTCATGCATAATTTTAAAATAAAACCTTGACTTCAAAAGATTGAGTGGGAGAAGGTTTTCGAAGAGAGAACCTAAGGCCTCCATCGTTTGTCCACAGGAAGAACATGGTGGTCCCGACCCCTAGGAAGGGATTTCTATCATGTACTAGATTGGATCTCTGAAAGGATAAGGTATTTTAGTATGATTTATGGTTGCACACCCCTAGGTGGTGATTATAAATCATGGATAAAATATTAAAACGGTGGTTATACACTCACGTTAATTTTATTATTAACCTCCCCTAGGAGCTCTATTAATAAAATTAATGGCCAAAGAAATGATTATTAGTATATGCTGGATGATACGGGTCCTGGATGGCATATATTAATCAGGAGGGGATCCGTGTTCCTGATTAAATTTGGCATGACTCCCCTAGGAGTTTGTTGAATTCTGAGTTGGGAATTATCGTTGTAAGGTTGTGATATTTTCAAGGTTTTGACACATAAACACATTTGTATGATTTTACATGATTGTGTTATCTTACTAAATTATTATATGTGTTTGCTTATGTTTGGTATATGATTCTTTATTGTAGATTGAAAATGTCTAAAAACGCTTTATCATCGATACTTGACAAAAACCAATTAACCAGTGAGAACTATAATGATTGGAAACAGAACCTGGACATCGTCCTATCCTTTGAGAAACTGAAATATGTACTGACAACTCCTTGTCCTCCCAAGCCTACGGGAGACTCAAGTAATGAGCAATTCCAAGCGTACGATCGCTGGAAAGATGCTAATGATCAGGCCCGCTGCTATGTTATGGCTAGCATGAACAACGTGCTGCAGGCTCAACATCAGGATTATGAGACTACGAAGCAGATCTTGGATAATCTTGAGGACATGTTTGGAGGCCAGGCCATAACAAAGCGGCAAGGGGCTCTTCGGAAACTCTTAAACTGTAGACAGAGACCGGGGACATCTGTAAAGGAGTACATGATGTTGGTCATGGGTTACCTCGCTGAGGCACAAACCAATGGAGCCGACATCGATGCTGAAACTCAGATGACTATGGTCTTTGAGACTCTGTCTAAGGAATTTATTCCGTTTAGAGCTACTTTTAATTTAAGCAATAGACGGGATATGACCTTGACAGAACTGATGAAACAGTTACAGGAGTTTGAACTACTGATCAGGGAGTCTCCTGCTGGTGGTGAGGCCAATATGGTAGCTGCTTCTGGTTCCAATTCTAACTCTGGAAATGGAAAGAAGCAACGGGCCAAGAGTGGCAAGTCTTCTATTCCTGCTACAACCAAGAGCAAGAAAAAGAAGAAGAAGAACCCAAAGAAGCTTAAGTGCTTCTTCTGTGGTAAAGAAGCATTGCAAGGACTTCCTTTCCAAGGGAGGTAGGTGTGATCTTCTATATTTAGAAACTTTTTTGGTTGAGGAATCCAGTGACATTTGGGTCATAGATTCTGGTGCAACTAATCATGTTTGTGTTTCTCTGCAGGGATTCAAAGAAACGAGAAGTCTACTTCGTGAAGACTTAACGCTTCGGATGGGCGATGGATCCTTGGTCTCAGCGAAAGCAGTGGGAGATGTCCATCTTTATTTTGATAATTATAGGAGTTTAATTTTGCGAGATTGTTTTTATGTTCCTAAATTTAAAAGGAATTTAATTTCTGTATCTTCTTTATTTAAAGACTCCTACGTGGTATCTTTTAATGAAAAAGTGGTGATTCGTAAAAACAAATCTTTTATCTGTTCTGGATGGATGCAAAATAATCTATATTTTATCAAACCTAAGATGGACCTATTGCTTAATGCTGAGATAAATGATAATGACTCAAAAAGACTTAAAACTTCTCACTCTAATAAGACTTATCTTTGGCATTTGCGCCTTGGCCATATTAACCTGAATAGGATTCAAAGGTTGGTAAGGGATAGACCTTTAAGTCACTTAAAAGTGGAATCTATACCTCAATGTGAGTCTTGTTTGGAGGGTAAAATGACCAAAAGACCATACGGGTCTAAGGGCAATAGGGCCGAAGGGGTTCTAGAACTTGTGCATAGTGATGTTTGCGGACCGATGAACATCTGAGCACGAGGAGGGTATGAGTACTTCGTCACTTTCATTGACGATCACTCAAGATATGGGTATGTGTACCTAATGCACCACAAAAGCGAAACTTATGATAAGTTCAGGGAGTTTCGGGCTGAAGTGGAAAAGTAATTGGGTAAACCCATAAAGGCACTTCGATCTGATCGAGGTGGGGAATACCTTTCTGATGAGTTCTTGGGACACTTGTTAGAGAATGAGATTTGATCCCATTTGACTGTGCCGGGCACTCCGCAGCAGAATGGCGTAGCGGAGAGAAGGAATAGGACTTTGTTGGACATGATTCGGTCCAAGATGAGTTATTCATCATTGCCTTTATCCTTTTGGGGATATGCACTACAAACCGCATGTTATCTTTTGAACAATGTGCCTTCAAAATCGGTCCCTAAAACTCCTCACGAGTTGTGGACAAGACGGAAGACATCCTTAAACCATATTCGCATATGGGGATGTCCAGCTCATGTCCTGTTTACGGATCCAAATAAATTGGAAGCACGTTCAGAAGTTTGCATGTTTGTAGGATATCCAAAAGGGACTAAAGGGGGTTATTTTTATAACCCAAAGGAAAATAAAGTCATGGTTTCAACTAATGCAACTTTCCTTGAGGAGAGTTACATGAACGACTTTAAACCTCGAAGCAAAATGGTGCTTGAGGAGTTGAGGGGTGATCTATTTACTCCGGAGGTTTCGAATGAAACCATTCCGATCAGTGTAGAAAAACCAAACAAACCTGAACAACAACCTCAGGGGCTTCGGCGTAGTGGGAGGATCGGGTGTCAACCTGAAAGGTATATGTTCAATGGGGAGGTCTTTTTGGCTGAAACGGATGAACATGACAGGGATCCTTACACTTACGCAGAAGCTATGAAGGATGTTGATTCAAGACTCTGGACAGATGCCATGAACATTGAGATGAAGTCTATGGAGACTAATCGGGTCTGGAAGCTTATGGATCTTCCCGAAGGGGTAAAACCCATAGGGTGTAAGTGGATCTACAAGAGGAAAAGAGGAGTGGATGGAAAGGTCGAAACCTTTAAGGCTAGACTGGTAGCTAAGGGTTATACGCAAAAGGAAGGAATCGATTATGAGGAAACCTTTTCGCCTGTAGCCATGCTTAAGTCCATCCGGATTCTCTTGTCCATAGCTGCCGCTCTCGACTACGAGATTTGGCAGATGGATGTCAAGACGGCTTTTCTAAATGGCTATCTTGATGAGTCCATTTATATGGAACAACCAGACGGGTTCAAGGTCGCGGGTCAAGAGGGTAAGGTTTGTAAGCTGCTAAAGTCAATTTATGGACTTAAGCAGGCTTCTCGTTCTTGGAACATAAGATTTGATCAAGTGATCAAGACTTATGGGTTCTCACAAAATGTGGATGAACCATGTGTTTACAAACACATTAAGAATGAGAAGGTGGTTTTTCTACTACTCTATGTAGATGACATTCTGCTAATTGGCAATGACGTTGGGGCGTTGTCATCGGTCAAATTATGGTTGACCAAGCAGTTTTACATGAAGGACTTGGGTGAGGCTAATTTTGTTCTCGGTATCCAGATATTTCGGGATAGGAAGAACAAAATGATAGCTTTGTCACAGGCCGGCTACATAGATAAAATTCTCAGGAGGTTTGCAATGCAGGATTCCAAGAAAGGTGGGCAACCATCTAGGTCTGGAGTTACTCTTTCTAAGAAAGACTCTCCAAAGTCTTATGAAGAAAGAGAATACATGAAGAAGTTGCCTTATGCTTCGGCAGTGGGTAGTCTCATGTATGCCATGCTTTGCACTCGATCGGATATTAGCTATGCGGTCGGGATTGTAAGTCGATTTCAGGCGGATCCAGGACCAAACCATTGGGTTGCGGTAAAGCATATTTTCAAGTACCTGAGAAGGACTCGAGGGTATATGCTTATGTATTCGGGTGAGGATTTAACTCCTCTAGGATACACTGATTCAGATTTTCAATCCTGCCTGGATTCTAGGAAATCGACTTCGGGGTTTGTGTTTACTCTAGGTGGCGGTGCCATCAGTTGGAGAAGTGCGAAGCAAGATTGCACTTTGGATTCAACGATGGAGGCCGAGTATGTGGCGGCTAGTTATGCTTCGAAAGAAGCAGTGTGGCTCTGCAAGTTCCTTGGGGATCTTGAGGTAGTTCCTGGTGTGGATAAAGCGGTATCACTGTACTGTGATAACAGTGCGGCGGTAACTAATGCTAAGAAACTAAGATTTCACAAGAAGAGTAAGCATATTGGTCAGAAGTATCATGTGATAAAGGACTTCGTTGAGAGCGGGCATGTCACGGTGTGCAAGATCGAGTCAGAGGACAATTTAGCTGATCCATTCACGAAGACACTTACTGGGAGAGTCTTCGAGAGGCATGTGGAAGCTATGGGGATGCGAAATTTGCAGTATTTACTCACTTAGTGCAAGTGGGAGATTGTTAGACATGTATGCTCTAAGGAGTAAAAATGTAATACGTTTTTGGAGACATTTTTATCAATAAAGAATTTATTCATTTATAAATATACCAAATATTGTCCTCTTTACGTTCATATTTGTTGAATGTATGATAAGGAAACAGTAGTCTGAGACTGTCAGTCTAAACCTTAAGAATTGGGCATATGATGGGATGATTATGCGAAAGACACAATTCTTAGGGTGACGGTCTAAAACATATGATCCGCAATCAAGGGAATAAAGTTGGGCGCTTTATTCATGTAAAGATTGTTATGTTGTCTATATCCCTTTTGGGAGATGGTTTGTCTTGACCATCGGAGTTGGACTCCATGAATAGAAACATTGGCACGTTGTCAAAGGTGACGATGTGTTGGATCGGGACATAAAGTGAATTGATTTGGATTAATAATTCTGTCTTGGCAAATTGATTCACTTTAGACAATCATTTGTATTCTATCTTAATCCTGAGATAAATAATGGGCCCGTTGTCTCGACTTGTGTCTTTTGATGTACCAATGGGTGACTCCCACATCTCTATAGTGGCATGCATGCCAGTACGTTGAAGGCATGACTCTTGATAGCGTAGACTTGTTATTCATAGATATGGAATCCATAGCTCCTCTTTAGGAGTAATGATATCCTCTTATATGCGTTGTCCTGTAATTGGAAAACTGGAGCGCTTAACCATTTGGATACATAGGTATAACCGAATGGTATACTATCTTTGGATGGTAAGTTTTCTAATGGTGAGACAATGGAACGTAAGATAAAAATAATCGGGAAGGTAAGACAGAACTTGTCCTTAAGCCGATTATGGATGATCATATGGGGATGCGATACACTATGATATGTCATGGAGACTTAGCTACACGAGCTTCGTAATTCTATAAAGTTCGAGAGTGCAGCTCTAAGCTTTTAGTGGAGTAGCGTTGGAGTTGATAATTGTGAAATGTATATCTGGGATATTGGGTTTCATAATTATCATGAGCTTGAACTTTATAGGTCCATTTTGGTCCCCTTTGCTAGCTCACAAAATCCTGTAACGACACGGCGTGCTTTTCCAATAATTGGTGACTTATGTCAGATTTATCAGATTGGTTTAAAATTTGTAAGAATCAAATAATTCATGTCTGTTTATCGGTTGAATTAATTATGTAAGAAAATTAGTTCAAGATGAACTTGTTGAATTATTGCGTTCGGGTAATTCTTGTCTGTTTATTGGTTGTTTTAATTTTGGACAATTAGAACAAGATAAACTTGTAGAATTATTGTGAATTGATTTATTTTCTTAGAGATTATCTTGATAAAGTTTGTTTTGATCAGATATCTTTTCTATTGGGCTATTTGAATCAAAACTGAGACTTTATCCTTTAGAATCTCGAGTGGAAAATAAAAGATCAGATAGTTCGGCCTGCCTATCAGCACACATAAGATTACGCGTTTTTCACGCGTATCTTATCAGATATTGATCCGAACTTGATTCTGTTTCGATTTTTTGAGACCTAATCTGATATGGACTGACCCTAGGACCAATAGGTATAAAAAGGGAGTGAGTCTAATGATTTACTCAGATCAATTTGAGAGATTAAGAGTGATACTCTTCTAGTGAGCATCTGAAAACTCCCTGAGAGCTTTTGTTCACAAATCACGAACACTAGCTTTGGGTTCTCTCTATTGGTTGGAAGGAGAGTCACCGGTGGAAGAGCTGTACGTGTGAGCCCACACTCACTCCGGTTGTGGATAGAGAATAGCAAAGAAGACCAGTTGGTTGAGGCTCTTCTGGAACGTTACTTCTCTACACAGGTTGCGGAGGTTCTTCGGCACACTGAGGTCAGTAAGATCTTTTTAATTTATACATACAACATGTCAAACTTGTGTTTTGGAAAATACTCTGATGAAATTTTTTTAAAATTCCGCTGCGCACTTTGTTTCCAACAAACATTCCTTAGAAGGCCAACGGCCTATTTCCCCCTTCATTTGTAATCAATTCCTCAAAACTTGTATTGCTTCCACATTCTAAAAGAATCTTGCTTTGTATTTCCTATCTTTAGTTTTCTAGTAGTGTTCTTACTTAAGTTCGATATCATTCTTGCCCTGTCTTATGAGTTTGGGTGATTTCAAGACTAACTTAGCATCAGGATTACTAAGGCCGTACAATCACGTTGTGAAAAGAGTAAGGCCATGACATTATGCTCCCAATACTGTCACGCCCTGGAGTACGGGAGGTGACGTGACGGATTATTTAAATTAATTAAAATGAGAATTTAATTAAAATCAAGAATTTTAGGGGTTGAATTAAATATAAAAATGTGAAAGTTTTAAAACAACATTGTATAAAAGAATTCATAAACATCAAGCGAATAATAAAATAATAGATAATAAAGAACCGCGAGTATGGGTCCCACTAACCCACAACTTGTGCACACACATAGTACTGACAATATAATAATACAACCGCAGTCCAAGCATAAAGAAAGTTAAAAACATTACATGCCTTGTTCAATTAATACAAATAACCTATTAATCATTCTACTGCTCTTGAGTTCTGTCCGTTTAGTCCTCTCTGAACCTAAATGGACATCCACCTAGAGGGGGAAAATTTAAAAACGACAAAGAAAATGTGAGCGAAAGGCTTAGTAGGACTATATTTTAATAAATCATTTAATTTAAAGAAAAATCTCACTATTTAGGGAATTATTTAAAAAAAACCTTGAATAAATAAATAAATTTAAATAAAACCATTCTTACCCAAAACAGTTTATTTGGTCGACCAGAAATGCATTATTTTCTTTTCCTAGGCAAACCACATGAATATCACCACCGTAGTGGCCCAACTGGGTTTCGGGACCTGCCCCCAAGGTCGATCGCTACACGACCCAATCTCTGATATAGCATCATGCCCTTATATTCATTTCTAACATTATTCAAAACCCATTTACCAAGTATTATCATTTACATTCATTATAAAGTTCATTTCAGTTCACGGTTTATTAAAATATAACCGATAAATTCATTTTCAATTAACCGTTGAAAACATTTTTATAGAAACCCTTTTCAAAGCCAAATCATTTTGAAACTGGGTTACCAAAGAAAGGGTAGAAGTCCTACCTCGATACTCATGCCGGTGCCCCACACCGTAATCTTGGTCCGCTATACGTTAGCTCCGCGGAACCACGAACGATCCTAGATACACACTAAGTCGATCAATATCTAGTTCGAGACATTTTATGTTACTAAACCATTTCATGATGTCCTAGTGTACCATTTGTATCTTTAAAATCATTGTACAATGTTGGAATTTCAATCGGGGTTCAAAACAGTAAAAATGGGTGAAAAATCACAAAATTTCCCTATCGGACGCCATGCTTCGGCCGGTCAAACTGTGCAGTTCGGCCTACCGAAAATCAAGTCCGATCGGCCGAACATTTTCCAGGTTTGGCCTACCGAATGGATGAGTCCGGCCTGTCGATCCTTTGAATCTGGCTTGCCAAACACGTAATTCGGCCTACTGAATTGAAAAAACCCTGAAATCCCAGCCATGGGTTTTGGTTCTCCCAAAATCCAAATCTTGATTTTAACCTGTTTTTCTCAAATCTCAGGCATGGAAAACATTCATAGATGATAGAAAAACATAATAGAACACTTTTGAACTCATTTATACAAGATTTAAACACAAAAATCCCAAAAATCCAAAAATGAGAGAAAATGAGAAAAAATAAAAAATCTTAAATCCAATCCGTTTTTCTTCAATCCAAGCTTAGATTCTAGGTGTTCTAAGTTCCTTTAACTCAAATTAAAGGTTTTCTAAGCTCAAACAAACTTAGATTTCAAAAATGCACGAAAATTAAAAATTTTGAAAAAGTTTAGAAATTTCAAAAACTAACCTTGAATCGAAGCTTCAATCCACGATCTTGGTTGCCAAATCACGTTCCCGAGCTTCCCTCTTGCTAACCCAAAGCTTGGATTCGAATTTTGATTCAAAAATTTGAGAGAGAAATGAGAGAGAATGAGAGAAACCGAGAGAGAACGAGAGAGAGAGAGAGAGTGACCACGGGTGAGAGAGAGAGAATAGAGAGAATGAGAGAAAGATAGTGAGAGAGAGAATAAATAGAGAGAAACTGTGAGCGGTTTTACTGTACGAAAACCAAGTGTCACCCACGGTTTTGTAAAACGGAATATTTTTAACATTTAACAAACGATTGTGTTTTAAAACTCAAAACAACATTTTAAAACAATAAAAAATCATTAGAATTAATTAAATTAACAAAACATAAAATTCAAAATCTAACCAAATGATCAAATTAACGTTGTAACATTAATTGTGGCACACAAATTCATCATTTTACATTACAATAACATTAAATAAATTTCAGGGCGTTACAAATACGTTGTGTAAGGAGTGTTAAAGGAGTCATACCACAAAGCAAAATGCAGGGTAAAATTTAATCAATTACCAATAAAAGACATTTAGTTGCCAATAGTGGTCCAAATTGTTAAAGTCCAAATTGTTAAATTTCTATCAAGTCATTGCAATTGTAATTGTGAATCTGTATGAAATTTAATGGAATTTAGCAAGTTTTATTTATAAAATTAACGGGACCGAAGGTCACACACTTAAAAGTTAAAAGTTGCAAGTCTTTGCAACGCCAGTAATCAAACAAAGAGTTAAGTACATGTTTGAAGATAAAATCCACATGAACCATTATATTTGTGAAGTAACTGCTAACAGGGTCAACTAAGGATGAACATAGCATTTCTTGAGATTTTCTTTTAATTCGTAACACTATCAATGTATTTTATGAGTTAATTTTATTTGTAGTACATTAGTACTTAAAAAAAAATACTTCATAAATAAGAGTAGTTTTGATTATTTTATTTTATATCACTACCACGTCAATAATTACTACGAGTAATTTTTATAATAATTATTTCAATAAGCTATCATATAATTATACTATCGTGACATTATAATATGACAAAAGGAGAATACCAATCTTGTGCTAAATTGAACATTCCGAAGGGGTCAGCAATGCCTACTCGGTGTGGGAAAAGGAAGTTGCCCCAGTCGGCAGTTGTTAAGATGAACGGAAAAGCTGCAATTAAGTAGCATTTGGACTTCATTGGGATTGATAAATGTGTGCGAGATGGTTAGTGTTTTGGGAGAAGCTATATTGTGGATTTTCGGAGGCTACATTATGGATTTTCGGGAATTTTATTACCTATGTGGTGGAGTGCATGGCAGTCAGAGAAGGATCTTGTTTTGTTACGAATGGAGAATTTCGAGACTTGGTTGTCAAGTTAGATGTTATCAACGTGGTTAGCGTCATCCGTTGTCCGGCACTAGTCCCCAAAGCTTTGATCATTAAAGATGTCTAAGAAGCTATTTCTTAAGCAAATAGTGGTTCAATTTACTACATTCCTTGTTAATGAAAGTGAAAGTCGCTATCCCACTATCTAGCTAATTATACTTGATCTCGTTCTATTGAATTTATTTAAATAAGTATTTTGCTGTACTTTATTGGCTCTTTTATATTCATTGATGCTGCAATTGGAGGATAAAGTCCATTCCTTCTTTAAAAAAATTACATTTTTTACTCTTCTGTTATGTACGAGGGGGAGAGAAAAGAAAAAGAAAAAAACGTTTCTTGAAGGGCTTACGCCATGTATAAATATATATATCTATATGTGTGTGTGTGTGTGTATATATATATATAAGTATAGCATTTGCAGTTTGCCTTGTCAAGTCGAGGGTTAACTTGAACATTATTTTGTAAGGCAGGGCCAGTTCTCACTTTTAAGTTTTAACCAATGCGCCCTTTTAAGATTACCCAAAAAAAGGATTATTAACACCTATAGTCCTTAAGCTTTAAGGTCACTCTCATTTAACCCATTAAACTTTAAAAATCACTATTTACTCCTTTAACTTTTAAATTTCTTTACTTTTGAGTCCTTAAATATCACCAATAATCTTTAAACTTTAGGGTTTCTTTCATTTCAAAAAAGAAACGTAACATCGTAACAGTTTTTATGGCTTTTTAAATCTAGAAGGAACGTTACATTAGACTTTGCAAAACAGTTTAAAAAAA
The DNA here is from genome assembly GCA_025403435.1 of Artocarpus heterophyllus. Lineage (NCBI taxonomy): Eukaryota > Viridiplantae > Streptophyta > Magnoliopsida > Rosales > Moraceae > Artocarpus > Artocarpus heterophyllus. The sequence continues at coordinate 20,863,357 of CM046341.1, forward strand.
AAGGGGGCTTATCATTCATTCAATCTCAGGCCTTATTATCTGAACCAATTGTAACGCCCTCGAACTAGGCAGAATCTAATTTTGCACTCAATCAAGAAGCGTTATCAAAAACATTGCTTAAATATCACCAATAAGAAAAAAAAAAAAAAAAGAAACCTTGAATTTTAGAAGCACTATAATAACTAGCTTGTACACTATAAAATTTAAAGACATAGCAAATATATATATATATATATATATATATATATATATATATTTAATATAACGGAAACCTGATATAAAAATTAAAAAAAAAAATTAGAAGCTTATGAAACACTTTTAAAACATTTACATTGTCAGTGCTTACAAGGTTTAGCAAAAAGGCATTGAACTCTTTATACATAATACATACCAAGGCCTTATAACCTTATAAATAAGGTTTGATCAATATAAACAATCAAAATACATAGTTAATACACTAAAAATAAAACAAGTAAGCCCACAGCATTAGGATTCATATGTGCAGCTTGCTGCATAGAATTGGATGCCCATTGTCAATTAGTAAGTGCTACACCTCTGTGTTCTCTGCATCACAAGCATTAAAAATTCATAAATACATAACCGTGATATTCTTATACAAAATATAGTCAAAAATAATTCTCTTTTTGAAGTATAGAGAACTTTGCAATTTCTTTATATATAAAAAGAATATATTTGTCTTCAATTTTGGCACTGAACTATGGTTCCGAGTGAGCCTTATCTTCTTGGACATGCTTTAATTGGCCAAATCTATTCTTTACACTTGTTGGGTGGGGTTTTTTTTATCTTTTATTTTTTAACTTTCCACCGGTGATCAACCGGATGGCTTCCAACAAGCATCCTTATATATATATATATATATATCAAAGAAACTTCTGGGTGAGGCACCGGTCTAACGTCCCTCTGCTTACTAAGCCTCTTATTCGAGTACTAAAATATGAAGATAAATCATTTTCTCATAACTTAACCATGCTCGAGTCAAAATATAGAAAGACTTTTCTTGATAATCACACATCATTCTTACTCGAAACATTTAATAATCTAAGAAAGATAACAACATTTCTAAATGGCTTGTGATGCAGGTAAGTAGAACTAGTCCACTTACTTGGTTTCGCCTCAAAGGATTTAGTACGGCAATGTCTCAGTTCGTGGAAGCTTTTCTCAGTGCGCAACCTTAAAATTTATAAAACTTTCGTCAAAATAGAACCAAATCCGTTAACAGTAATTTACATGCTGAAAAGTTCCCTATATGGACACAAGACTATGGCAAACTTGTTAGCACTTAAAAATTCAACCGAAGGCTGCCCTTAGAGGGGCTTTTATAGCTAAAGGGGCTGCTGCCCCTGTTCACTCACCGTTGTGCCAAAAAAAGACCCACTGGTGCAGCCCCAAACCAAGAGATTGAATGGTTCATACCGCCTGTTGATGCTTACCATGGTCCGGTGTCGGATCAACACCTACGTGCGGCTGCGCATGGTCGAACCTCTCCTTGGATTCGCCTCTGCTCGAGTGTGCACACCTGTAAGAGGAGGGACGCTTCGGAGAAGATAGAAGGGTTAGTCAATAGACAAGGGTTCTCCGACGCTCAAGGCAGGTATTGGTCGGCAGAGGTTGGCAGCTAGTTAGGTGTGTAGAAGAAGTCTCTCTCTAGAATGCCATAAATACATCCTATTTATAGGCTACCACTTGGATCGGGTGTAAGGTGGGTTTTACCCACTACCCGGGTGTCATATCAAGGCGTGTCAGACAGTAGGTGACAAGTGTCACGCCCATCGCCCAATGGATTGGACTCTATCGGACGGCAAAGTATCTGCCTTGTGTTGGCCTATAATGGTGAGTAGCAGCCTGCTTGCGAGAAAGGTTGGTCTAACCCGAGCTACTGTACTTTCCGAGAGGCGGCCTTCTCAGGGCGCAGCCTTGGATGTCTGAGAGGCACCTCGGAAAAAAGTATAAAGCACCGGGGACCGATAGCAAGCTTTTCGGTATTCTGCCGAGCTTATTAGCCGACCACCGAAGTTAGTGTCCTCGGCGGTGGTGCCGAGCTCACCCTCAATATTAGCCCCCCAGTTCACCCTGTCGCTATCCGGCCGGGTAGACTATGTCGAGTAGGTGAGGTCGGCTCAAAGGAGGAAGGCCAAACGACACTTTGAAGGGGGGTGAGGCGAAAAGACGCGCAGATCAGACGGGGGACGCATGTCGCGTTGTGGCTGTCTGCGCCGCCTGACAAGAGTAATAATCGCGCGTCCTAGTTTTTCGCACCCAAGTTTCCTGCTTGAAATGGCTATAAACAGGGTCATCCTCTCTGCAATTTGCACTTCATTTTTAAAAATTTTACACCTAAAGAGTTTTAGCTGGCAGGCCCCAGTTATATAGCCGAGGATTGTATCTTCCCGAGCTTCCGAGAACCCTAGCAGGTAATTTCCGTTGAGTAAAAATGAGTGATCTGTCTAATTCCCAGAATGTAGAGGTCTCCTGGTCAGAGAGTAGCGCGAAGAGTAGTAGTTCCTCTACCACCCATTCCAACGCCGAGGTAGCATCCCCAAGACAGGACAGGGCCGGCCGGCTGTAGCAAATCCTGACGGTCGACTCCCAAACGGTACCTGAACAGGAATTTTTGAACATGCTGGATGGGCGAAGACTAATTAGGCCATCTAGGGAGCAAGACCCCTATGTCGGGTCGGCTACCGCGGGCTCATCCTGAGTTTTTGCAAGGGAGAGGGCCGAGTTCCAGACGCGCGAGGATGCTTCGAGCACATCCGGCTGGAATGTTGGGGCCCCAGTCTAAGTTACGAGAGTGATTACAGTTAACGTCTCCGACGAGAAACATGCAGCCAAGGAAGCAGAGGCAGAGCAGTCGGAGATGGAGCAGGAGGTCCAAGTCACCCACGTCCGAGGAGTGACAGCATATAGGGTAACCCGACCCGGGCAAACCTTAGCGGCAGGCTACACAAGCGCCATCACGGAGTTACGGCTAGAGAACCTAAGCGCCGAGTATGGCACCCCGGACGACGTGATTCTCACCATCCTCGGTGAGGGAGATTCACCCTTAGACGCACCGGAGGGATGCATCATGCTCTATGTCGAGTTCTTTAGGGCTGGGCTACGTCTGTCGTTCCATCCCTTCCTCTGCCGGGCCCTCAACAATTTCAACGTATGCCCGGCCCAACTGAACCCGAACAGCTATAGGTCGCTGATCGGGATGTACATTTCATGGAAATACCACCAAAGCACTGAGATGCCGCTGGAGGCCTTTAAGCAAGTATACAAGATGAAGAAGCTTCCTCGGCAATCCGGTTGGTACTACGTCACCGGCTTCCAGAAGGATTTCATCCTGGGCAACCCCGACTCGAATAAATTATGGAAATACAAGTGGTTCTACGTCGGGGGAAATTTTCTAGCCCGAGCCGGTGAGGCCGTCCCTGAGAATCAACAAGTGCCGAGGTCGTTCGAGCAAGGGCATGTGTGGACCAAGCGTCCTTGGGCTCCGAGCCGCATCATCAGGGTTGTTGATGAACTGTTCAAAAAGCTAGAGTGGACCAGACAACAGTCCTTCCTTTTAAGGAAGGACACTTTATCCGATTACGGTTGGTTTAGGGAATCCGGCAGAATAAATCCCCAAGTTGTCCGTCCTAACCGGGGTGTCGGGCAGGTTACAATTGCTCGACCTAGCACCATAGACATTCCGGGACCAAGCACTTCCTAGTCTGGGTGGCCGACGAGGGAGCCTTCTTCGTCCAGTTCCAAGGACTCATCCAATGGCTCCTTCGATGCAGGGCCACCCGTAGCCGACGAGGACCTCGAGGACGTGATTAGGCTCTTATACCCGTCTCGCCAGCTCTGGATCGGAGGTCAGCCCCAGATTTTATTTTTAATGTCCTCTTTTCCTTTTCCCGACTTTGCTTTGACTTGCATTTTCTTGTGCAGAGATGTCGACGCCGAGCTCCCATGCTGATAGACGAGCTCTAATGGCAAGCCTGAGGAAGCAGAAGGGCAAGGCTATTGACACCGGCAGGAAGCGTAAGTGGACGCTGAGGTCCGAGCTTCCACCCCACACCGGCAGGTCTCCACATCAGTCCAAGTATTGCCAGCTCCACCGAAGATGTCTCGGGATGTGCAGGTGGTCACCCCAGCCGACGAGGCCGCTAGAGGGTCGTCCGAGGATTTATAGAGAAGGTGCCTGAATTACCGTGGCATCATCCTCGAATGCCTCAAGGACGCGCTTCCTCAGGATGACTTCTTCATGAACATCCGAGGGGAGGACTTCCAGAGTCTGCAATACGGCCTTTCGAGCCACCGCCTCTGTAAGTATCCGAGTTGACCGATCTTTCAGATTCTTCTTTTATCGTGTTGCCGAGGACTAACGCCTTAATTCTTGCAGGTGAGCGCCGTTTTGCATATGGTGCACTGCTCTGGGATGAAATACATCCATAAGGAGAAAGAGATGCACAAGAAGACCTTCCTCAAGAAGATGGAGGCCGACAAGGTGCTTGATGCCAAAAACATTGAGCTCGACCAAGCCAGGGATGCTTTCACTCAAGCCCAAGAGGAATCCCGGGAGGCCAAGGCCGAGGCCGAAGAGGCATTGAGGCAGGCCAGGGAGGCAATGGATGAGGTTGCACGGCTAAAGGGACAGCTAACGTCCCTCCAGACCCAGCACCAGCACTTCATAGATGAGCTCCTAGGTCGCTTGGCTGGTGCGGTCGAAGAGTTCAAGACATCCCCAGAGTACACCGACCTTTACTACTACGGCATGACAGACCTCCGCGAGCACCTGATCGATAAGCACCCCGAGGCAACGGGATTCGATTGGTCAGTCATCATTGAGCCCGACCAAGGTGATGCCAAGCATCAGCGGGGAAAAGAGGACGAGGTCATCGTGGTAGATGGTGATGACGACGGGGATGGCCAGAGCATAGTCGGAGGCAGAGGCGAGGACACTGCTGGGGGCGAGACCCAGGCTGACTGACCGTTGTTGTTGTTTTTGTGTTTTTTTTTTGTGTCTGAGCTCGAGAGGTTCCCGGTTCTTTGTACCTCTCTAATAAATAAAGACTTTTCCCGTTTTGTTCTTCTTGGATTATTGTATGTAGTTTTGCTTTACGTTATTTTCCACATTATTTTCCAAGTGTAGTGTCCTCGGGTTAATAGTCTTAGCTTTAGATGCTCCTTGATGTGAGGGATTCCTCGGACATACGGTTACTATTATTTAGTGTCAAGTAACTATTATTTTCCAAGTTAAATGCTCCTCGGGGAAGATCCTAGGCTGGGAACCAGCCATCTCGATAGCCATCAAGTTAGCGCGAGTAGTTTTTCTTGTCCGCTTGGTTAATCTGAGCAGGTTTAGGTTTCTAATCTCGGCTCAGCTGTCGAGTTGTCTGAGTAGAGGTAAGTAGCACCTCTCTTCTCAGTTAATCTGAGTAGTTATCCTTGTCCGCCCAGTTAATTCAAGCAGGGTTTAGGTTTCAAACCTCGGTCAGGTAGAGCACAAACGACGTATGACTACCCTTACCTTGTTGCCCCCCTAGACTTGCTTAAGTTTTAAAGAAGCTTTACAAGTGTAGGACTCATCGGGCACGGCACTATGCCAATCAACTTAACGGGTTATCCGTATGACGACAGACCTATGGTCGGTATACCGACCAGCCCCCCAGCCCGGTTTAATAAGGATGACTCTCCTTTGCTGGGAGTTATTGTCTTGTCCTCCAAGCTAGAGTTGCGGTATTTTGGATCCATATTTCCTTTAAACACATTGCTCAGGTGGAATGGTGTAGGAAAGTTGTATTCCATTAATGTGATATGTACATGGATTTTTCTAGCCCTATTTGGCAGGTCTAGTTACAAAATAATTCTGGCTAGAAGTCGAAAAAGGAGTTTCTGGCTCTGAATTTTAACAAAAGAATCATTTTAGGAGCTCGGCATTCCAAGGATGTCCGAGCTGATTCCTTTTCATGTCGGCTAATCTGTACGTGCCCGGTCGTACAATGTCTTCGACCCTAAACGGACCTTCCCACTTCGGACCAAAGGACCCGAGGTCAGGCTGCTGAACTGTGACCTTCTTCAGTACCAAGTCGCCAACCTTAAAGCTTCTGGGCTGGACCCTT